>OY856414.1:822986003-824186003 GCA_963693085.1 Alisma plantago-aquatica | reverse complement strand
GGAAAGTCCCATAAACACCTCATGCTTGCCCCCTTCTTTATAAAGCATGTCTACCCCTGCCCACCTCCCAATCTAAGAAGCATTCATCTCCTTCTCATTCCCCCATATTAGAGCATCGTTCCTCTCTATTTGACCACAAAGGTGTTGTCCCAAGGTAAAAGAGAGTGCTTACCTTGGTGAAGAAGGCTCCTAGGGTTCCAAATTTGCTCTATTTAGGGTTTCTAAAGCCCCTTCTTGGTGATTTCAACCAAAAATAGTAAGTTTCCTTCTTTCCTTCCCTATTTTCATGTTGTTAGTATTCCTCCCACCTTCTTCCAGGTTGGAACCATGACCTTCCATGGTAAAACTCCACCTAGAGCCCTGAAACATCTCATCTCCATTCTCTTTTGCTAGGGTTTGCACCTCTAAAGTGGAGAAGGTGATCTTTGCTCAAGAAATGAGCTTGTCTTGGAGGAACTAGACCTTATAATCTTAGGATCCTTGCTGTTTGGACCTTATTACCTTCCTATAGGTGAGTTTTATAACCCCCTTCTCATATATTGCTTACTACATGGTTAAAACTCATGCTTCTATGTTTAAAATCGACGATCTCCATCTCTTTTTACCATGTTCTTCTAGGATTTTGGTTTCTTGCTTTTTTACCTTCTCTAGAAGCTCTAGTTTGGTTACCTATTCAACTTTAAACCTTATATTGGGTCAAATTGTGTTTTCTCCATTTCCCTCTCTCTTCAATTATCTCGATCGGTTTGATGATGTGGTAATTTTCTATTAGTTAGTATTGAAAGATTCATATCTTCTAATCCACTTATCCAAATTTGACAAAAAATATGTTTTGGAATAAGAAAATTAATCTATATCTAATAAAAACATTTTAAAGGTCTGATTTAATGGTTTGATGAAGGGTGATATTTTGTAAAATGAATATAATGCATAAAATCCATAAAATGTACATCTTAATCATCATAACTCCAAAATTAACATAAAAATATGTTTTCTTGATGAGGAGAACCTAATAAGTTCATTGGAGATATTTTCAAAATCTAAATCTAAGCTTTAATAAAAAAATTTAGAATTAGGGTTTCTATACATTAATGTGCATTTTGTACTCTAATACATGTTAATACATTGAAAATAGGCAAAGTGGAACTTGGACTCAATCAAAGTGGTGAAACTTAGTAATTGATATCAGTCAGAAGGTATGTGTATTCTTACACCGTAAGTTGGAATATTTGCAAACCAAACCCTATATTCCCTAATGAGGCACTATATGAACCCTATTTCCTCTATTCATGATTCTTTTGTTAGATTGCCTCAAAATCAGTAATGATATTCTTTTTCTTGGGTCTTATACCCTACTGTCATATTTTAATTGATATGATGCTTTTACTTGCCATGAATTCTTTTCTAGCATGTTGATTTTATGGACTATTTATCTATAGTAGTGGTACTTATGTACAACTACCCATAGATAGGACATGTATTAATTCACCCTAGGGAATGTCTTATTCTCCCCCATAAAAATATGTGTAGGTGACTGGGAATGTATTAATTCTCCCCTCATCTATAGGTTGAGGACCGATAGGTGCCTCAACCCTACTTAGTTAAGGTAGTCATAAGTATCATACATGCAACCTTTTATTATATTTTGTTTATGGCAAGCATCTATTTAAAAATAGCCTCATACTCTTGAAATCTTGATCTTATGATGAAAACTAGCCTTTATTTACATTTTTTCTTTACCTTGATATCCTATTCATATTTGTTGACACATACTTTATTTTCCTTTCCCTTTTGCTAGGTGTTTTTCCCAACCACCCAGGTGTTGAGCAAGGTGAAGACCAAGTCTAAGGAAATCGACACCAGGAGTAGATCTCAAGTTTTCTTTTGTAGAATGTCTAGGTTGCTAAAGCTAGATCCCTAGTTTTCTTATCTTTTTTCTTTTGAAAAACTTATGTAGTGAACTATGATGAAAGCCATGTAATAACTTTAGTTTCGTTGTTTTTCCACTGCTATTGACATTCTATATGTATCTGGTGCATGCTTATTTACTTGGAATATTATACATGCATCCCTTAATATCTTTTGAATTTCTAAAAAGATGGATATTTTGTACTTCCTTTAAATTTTAGTAAAAAGGTGATATCTCCTCTTTACACCTATCTGATAGGATTACACCTCCCCAAACTTACTACACACACTGTCCTGAGAGTATGAAAAAAAGAAAGAAGGAAATTTAACATGTGAAATATTCAGTGGAGGTCAACAGTTGCCCATGGAGACTCAAGTATAAACATAACATAATTTCCTCAGAGACAATGATAGTTATCATTATGAGCTTCTTTTACTGTGGCATGGATCACTCCAATGGTGTACATCCAATGTAAGATATAGAACCCACAATTGTTGGATAGGTGACATTAGTGAGGGCATCAATGACAGAATCGTGGAATCTTCCATTTTTTGGGTTCCTGAGAAGTATTTCCATAGTTATACCATCTAACTAGTAGAATGAGTTCTTTGGCATAGTCGTCAACAATGATTTCATGCTCGTTGTGTATTAGAATAGAATAGAGAAGACCTTCAATGTCAAAAGATGTGTCAGAACTATTATATAGTATGACTTCTCTCTCATAAGTGAACATAACAAGCAAAGTCCAATCAGCATAATGGATTATGGGTAATAAAATATATCGAGGAATGAAGTCATGTAAATGACGAATGAGTAAGTCCTTTTCACCATAATCAATTCCTTTGCATATGTCGTCCTTAAGATTAGGGCCAACCATATAGACACCATCTATGTTTCAGATGATAAGAAATTGATAGGCCATCATGAGGCCATGAGATAAACATCCCCTAGGTTGAAGAGTTTCAAGAAGGTCCTCTTTCAAATCTAGCAAATTGTCTTTACTGAAAAAAACATTTTTTTTCCTTTTTGGAATCACGTCATTAGCATCACAATTTGAGGATTTGAAAGTCTGGAGTAGGAACTTCAATAAAACTTGTCAAAACTAGATTCTATGGTTATTACTGGGCCATATATCAGAATGTCTCAAGTTCATCTAGAAAGTCTAGTATGTCATCGACCTCTCTCGCATTTGTAGTAGTCGTGAAAGTGGCAGGAGGATTGGTGGTCATTGGTGAAGGTGTTATTTGACCTTCTTCTGCTTCCTCCCGTTGTAAAATATCACAAAAATGGTTCCTTGGTAGGTCATGGAGTCAACGGGTCAAGATCGCGTAAATTCTTAGGAAGCTCTGGATCTTGGAAGAAATGCCTATCGTGGATTACCGCCATTGCATAGATTCCACGAAAAGGGGTGAAGCTATTGGGATCCAAGCCAGGAATAGAAATTTGGCAATTAAGAGCCTCCATTACTGTTAGGACTATGAAGACACTGTCATATTTTTCTAGATTTTTCTCATGGGCCTGTGGCTCAATCACGTAACTGGTCCAATGAGGTTGGTAATAAGCAACCTCACGTATGACCCTTTGAAGACAGATAGGAATGCAAGGAAGCTTGTTTGTAGTAGGGTCTTAAAAGCACATATCAGAATTTTTAATTTCTTCTACCAATGGATCGAACAACGCCACTTGGCATTTTTCCAGACCAACGACACATAACAACCACAAGTGTCAAAGCTGGAAGGGTAGAAGGACGACTCTAGTTTTCTTTAGCTCGAGTTTATCTTTTAACATTTGGATAGTTGGATGAATAAGCAGTCAGTTAGGGATCGTGTTGCATTATAAAATGACCACTCCTTATCAATGGGCATGGCATACTCTATGATAGTTGATGCAAGAATAGTGAACATTTGTTTGGTAACTTTAATAGGTCTGTGAAAAATATTCCAAAATTCCGTACAAGTCAGAGAGATAGAACCATTATTATATATAATATGGCTCCCATCACGTTGATCATCCAAGATATCTTGTAGCACAAAGATGTCACGTATTGGAAATCCTTTTTGGTAGTCAAGATCAACTTCACTAATTTTGGAAGGAAATTGCGATGGAAGAGGTAATAATGTCTTAGGAAATATTGGATCTGATAATGGTGGTGTTTTGGAAACACTGATGGACAATTCACCATCATTATCATTTGAATAAGAATGTTCATTATCATAAGGACTGCCAACATCGAATTCAAGATCAAGTAAGTGGTATACACTCCCTTAGAATTATCTTATTCAAAGTTGTGGCAACTGCGAAGGGACAAAATTAGGCTGAGGTTTAGTTGTGCCTCATCTAATCTCCTCATCAAGCCAGCTTCAAAAGAATCAGGAGGTGATGGTGGAGTTAGGGGACAAATGCTTTTGAACGGGTGAGTGTGGAGATCTTTAGAAGGACTCACGTAAAGTTGCGGTGTGAGTGAAAAAGGGTATTCACCTGGGTGAAGCTGTGGAATAGAAGTATTGTTGTTTGACGGTAGAGTTTTGGTCACACCATAATTTGATTTAAAAATGTGGGAGATAGACTCCTTGGAGGATCCTACTGCATGCTCATGGGAGTGGTGGCAGGTGTCGTAACTTGTAGTGTTTGGAACATAGGAGTTGACATGTGAAGAATGAGATGACAGAGAAAAAGTTGCTTGAATAAAGAGAGCGTGAGAAACACTATGCCTTTGTCATTGAAGTGTGTGTTGCTCTTTCTTGCTTTTTTTCATCTGTTTGCAACTTCATATGAAGCAAAATATAATGATGAACAGTTAGAATTTCGTCCATCTTGCATTTGAGAGTCACTATGTGGCATGGAATATTACTTAGTCTGCCCACTTGCTACTGAAAGGACTGTACCATCTTGGAAATGCCATGCACATCCTTTGTAAGTTTAAGAATAGTAGATATTTGAGTGGTGGTTATCTTGCAGATTGTATCGAGGTCAGGTCAAAAATGCCACACAAAGTCTCTAGGTAATTCGTGTCAGAAGAAAAAGATGAATGGTCCTCATAGTGCGGTGGCACATGAGAATATGAATGATATATAGCATGATGAGGACATCTTGGTGGACTGTTAGAGACATCATGGACTTCCTATTATGGAGGAGAAGTTGGTTTTTTCAAAGTAGCAACTTGAATTGGGATGGAGGTGGGGAAATTTGTGTCGGAAGGAGCAATGGTCTTTGGTACATTTTCTAGAATTACTAGAGAAGTTGGAACTTTCTTTAGTGATGAATGTAGCACTTCAAAGTCATCATAGACTATTCTCTCTTATTCCCATTCCTATGAAATCTTTGAAAGAGGTTTCTTGGAGGTTTCTGTCATGATAGACTTTGGGCAGACTCTACTAGATGATGCATCCAACTATTGTGGAATCACTAAATTTGTCTCAAAGAAGTTGTGATCTCTTCCTTAGAATACAAGAACATCTCTTTATCATAATCTTCTAGCTTCGGACAAGGAATTGATATGTTAGTTCTCATGAACTAATAATGACGATTGTTATTGCGACAAACTAGAATGCTAGAAGACGTCATATACCTTATTGTGATGAAACCACCTCCTTGCATCTCCCAGAAACCTGTATAAGGTGGGTGTCCATAAGCTTGATAGATGAGTCTCATTAGACCACCTATATAGTACTCCTTTTGTTGAGTGGAAGAAGATATAACCAACAATCTGTCAATTAACAGGCGACCAATATTGACAGGTCAGATTTTCATAATACAAGAAAGAATGTAGAGATCCTCCAGATAAATGTTTCCAACCTTAGAATTTGTGAAGAGAAAGTTGGCAACAATCTTGTGCATGATCTTCCATAGTCCAGTGTGAACTACAAATGGTTTGGATTTCCCAAATTTGTACCGGCATTGACCAATCAAATTAGCTTAGTACTTTGAGGCATTAAAATTGGAATCCTACTTGTTGAGTAGTCTAGAGCAAGCCTTAGTGGCCTATTCATCCGATCCATAGAAGTTCTTATTCATGATATGTTCGGTAAGGACATGATCAATGTTGTTAATGCAAATATTCAACTATCGATATTTGCTTATGGGATTGTCATCTTGCTTGGCTGAGACTTCTTGGATAGAGGACATCATATCCATTGTATCCTCTACATAGACTTTGGGTTTGGTGAAGCAGAGATGGGCCATGTTGGATTTGGTTAGCAAATATTTTACTCTTTCCTTGATCCCAATCTTTTCAAGAGAAATCAAAGAGACGAAGTGGGTGGGTTTGATAGTTCCTCTTCTCATTGCCTTGTATGCCTCCAAATGTTCTTTGTTGCAAGGCCTGAATGTTACACAGTATGGGAGGTCTAATTGAAATCCTTGAGGTGCATCAAGTTCAATATCATTGATCATGGCTCTCCTTCCACCTTCAGTGAAGGAACTTTCAATAAGGGGCCACTTCTCTCCTCTCTTGGATGCACCTCTAGAAATTGAGATGGAATTGTCTAGGTGATCCATCACTATGAATAAAGGAAATGATAGTGATATTAGACATGATATAAGTCACAAACCTATTGATCAATTTTGTCGAAGGGAATGTTGATAGTCAAAGAAGGTTGACAGATCTAATCTTCGATAACATAATAAAAGAAAATACAGCTATTGAGGCCTTTTTTCGATAGAGAAACATCGTCAATATAAATCAGAAGCAGAAGGGTCGATAGGTCTGTGGACCAGGAAGATCGACAAGGTAAATACTTATCGACTGGGTGTAGATCTAAGTCAGGTCGACAAAATAGGCACTATGGTGTTGGTTGGAGGTTATCGATCAGAAAGCCAACAAGATCGTTGATAGTCAACGGTCAGAGCGGTAGCGCTTCACTTTGATTACAACTTGGTAAGAAATTCTTACTGTGGGTCTTATATTTATAGCCAAGGGTTAAGGTCAGTAAATTGTAATCGAGTACAAGATAACAGATCTAGATCTGTCGAGTTGGCTATCAATGAGATAGATAAAAAACCATGGAAGGAAGGTCGATAGTGCTGTCTACTAGGTGATTCGACAGCTCTACAGAGCTGGTGATGTTGACCAAGGTGTCGACGGATCGTCAACAACTTAAAATACATCAATGAGTGGTGTTGAAAGACAAAAATAATTCACCAGTTGATTTCAAACCTCTAGTGAATTGTCAGTTACCTAAACATTTAAAGGGGTCGACATCTATGTCGATGATGCTTTCAACGGTCGAATCTATAGGTGATCAAAAATACTTTGAGTAAAGTCGATAAAACAACTCAGAATATAGGTCGATAGATATCGGCAAAGTGATCGTCATCCAATCATCATTTTAGAAACAAACATTGGTCCATCTTTATTTTTGATGTAGCACAATTACAAAAATAAAGTTTTCAAAGGAAAATAAAAGTAGCAAAGAGAAAAAAACAATGTGAAATAAATTGCTAAAGAAAGATAAATTATTGGGTTGCCTCCCATGCAGCGGTTGTTTATAGTCATGTAGCTTGACTCTTGGACATCTTATTCGACATCTAGGGCATATGATAACTCCATGTCTGCCATTCTAGTGATGACTTCATCTTCATAATATCTCCTTAGGTGGTGACCATTGACTGAAAATGTCCCTG
Source organism: Alisma plantago-aquatica (assembly GCA_963693085.1). NCBI lineage: Eukaryota > Viridiplantae > Streptophyta > Magnoliopsida > Alismatales > Alismataceae > Alisma > Alisma plantago-aquatica. The sequence continues at coordinate 824,178,472 of OY856414.1, read as the reverse complement.
GCTTTTCACTATAAATGTCCATCATTCCAAAAGGATAAATAGTGACTACTGTAAAATGGGCTTGACCAATGAGAATGAAGTTTTCCTAAAAAAAGATGAAGAGAAAATTTGAATAGAAGAACTTTATCACCTTCAGTGATGTCCTTTCACTTAACGTGAGAACTGTGCCAAATCTCGGCGTGTTCTTTATAGATCTTGGTATTCTCATAATCATGTAGACAAAGTTCTTCCAACTCCTATAATTGTAGAAAACAATTTTCTATTACGAGGTCAACATCCATTTTCAGAGCCTTGATTGCCCAATAAGATTTGTGTTCCAACTCCAGAGGAAGATGGCAAGGTTTGCCATAAATAAGACCATAATGAGTCATTCCAATGGGCATCTTGTAAGAAGTTTGATATTCCCAAAGAGCATCACCTAGTTTAGATTACCACTCTTTTCTTGATCTTCCTACTATTTTGTTTAGGATTCATTTGATCTGCCTATTAGAGACTTCGACTTGTCCTACAGTCTGAGGATGGTATGGGGTAGATATTTTGTTTTTTTAGTCTATACCGCTTCATGAGCACTTCAAATTATTTCTCTATAAGATGTGAACCACCATTGCTGATGACAGTTATAGGAACTCCAAATCATGGAAAAATGACTTTCTTGATAAGGCACATTACGGTCTTGGAGTAGTAGCTGGGTGATGGTATACCTTCCACTCACTTGGAAACATAATCAACTGCTACCAAGATGTACTTGGTTCCATAGGATGGTGGGAAATGTCCTACAAAGTCGATCCCCAAACATCAAAGATTTCTACTTCGATCCACTCAACCAATGACATCTCATTTCTTTTACTAATATTCCCAGTGCCTTGGCATGCATCACACTATTTGGCATAGGAGTGCGGATCTATAAAGATAGTCAACCAACAAAAACTAGAATTTAGAATCTTTAGTTCTATCTTCTCGACAATCAAATGTCCTCCATAGGAAGATGTGTGACATATTTATAATATAGAGCGATCTTCGTCATGATCGACACAATGACAATAGACATTTGATGCATGCCATTCTGGCATTAATTTTAGATAATGTTGCAGTCTTGATTTCATAGATTTTCTTTATTAATCGACTGACATGCAATAAAATAACTTCTACCTATCTCTATCACAAATAAATTGTACTTTGATCCTCTCAATATTATTTTTTTGAATTCTAATAATATTTCCCTCAATTTTCAGGAATGAATGAAGATAAGAAGAGATGAAGGTAGGAGGCAATTCAGTTTCCCGCAGTGCTGACATAAATGCATACCTTTCACCAAAATTGGCATAACTCTCACATATCAAGGTGGAATTTAATGTTCAAATATGATTTGGAAAGAGAATGCAAAGGCCTATAGGAAAATCATATATTTAGGCACACTTTAAATTCTCTGGACAGCAGAAATTCGCTCGAAATTGCTGTTGCGAGAATCTACATTAAAGAAAGACAATCAAGAGTTTGTTGACTAGATCTAAAAATTCAAACTGATGGTTCCCCCTCTTTTTCCCCCCTCTTTTGAGGGAAGCCTACCCTCTCCTTCTCCTATAAAAGGAGGGGGGGTTATGCATCTTTTGTATCATCTTTGTATGGGATTTCTGAGCAATCTTCTTGTGTTCTTATGTTATTGTTCTTTCCATCAATAAATAATAGTTTTTGTAAGCTAAGTATTTCCTTCAATTGTTGTTCTTTTATTTTGATCGTTTAGATCTAGTTTATTCTTCCTATTATTCTTCCATGGACTAGAGCAAGGGATTAAGCGTCGACCATTTCATTGACTCTAGCCAAAGGAACTATCTTTTAGTAAGACTAGACTATGGCTAGAACTCTTCTTCCCTCCGTCTCTCTTATCTCCACAAGCATGAGTGAGTAGTTCTCTATCGAGGCAAGGGGAATAACCCCTTAGCCACGACTTTATCAACTTTTCCTTCAAAACAATTCTAGATGGCTTTTGGGTTTGATAACTAATTGATCTATCAAAGTAATTAATTGATTTGATCAAAAGTTAATCTAGATGGATATGAATGTGAAAGTTCGGATTTAGAACAACAAACCCAATCACATACGAGTATTGAAATGACCATGGATCTTATTCTTTTAGGATGATGAACTAAGAAGAATGAGCACCAGGACCAATGGGCTCATGTGGAGTCTATCTTTAGTGGATTTTTATTAATTCACTTGCCTTCATCGAATCCATTGTTTTTAAGGATTAGTTTATTTTTTCCTAGGCTAAGGTGGTGAAAACCCCTAAAGCCTCAATTCTTATCTCTTGATTTAATCACTGCTTGGTTTTGCTTTCTTTAATCTATAGTCTTTTCATTCATAATAGTTTTTCTTGTGCTAACAACAATCTTAATTTTCCTTGTGACAGGGCAAGTTTACATTCTTGTTAAGTGCATTTTCATTCTTGCATTTCTTTCCTTAGTGTTAATCACAAACCCCCAACCCGACTTTCAATTTCCATTCTAAATTTGAAAAATACCAAAAACAAATAATAAGTTCTTCAAACAATTGGGATTAGAGATAACAATCTTAATAAGTTGTCATGTGAGATCGACCCTTTCTATACTAGCCTTAATCGGAAGTAGAAAAAGGATTAAACTCTAGGATAATTATCTTAGTGATTGTAAGTGCTAAACGACACATTAACAATTTGGCACCGTTGCCGGGGACAATAGATTTGTTTCTTTGAACCCAAAAAAAAATTGAAAAACTTTTTTTCCTTTTTTTTTATGTCTTCTGAGTAACATTCCAGAAGTGCTATTTCGCCTTCTGCCGAGTTTCCATTCTGGCAGTACATTTTTTCTGCACACGATTAACTGTTTCATTTGTGCATGAGACGCTCGCCGAACGCCAATTCCGCAGCGTGATTTTTTAATCTGGAACCAGAGAGGCTAAGGATGATTTTAATAGATGATGATGATGATGATTATATCATCTTCAATCAAGTAGAACCAACTCCAGTACCTAAAGCTCCACCAATCACTTCCATTGTGGATGTTAATCTAGTTGATTCTAATGGCCAATCTACTTCATTGGAACCCTTTCTCTATAATGAACCGCCACCCTTAGAAGAAGTCCAACGTGATATTGTTGAGATTCCACACAACCTTGTTCAAGAGATGGATAGGTGTTTTAAAGAAATTCAGGATGCCGCAAATGAAGAACTTTGTTTAGCTAGGGCCACAGCTGTATGGGGCCCTGACTATACATATAAGTCAGAAAATGAGTGGATGGAGGCCTATGTTGATAAATTCATGAATCAAGAATCTTTTAACAAAAAGGTTAAAGACTGGTGGGCTCAAAGAACGTCCCAACAACCTAAGACTCCACCACCCTTCTCAGTTGTAGGCCCATATTTGGATGTTTGCAATAATCATCCCATCTTGGTTGAGCCTATTGTTACCAATGTACCATCACCTCCCCAACATGCACTTATGGATTCTTTTGAAAGGCTTCCTCATCAAGAGCACTATGACCTCACTCAACCACCTTTTTTTCCACATCTGGTTGAACCTGATGAGGTGATTCTACCACCGCAAGAACCTTACATTACACCATTATATTGTGAGGTGATCCCTTCTGAGCCCATTGAGTTGGGAACATGTCCTATAAAGGAATTAGATCTCCCCTTCAACATAGTAAAGGATCCAATTGATTCCATAGACATCCATGTTGATGAGATGTTTTATGAAGAAGAGATGGAGAACTCCCCAATAGAGATGGAACAACCTAGATTGCTCATTTTTTATAATTATGATGATAATTATGCCATTTGTGAGTCTTCCACAGAAAATCCACTGGTTTCCATTTATGGGGTAAAGGATCCGGACACACCTTGTTGCATAATCCACCAAGAAGACATACATCCCCATATGATTGTTTACTTAGATAACAAACCATTTCTTCTTATATAGGCACCCTCTTCACCACATGTAGATCCAGACGGCAAAAAGATACTCGAGCCAGATTCTCCGTCCGATCTTGCACATCTGACACTACATTTGTTACCCAACTGACACCTGCCAATCTCCCCCAATCCACATTCATCTCCAACATTGCTTTCAATGTTGAAGGAAGATATGTGGATCCTACTCGAAGGACTATGAGGTGACGCACAACATCATTCAGAAAACCTTTTTAGGCTTCCGCGCCTACCCATCCATTGGGTGTACCATGAAGATCCTCTATTCAAAACCGTAGCAATCATCGACATTCCCTTCATATGGACATATTTTGAGCTACCAGGACCTCCTGGTGAACCCAACAAATTTCTTCCCTCCATCTCGGGTTTGGGTTTTGCTCGGTACGAGTAAAAATCTAAGTCCGGGGTGGAGGTGGGTGGTATGATTCTATTCCACCCCCTTATCTTTTTATTATTACATTATTTCCACTTTTTTTATTTTTGCATATAGTTGCTTTGTTCATGGCCATTATCTAGTCGTCCATATTTTTATTTCTTTTGCTGCAAAATGGCCTTTATATAGTCAGACAATATGAATAGATGGTTATCATGGTACCCCTTTGATTTTAGTAAACTTTTTGCAAAGACTATTACAAATTGCCATGTCTGAAACCACCATGTCACCTCAGACCCCTAATAACATCACTCCTCGGAATAGTTGGCAAGTCAAAGGAATCAATCAGAACCAAACATAATTTTCCCTATATTTAAGCAATGGATTATCTTGTTATAAAATTTGTATGATGTGATTTATAGGAATACTCTTAAGTAGAGCAATGACACTCTCTGACAAAAATATAAAATAAAATTGAAAGTTATAAGCAAAAGAACATCTCTTCCTTCCTTCTATTTTTTTCTAAAAAAGAGAAGCAAAGAATCACCACCAGACAAAAATCAAGTCTGGGGTGGCATGCTTCCTAAAATGAAAAATTCATACCCCATAAAGGGGCATACCATCAAAAGATGCTAAAAGTACACATGAAAAAAATTGTGACCAATATAGCCACAACTCCATAAATTCATATCCTGAGTCGAATAGAGGAGGGATCAATATATTTTCGTCATTTCTTTCTTTGTTTTCACACCCCAAATTTGTCCTATTCTTGTGCAATAACTAAAAAAAAAGAAATGAAAATTGAGAGTGTCAAAGCGAAAGTAACCCGATGTCTATTTTTCTAAAAATTCTTATTTTAGAAGGTAGATTTGACAATTGTTTTGATAGGGAATATAGAATTTTATGCTATGTGGTTCTAGGAGATTGAGTCACTTGGCCAAAATTTGGAGGTGAGCACTGTAGTGATGTTATTAAGTTGAGGATGGCATATTGGGAGTATAAATTGAACTTTATTTGTGATTTTATTTTCTTGAGGAAAAGCAAAAGCTTAAGTCCGCGGTATTTTGATGCATGCCATTCTGGCATTAATTTTGGATAATGTTGCAGTCTTGATTTCATAGATTTTCTTTATTAATCGACTGACATACAATAAAATAACTTCTACCTATCTCTATCACAAATAAATTGTACTTTGATCCTCTCAATATTATTTTTTTGAATTCTAATAATATTTCCCTCAATTTTCAGGAATGAATGAAGATAAGAAGAGATGAAGGTGGGAGGCAAGTCAGTTTCCCGCAGTGCTGACTTAAATGCATACCTTACACCAAATTTGGCATAACTCTCACATACTAAGGCAGAATTTAATGTTTAAATATGATTTGGAAAGAGAATTTAAAGGCCTACAGGAAAGTCATATTTTTAGGCGCACTATAAATTCTTTGGACAGCGGAAATTTGCTCGAAATCAATGTTGTGAGAATCTACATTGAAGAAAGATAATCAAGAGTTTGTTGACTAGATCTAAAAATTCAAACTGATGGTTCCCCCTCTTTTTTCCCCCCTCTTTTGAGGAAAGCCTACCCTCTCCTTCTCCTATAAAAGGAGGGGGGGGTTCTACATCTTTTGTATCATCTTTGTACGGGATTTCTGAGCAATCTTCTTGTGTTCTTATATTATTGTTCTTTCCATCAATAAAGAATAGTTTTTGCAAGCTAAGTGTTTCCTTCAATTGTTGTTCTTTTACTTTGCTCGTTTAGATCTAGTTTATTCTTCCTATTATTCTTCTGTGGACTGGAGCAAAGGATTAAGCGTCGGCCATTTCATTGACTCTAGCCGAAGGAACTATCCTTTAGTAAGACTAGACTATGGCTAGAACTCTTCTTCCCTCCGTCTCCCTTTTCTCCACAAGCATGAGTGAGTAGTTCTCTATCGAGGCAAGGGGAATAATCCATTAGCCACGGCTTTATCGATTTTCCTTAAAAACGATTGTAGATAGTTTTTGGGTTTGATAACTAATTGATCTATCAGAGTAATTAATTGATTTGATCAAAAGTTAATCTGGATGGATATGACCGTGGAAGTTCAGATTTCGAACAACAAACCCAATCGCATAGGACTTTTGAAATGACCGTGGATCTTCTTCTTTTAGGATTATGAACTAAGAAGCATGAGCACCAGGACCAATGGGCTCATGTGGAGTCCATCTTTAGTGGATTTTTATTAATTCACTTGCCTTCATCGAATCCATCGGTTTTAGGGATTAGTTTATTTTTGCCTAGGCTAAGGTGGTGAAAACTCCTAAAGCCTCGATTCTCATGTGTTGATTTAATGACTGCTTGCTTTTTCTTTCTTTAATCTATATTATTTTCATTCATAATAGTTTTTCTTTTGCTAACAACAATTTCTTTCCTTCGTTTTTAGGGATTAAAGTGCATTTTCATTCTTGCATTTCTTTCCTTAGTGTTAATCAAAAACTCCCAACCTGAATTTTACTTTCCATTCTAAATCTGAAAAATACCAAAAACAAATAACAAGTTCTTCAAACAATTGAGATTAGAGATAACAATCTTAATAATTTGTCTTGTGAGATCGACCCTTTCTATACCAGCCTTAATCAGAAGTAGAAAAAGAATTAAACTCTAGGATAATTATCTTAGTAATTGTAAGTGCTAAACGACACATTAACAACATTATCAACATAATTATTGAATAGAAGTGGATCATCCCAATAGTAGTTCTTGAAGTCTGAAAAGAAATTCTTCTTCTAGTTGTATGCCATCCCAAGGGGCAAATGTTTGCACACAAGATAATTGTAGAAATTAGCATGCAATGGTGTTGCATGGTATAAGGAGTGGACGAGTAATAAAGATTCATCTTGATAAGATTCATTAATAGGGAGCAAACTCTCCTCTTTAACCCTTATGCGAGAAAGGTGATATGCAATCACATTATCAGATCTTTTTTATTATTATTTCATGATCAGGCTCCTATAATAAGAGGGCCCACCTGAGGATGCATGACTTAGTATCTTTCTTCTGCATGAGATACTTAATTGATCCATGATCTGTATAGATGATCACCTTTCCTCCTAGCAGATAAGGTTTGAACTTATCGAAAGCATAGATGATGGCCAACATTTCCTTCTCTATTGTTGTGTGGTTGATTTGAGCTTCATCGAGTGTTCTGTTGGCGTAATATATGACTTGGTGTTTTTTGTCCTTCTTTTGGGATTGAACATCTCCAACAACATAATCGATAACATCACACATTAGCTTGAAAGGAAGGTCCAAGTCTGGATCTTGCATAATGGGTGCGGTAGTTAGGGCATTCTTGAGAGTGTGGAAGGCTTTAAGGCAATCTTTGTCAATGACAAACGATGTGTCCTTTACAAGCAGTCTAGACAACAATTTCATGATGTTTGTGAAGTTTTTAATGAATCGACAGTAGTATCCTACATGTCCTAGGAAACTACAGACATAAGAAACCATTGAAGGAGGCAAAGTTTGGAAATGGCCTCTATTTTGCTATTATCTACTTCTATACCTGCATTTGATATGTTATGCCCTAGGACTATACCTTCTTGTACCATAAAATGACACTTCACCAAATTGAGAACTAGGTACTTTTCTTCACATTGTTGGAGAACAGGGGATAGATTCTTTAGAGAGTTTTAGGAGGATGACCCATATATTGAGAAGTCATTCATAAAGACCTCCATAATCTCTTCTATCAGCATAGAAAATATAGTTAACATGCACCTTTAAAAGGTGTTTGGAGTATTACACAGACCGAAGGGCATACGATGAAAATCATATGTCCCATAAAGACAAGTAAACATGGTCTTATCCTAATCATCTAGTTGGATAGGTACCTGACAGAATCTGGAGTACCCATCTAAGTAGCACAAGTGCAAATATTTTCCAGTCTTTCTAGAACTTGGTCAATAAATGAAAGAAGAAAGTGATCTTTACATGTGGCTGTATTAAATAGCATGTAATCAATGCACATACACCAACTAGTCATTGTGTGAGTGTCCATTCTTTCCAGCACTATCCTTTACCACCATCCCTCCTTTCTTGGGGACCACATGTACTAGACTTACCCAATTGTTGTCGCTAATGGCATTGATGATACCCACATCTATTACTTGATAACCTACGTGCACACCACCTCCTGCATTTTTTCATTCAGTTTTCTTTAACCTTGAACATGTGTCTTTGCATATTTTTCAAGGTTAATTCAATGCATGCAAACTGTTGGGTTCAAAACCTTTGATATCATCTATAGAGTATCCAAGGGATTTCTTCTGGGTCTTGAATTCTGAGAGGAGTTGTTGTTGTTGGTCAGAATATAGCTTTGCGTTGATTATCACTGGATTCCTCTATTCATCATCAAAAAATTCATACTTCAAATCCTCAGGAAGTGGTTTGAGATCTGGTAGAGGCCTTGGGGTGGATGTGTCTTTTAGTTCTCTCTGAAGAGACAAGTACTTGACTATTTTAGTGGATCCATGAAATTCTTCTTCTTCGACAGCTTCTAAATAAGATATAATTTCTTCAACCTCCGCATCATTAATCCTTGAATTAGGATTAATTAGAGCTTGCATAAAAGGATATACAATTGCATTATGTTCTTGAATTTATGTGCATAATTGGCACAATAGTCAACAAAGTTGCTTGTATCCATCAGAGAAGGACCCTTCATATGATCGAGCATGTTGAATTCAATTGATTCACCACTGACTCATTTAGTGATCAACCCATGTACAATGTCGATCAATGCTCATGCTGTGGAAAGAAAAGGTTTCCTAAAGGTTATCAGACACATAGGATCTTCAACCATGTTGATTATGACTATGTAACAAGGAATGAAGAAGTTTCAGATCCTTGTTGAGACATCTTCTACCACTCCAACTGACTTTGTGAAGGAATCACTTGCCAACTGAATCCTCATGTTGAAGGTAACAATTTCTGTGAGGCCCAACCTGGTAGCCAAGATGTATGGCATGAAGCTAATGTTGGCCCCCATATTTGTGAGACCATATATTTCTGAAGTGACCCCTATGAGAAAGGGGATGGTGAAAACTTAGGGTTCCTTCCATTTTGTTGGCATGGTTGATTGACAAATAGTAAATGCCATCCTTACAAGGCATATTGTCTCAACAAGATGTCTCTTTATTTTCTTCATAATGAGATCCTTCAAGAATTTGTCATATGTAGACATTTCATCTATGACATCTAGAAGTGGAATATCTAGGTGGATTTTCTTGATGGGGTCTAAAATTTGGTGTATCTTTTATCTAGTTGTACGTTGATGAAGCAGTGAGAAAAATGTGCTTTCGAGGGAATCTTAGGAATTCTAAGGGATGGAATAGGATTGGATACCCCTTTTGACTTCTTTATTAATGGAATTTCTCCCTTGTCGATGTTACCTTCTTCAACTGGCATCAATTCTAGCTATGGCATAGAAGAGTTATTTTCCAAGAACAACATAGCCATCCTAGCAGTTTCATTCTTTGGATTCTACTTAGTACTTGAAGGGAACTTTCCGGTTGACCACCGATAGAAGCGGCTATGGAATCTAGTTGTAGATCAATAATCCGGTTTTGGTGTTGCACATAACTTAAACAAGTGTTCATAATACCCACTTGTGTTTGCATGATCGCCATTAGATTATTGTTGCTCATCATACATTCTTTCAAAATTTTAGTTCAGGAATGCAGTTTAGTTAAGGATTTGTGTTGTTGTTGAAATAAACTTGGTCTTTGTTTTCCATTAAATCTTCCTTTTTGTTGTTGAGGTTGAGATGTACTTAGTTGAAATCAGGGTGGAGTTCCCTTTCCAACCGCCTATCCCTTGCCCATGGTTTGAGACGTTGGATTAAGTTGAAAGGAATTTTCTGATGTTGATGTATTCCCATAAGAAAATTTAGGATGATATGGTCATTTTTAATTCACGTAAAACACATTCTCAGTCTAAGTATCTTCTGATTCATGAGTGTAAATACATTGATCTATGTCATGACCTCCTTCTCCATAAGTGACACATTTTACTGTCACCTCAGTAAAATATCTTGAATTGGCCTTCTTCAGATTCTAGACATTGGTCGCCATCTTGTCAAGTTTATTATTCAGGATGTAGAGTAACTTTGAATCTAAAGAACTATTGACTACAAATACAGTTGCTTTAGGGCCTCTATTGTAGTCTTGTCCTACTTGTAGTGAGACCATATTATTGATGATTTCTTCTGTAGTTTTCACATCATGCTTCATAAAGTCTTAACCAACTATAACACTTAGGGATGTCCTCTCCATGGAAGTGAGACCTTCATAAAAGGTGGCGATTATAAAACCTTTGTCATAGTTGTGATCTGGGCAATCTCTTTAATACTCCTGATACATTTCCCATGCGTCATATGAACTCCAGAGGGTTTCTACTTGAAACCAATAATCTTGTGCTTGCGTCTGATGGTCTTCTCAACAAGATAAAAATTATTGACACATGCCTCAAACAATTGTTCCCAAGACATGATCCTTTTTTTGGAAAGATACCACTATAGATCCTTGTGTTTAAGAGAGAAACAAAACCCCTTCATATAGATGATTTCTTGAGGGACCATGTTCATCTTGAATGTATTAGAGAAATTTTGGAAAGCATCAATATGATGGTATGGGTTCTCTTCAACAAAGTGTCCTCCAAAGGCTTGGTGCTAAATCATAGTGACGAAACTAGGCTTTAACTCAAAGTTCACTTTTGGTATGCGAGGAAGGGCTATAGGTTCCCTATTGTCATTGAAATGACCAGAGACCAATGAGCAGAGTGAGGGCCTAATTTCAGGGGCATTTCCAATAGGTGGAGGTTGTGTTGCCATTGGATCATCAAGTCGAATATCTACCTATGGAAATTCAGTAAGAAACTCTAGCATTGAAAAGAGTTGATGATTAACTACCTATAAACAAAATATTGAACACTTTAGGGTCAAAGATTGGAAATGTAAACAATACTTCAGTAGATAGATAATTTAATAGAGATGATAATAAACTTTTTGCAAAATTTAAAAGCAATGACTTGTGCTAAGTTGACCATAAGTTCTTAAAGATTATTTGTTGTCTTATCCCCGACAATGAAGCCAAAAGTTGCTTGCTCTTTTTCGTAGGCCAAAAGTGTAAACACGATTGTCCAGTCAAGGATATCAAACTTTAAATTTATACCCGACTAGAAGAGACATCCACAACTCACTTTAAGTTTAAAGTAGTAGTACGGGGTCGAACACATAGATAAGTAGGATAACATAATAAGAACAAAATAATCTTATTTTAGTCTAGTGTAAATTTCATGGTGTTTTGATTAAGGAACACATAAATCTAATTGAGCAAAAAAGTCTAATGTAAGGACCCTGACCTGTGTTTAGGGCTTACCCTGTTTGTTTTGCTTAACCTTGATGGTTTGAGGCTTGCTAATCACCTTTGAGTGGTGATTAGGGTTTGGTTGTGCTTTGTTGAGGGTTGAGGATGCTACTTGCAAATAACCCAGGTCTAGGGTTTTGTGTGCAAGTTTGCCATCTTATGAGCTGTTTTCCCCTCTTTGCTTCCTCTAGGGTTGAGAGGAAGGCTTGGGCTTGTGTTTGAGTCCTTTCAGACCTTTGTTGAGCTTGTTTGGGCCTTGGAGTTCCTTGTTTGGGCTTGCTTGGGCCTTGTGTAGGCCAAGTAGAGCTTGTGTCGGCCTAGGGAAGCTTGGTGTGTCGCCCTAGAGCAAGTTTGGTGTGTCGCCCATGGTGCTTGGGCCAACCTTGGTCATGTTTGGAGAACACATGGTCCACATTTTGGACAAGTGTCTTATGGCTTGCAAGAGAGGTGGCTTGAGTTGGTGGACATGTGTCCCTTGGGTGGATGACACCTAGCAAGGGTTCACCTTGGTTTCTCCTCCTTCCTCATCTATATATGTTGTCCGTTCCTTAGCTTGAGGTCCCTTTAGTTCCTCTCCTTCTTGTGCACGACACACTCTTCCTTTCCTTTGCTTGGTGGCCGACACACCCTTGTGTGAGCAGCTTAAAGGCCGACACACCCTTGGAGAAGGAGGTGGTGGCTGATACACACCCTCTTGGAGGAGCTTTGGTGGCCGACAACCTTGGAGCTCAAAGTGCATCTTCTTCCTTGGAGCTTAAGGCGGGTTGCATGACTCTAACCCTAACTACTCTATCCTCTTCTTTCATATGTTGTCTTAATCTTGCCTTTATATGTTAGTAGTTGGTTCTTGTTTAGCTTGCATGTTGGCCGATCCATGTGTGTTAGGGTTTAGGAGAGCAACACTCCTTTCTCCCCTTGGTGTAGATGAGTGAGATTGAGCTCTAATGCCATGAGTAACACCCCTCTTTCCTACCTGATTGAGGTGAGCACATGACTTAGTGGCTTGAGCAAGACTCTCCTCTCACCTTGGGGAAGATGGTGAGCTCATTTAGATGGCTTGAACCTTGGTCAAGATGTGTGGGGAGGTGCTACCCGATAGCCCTTGCCCTAGTTCTCTCTTGCACGGTTGGAGTGAGCAAAGTTTCTCTTTTTATACCTTGGGCGGGTGAGCAACCTGATCCTGCTCGCCCTGAGCCAGCTCTGCCCGACAGGCTGCTCGCCCAGTAGCTTGGCTCGTCTAGCCTTTGTTGCTCGCTCGGTTTTCCCTTCCTCACCTGCACGCGTGTCGCCCAACACCCTGGCTTTGCTCGCCCGATACTTCTTTGGCTCGCCCAGTAGCTTAGCTCGCCCGATAGGCCTGCTCACTCGGTTTCCCCCTGACGCGCCCTGCTCAAAGTTTTGTCTTGCCCAGCCGTATCGCCCGACACAATGGCTAGCTCACCCGGTTCTATCTGGCTCGCCCGATATCAACCTGCCCGCTCAGTTGAGCTATGCTCGCCCGATGACCTTGCACGCCTGAATGGCTCACCCTGCACCTGTGTCGCCCGACACACATACACCCCTTCTCGCCCATGCTATACCCTGCTCACCCGGATGAGTCTTGTTTTGCACGCCTGTTAGGGCTGCACGCCCGATAGGGGCTGGATAGGGGTGGGTTCTACCCAGGGTGACTTCTAGTGAGGGTTGTTGTTATCTCTTGTGAGGGCACGACCTGTTATGATGCTCTTATGATGATTCATTGCTTAATAATGAGAATTATGTTCTTGTGGCTAAAGTACATGCGTATTAATGTCACTACTCTATCTCTTTAATGACAATGTGAATCTTAAGCATGCATTAGGGATGCTCAATAGTGTGCCTACACGTGTGACCTTGAGATGAGGCATGGATATGATTATTGTTGTCATGTTGTGCTAACAATGCACTTAACCCTAATTGTCACCCTATGGTAGTAATTGTAGTCTCTTGATTATTCATCTGGTTATTGAATTATGCTAACCATGCAGGTAATGCTTAGCCCAATGAAAGGCTATGAGAATTGGGTAAATGAACACTGTGATGACAGGTGTATGATGTTCCATGATGATGATGAAAGCCTTGAGAGGCTAAGGTACTATGTGATGAGGGATTGAGATCCCATGGTTGTGTGATGATCCTTGAGATGGATCTGGATGGTTGGCAAGAGGCCAAGTGATAACATGTGATGTGAGATCCTTGTGATGGATCAGTGTGATGTAAATTGTAGAAAATGCATAATGTTGAGTTATGTTGTTTACCTTTCTATTATATCTTGCATGTTATACAACTTGGTTGAATCTCACAATCCATCTAAAAGATACTAAGTAATCACAGTGTAATTTATAATATAGCTTGCCCTGGCCATAGATTCATCACCAGTCAGGATAGGGTGATGATGAAATGGGTTCTCCTGCGGGTTAACCCGGAGCGCATATTTTTGAATATGCGAGGTTTCTCCTAGCCTAAAATAGAGAGGTGAAACGAGTGCAGCTGCGGTTGCAGACTCAGATGTGTGATGAGCATGGTGAACATGGCCCATGGCTCCAGATATGTGATATGTTGAGCATGAATGCATTCATGGCTCCGAGCACAGTGTTTAGACACGTGGCTCAGTTTCTAGTGCCGTGACCTGTACCGAGGCGGACTAGGCAGAGGGTAGCCTGTGGAGCTGACCCTGTGGCTTATGACCACTTCAAGCACGAGACTGCAGTCCTGCTTTGTGTTCTCATGTACTGACCATGAGGCGGAGAAGGTCTTGGATTCCGGCTCTTCCATTGACCTTGTATGGCACCGGCTATGGGCTTCACAGCCGAAGGTTGGATTTGAACGGTACGGTTCATTTCCTCAGGGCATAATAAAACATAATACAGCCGTTTAGTATATATTGATAAGACAAATACGAAACATTAGTTGAGGCCTTGTTTGTGTAGTTAACTTTAATTATATCGTAGTTGTTTATGCATTACCCTTTTGTGGCGAATCTTATATAATCTATCTTGTCAATCATGTTCCATTGGGAAATATAGTGGTTATATGCCCTTTTGATACAGTTGGTAAGTCTGAGGATGGCTTGTTACTTATAACTGTTCTTGTTATATTCTTTATCAATAATCTGCTGAGATAAGCTTTATCTTATCTAAGGTTTTGTAGTTTTGGCGCGGAGTTATGCCTCCCGCTGGGACAATGTTCAATTGTCTCACTCCACTAGTTTTTACCCCTTTTTAGGTGGTCGAGCTTGTCGTGGTGGTGCTCGCAGAGTTGCGGCCGAGCAGCGAGAAGATCTGTAGAAGGCAAGCTTTGGAGATGCTGCTGTTTTGATGTTTTGGTGTAGAGTCTAGAGTCATCCATGTACTCTCAGGTCCTTGGCGGTGTTTGATGTTGTTTTACGATGTACGACCGATATC
This sequence comes from Alisma plantago-aquatica, assembly GCA_963693085.1. Taxonomy (NCBI): domain Eukaryota; kingdom Viridiplantae; phylum Streptophyta; class Magnoliopsida; order Alismatales; family Alismataceae; genus Alisma; species Alisma plantago-aquatica. The sequence continues at coordinate 824,163,309 of OY856414.1, read as the reverse complement.
GTTTGTATATCCTACTGCTGGCCGGATGTGGGCCTTTATGTATATAACAGGTGATGAACTCATGGTTATGACAGGACAGCTGTTGCTCTAAGCTGTGGACATGAATCCAGGCTTGTGTGGATATGTATATAACATGTTTCCTTGTAGGATATGGACTGGAATGTAATATGTTTCCTAGTTTATTAGTTTTCCGCAATCGGCTTTAATTAACCCGTGTTTTTTTTATAAGCTGTGGTTATGGTGATTTCCGTACGTTTTCGCATAACACCTCGTTATCTGTATGATAATGGGATGTGTTGCCACAAATTTGGTATGAGAGCCTTAGGTTCGCTGAGTCTACAGGGATTTAGGATTAGGTTGAGTTGTTCTTATGTGTGTCCATGTTTTCTTACAATATCTTCTGCCCTCAGTGGAAGAAAAGTCAAGATGTCTGGAAACCATGAAGAACACTCTGCTGAGTACAGTGATGCTACATCGGTTGATGGAGCAGATGGACAGGCACAGGAAGATCGGGTGCCTGAGGTCGCCCAACCTAACCCAGCCATACTTGAACATCCTGCCTACCAACAACTTATGGGGCAGTTAATGGCTACGATGAATCTCATGGTTAAGCGATTACCAGTGCCTCCTCCGTGAGCACAGGTTCCCCATGGAGAAGCATTGGGTATTGGGAAGACCTTTGAGCGGCTTCGCCGAGTCGCACCTTCAGAGTATGTTGGAACGGCTGATCCAGCGGATGCAGATCTGTGGCTGACAAGTCTTGAGAAGGCTTTCCGGATCCTCGACATCCCCAAAGCAGACAAAGTAAAGCATGCTGTCTACCTTCTGAAAGGTAGTGCTGGTCACTGGTGGACCATCGAGGAAGAGAAGCGGCCTGGTGAGGTGATCTGTTGGGAAGTGTTTCGACGCGAGTTCGTCGCCAGATACTTTCCCAAGACGTATCTGGATGAGAAGATCCATCAGTTCGAGAGTTTGCGACAGGGAACGATGAACATCACCGAGTATGAAGCTAAGTTTATGGATCTGTTGAGGTTTTGTCCTCACATGGCGATGACAGACGAGGAACGGATCAGACGTTTCGAGAAGGGTCTGAGTGATGAGCTGACGACACCGGTCTCTGCGTTGGAGAATCGAGAACAGTTCGCTACGTTTGTGGAATCTGTTCGGAGGATCGAATGATCAGTAAGGGAGAAGAGAGAGTCTATGACTAAGAAAAGACCTTCTCAGTTCCAGAGTCAGAGGTTTGGTGGCTTCAAGAAGCCCATGTTTTTGGCACCGGCAGCGATGAGAGGTTCTGGTAGACCGTCTCAATGGTCTATGAGTAGAGGAAGAGGTTATGTTTCTTCGCCTTCTAAGGCACCAAGTTCGGATTCTGTGGCGATGACAGGGCCATCCAGGCCTCGAGATGATGTTAGGACATGTTATGCCTGTGGTCAGACAGGGCATATCAGGTCAAGTTGTCCCTACATCGATGTTGAAGTGACGCAGCAGCCGAGACAGAACCTTCAGGGGTCAGAGAGACCACAGCCCAGTGGTGGCAGAGGACGGGGATGCGGTCAAGCATCTCAGGCTGGATCGTCTGCTCAGGGAAGCAGAGGTCGTGGACAGCAAGCAACAACTCGATTCTACGCTATGAATCAGCCGGAGGCAGTAGTCAACCCACGAGTAGTGACAGGTCAGATGGAGTTATTTCATTCTGATATGTCTTCTTCTTGCTTTATATCTGTTCTAGTTGACCCGGGTGCTACGCACTCTTTTATCGCCTATAGTATGCTTGATAACTGTCATTTACCTGTTAGCTGTAAGAAGGATAGCTTGTTGTTAGAAACCCCTCTTGATGGTTCCTCTTTGCTTCGAGAAGAGTGTCCATCTTGTGTCTTGTCTTTCTCGGGACACCGCATTCAAGTGGATCTCATACCACTTGCTATGCATGGGTTTGATGTTATCCTTGGGATGGATACCTTAGAGAGGTATAAGGTTGTCTTGGACTGTGGTTCCAAGCAGGAAGTGTTTGATGTTGCTGGAGAGAATTGGATCTTTCAGGGAGATAGGAAGATTCTTCTGACATGTCTGGTATCAGCTATGGTGGCAAATAAGTTGTTACGACAAGGATGTGAGGCGTTCCTAGCCCACGTGGTAGATACCGAAGTGGATGCCAAGGCAAAAGGTCTTAGACTTGAGGAGGTGTCAGTTGTTCGTGAGTTTGCAGACGTGTTCCCCGAGGAGTTTCCTGGTGTTCCCCCACCCCGAGAGATTGATTTCGAGATCAATCTAGTACCAGGAACGTAGCCAGTTGCGCAAACACCGTACAGAATGGCTCCAACAGAGATGGAAGAGTTGAAGAAGCAGTTACAGGAGTTGCTAGATAAAGGTTTTATCTGACCCCGTACGTCGCCTTGGGGTGCGCCTGTGTTGTTCGTCAAGAAGAAGGATGGTTCGATGCAGTTGTGTATAGACTACCGACAGTTGAACAAGGTCACGATCAAGAACAAGTACCCATTGCCGAGGATAGATGATCTGTTTGATCAGTTGCGTGGTGCTACAATGTTCTCCAAGATCGATCTACGGTCCAGATATCATCAGTTGAGGATAAAGGCAGATGACATACCAAAGTCAGCCTTCAGGACAAGGTATGGTCATTATGAGTTTGTGGTTATGCCGTTTGGGTTAACCAATGCACCTACAGCCTTCATGGACCTGATGAATAGAGTGTTCCGTCCGTTCTTAGATCAGTTTGTTGTAGTCTTTATAGATGACATCTTGATCTATAGTCGGGACAGACTAGAGCATGATCAGCATCTTCGTCGAGCGTTGACTCTTCTTCGTCAACATCAGTTGTATGCCAAGTTCAGTAAGTGTGAGTTCTGGCTGGATGAAGTGACCTTCTTGGGCCATGTGATATCCGCTGAAGGAGTCAAGGTAGATCCGAAGAAGGTGGAATCTGTTGCAGATTGGGAATAGCCGAAGACGCCGACAGAAGTTCGTAGTTTCCTTGGTTTAGCAGGATACTACCGGAGGTTTATCAAGGACTTCAGTGTGATCGTGTTACCAATGACGAAGTTGACCAAGAAAGATGTACCTTTTGTTTGGGATGACCAATGTCAGCAAGCTTTCTAGAATCTAAAGGAGAAGTTGACTAGTGCTCCAGTGTTGGTCTTGCCAGAGCCTGGGAAAGGCTATGTTGTTTTTTGTGATGCTTCCAAGAAAGGTTTAGGTTGCGTGTTGATGCAGGGAGATCATGTGGTTTCTTTTGCCTCGCGATAGCTCAAGAAGCATGAGGAGAACTACCCAACTCATGATTTGGAGTTGGTGGCGGTGGTTCATGCGTTAAAGATTTGGAGACACTATCTGTATGGGGAAGTGTGTCAGATCTTTACGGATCATAAGAACCTGAAGTATATCTTTACGCAACACGAGTTGAATATGCGACAGCGGTGATGGATGGAGTTGATCAACGGCTATGACTACACTATCGAGTATCATCCTGGTAAGGCGAACGTGGTAGTAGATGCGCTTAGTCGAAAGTCTTCTCTTTCTTCAAAGAAGGCACAGTTAAGTTCCCTGGTTTGCCATAGGAGGGATATGCTTGTTTCCCTACGACAGATGAATGTGCAGATGGAAGTTTCTTCATTATCTGGTCTTTTCGCACAGATGCAAGTGAAGCCTACGTTGAGGCAGCAGATCAAGATGCACAACAGACAGATGAGGCGGTATAGTTGATCAGACCAGAGTTCGGCAGCGACAAGCGTGATGGGTTTCATGAGTCTGAGGATGGGCTAGTATGCTATCGTGACAGGATGGTGGTTCCAGATGTTGATGATCTGAGGAAGTTGGTGCTTGAGGAAGCACACACGTCGATGTATGCGATGCATCCATGTGTCACCAAGATGTATCATAGTCTGAAGGACTTGTATTGGTGGCCCGATTTGAAGAAAGATGTGGTTGAGTTCGTGGAAAGATGTGCGGTTTGTCAGCAAGAGAAGGCTGAGCATCAGAAACCGGCAGGTACGTTACAACCTTTGCCGATACCGCAGTAGAAATGGGATCATATAACCATGGATTTCATAGTTGGTCTGCCCAAGACAACTAGGAATAATGATTCCATTTGGGTGATAGTGGACAGATTGACGAAGTCTGCCCATTTCCTGCCTGTGAAGACAACGTACACAGCGGAGAAGCTCGCTAGAGTGTATGTGGATGAGATAGTTCGTTTGCATGGTGTGCCAGCAACAATAGTTTCTGACAGAGGTCCTCAGTTTACCAGTCGTTTTTGGGAGCAGTTGCACAGAGCGTTGGGAACGTAGTTGAGGTTCAGTACAACCTTTCACCCACAGACAGATGGACAGTCTGAAAGAACTATTCAGATTGTGGAGGATCTCCTTCGAGCTTGTGTTTTGCAGTTCCTAGGTAGCTGGGATGTACATATGAGTTTGATAGAGTTTGCCTACAACAACGGTTATCAACGAAGCATCGACATGGCTCCTTATGAGGCTCTGTATGGAAGGAAGTGCAAATCTCCTGTGTTGGTATGAATCAGGTGAGTATCAACTTTTGGGTCCTGAGTTAGTGCAGCAAACGACAGATAAGATCAAGGTGATACAACAATAGTTGAAAGTGGCACAAGATAGGCAGAAGTCTTATGCAGACAATCGCCGACGACCGTTGGAGTTCCAGGTAGGAGAAAAAGTGTATCTTAAAGTCTCTCCGTGGAAAGGTGTGCTGAGGTTTGGACAGAAGGGTAAGTTGGCACCAAGATATATGGGGCCTTACCCAGTTATAGCTCGTGTTGGAAAGGTAGCCTACGAGATAGAGTTGCCTCCCGAGTTGCACAGGTTGCATCCAGTGTTTCATATCAGAATGCTGAAGAAAAGTCATCCAGACTCAGGTACAGTGATACAGCCAGTTGAGGTTGAGCTTGATGCAGATGTGACCTACGAGGAAGGTCCTGTGGCGATTCTTGACAGAAGGATCAAGAAGCTGAAAAAGAAGGACCTAGTTCTTGTGAAAGTTCTTTGGCAGCGTCGTGGCATTGAGGAAGCCACGTGGGAGCTTGAGGAAGAGATGAGGAGGAAGTATCCCTCGCTTTTCTCTTAGGATTTCGGGGACGAAATCCCTTAAAGGGGGTTAGATTGTAAGGACCCTGACCTGCGTTTAGGGCTTACCCTGTTTGTTTTGCTTAACCTTGATGGTTTGAGGCTTGCTAATCACCTTTGAGTGGTGATTAGGGTTTGGTTGTGCTTTGTTGAGGGTTGAGGATGCTACTTGCAAATAACCCAGGTCTAGGGTTTTGTGTGCAAGTTTGCCATCTTATGAGATGTTTTCCCCTCTTTGCTTCCTCTAGGGTTGAGAGGAAGGCTTGGGCTTGTGTTTGAGTCCTTTCAGACCTTTGTTGAGCTTGTTTGGGCCTTGGAGTTCCTTGTTTGGGCTTGCTTGGGCCTTGTGTCGGCCAAGTAGAGCTTGTGTCGGCCTAGGGAAGCTTGGTGTGTCGCCCTAGCGCAAGTTTGGTGTGTCGCCCATGGTGCTTGGGCCAACCTTGGTCATGTTTGGAGAACACATGGTGCACATTTTGGACAAGTGTCTTATGACTTGCAAGAGAGGTGGCTTGAGTTGGTGGACATGTGTCCCTTGGGTGGACGACACCTAGCAAGGGTTCACCTTGGTTTCTCCTCCTTCCTCATCTATATAGGTTGTCCCTTCCTTAGCTTGAGGTCCCTTTACTTCCTCTCCTTCTTGTGCACGACACACTCTTCCTTTCCTTTGCTTGGTGGCCGACACACCCTTGTGTGAGTAGCTTGGAGGCCGATACACCCTTGGAGAAGGAGGTGGTGGCCGATACACACCCTCTTGGAGGAGCTTTGGTGGCCGACAACCTTGGAGCTCAAAGTGCATCTTCTTCCTTGGAGCTTAAGGTGGGTTGCATGACTCTAACCCTAACTACTCTATCCTCTTCTCTCATATGTTGTCTTAATCTTGCCTTTATATGTTAGTAGTTGGTTCTTGTTTAGCTTGCATGTTGGCCGATCCATGTGTGTTAGGGTTTAGGAGAGCAACACTCCTTTCTCCCCTTGGTCTAGATGAGTGAGCTTGAGCTCTAATGCCATGAGAAACACCCCTCTTTCCTACCCGATTGAGGTGAGCACAAGACTTAGTGGCTTGAGCAAGACTCTCCTCTCACCTTGGGCAAGATGGTGAGCTCATTTAGATGGCTTGAACCTTGGTCGAGATGTGTGGGGAGGTGCTACCCGACAGCCCTTGCCCTAGTTCTCTCTTGCACGGTTGGAGTGAGAAAAGTTTCTCTTTTTATACCTTGGGTGGGTGAGCAACCTGATCCTACTCGCCCTGAGCCAGCTCTGCCCGACAGGCTGCTCGCCCAGTAGCTTGGCTCGTCTAGCCTTTGTTGCTCGCTCGGTTTTCCCTTGCTCACCTGCACGCGTGTCGCCCAACACCCTGGCTTTGCTCGCCTGATACTTCTTTGGCTCGCCCAATAGCTTAGCTCACCCGATAGGCCTGCTCACCCAGTTTCCCCCTGACGCGCCCTGCTCAAAGTTTTGGCTCGCCCAGCCGTATCGCCCGACACAATGGCTAGCTCACCCGGTTCTATCCGGCTCGCCCGATATCAACCTGCCCACTCAGTTGAGCTATGCTCGCCCGATGACCTTGCACGCCTGAATGGCTTGCCCTGCACCTGTGTCGCCCGACACACATACACCCCTGCTCGCCCATGCTATACCCTTCTCACCTGGATGAGTCTTATTCTGCATGCCTGTTAGGGCTGCACGCCCGATAGGGGCTGGATAGGGGTGGGTTCTGCCCGGGGTGACTTCTAGTGAGGGTTGTTGTTATCTCTTGTGAGGGCACAGCCTGTTATGATGCTCTTATGACGATTCATTGCTTAATAATGAGAATTATGTTCTTGTGGCTAAAGTACACGCGTATTAATGTCACTACTCTATCTCTTTAATGACAATGTGAATCTTGAGCATACATTAGGGTTGCTCGATAGTGTGCCTACACGTGTGACCTTGAGATGAGGCATGGATATGATTATTGTTGTCAGGTTGTGCTAACAATGCACTTAACCCTAATTGTCACCCTATGGTAGTAATTGTAGTCTCTTGATTATTCATCTGGTTATTGAATTATGCTAACCATGCAGGTAATGCTTAGCCCAATGAAAGGCTATGAGAATTGGTTAAATGAACACTGTGATGACATGTGTATGATGTTCCATGATGGTGATGAAAGCCTTGAGAGGCTAAGGTACTATGTGATGAGGGATTGAGATCCCATGGTTGTGTGATGATCCTTGAGATGGATCTGGATGGTTGGCAAGAGGCCAAGTGATAACATGTGATGTGAGATGCTTGTGATGGATCAGTGTGATGTAAATTGTAGAAAATGCATAATGTTGAGTTATGTTGTTTACCTTTCTATTATATCTTGCATGTTATACAACTTGGTTGAATCTTGCAATCCATCTAAAAGATACTAAGTAATCACAGTGTAATTTATAATGTAGCTTGCCCTGGCCATAGATTCATCACCAGTCAGGATAGGGTGATGATGAAACGGGTTCTCCTGCGGGTTAACCCGGAGCGCATATTTTTGAATATGAGAGGTTTCTCCTAGCCTAAAATAGAGAGGTGAAACGAGTGCAGCTGCGGTTGCAGACTCGGATGTGTGACGAGCATGGTGAACATGGCCCATGGCTCCAGATATGTGATATATTGAGCATGAATGCATTCATGGCTCCGAGCACGGTGTTTAGACACGTGGCTCAGTTTCTAGTGCCGTGACCTGTACCGAGGTAGACTAGGCAGAGGGTAGCCTGTGGAGCTGACCGTGTGGCTTATGACCACTTCAAGCACGAGACTGCGGTCCTGCTTTGTGTTCTCATGTACTGACCATGAGGCGGAGAAGGTCTTGGATTCCGGCTCTTCCATTGACCTTGTATGGCACCGGCTATGGGCTTCACAGCCGAAGGTTGGATTTGAACGGTACGGTTCATTTTCTCAGGGCATAATAAAACGTAATACAGCCGTTTAGTATGTATTGATAAGACAAATATGAAACATTGGTTGAGGCCTTGTTTGTGTAGTTAACTTTAATTATATCGTAGTTGTTTATGCATTACCCTTTTGTGGTGAATCTCATATAATCTATCTTGTCAATCATGTTCCATTGGGAAATATAGTGGTTATATGCCCTTTTGATACAGCTGGTAAGTCAGAGGATGGCTTGTTACTTATAACTGTTCTTGTTATATTCTTTATCAATAATCTGCTGAGATAAGGTTTATCTTATCTGAGGTTTTGTAGTTTTGGCGCGGAGTTATGCCTCCCACTGGGACAATGTTCAATTGTCTCACTCCGCTAGTTTTTACCCCTTTTTAGGTGGTCGAGCTTGTCGTGGTGGTGGTCGCGGAGTTGCGGCCGAGCAACGAGAAGATCTGTAGAAGGAAAGCTTTGGAGATGATACTGTTTTGATGTTTTGGTGTAGAGTCTAGAGTCATCCCTGTACTCTCAGGTCCTTGGCGGTGTTTGACGTTGTTTTACGATGTACGACCGATATCGTTTGTATATCCTGCTACTGGCCGGATGTGGGCCTTTATGTATATAACAGGTGATGAACTCATGGTTATGACAGGACAGCTGTTGCTCTAAGCTGTGGACATGAATCCAGGCTTGTGTGGATATGTATATAACATGTTTCCTTGCAGGATATGGACTGGAATGTAATATGTTTCCTAGTTTATCAGTTTTCTGCAATCGGTTTTAATTAACCCGTGTTTTTTTGATAAGTTGTGGTTATGGTGATTTCCGCATGTTTTCGCGTAACACCTCGTTATCTGTATGATAATGGGATGTGTTGCCACATCTAATTTTAGAGAAAAACAAAAGGAAGAAATAATAATTAGGAAACAATGATACAAAGGGACTTGGATTGGGTTTCACCAATCATGCTAACCACAACCATGTAAAACCTTCACTCCTAAATTATATATGTCCTTGACTCATTTTTCAAACAATCATAAAAAGATATTTTTTCCTTCCTTCTCTCGAGATCTAGACATATTTCTATCTAAGGTGTTCTCTCTCTTGAGATAGTAGCCCAAAGATCAAGGAAAACTGCATGACTTTTATTATATCAACTTCTCACTCTTGTCACTCATTACTAACCTATTTCCACATCTCATTGAAATCATTTTCTTGAACAAATATTCATATTATATATCAAAAGAGGTTATCTAATCATCAAACAATGGAATAAAACAAGAGCATAGAAGCAAAACATTAAAGAACATATGCCATAAAATAGAAGAATGAACAATTATGTGGTTGGGCGAGTGTGAGAGATTCTCCCAACCCAAGTTATAGCATTTATACATGCATGGCACAAGAAATTACAACTTGAATGAGTCATGATAAATAAGACAAGAGAAAGAGATTGATACAAACGTAGATTGACTAATCAATCTACCGACCACTCGGCTGATCAACAAGATATCAATGGATGGTTTCATTAGCCAACGATCGATAGCTCTTCTCCTTCCTTCGATCTTGGATTCATGCAAGAAGGTCCGTCGATTTCGTCGATGGTAGTGGATTGAGCTTCCAAGGAAGAGGTCAACAACTTGCTAGGTCAACAGAACTAGACTGGTCGATAGCTCTGATAACACCAATTTTTTTTGATGTTTTTGCCCTTTTATTATGTTATCAAAACTTCCCTTTTCTGCTATTTTTCTCTCTTTTATTAGTACTTTCGCAATAATTGGCCAAGCAATGCTCTTAATCCAATATTTCCATCTTTTGCAGAGTTTTTCCTCATTTTGGTACAATAAGGCCATCCCGACCCACAAATAAGTCCAAGTATGTTTCGACCTTCCTGACGCCCGATACGACCTCTGCCCGACAGGGTGGAGCAACACAATGACGCGCGACAAAGGGATTCCGTGCAAGAAGAAGCTGACGGACGACACGCCTCTTACCCGACAGGGAGCCGAGCTCGCCACGACAACCCAAGCTTGTCGCGTGACACCGACCACCCACCGGCAGGCGCCGCCTGTCACGTGACCGACAACCAACATCCCTATGCCAGGCGATATGTGTATCGGTCATCCATCAAACTCGCGAATACGGAGGACACGTGGCACTGCGAGCACCATAACTTCCCCCAACCGCTGCCTATAAATAGCAACTACAGGAAGTTGAAAAGACAGTTCGGACAGTTGGGAACTTTGAGCGATCTTCCGAGGAAAACTGCGAGAGCAAGAGTATCGTGCCCCAATGCTCGTGTCGGGCAACTCTAGGTGAGCTCTTCCTCATCCCGAGAGGGAGGGGATGGTTCACTTAGGACCATCCGGGGCGACACTGCGGGCCGATATCGGCCGACGTAGATGAGAGACACAAGTGCCCAACAGTAGAACATGTCTCTCCATGCCCGACACGATATCGAACCCGATACGCTTCACCCGTCATGTGTTCCGCCCGAGAGGGTGCGCTGCCCGACATGAGCGTATCGGCTAGGGTCCTTGAGCGATACAGTCAGCCATCAAAGCGTGCCGCCCGAGAGGGTGTGCCGCCCAACGCGGCTGTATCGGGCTAGGCTCCTGACCGGTATCATGCTGGAGGGTCCTCTGTAGTCTATCATCCTTCTACATCAAGAAGGTGATACCTATCTTTACTTCTATTATTTAATTCTTTAATTCCCGCATTGTAATCCAACCTTTATATGTTTATGGAAATAGAAAAGCTTACTTACTTGCTGCTCTATGCTTGGTACAATGTGTTGGATGACTGCTATGTTTGATATCTGAACTCTAGCTTGCATGTTTGGATCGTGTTTCGCTTAGCTACCGAATCATGTTTTCCCGTCACAACAACTTCGAGAGTTGTGTTGTGGCTCTAGTGTTTGGTCCGATTCTGGAGTACGAGAGTGCCTGAAACGGAGTTGTTTCAGTAACATTCCACTCTAACTTAAGACCAGCAACCTCGAGAGGGGTGTTGGTGCTTGGTTAGAGGTACTCACTCTGAGAGGAGGGGTGCAGGATGCTACTGCTACCGCTTGCTTTACTAAAGTCTCATCCTTCGTACCTTGCTCTAGCTCTAGTTTTATCTTTCTGTTTCTGTTGCATGAAAACCCCTAAAAACTGCTAATTGACTAAAAATCTTAAATCTCTCTAGTAGCTCCAGTTGGAGATAGTTTTCATGTTTTGTTTGTGACATCTTGTTGTTTCCCTTTTGGGGAATTTATTATCTCTTTATACCTGCCGGAGTGTAGCGTGTCGATTCTGGGTTCTCAACACTACCCCCCTTGTCCCTGTGTTCGACCCCGTATATCTACTTCTACCCCATAAGAAAAGTTGCGGGGGCCTAGAAGGATTCAGGTTTATAAATGTAAAAGCTCGACTACCTTAAATCCGCCTCCACTTTTGGACGTGCGATTTAGGCCGGTCAACTTTTTGGCACCGTTGCCGGGGACAAGGAAAAAATGGCACTGTAGACGAATCTGAATCCACTAACTACACTCCTGTGCCTCAAGCTTAGAAATGAGTTTGACAACACTCTTTTTCTTTTTCTTCTTATTGTTTTTCTTTGCCTAAAAGTAAAAATTCAATTTTCTAAACTTGATTTTTCGTGCCATTTCAGGAACTCTGAAGAACTATGACCTGTTCCACCGAGCTTTGATACCATGTCTCGTTGTGAGCAGTCTCTTTCTGAGAGTGGATGTCAGGGCCAAGGCGAGAGGTCGAGCCAGCCTAACTTGGTTGGTCAGCTTTCCACCTACATAAAAAGACAGGACACCATCATCAGCGAACTGGTGCAGGGCGCGCTTCCTAGCTCTGGAGCTCTGAATTCCATGCAACGCCAGATGGCAAGCTTACAGATGCGCCAGTGTGAGGTCGATCAGTGGCTGACCCAGATGACTACTCTGATGAAGGATCCTGCAGTACAAGCACTCCCATACCCTGAAACTGCCGGAATGGTAGTACTGAGGTTTGGAAGAACGCTGGAGCACCCTGATGAAGTCAGGCATGAGCCCGAGCCAAGTCCTGAGGGTGCAACTCCAGCAGAGGAGGAAGAAAGACAGGCAAACATTCGAGAGTCTGCGCAAGGGTTCCCTGAAGAGCTACCTGGCGGAAGGAATGCTTACACTCCTAGGATTTCGTTCCCATATAAGCTAATAAAGGTGAATCTGAAGAAGCGTCATGAGAAGTTCATGGAGTCGATCAGGAAGCTGCATCTCGAAGTGCCCTTCCTTGACGCACTGGAGGAGATGCCAACATACGCCAAGTTCCTCAAGGACCTTATCACAAAGAAAAGAAGGGGAGGAAGGGTTGAGACAGTGCACCTAGCTTCTGCTTCCTCTGCCTTTGTGAAGCCCGACCTGCCAAATAAGAGAAGGGACCCCAGAGCCTTCAAAATCCTGTTCTCCGTTGGGGACGATGTCGAGCGCAAGGGTCTAGCAGATTTGGGGGCAAGCATTAGCCTCATGCCCCTAAGTTTCGCACAAAGGGTGGGCTTAACCAACATGCTTTGAAACAACATGAGGATTGAATTGGCGGACCACACCTTTAAGAGACCCGTCGGCATTGTCAAAGATGTGCCGATCAGGGTTGGCGATTTCTTTATTTCCTGCGACATAGTCGTCATCGATACAGCTGAAGATCCCCGCTGCCCGATCATCTTTGGACGCCCTTTCTTGGCAACAGGGAGAGCGTTGATTGATGTCTCCGAGGGGATGATCACTTTGAGGGTCGGAAGCGACCATATGGACTTCAATCTGAAAGGGATCATGCGAAGTTCATCCATGTCCGAATCAGCGTGTTTCGCAGATAGCTGCAATAAATTCTGTGAGGAAATGGAGAAGGATATCCAGACAGTAGACCCCCTCACGAGGTCCATAAGCTGTCAGGATCCCGACCTCGAATATCCTGAAGTCGCAAGGTATCTCGACCTTTTCGACCTTTCTGACGAAGACTTGCATGAAGAGGATAAGGCGGCGGAGTCTGCTAAGTATGCCTCTCTCGAGGGGGAGCCTCAAGAGAAGGCACCCATACCAAAGCCAAAGTTAAAAGTGTTGCCTGAAGGCATGAAGTACGAATTCTTGGATGAAGAGTAGAGAAACCCTGTCATCGTAAACGCCAATATTTCAAGCAATCAGCTAGACCGACTCCTTGAGGAGTTAAGGCTCCACAGGGGGGCTATAGGATATTCAGTAGATGATATCAAAGGCCTTAGCCCCGCCTTGTGCATGCATCACATCAACCTAGATGAATTTGCCAAGCCTCTGGCTCAACCCCAGAGGAAGCCGAACCAGATGCTCAAGGAGGTCGTCAAGAAAAAGGTAATAAAGCTTAGGGATGTGGGGATCATTTACCCAATCAACGATAGCAATTGGGTGAGTCTGATCCACGTAGTACCCAAAAAGGGCGGGATGATAGTGGTTAAGGGTGAGAAGGGAGATGAGGTGGCGGTAAGGACCGTCACAGGATGGTGGATGTGCATAGATTACCGAAAGCTAAATCAGGCTACAAAAAGGATCATTTTCCGCTACCTTTTATTGACCAAGTCCTTGAAAGATTAGCGCATCACGATTTTTTTTGTTTCCTGGATGGCTTTTTAGGATTTTGCCAGGTACCCATCTTGCCCGACGATCAGGAGAAAACAACATTCACCTACCTCTACGTCACTTATGCCTTCAGAAAGATGCCCTTTGGGCTCTGCAACGCCCCTGCCACCTTTCAAAGATGCATGATATCGATGTTCTTAGATTTTCTAGAAGATATCGTAGAAGTTTTCATGGATGACTTTTCAGTGTATGGGAAGGAGTTCGATAGCTGTCTGAAGAATCTGTCATTGGTCCTTCAAAGGTGCGAGGAGAACAACTTAGTCCTGAACTGGGAAAAGTGCCATTTAATGGTGCGGGAGGGCATCATTCTAGGGCATAAGATCTCAAGGCATGGGATCGAGGTGGACGTAAGCAAAGTCGAAGCAATATCTAAGCTTCCTCCACCAAAATCTGTGACGGGAGTGAGAAGCTTCCTCGGACACGCCGAATATTACCTAAGATTCATCAAGGACTTCTCAAAGATTTCCAAACCGCTGTCCAATCTTCTGGTAAAAGATGCTGAATTTGTTTTCTCTAACGATTGTCTCAGTGCTTTTCAGGCCCTGAAAAACGCTTTAACATTACCACCTATCCTTCAAGCGCCAGAATGGGGTTTACCTTTTGAGCTGAAGTGTGACGCTAGCGACTACGCGGTTGGAGCAGTCCTGGGGCAAAAGAAAGATAAAAAGCACCATGTGATTTGCTACACTAGTCGCACATTGGATGAGGGTCAAGTAAACTACACAACAACTGAAAAAGAGATGCTCACGATCGTCTTCACGTTCGATAAGTTTAGGTCATATCTCGTCAGAGCTAAGGTCAAGGTATACACAGATCACGGGGCCATAAAATACTTAATGCAAAAGAAAGACGCAAAGCCCAAACTGTTGAGGTGGGCCTTATTGCTCCAAGAGTTCGACCATGAAATTATCGACAAAAAGGGCGCAGAAAATGTGGTCGCCGACCACCTATCAAGGATTGTGGCTGATAGACAGGGAGGGCCACCAATCCACGATGACTATGCCGACGAAGCTATGATGTTGGCAGAAGCTCAAGAAGAGAGTTTACCCTGGTTTGCAGACATCTGCAACTATCTTGCCTACGGAGAACTGCCTCCTGACATCACGTACAATCAGAAAAAGAATCTATTTGCGGATGCCAAAAACTACTGCTGGGATGATCCTCTCCTATTCAGAAGATGCGTTGACAACTTATACAGGCGGTGCATCCCAGAGGAAGAAACCGCGGACATCCTGAAAGAATGCCACGCCTCCCCCTACGGTGGACACCTGGGTAGGGAGAGAACAACTGCAAAAGTGCTATAGTCAGGATTCTACTGGCCCTCCTTATTTAAAGATGCTGCACAATTTGTAAAAGTTTGCAAAGAGTGCCAGTTTATAGGGAACATAGGGCGGAGGAATGAAATGCCAATGGCGAGCTGGATCGAAGTAGAAATATTTGACATGTGGGGGATCGACTACATGTGACCGTTTCCCCCATACCGGGGGTATCAATAGATACTCGTGGCAGTGGACTA
Organism: Alisma plantago-aquatica; assembly: GCA_963693085.1. Classification (NCBI taxonomy): domain Eukaryota; kingdom Viridiplantae; phylum Streptophyta; class Magnoliopsida; order Alismatales; family Alismataceae; genus Alisma; species Alisma plantago-aquatica. The sequence goes on along the minus strand of OY856414.1, from coordinate 824,148,161 downwards.
TGTATCGAAGTGGGTAGAAGCGGTAGCCACCCAATAATGCGACGCCAAGTCGGTTATCAAGCTATTCGAGAAGACCATCTTCCCTCGTTTCAGCGTACCACGCACTGTTATAAGCGACGGAGGGTCGCACTTTGGAGAGAGATAGTTTGAAGCACTCCTGCGCAAGTACGGAGTGAAGCACAAGATCGCTACACCCTACCACCCACAGACGTCAGGGCAGGTAGAGGTTTCCAAAAGACAAATCAAGCAGATCTTGGAGAAAACTGTCAGCTGAACGAGGAAAGACTAGTCTATGAAGCTTGACGATGCGCTTTGGGCCTACCGTACTGCTTACAAAACGCCCATCGGAAGCACCCCCTACCGGCTTATCTACGGAAAGTCCTGCCATCTACCTTTGGAATTGGAACACAAGGCCCTTTGGGCAATTAAGTTCCTAAATATGAACCTCGACAAAGCAGGAGAAAAGAGGTTTTTGCAACTTCAAGAGCTCGAAGAGCTGAGAATGAATGCCTACAAAAATGCAAAAATCTACAAACAAAGGACAAAATTGTGGCACGATGCTCCCCTCAGGAGAAAAGATGTAAGCGAAGGGGATAAAGTCTTGTTATTCAAGTCCTCTATTCATCTTTTCCCTGGGAAGTTACAAACGAGATGGTCAGGACCATTCACTGTGTCAAAGATATACCCATCAGGAATGATGGAGCTCTACGACAAGGACGATCCGACCAAAGTCTTTCAAGTAAATGGGCACAGGGTGAAAAGGTTCTATGAGGATGAAGCATTTGTCAGGAGAACAGAGATCAACCTGCAAGATATGGGTACAGTCGAGGGCTGAACAAGATGATCCTACAACGGTGGAGCTGGAAATGCAAAATTCAGCGCTTCTCGGGAGGCAGCCTGAGATTTTCTTTCTTTCCTAGAATAGGGTGCATTTTTCTTATTACTTGTAAAAATAAACTTTATGGACTGTAATAAGGCCCGAGTCAGCGCATGCGCCGAGCGTACCGACTCTTCTGTTTTATGGGCCATCGCTGCATTTTACGAAGCATTGAGGAGTAATTCTATCTGAGGTCAGGGACTCTACCCTAAACCAATGATGTTTTGCCCGTAATTACTTTATCTCTGCCCTGCTTTAGTTTCAGTCACCTTCTTTTATGCCGTGTCAAGCAGCAGCTCAGCTGGCGCGGGGTCACGCTTGTCTTGAGCTGTAGTTTCTGGGGCACCGCAAGAGCCGTGACGGATAGTATTCTCGAGCAACAACTGTATCGTGCATGAGAAGAAATGCCCTTATTTAGACTGACGGGACTGTCGTCTCGGGAAAGGCATGTCTCAAATGGCCGATGCGCGCCCCAGAACTGCCCGATTTACCCCCAGCTGAGTTTGCTATATATAGTAAGGTGTTTCAACGTGTCGGGCTGCTACACTTACTCTTTTCAGCCACCTGTAACACATGCAGTAACCCGCCCATTTTGCTCGTGTGTCGGCCATCGTGCCTTCACCCTTGTATCGGGCGATGGCTCCAAAGAGCAAAGGTATAGCCCGACAGTCTGTCGCCCGACATGAGGTTTTCATATCACGCACTGCCTATCGGGTTTACGAGCTCAGTCGACTCCTCTTGTATTGCCTGACGCTTATAAAGCACGATTCATCAGCCGTTAGCGTTGGCCCAATACGCCATGTCGGGAGTCACGGTTTTCCGTCATGACGTCCTTTCTGGTAGTTGTTGCATGCGACCTTATCGCCTGATATACCCATGTCGGGCAGCGGGTTGTGTCGCGCGGATCAACCCGTATCGTCCGATCCCGTATCGCCCTGGATTTTCTTTGAACGATACCCGAGCTTTTTCCCGCGAGACAGGTTTTATCAAGTTTTTAGTTTCCCTGCCTAACATTTAAAATAATCTTTGAACTTGATAACAGGTATGAATCGTCCACAACAAACCTCTGGAAGAGTTGGCAAACACCGCAGAAGAATCGACGCCGTGGCTGAAGCAACAACAGTCAGACAGAAACACCAGAATCCCGAGACAGCTAGGCCACCATCCGCCAAAAAGAAAGCAAGAGAAGTGCATTTCCTTATCATAGTCTGTCTTCTGCGGTGGTTTAGGGCCATCTCCAAAAGAAGAAGACAATAAAAAGAGAGAGGCCCTCTGACTACACACTCCTGGGAACAAAAATGGACTAAGATGGACTGAACTGGGATTGATGATCAGTCCTTTTGTTCATGTTCACAATGAAAGTACCAGGAGTAGAGGGGGCCAAACAATTTTGAGGGTTTGCGCTTGTCCCGGCTGCAATAAGAGCATATTACAGCTTCTCCAAGGAACAAGTGAACCCGCTAGCTAACCTTCACTGGGCTAACATGACCACACCCTATCTTTTTCACTACTCTAGGAAAGAGTGTGGAGTAAGTTTGGGGGTGTTACCCATGTACCAGTGAGGGAGGTATAAAAATCTCCTTCTTCACTTCGTTCTTCTCTTATATCATGTGTATGTATTCTTGCTAGTACGAAATGCCATGCTCATATAAAAAATTTGAAAAATTTTGTTTATATCATTCTCGTAACATATGTACAAAGTTGCTATATTAGTAAAAACCTGATGCAACTGCTTGCAAAGTTAGTTTTCTATGTGCTTAACGAGATACAAGTTCTGTTATATCTTTCTGATAATGCTATTTCAAACAAACGGGAAGATTACATTTTTCCATGCCAAACATTTCAAAAAATATAATAATCTCGCAAACAGCTAAAAGACGAGTATGGAGAAGGAAAAAGCTGCCCAAACAGCAGAAATCCCTCTTGTTTTCCCCTTACCCAACAAAAATCCTAAAAAGAGAGAGAAGCCTTATGAGTGTGAATAAAAGCATGAGAGTTGTGCCCAATAAAAGAAAATATATATATATATACACACTTGTCTTCCAAAAGTACCCATCTTTAGGCATGGTAGATCCGGAGCAGTGGTACGTAGGATGTGAAATCACTGCTCTAAAGCCAACTGGCTTAGACTGCAGGGACCACTTGCCCGTTAACGGACCCTTACCTGGATGGACCGATGGGAGACAAGAAAAACCCCAAAAAAGCCTTAGCCTACCTTATACATAACTTTCTTCCCTAAAATAAAGTTGTTTGGTGCGTAAGCTAACTTCGAAATCATACAACAAAGTCTCTCCGAAGCTGTAGAGAAAATTTTTACTGAAATAATAAAGCAAGGAAACACATGGTCGTTTGTTTGCAGTGAGGCAACATTATCTATAAAGGCATTACTATACTTGTTTTACCTCTTGGCCTGAAAGCTATACCAAGCAAGAAGAAGCATCACAAAATAAATTTTAAATATTGATTGAGGACAATCAAAATGCTAAGTTTGGGGGAGTTGATAATACCAATTTTTGTGATGTTTTTGCCATTTATTCTGTTATCAAAACTTCCCTTTTCTGCTATTTTTCTCTCTTTTATTAGTACTTTTGCAATAATTGGCCAAGCAATGCTCTTAATCCAATATTTCCATCTTTTGCAGAGTTTTTCCTCATTTTGGTACAAATAGGCCGTCCCGGCCCACAAATAATTCCAAGTCTATTTCGACCTTCCTGACGCCCGATACGACCTCTGCCCGACAGGGTGGAGCAACACAATGACACATGACAAAGGGATGCCGCGCAAGAAGAAGCTGACAGACGACACACCTCTTACCCGACAGGGAGCCGAGCTCGCCACGACAACCTAAGCTTGTCACGCGACACCAGCCACCCACCGGCAGGCGCCACCCTTCATGTGACCGACAACCAACATCCCTGCGCCGGGCGATATGTGTATCGGTCGTCCATCAAACTCGCAAATACGGAGGACACGTGGCGCTGCGGGCACCATAACTTCCCCCAACCGCTGCCTATAAATAGCAGCTACAGGAAGTCGAAAAGACAGTTCGGACAGTTGGGAACTTTGAGCGATCTTCCGAAGAAAACTGTGAGAGCAAGAGTATCGTGCCCCAGTGCTCATGCCGGGAAACTCTAGGCGAGCTCTTCCTCATCCCGAGAGGGAGGGGGTGGTTCACTTAGGACCGTCCCAGGCGACACTACGGGCCGATATCGGCCGACGTAGATGAGTGACACAAGTGCCCGACAGTAGAACACGTCACTCCATGCCTGACACGATATCGAACCTGATACGCTTCGCCCATCATGCGTGCCGCCCGAGAGGGTGCGCCGCCTGACATGAGTGTATCGGTCAGGGTCCTTAAGCGATACAGTCGGCCATCACAGCGTGCCGCCCGAGAGGGTGTGCCGCCCGACACGGCTGTATCGGGCTAGGCTCCTGACCGGTATCATGCTGGAGGGTCCTCTGTAGTCTATCGTCCTTCTACATCAAGAAGGCGATACCTATCTTTACTTCTGTTATTTAATTCTTTAATTCCCGCATTGTAATCCAACCTTTATATGTTTATGAAAATAGAAAAGCTTACTTACTTGCTGCTCTATGCTTGGTACAATGTGTTGGATGACTGTTTGATATCTAAACTCTAGCTTGCATGTTTGGATTGCGTTTCTCTTAGCTACCGAATCATGTTTTCCCGTCGCAACAACTTCGAGAGTTGTGTTGTGGCTCTAGTGTTTGGTCCGATTCTAGAGTACGAGAGTGCCTGGAACGGAGTTGTTTCAGTAACATTCCACTCTAACTTAAGACCAGCAACCTCAAGAGGGGTGTTGGTGCTTGGTTAGAGGTACTCACTCTGAGAGGAGGGGTGCAGGATGCTACTGCTACCGCTTGCTTTACTAAAGTCTCATCCTTCGTACCTTGCTCTAGCTCTAGTTTTATCTTTCTGTTTCTGTTGCATGAAAACCCCTAAAAACTGCTAATTGACTAAAAATCTTAAATCTCTCTAGTAGCTCCAGTTGGAGATAGTTTTCTTGTTTTGTTTGTGACATCTTGTTGTTTCCCTTTTGGGGAATTTATTATCTCTTTATACTAGCCGGAGTGTAGCATGTCGATTCTGGGTTCTCAACACTACCCCTTTGTCCCTGTGTTCGACCCCATAAGCAAAGTTGTGGGGGCCTAGAAGGATTCGGGTTTATAAATGTAAAAGCTCGACTACCTTAAATCCGCCTCCACTTTTGGACGCGCGATTTAGGTCGGTCAAGCTCTCATCCTTGGGCCCTAGAACTTGGCAGTAGCCTTTCATCTTATTGACTCTGTGGATCCCGGATCGCCTCAAGTGACACTTTGGGGGCCTATTTATAGGCTTTGTCTGGTGCTTTTCGATCTAGATTGGTCCATGATGTCATTTATCTCCTGTCTCCTTCTGTCCACATTTATGGTCGATGAGGTGATTCTTTGATAGGTCTTAATTTGTCAATCAAATACAGTGTCAACCTTTCTGTTCATCGACATAATGCCTCCTTGATAAGAGTCCCTTGGTCTTTGAAGTTGTCGACATGATCATAAATATCTAGTTCCTCAATGAAGACATCGATGGCTTCTTCATCGACATGATTGTCAATGAATTCGTTTGATAGCTGGAATTTGATAAGGCTCTATCGAGGTAGACACTGATAAGATGTGTATGTCGAGCTTCCCACGATAAGTGTGTCGATCATCCTACTCGAGAAGTTGGCATCTTTCGAGTATAATCAATAGGCTTTTGTTGATCCTTCGAATGAAAGTTTATCTACCGACCCAATTGGTTGATGGTCAGCTGGAGTCTGTTGAACATTTGATGATAACTCATTGATTTTACCAAAAACTATATTGAATTCCTCCAAATATCAATAAAACTTAATTAAAACCTCACATTTGGTAAATTGAAGGTAAAATGAATAAAACCATGCATCTAAATACTAGTTCTAATGATTTTTATTATGGAAAAATATATGAAAAGTGCATCAAAATGGTTGTTATTAATTGTTTTGATCTAACTTTTGGTATACCTAAAAATAACATGGAAAAGATGAGAATTCTAGAAATTGGGAGAAAAGGATATTCTAGAAGATGATGGTATTGTTCTAAATAATGTTTAATAGGAGTAAGTTTTGTATAGGAATGATATCCAAATAAATACCAATTACTAAATATAAATTGGAAAGGTATAAGAGAATTTGCTTGAAATAAGGATAATTCATTTGGAAGAATATATTATAGAGAGAGGAAAAAAGAATAATTTAGGATTCACTATCAAATTATTCAATAAAGTGTAATATATTTATCTGTTTCCTTTATGGAGATTTGTGTGTCAATCAAGTAAAGTTGATAATTTAAGTAAAGAATACTTGAGGGACATATGTACATATGTATATGTGTCACCATATTGGGAATCTATCAAGTATATTCCTTTTTGGCAATTGTACATACTTTTCCATGTACCATGTCATAACAATGAGAGAGGGAGAAACCTATGGCAAGAAAATAAAGGAAAGTCATGTACATGTAACCAAGAGATAATAAAATACACAAGTTTTTATTGTTTAGAAAAGGGGACAAGCCCTGAAGAGGCAAGGCCAATAGGAAGGGGTTCGGTAATTATAGTATATAAGGATGATACTCTCCATCATTCTCTAGAGATCCTCTGCTCTTCTCCATCATATTTCTTCTTCCTAACCCTAGGGTTTCACCTAGGACATATGTAGGGTAAGCAAAACCCATGAGCGGTAGAGTCCCTGGCATGCGTGGCCAAGGGAAACTCTAAAGACAACATGCAAGTTCCCTCCTAGTTGTGTTCCTCCTTCACCTCCCTTCTTCCTACTCCTAGTCACGACAGGTGAGTAGAATGACTTGACGTCGGTCGTGAGCCATGGCTTCCAGAACTTGAATGAGCCATCCCTATCATCGATTCTCTCTTTGATAATGGTCCTAGATTATCGTAATGTGACGATCACAGATCCATTTTCGGTGACGAAGAGAGGCCATGATATGCATGGATGTCCAGGCAACGGTGGAAATGCCTTGCCCTCTTGAACTAGGGGTCGGGTTGTAGGTCAGGCTATCATCAGAGACCAGAGAAGGAGCCTACAAGCCCATGGTCTGGGTGATGGTGGTGATGATATAGGATGGAGTGCTAGCGGGTAAGGGTGAGTTTTACCATTGATCGGTCATGGCTACGACGTCTCCATCGGAACCTATGTGCACAGAAGCACGACTATGCATGTATGTGAGAATGGATGAAGGGATGAAGTCATGTTCCCATAGGACTCAACCCTTTTGGTTGGTACGAATCGTAGAAGACCCAAAAAGGAACTCATAGCCTGAAAGGTAATACAGAATGCTGAAGTGTTAGTGTAGGGTTGGTCTATTACTAATCAAATCGTAGAAATTCTAATAAATTATTAGTAACTTAAAATATAGTGAAAATATATATGAATTGTTACAGGAAAATGAGAGGAACAAAAATAAATAATATTGAGACTTAATAATGCTTACTTTTAGAAAAGTACCTTTGATACATGTTAAGTGGCGATTAAAGCACCTAAACCCTAGATTTGTATATTAATCATGTTATATATGTTTCATTGAGATGTAAACTAATAATTTGGGATATAATGGTAGTTTAACATGATTATGACCATAATGATGATAATTAGATTTTTTTTAATAATATAATGTATTACTTCTCTCAGAAAAGGCATATTAGGGGGAGACAAAATCCCTATATAGTGTACAAAGGTCTAGAAAGACCCCACATCATAAGAACCTTAGGTTTCACCCCTAAAAGGATGCCTAGGTTACCTCTAGAGAACAGGGTAAGAGTATTTAGAATCTTGTCAAAAACTATGAGGTTGTCATAACCTCTTTTACCATGCATTCTATTGTTTCTTTCATTCCACACATGGAAGATAAGACATGAATAAATTAGAACAATGAAGCTTCTCCAACCCAAGTTGCATCTCGTGTTGCTGAACATCTAGAATAACACCGTATCCAAGTTTACTGGTGGTGTACCCACCACCCAATCTTGAGAGAGATTCTGCTACCCACCACCCAATCTTGAGAGAGATTCTTCTCCAGAGATAAAGATAGTACTCACAATTGAAGAACAAGTGAGAGTGGGATTTTGTCTCTATTTTGTAGAGAAGATACAAGCTGCAGTCATTATGTCCCATTTGGATAGCTGACCCATAGTAGGGAGTCTATTCAAAATGGTCCTATAGGACTAGAGACTCCATTTTGGAAAATGCAATTTATTCCACAAAATAGGATCCCAAAGAAGTTGAGGAATGTTAACCACAAGAGCCCACAGTTTAGAAGAAGTAGCAAACCAACTAGAACTCATCTGGTTGTAGTACTCTCTCATCTCAGGCCATGTAAGGGTCTATTTATCCATGCTTTAGAGTCTCCTTGAGCAGGTATTACATCCGGTAAACAACCATACCTGATTCTCATCCATGCCGCTCACATGTTCCCTGGTTTAAGGAGGAAGAGGTGGAATCTCCTTGCTGTATCCATCTGAGATAGGCTCAGGGATACCCAATCCTCCACCATGTTTGGGTTGCACAACCGTGTACTAGGAAATGGCATGGTAGCCACCACTCCACAAAAAATCATCCATAATAGATCTGAATTTGTGATGGACAAACTCATGAATTTCAGCCATATGACACCAATATCTAATTTTACTAACAAGAATTGTCTTAATGAGAGCTATTTTTCCTACCATGGAAAGGTTCAAACCATTCCATTTATCAATGGTGGTGTGAAGATCATCGAAGCAACAACTATAATCAGACCATGTACCTCATCCACCAACTATAGGTATGTTGAGATATCGGGTGGGAAAGGTGCCTTCCTCTATGGCCATAGCATCTTTGAGTCTTCAAGATGCACAAGATTTAGATAAGAAAATATGGGACTTGATGTCATTGATATAAAGGCCTTTGAGGTTACCAAAGAACTTTAGCGTGCACCTAACCCCATTAATATATTTCACATGCCATGCAATAAAGAATAATACATCATCGAAAAAAATCATGTGGGCATGAACCTTGGTACCCTGTACTCTGTAAGGTTTGATACACACCATCCAACTTTTCTTTGACTATAAAACTAGTGAGGTTCTACATGACCAAAGAGAATAGCAATAGGGAAAGAGGATCCCCTTGTATTGAGCCATTAAATGCTCTCAGTAGACTGTTAGGAATTCCATTAATCAAGACTTAAAATGAGGTAGTCTCCACATATTGTTTATTGATATCCACAAATCTCAGAGAGAAGATGAAAAGAGGCATGGTATCCCAAAGTCCTTGCTAATTAACTTTTCCGTAAGCCTTTGAGATGTCAACCTTAATACAATCTTCATCGACTTGTTCTTCACCTAGAATTCATGAAGAAACTCTACATCAAATAGGCCAATATCAGCTTTGTCTCTACCTTGTACTAAGGAAGATTCGTTCATAGAGACCAGATTGGGAAGGACCATCTCTAGTCTAATGGAGAGCACCTTTGACTTGATTTTGTACAACATTGAGCAACAAGAAATGGGATGATAGTCATTCATAACAACAACATTATTATTTTTAGGAATAAGCTTGTTGAAGGCACGGTTGACCTGGCGAACCATCCTTCCTCACCTAAGGAACCACCTGATGGCTCTACATATATCATCACCCAAGATAGACCACTTTGAATGGGAATTTTTTGTAGTAAACCAATCGAGACCTAGGGATTTGGATGCTCCTATTGAAAAATTAGCATTCCTAATCTCTTCATCAGTGGAAGGCCTCAAAAGATTTCTATTCATGTTCACCATCACTCTATTAGTAGGAAGGGAAGCATGTGAAGTCGTTGAAGCAGCCTCCTGATTATAAAAATCATGGAAGTGTTTGATTACTAAATCACCCATTTTTCCTTCTTCATCAACCAAGGACCCATCAGAATCAATGAGGTTATGAGTGTGATTGTAACATCCCAAATTTGTAAATAAAACAAGTTTAAGGTCTTCAGTGAATTTTTTTAACTTTAAATGTCAAAATCTAAACAATGATGTTGATTACCTAAATTTTGAATGCATTACTTGAAATATGAAATCGAGAGATAAAAAGAAATATGCCCCTTATTCTCCTTTCTTTACAATCAAAAGAATACAAATGATAATTCATTTTATTAAAATAGTGACCTATATGAGTTTGATGAACAAAAGGTAAGAAAAACCTAAATCTAATCATATAGGAAGATTTATTAGCTTGTGGTTCAAATTTTAAGTCATTAGGACTTCATTTGACCCCCCTAACTTGGGTAGAGAAGATTCTATATAATATTTAATTAAATATCTTGATTTTTAATCATGAAACCTAAGTTCTGATTTATTGGATTTGTCATGCATTCATTTTTTCTAATTTTCTCACCTAAAGTCAGATATCACGCACATCTTGCCCTTCTTTTCCTTTTCTCAGTCGAATCTGACAGATGTGGTTATGTCCTATGGAACAAAGACTCATTAGATGCTCTAGATACGTCTCCCCTACCATGTTTCCTAGTCTTTTAGGACTCCAACAACTTCACAACCCCTTCCGACCCCGAGCTCCCTCCACAAAAAATACCAATTCTTTTAGACTTATCCTATAGGTCTAAAACCTTTCCCCAATCATATTGATCCCATATTTCATTAGACTTCATGCCCTATCCAAGAAATGCTCCTTAGGGCTTGGACTCCTAACCCCACCATTTTTTTCACAGAGGACTCCATCGTCTACTGCACCTTTATATAGGGGCACCGCTAGAACCTTCAGACACAGACCATTTCTCCTTCAATACCAATTTCACCTCCTTCCCTCTGTGATGCCCTGACAAACTCGACCTGTATCTTCGGTGATGGTTGTTTGGGTCTGAATGCTCTAGTCACCCCGACCCAATTAGATCGACAGTAAGTATCCTCAACATCCCGTCTTTCATTTTTCTTTACCAGTTCGCACTGAGGGTGCCCCAATCTTGACATCATATAGATGTGGTTAAGGTATTCTCACATGTGATTCTCTGCTTTAGTTATCTGTAACCTTTCAACCATGAAAATAGCATCCTTGATTTTGCCTTGCTTCAGTAGTTGTTTTTCTAGTCTTGGTAAATGTTTCCTTGCTGAGATCTGACGGGTTGAGTCTCCAACATCTGACCCCTGTCAATGCCATGGCGGGATGTGGTTCTGGAGCCACAAACCACATGGCAGGTTGTGTTAGGGTTCGTCCTTTTCGTGGCGAGGAGAGGAACTTGCCAATATCATTCATTTACAAGGATAAAGAAGGAATCATGCTCTGGATTACTTAAATTTAGACCAGCTTTGGTGTATTCTTTGGTGTTCTTGGGGAAAGAATCACATATGGTATTTCCTCAAAGTATCCTTGGTCGGTTTATGATTCTATGTAGCTCATTTGGGTATAATTGGTATTTTAGATTGTCAGCTTCTCTTTGATCACACAAGCTCCTAACGGCTTGGATTGAGAGGGCTTAAACCATGTATCTTTCCTTGATTAGGCCATACAAGCAAGGGCCCTGCTATTTAGGTCTTGGTCCCTTGATGAGATTTATCAATTTTCCTTGATTTCTAATTGGCCCATTCTTCATAAAATCGCAATAAATCAATAGTTTATCTGAAAACTATGGAAAATAGTCATTGGAATGGATTTTCAAAGAGGAACCTATTTTTCTAGTTTACGAACCCTAATCCCATTGTCTTTGACCATGTTTACTTGAAAGACTCAAATTAGGGTTTCAGAAGTATTAATGATGATAATGAATAGAAATCATGTAATTTTAGGAACGTAGGATTCGATCATCATCAAGGATACTAAGTTAGGATCTACCTTGCTCTAGGTAAGTGGGTCATGCCACTATACGTATGTACCTTTGTTGAATTACATGTTATGTATGCTTTATGATTATGCTTTAAATTCCATGTAAATGAATGAAATTAAGATAATGATCATGTGTCATAATATATTACTGTATGTTGTTTGTCATATTCGTAAAGTCCTACATTTGTCATAGATGAACATTAGTTTAATGTTTGATCTTATAATGATTAAGACATTAAAGAAAGAATCATGTAAATCATGTAATGAGGGAGAAATTCCATTATGTCAAAGATTTAATGTTCAAGATTATGGTAACGTCCATTTAAAGAATCATGTTACGAGAATTTGATTAAGTTCTATATGCTCTCACCATCATGGATCGTAAGGGGTCGTTATGGGAATTCATGTCAATTATGGGCTTTTATAGCCAAGTCATGGACCTCAAGGGGTAGGTATGGGCTTTTAGCCAAATCATGGGCTTTCATGCCAATTATGGGCTTTTAAGAGGGAAAATCATAGAGAGTGTATGTTTTACTTATTCAATTTTTATTTATGTCAAGTAATTATTTTAAGAACGCTTAAGTCAAATTCATGTCAAGATTTACTCTCATGTCAATTATATGTACTTTCTTTTCTTATAATGTGTATAGTTTTGCTTACTAATGTATGTCTTTGTTTTTGCATGGTCGTGGGATGAGATGTCCCTAGATCAAGGAGCAAAGGGAAACTGAAGTGAACCCTTCAGAGTAGCTAGCATCAAAGGAGACTTTAGCTTGGTGGGATGCCATCTACCATTCAATAGATGATCTAGTTTAGTTTTTAGTTCATGCTTTAGTTTTGTTTAGTCTACATGTACTAGGTTGTATTAATATGAGATAGTTTGTGTTTTCCCTTTTCAAGAAAATTGTATGAATCTATATTTCCAATTAATGCACGGTGTTTCATTTATCTCATTGCAATGTATATCATGTTTCTTAATGTTTCTCCAAGCCAAGTGAACCCTATTATGGACAACATTGGATTTGCTTCCACTGATGTATATGTGCTTAGAGGTGTGTCACAATATGGTATCAAAGCAATGAGTACATGGACACTAAGCTGAAGATTCACATGTTCTAACCCTAGGTATACCTTATTTTTCTAGATGGCTCCAAAGAAGTATGACAAGGGAAAGGATATGGAAGATGGGTCTAGCTCTTCTAGTGAGGGAAGTGGACCAAGAATGTGACACCCCGATCCCCGTGTCATCTCCAATGACCCCAAAGACCGGGGAGCCACCCTCTGTAAACCACCCTTACCTTTTTCTTTTCTTGATCACTTAAAATTAGCTTAAAGGAGAAAATCTTTTAACATAGAATAAACTGAAACCTTAATAACTACGGAAGAAAACTTGTTGTTTCTAAATATTGAAAGGTACTTCAGAGTTTAAACGACATATTACATATTACTTGCGGAATATAAAGTGCAACAATTAATTGACAACTAAACTACAGATTACTTTACATTTTGTCTCTTTCTACTAGACCATGATCCAAGGATCGAGGGGAAAGGACTAAGAGACCTCTAACTAACTATGAACTACCTTCTATGTACTCGGGTGATACGATCCTTCAGCTTTCTTGTGCTGACCTTGACCTAAAAAATATTTCAGTAGGTTGGTGAGCTACTGGCTCAGTGAATAGAATTTCACCCAACCATCGCAGATAACTCATTTATGTTTATTATTTGGAATAATATGCAAGAAATACTACACTGAGCATGTCTAAGCAATATAATTTTAACAGCAGAAGATGTCAACATTTCATTATGATAACAATTGATGTAAAACTGTGGATACAATTAATTAATAGAAAATACTAAAATTTCACTTAAAGAACAACTGATGTGAAGCTAACTCATATCTTTCTTAACTCTTAACTTATAAAAACTCTGTGAACCTATATGAACATATTTTATCTTATGCCCTGATCATATGCATTGTACTCTACATATGAAGACTCGTAGTGAACTACGATCCCACCATACAAGACTTAGCCGACACCCCGAGATAGCTAAGTCTGACTCCTGTCCTGGTCTGCTGCAGGAACTCTGGCTCTATGGCCTAGGCATCCTATGGTGTCGTAAACTGAACTCCTCCTCTAAGCTGAAAACACAGGCGGAGAGTCAAGTCATGCCACCAGGACATCTGGTTAGTGTTGGACACGCTTTTCTGTAGTCCAGTGCCACCAGGACGTCTAGTTAGTGTTGGACACTGTAAACAGCTCTCTAGTGCCACCAGGACATCTGGTTAGTGTTGGATACTACAAATTGTACCCTCGTGCCACCAAGACGTCTGGTTAGTGTTGGACACGAGTCTCCGACCTTCCCTCGTGTACTAAACACTGTCAGGGTTAGGTCATTTCACCCCTAAGGCACAAACCTCTCAGAGGGGTTCTACGGTATCAGTGCCCTTAAATCTATTATTTTATTATTCTAGGAGAAATTCTTACTACATTGCTTCTCTCTCTTACTTATTCTTGACTTTGGTATCTCTATGGTACCTCATCTATTTGATTGCAATTCAAATTACAATACGATATCATTCCGGAACTGATAGAGCAGTATACTCAAATTCATTGTAAATACTGAGTAATCATTATATCATGCATGCAGACAGATTAAAAATTCATAAATAATCCAAACCCATATCAATTTGGCACATACATACTAAATTCATGCAATTTAACATCTTATTGCACTGATAAGAGTAATTTGCTTCACATATGAGAAATCATCTGTAACATTTATCAATTATCTAAAATTTCTCGAAGAATGTGCACATTAACCCTAATCCTGGTTTGTGCATCACATAACTCAATTAAGAGTTACATATCATAACACGAATTATTAACAATACTTGAGAATTTCTAGTAATATCTAAGAGAAATGTGCCAATTCATGTAAATGTTAATTCACACACATTAACATAAGAGGAAGCATGCAACTAGGGTTTTATTGCATATTTTTATGTTATTGTACTTTCTTTGAAATCGTGCATCTGATAATTTACAAAATCTATATTGCCTGAGTTTATACCAAACCATACCATTATCGGTCGTGTATTACTAAATTTCAACATTGACACTGAGAAATTTAAGTTCCGATGAACCATGTAAATTCACTGGTCCAATCCACACTGATTAGATGCTAAACTAGATCATATAAAAGTGTAAAGAAGTGATTTATGAAATAAAAAGTCGGACGACGCCAAATATTACCCAACCCCTGATAACTTGTTATTAGCGAAAAACGCGCAATTAACCAAAAATTTTGAAACACCAGAATTAAATCGTGCTAGGTGAATGAAATTCTACTCACAACGATTCGAGATGTCCGGTTTCGTCCGAAAATGCATCCAGAGCCTCTTTCCGGACAAATTTTGGTTGTCTTCAACATTTGTAAATGCCCTGTTCACGGCTCACTTGCATTGAATGATATCACTCCTAGTCCACGTTGGCGGAAAGGCTCGATTCTTGGCTGGAAACTGAAGACCTTGCTTGGATTTCTCTTTCGGAATCTAGAGCAGCTATTTTTGCTGCAAGGCGCACCCAAATCATCCCCCTCTTGGCTGTGCACAGTAGCCGCAATGTGCTGCTGCTTGCCACTGGTCAAGGTTACTAGGCGGGTGGCTTAGCTGGGCGGGTGGAGTGGTGGAGGAAGAAGAGGAAGGAGGAAAAGAAGGAAAGAGCCTGCTGCTCGGAGCTGAAGGGATCAAAGAACAAAAACTGCCCACTGTTCGCCTTGCTGGGATCGCGGCTCTGCGGAGCTATAGTGCCGCTTCAAGTGGTCGTTCACAGGAGCAGATAAGGGAGAAAAGAAGGAAAAGAAAAGGGTTATAAAGCCAAAACTTGAAAAGATTGCAATTTCAACCCTAAAAACTGAAAAGGTCATAACTTTCGCCTCGTAGGTCTAAATTAAACGATTTCTTTTGCAACTTTTCAAGCATGAGATACTCTACAACCAAAAGACATAAAAACATACCAATTAGCTTGTCTCAGCTAATCAAAACTCTAATCACATTTAAGCACTTAGCTTAGCTTAATTAACTTGATAATGCACTAATCACTGCATGAGTACTTAACTTATCTCAATAAAATTAATTATGTACTAATCATTGTACTTACTATTTAATCATGGAGTGGGTCATAACAATCTCCCTCCCTTATAAGAATTTCATCCTGAAATTCCTAAAAGAGAAAAAGAAACTTGTTACACATCTCAAACTCAAGCTTCCACGTGGCTTCCTCTAGATTATGATTCCTCCACAGAACTTTCACTAGTGGTATCTCACGATTCTTGAGTTTCTTATTCCTTCGATCAACTATCTGTACTGGTCCTTCAACATAGGACACATATGATCTGAGCTGTGCAGGTTCTGCGTCCATTATCTTGTCTGTACCAGGATAACATTTCTTCAACATCGATACATGAAAACATCATGCAAATTAGCCAATTCAGATGACAATTCCAACCTATAGGCTACAGGTCCAATCCTCTCAATGATAGGATACGGGCCCATAAACCTAGGAGTCAGTTTGCCTCTTTTACCAAACCTCAGCACTCCCTTCCATGGTGAAACCTTCAGATATACTTCATCACCAACCTCAAACTCAAGAGGTCTACGTCTCTTCTCAGCATAACTCTTCTGCATGTCATGTGTAGCTTTCAACTGTTCTTTGATAACAATAATCGTTTTAGTGGTCAAATCCACTATCTCTGGTCCAAGAATCTACTTTTCACCTACCTCATACCAACATATGGGCAATCTACACTTTCTACCATACAGAGCTCCATATGGGGCCATACCAAGACTGGAATGGTGACTATTATTGTATGCAAACTCTATAAGGCTCAAGTATTCTTCCCAACTTCTACTGAAATGCAAGACACATGCTCTCAGCATGTCCTCAAGAGTCTGAATGGTCCTTTCTTATTGACCATCCGTCTGCGGGTGAGTGAAAAGTTGTACTGAATCTTAACTTTGTGTCCAAAGCACGATGCAACTGATTCCAAAATCTGGATGTGAATTTAGGATCTCTATCAAATATAATTGAAATGGGAATACCATGTAGCCTGACTATTTCATCCACATATATCTTAGCCAATTTCGAGACATCAAAGGTTGACTTAACAGGAAGAAAGTGAGCAGACTTAGTCAATCTATCCACAATCACCCATATCGAGTCACAACCTCTACGTGTCCTGGGCAACCTTATCACAAAATCCATTGTGATATGTTCCCATTTCCATTCTGGTATAGAAAGAGATTGCAAAGTACGTGTAGGTTTCTGATGTTCAGCCTTAACCTACTGGCACACACAACATCTAGCCACGTACTCAGCTACATCATTTTTCATACCTCACCACCAGTACAACTCCTTGAGATTCCTATACATCTTAGTGTTACTTGGATGCATAGCATACATCAATGCATATACTTCTTCAAGAATCTGTCCTTTCAAATCACTATCTTCAAGTACACATAACATGTCATGCTGATACATCAAACCATCATCTGAAAACCTGAACTCTGGTCTCTTTCCCTTTGCCATATCATGCATGATCTGTTGTAACTCACTGTCACTCTGCTAAAGTTCCTTGATCTGATCATAAAAAGTAGGCTTGACTTGCATCTGTTCAATCAAACCACTATGCTATATCACCTTAAGTCTAAGTTCAATTTCCACATTTCTACTAGTAGGTCTATCTTGAAACATGCCATAGAGAATGCATCAGCTGATGAACTTGACTTCCTGCTGAAGGCATCTGCTACCACATTTGCTTTACCAGGATGATAATCTATCATGACATCATAATCTTTGATCAATTCTAACCATCTCCATTGTCTAAGGTTCAGATCCTTTTGGGTGAAGATATATTTCAAACTCTTATGATCTGTAAACACTTAGCATGCCTCACCATAAAGATAGTGATGTCATGTTTTAAGAGCATGAACTACTCCAACTAGCTTCAAATCATGTGTCGGATAATTTTCCTCATTCTTCTTAAGTTGTCTAGATGCATAAGCTACTACTTTGCCTTCCTGCATCAACACAACCTAAATCTCTCCTGGAAGAATCACAAAACACTATGTAGCCTTTATCTGCCTCGGGCAGGGTCAACACTGGTGCTGTAGTCAACCTCTTCTTCAAGATCTGAAAACTCTTCTCACAGTTGTTTGACCAGACAAACGGTGCATTCTTCCTCGTTAAGCGTGTCATAGGATGAACCTTCCGTAGTAACCTGTCAATCCTAAGAAGCATCTGATCTTAGTAGGAGTCTTAGGTTGTCCCATTGTAGAACATACTCGACTTTCTTAGGGTCAACACTTACTCCATCTCCTGAGATGACATGTCTAAGAAAAGACACCTCAGCTAACCAGATCTCACACTTACTGAACTTTGAATGTAATTGATGTTGTCTCAACAACTGTAATGCTATCCTCAAATGTTGCTCATGCTTCTCATCATCTTTGCAATAGATCAGAATGTCATCTATGAAAACTACTATGAACTGATCAAAAAATGGCTTGAAAATACGGTTCATCATATCCATAAAAGTTGCTGGGGCATTAGTCAGTCCAAATGACATGACTAGAAACTCATAATGCCCATATCTTGTTCTAAAAGCCGACTTAGGAATGTCTGAAGCCTTTATCCTCAACTAATGATACCCAGATCTCAAGTCTATCTTAGAAAAGATTGTCGCTCCACGCAACTGATCAAACAAATCATCTATCCTTGGCAGCGGGTACTTATTCTTGATAGTGATCTTATTCAACCGTCTATAGTCTATACATAATATCATAGTACCATCTTTCTTCTTCACAAATAAGACTGGAGCTCCCCATGGTGGAGAACTAGGTCGAATGAAACCCTTATCCAGTAATTCCTGTAACTGGATCTTGAGTTCCTTCAACTCTGCAGGTGCCATCCTGTAAGCTGGAAGCGCTATAGGTTGACTACCTGGCAAAACTTGGATCTCAAAGACTATCTCTCTTTCAGGAGGTAGACTTGGCAACTCATCTGGAAAAACATCTGGGAACTCACAGACCATTGGTACATCCTATAAACTGACTGTGCTCTTCTATGCTCTAATATCTAGCACATGTGCCAAGAATGCCTCACAACCTTTCTACAACATCTTATCAGCTACAACAACTGATATGATACACGTAGGTAAGACTTTCTTGTCTCCAGAAAAGACACAAGAAAATTCACCATGTTGAAAGACAACTTCCTTTTATTAACAATCGAGTTGAACTCGATACGTCTCTAGGCAATCCATACCCAAGATAACTTGAAAGGAGTTAATATCCAGGGGTATTAGATTAACTGCAATGGTGTAACCACTAAAAGTCAACAAACATCTAGGACAAAACTCTATCAACACTGTTGGTTCACCTAACGGAACCCTCAACAACAACTCAATTGGTAATTCTTGTGTTAATAGGTTAAGCTCGCAAGCTAAAGAACGTTGTATAAATGAGTGAGTCACACCCGGATCTATCAAAATTGTAACTGACATGCTATTAAAGAAAAGCATTTCTCCTATAATTACTCAAGAATAAACAATACCTTCTTGTTGTGTCAGAGAGAAGAAGTGTCCTGAAGCTCTTCCTCTCCCACGATATCCACATTGTCCTTCCCTAGCATTGGGTGTTGCACAACCTCGGGAACCTAAAGGCTTGGAAAGGAAAAACCTAAGTTTACTCGTGTACACTTAGTTGATTTTCCTATCCATCCTTCTACCCCTATATTCCAATAGCCCTAGGTGTGATATCTAACTATCTATTTTGTATATTACCTTCTACACATGGAAAAGAGCATGTTAGAAGTCAGATAGGTGTGAGATATAAGTATCTATTGGAGAATATTATGCATAATGAACCATCTCGATGTAAATAATTGGAAAAAATACATAGCATGAAGACTGAATCCAGGGATTCATCAGTCTTAACTAAAAATCAAATTAGACTAAGATACTGTGGAAACAAATTATACTAAGTAAGGGTAACTAATTAAGGGTGCATATTTAATACAATTCAATTTATGAAATTAACACGCCTTATTGAAAATGATGCCAAGATTTTCATGAGACTGGGATTGTTGTTTTAATCTGTCACAATATAAACTTCCTAATGTTTACATAGTCCCTATCTCTCACAATAAAATAGTATCAATTTCATACTTTATTGTTGAAACCACAAAGAGAAAGTTGATCTTTGTAAAATTTATTGAGATTTTCTAAGTAGGTGAAATATTGATGGCTTGGTTGTGAAAATAAAATCAAACTATCAATTAATTAAAATCAAGACAATTTCAAATTTGGAATTATTCAGATTGGAGACAGTTAAGCTAGGGAGTCATCTACTTCAACAAGTAATGCAATCCTCTTAAGTTTTTAATATAGAAAAACTTGGATATAATTGGGATTTCCTATATTGATTGTCTTTCCCTCTTAATGCTCAGGAAAATATGTCACGGATTAATATTACTATTCTATCTCAATAGATAACATTACCCAATAATCTAATCATGCAATCCTACCCATGAATATGTCTTCATTCTCATGATAGAGATTAATACTCATAGTTCCTATCCCAAATACGAATAAATTTTGTAAAATAATAATCTAATTAATAAATAAGATATTATGGTTATCAATACAATACCATTTCCATGATATAAGGATTCATGAAACTATAATAGTAAGATAGTGAATGCAACTAAAAAATAAATAGATATTACATATTGTTCAAGGGGATATTTCTTAAACCTATTTATGTGACTACTCAACTCTTACACATTGTCAAGGTGAAACAACTAAACAAAGAAGGAGTAAACATGCTATGAACAAAATAAAGAAAGACAAATAGGAAGAACTCCATGATATAGGGGTGTGGAGCTCTCAATCCTTGCACCATGGACATTTGAGAACCATCTACTCTGAATTCTTCGCTTGCTTTTTCCTCCTTTTGCTCTGATGTCATATTTCCCTATTTATCTTGAGTATGTGTCTACATATTTGAGTTAGGTTCCCTCTAGTTAGAGGTTTCCATTTACTGCGTTTGAGATCCCAAGGCTAAAGGAATAAAATTAGGGTTAGGAATAAAATTCATCAATCTAGTGCATCTGGATGCCCAACCTATTGATTGAAGTTTGAGTTTATCAATTGGTAGTGTTTTCCTTCACTAGATGGGCCATCAACTAGTCAGTTGGGATGTCAATTGATCACTTGGATGTGTATCATCAATCAAATGGAAAGTAGTCGATCCAATGGTCTTTTAGTGGTTAAATTCTGACCAAATCATAAATTGACAAATTTAGGGAAGTATATCGACTTTGCACCAGATATGGCTCTTGTGGATCATTCAAAAATTCACCAATCAATTGAATAAATGATCAATCAACCCGGTGACACTTAGTAAAGTCCTTGGACCAAATAATCTCTACAAAAGTCAAAAATCGACTCAAGGCTGAGTTCACCGACTAGGACATGACAATTATGTGTTGAAGCTTCTTAGATAGCCTATCCACTGAAAACAAACTCATCGACTAGGGATCTTGACGTCTGAAGAATTTCTTGTCATCAACCAATCAACTATTCATCGAGTTGATTTATAGAGTCTTAAGAGCCTTCTTCTATAGAGCATTTTCAAAAACTACTCAGTCAACTAGTTGGATCAATCGATTGATTTAGTAGTGTTATTTTTCTTTACTTGTCTTTTTTTTTCTTTCCTAAAAATGGAGAAGTTAGGGTGTAAAGTGATTCCACCTTCAAACCATAATTTTCGAGTGTCCAAGAACCCTACATAGTTGTTGTAGATGCATGATTGTGAGAATATGATCCATTCTTTGCTTTAATCATTATATTGACCTAAAATGTTCATAAAAGAGCGAGATAACTCTTAAAAGATAGAGAACCTATTTTTTGACTAAATAATATAGAAATGATAAAATTGTAAGATTCTAAAAGTTCAAATAAAAAGATATAACATTCATAAGTTATCTCCATTTGTTAGTATTCATTTGTATCATTTTAATGACTTGTTTCTTATAACGCTATGATGATCCACAACTTGCACATTTCCAAAAAATAAGCACAAAAAAACCCTAACACATGTACACTCTATAAGAAGATAACACTAGGAAATTCATCATATAACACATACTACAAGTGATAGTTAATTAAAAGATCACCCTTGTATTACCTCTCTAAATGCTTCTCATGCTACAACGTCACAAATAGAAATAGCAAGGGTCTATACTCCAACTCTAGGGGTCCCTTACTATGTATATCCTATCAAACAATTCATCCACTTCTCCACTTAACAACACTAACAAAAGAACACTTGAATAGAAATATGGGACTCAATCCAAAGGTACAAACATCATGCAACGAAATCTCAATGCAATAAATAATAGCTCAACTTAAATCCAACATGGACATCATTAATTTAGTCCTCATGTGCATCTCTCACTCTCTTTCTTTTGCAACATGATCAATTTTGGGACAAATATCTTCAAACTTGGTTGCACTTAAAATTTTGATTGGAATTTAACGTTCTATAACTCATCCCACTCATTTCTCTATTGTATCTATTAATTAATATCAACATGGGAAAAAAGCCTGAACTTGGATGAATTGGATAAAATTTGGCCTCAGATCCCTTAGATATGGACTAAAACCACCATCTCCAAAAGTTTTAATCTTCTTTCCCTCATAAAGCTCCAACTTGGGCTGCAAGACCTACACTCATCTAAAATGTGCTCAATTGGGTTTGAGTTCACCCTAATCTTGAGCCTGACTGAGCAAAATTAAATGAATTCAACATGAGTTAACATCATCGTCAACTGAGCACCATATTCCATAAAAAAAACTTCTCTACTTAGCCTCCAACACATGCCTAAAACCAATAGCTCGACTCTAGTTCATCTATGATTAACTTGAGTCCATCAACATCAAAGCAACAACTCTACATAATCCATTAAACCAACCTTCTCTCTCCAACATGGCTGATTTCAACTGAATTAAACCAAGTTTCCAGGTAGGGAAAACCACCCCACATCATTTATAAAACTACAATCCAGACTAAATTTGAAACTTGGCTTTGGTCATGCATGCAATGTTGACTCAAGTTCTAAATTGACTTAACCCTTGTTTTGATGATGACTAACCATTCCACCTATTTGTGTCTAATGTATTTACTTGAGTGATTTTAGATTAGGTAAGACACACTCCAAATTCCTAAATTTGCACATCCTAACTTGAAGAAATCAAGTCATACATGCATAAAGATCAAGATTGAAGAATAAATAGCTTTCTCCATAGATCTTTGATGTAAATAACTTGTAATGACTGGAAGACTTGTAATGAATATTGATGAAAATTTATAGAACTTAATTTGAATATATAAACACTTTTTGGACATTTTTCAAAAGTGATTACAACCTGTCTTGTCGTACCAGTTTGTCCTGGTGACAACTCAACTGACAACATATCTGCTTTTGGAAAATGACCAGGGTCAACTGAGTTCATCCTAGTGACAACTCGACTGACACCTGCACTTTGACTTGTCATAAATTGTTGTTACTCGAGTTTTTGAAAAGGCAAATCAGCTGATAACATTGTACGACAAAGTGCAAAAAAGTGTTTCTAGTTGTTGAAGTATTGTAAAACTAAAAAATACATCCATTGGAACACACCCAAAATGACTAGATTTTGATTCCAAGTGTCTGTACTGGATAGTAGGCAACCTCAACAATAAATAGGACCCCTTGGGGTTCATCCCATGATTAGCCAAGAACTATGAAGGTCCCTATATTGTAGTTGAGAGAGAATTTTCTCCAAGAGCCTCCATCCACTTCATGAGCTTAATCACTTGCTAAATCAATTAGAGTGAGTTGGAGACTTATAATAGAGCTAGTCCCACATGTATATCTTGTGAGGCTCTCATTTCCTCCACCTCACAATTTCTCTTTCTACCATGAAGATGAAGATCCTCTCTCTTATCTAAGGGAGGTGAAGAAGAATAAGGGAAGGAGTCCTTTGGTGAAAGCTTCTCCTAGGTGCACGTGAAGTCAAAGGTGGAAGATCTGAGTCAAGAGTGGGTAAATCCTTGAAGGTGGAAGACTTGTTGCAAGAGAGGATAAGTCCTTGGAGAAGGTTGAAGACTTGTTGCAAGAGTAAGTAAGTCCTTTGTAAGTTAGAAGAATCTTGGTTATGGATAGGTAAGTCCTTTGTAATGGTTATTGGCTCCTTGATCTAAAAAGGAATACTAGGCACCCGTGACCTATAAAAGGTAGGTCTTATGTTTTAACTCTTATAATGTAATATAAGGAGTAAGCCATGGTTGAAAACCCTAAAGGTTGACCTCTCCAGGTAGTGGTCATACATATTTTTTCATAGTTTGGAGGTTGGAACCACTATAAATAACTTGTGTTATCTTGTGCTTATTTAATCTCTCTCTCCCTATATATACATGTTTAGTAGCACTTAAAGTTTATACTTGCAATATTATCTTCAAAATATCTTGAAGGTCTAATGAAATTTGTTTAAGTAGGTTTAGATTTATTCACCCCCCTCTGGAACCATTATATATCCAACAATTGGTATCAGAGCAGGTCTTCTCCAACAAATTCTTCCAGAAGTAGGAAAAGATGGGCAATTATCAAGGTGGGAGATACTACTTCAACATTCCAACTTGCGATGGGAGAAATTTCCTCTATTGGAAAATAAGATTACAATTCTACATCCAAGGATCAAGTCTTGAGATGTGGGGAATAATAGATCTTCCATACAAGTAATTAGAGACAAAGGTAGAAGAATGGGATGAGGCTACTTTAAAGAAAGAAACCTTGAATGCAAGAGCTATCACCATCCTCTATGACTCTCTTTCCCCACTGAGTTCAACCGAAGTTTTTCTTATGGCACGGCCTATGAGATATGGAGAAAGCCACATGTCACTTAAGAGGGGACAAAGCAAGTGAAGGAAAGTAGAGTCTGTATGCTCAATGGTTTCCTTGAAAATTCCAAGATGGCCAAGGAGGAAAGGGTAGCTGAAATGTGCTCAAGGCTCAACACCATTGTAAATGGTCTTTCCATATTAGGTCATCCTATGGGTCAAGAAAAGATCATTAGAACTCTCCCCAAGAGGTGGGAAACAAAGGTGACCCATATTAAAGAAATGAATTCTCTTAGTGATAATCCTACTGAAGAGCTCATAGGAAATCTACAAGCTTTTGAAGTGAAACTTGACAAGCAAGAGAAAGAAGAAAGAGAAGAAGAGAAAGAGTAAAAAAAGACTGAAATAAAATCCCAATTTGAAAAAATTGTTAGTCATGCTTCTCCATCATCTCAAGTTGAAGAAGGCGCTATATACTCCAAAGGTATAGTTTACAAAGGAAGGTCTTCTTCCTCCACACAGTGCTTCAAATGTGAAAAGAAGGGTCACTTCAAGGAATAATTGCCACAAGGAAAAAGATCCAGCATCACAAGAGCAGGGAAGCGAAGCACAAGAAGAAGAAGGAGAAATGGCACAAAATCTCCAGTGATACCTCCAACTCAAGCTTAAGTGAAGATTCTAGTGGAGCATCTAGCTCAAGCTCTACTGATAGTGGAGAATGTCACTTTACTCTCATGGCAAGTGCAAATGAAGATTCAAATGAGGTAAATCTTAAGTCTATAGATGAAGAATATTTAATTGCAATTATTCATGCTACTTGTGCCTCTCTTAATTCTACTCAAAAGAAAAAGAAAAATCTTGATAGAATTGTTGATGACTTGCATGAAGAAAATGATAAAATTGAACATGTTAATATTAGCTTGCAAGATGATGTTAACAATTTCCAAAAGTATTATCTAGAACTAGAATTGAAATTCAATAGTGTTGAGATAGAAAACAATGCTTATCTTAAACAAGTAAATGATCTTACTTGAAAAATACTAGGTTGCTTGATGAGATTAGATTTCTAGAATCTCAACCTCTTATGATAATTCTAATGAAGCACATACTAAAATTGTGAATTCTCTCATGCTTGAAATTTCTCTTAGAACTAAAAATGAGGACAAAGACTTTGTTATACAAGGAATAGAATATGAAAATAGTGTCTATCTTTATAAGATTTATTTTCTTACTAAAATCAATATACTTGAATCTTGTTTTAGAGAATAATGTTACTTCTCTTCATATTGGAAATTATTCTTATATGACCAAGGCTCTTTATTTAGAAAATGATCTTTTGCATGCTAGAGACGATACTAATAAATTGTCTTTGACTATTACTTCTCTAATGCATGATGATCATAGTTTGAGATCCTCTTTGCATATATTATTAGATGGTAAAAATAATCTTAATGATATCCTACACCATACTACTAAAAAAATTGGTAGACATGATATAGGGTATAACTTTAGCCAAAGGAACAACAAAGATAAAGAACCTCCAATCTTGCATGGAGAATTCTCTACTTCCAAGGCTAAGGACACTTGCAACCATCGTAATGAAATTAGTCATTGTTCTACATATTGTCCTTATAGGAAAGCACCCAAAAGCAATAGGACTTGGGTTGCAAATCTAACTCCTCATGACCCAAAAATATAATTTGCAAATTGGCTTCTCAAACCACATAAAAGGAGAAAGGTGAGATGTGTATTGGGTGGAAACAAGTGGAAAAGAAATGGTAAGATTAGAGGTAATGGTATACTTGCCCATATCCAATCATTTCTTGTTTTTGCCAAGTTTATATGCACTTTACATATGGTTTTTTAGTTAAAATTGGTACATTGTGATTCTCATCACTTTATTGCTCAAAATCTTACTGTGATGCTTTGATAGTGCATTGTTAACTTACTTATACATGTTTGGATATTGATTATATTTTTTCATGCCTCTATATATATTTTTCTATCACTTTCAATAGATTTTTTTGAATATCTTGATCCCTACCGCTTCCTTGTCCTTGTGTATCCTTGGTCCCTATAGATCTTCTCACATGATGGTCATATTTGTTTGGGAAAAGGAGACTGATAGTCACATTCCAGTTCTTGCAACATGATTCTCATCATCACCTCTGCTTTCCCCCGTGTCGCTGTCATCCTACTTCAATTAAAGCTCACTCAAGGTCCATAATTGGGACCAGAGTGGACCATGGTGGCAAGTCACTTAGTACAACCAGAAATATATGTGATTTTTGATAGCAGATATTGTCATCTGAGTTTGTCCTGAGGAAACTCGAGAATCGAAGAGGTATCTAAAAAAAAGTCAATCCAACTACTCGATACACTCCCTTCTCAGTGAACTGTATGTGACACTTCCGCATCATACGACTCCATCCCCAATGGGCACCTACCAGGTGTTTCTTAAAGTTGTTGTCAGATGAGAAGTTTGACCCAAAAACTTGAACGACAACACTGTGATCAAAATATACAAATCTATTTTTGAATGAGAATTTCCCTATCAACTAGACTTTATAAATCAATATCCTTATGCTATGTCACTCCCCTTGGTACCTCTATATGATATGCATATTGCCATACTTTAAATTGTCTATCTTGCATATAACTCTATCTAACAAATTGCTCTGCTTTGGTATCTCTATATCTTGCAATTACTTGTCTCAAGTTGTAATGCATGTTTTGATGATAATCTCTTTGGATCTCTTGGTTGTGTTTTAACCTGCTTTGTTGTTCTCTAACTTGCTACATCTATATAGTTGCATATTTTGTGTTAATACAACCTTGAGTTTCTTAGTGATAATAATTTTTTGGTAATGATGCATATTTTCTAGTGAGTAATATTCTTTCGTGCTTATGAAATTTCCTATCTTGTTGTTTGAATATTTCTCCACATCTACACATAGCTTGTTCTTTAACTTGTTTATCTTTGATGTAGATCCTACTAGTATCTCTAACTTGTGTCATCATCTAGTAGTCATCCATGCACATATGTAATTTTAGTTTTATTCATCAATTGGTATATTTACTCATAAATTGATATTCAACTGTATGCTACACTTGTATCTTATTTCATACATACTCAAGCTTTCTCCTTGATTTGCATATCTACTAGCATGAGTGGATTTCTTGCATAGTCATTGCCTTTATTATTTCTACAATTAGATCTATGGTTGTTGAAATACATGTCTTGATTTGCTCCACATAAGTGGCTTGGGAAAGCCTTTAGTCTTTACTCTTCTACACTCCATTTTCTAACATATTATGCTTTATATCTTCAAACACCTCAGCTTTTGAACTGACAAATGGGAAGCATATGAACTCAATTATATTGAAACCCCTAGGTTTCTACAAAAGTATGATTTTACTTAAATGCTATCAATACATTTATGGAATGGTTTGTCATCTTCAGAAAGGGGGAAAATGTTGGATTAAGGTCTAAATTGAACCCTTGTTTTGATGATGACTAACCATTCCACTTATTTTTTTAAAAATGATTCTACTTGAGTGATTTGAGATTAGGTAAGACACACTTGAAATGCCGAAACTTGCACATCCTAACTAGGAGAAATCAAGTCATACATGCATAAGATCAAGATTGGAAAATAAATAGTTTTCTCTATAGATATTTGATGTAAATCACTTGTAATGTGTACATGACTTGTAATTAAGCTCAATGAAAATTTAGAGCACTTAATTCAAATATATAAACACTTTTTGGACCTTTTTCAAAAGTGATTACAACTTGTCTTGTCAGCTGAGTTTGTCCTGGCGACAACTCAGCTAATATCCTGTCTGGCTTTTGGAAAATGCCCAAGGTTGGATGAGTTTGTCCTGGTGACAACTCGATCGACACTTGCACTTTGACTTGTCACACAATGCCGTCAGTCAAGTTTCTCAAAATCCAACTCAACTGATAATACTTTATGGTAAAGTGCAAAAAAGTATTTCTAGCCATTGGAGTGTTGCATAAGTCAAAGATATTCCCTTAGAACATCAAAAATGACTAGAATTTGATCCTAAGTGTCTCTAATGGATACTAGGAAACCTCAACTATAAATAGGACCCCTTGGGCTTCATCCCATGGTTAGAGAATCACTATGAAGGTCCCAATATTATAGTTGAAAGATATTTGCCTCAGAGAGTCTTCATCCACTATCATGAGATTAAGGTTTATAGCCAAGCCAAGGGGCGAAGCGGTCTCACTTGCTACATCCATTAGAGTGTGTAGGAGATTTGTAAGAGAGATAGTCCTACATGTATATCTTGTGAGGATCTCACTTTCTCCACCTCCCAATTTCTCTTTTTGGCATTTAGATGAAGATTCTCTCTCTTGTCTAAGAGAGAATGATGAATGTATATTCATCCTCTTTCAACTGCATCTTTTTTAATATTGCATTAGGAATTTATTTCATTTTTTCCCTATTTTCTCTAATAAATTGTAAGTTGCTCACTCCTTGACCAGTAATGCAAGTTGTTATCATTTTTCATTCATATTTTTCATATTCTACCTTTACTCTCATTTGGGAAACATAAACCCGCTTAAACTTCTAGAAATCAAAGACTAAGGCTTCCAATTACAATATTTTATCTGCCTCAATACTTGAATCAATTAGTTCATTCAGTGAACTGTCCATTTCATCCTTGTATAAAGACGTACTTCAGAGTCCCAAATGGTCGTCTCATTCTTCAACTCAACCTTTTCATGCTAGCCAAAATGGGAGTTTCATACATCCAACCGCTCGACTCAGAAGTAGAACCTAATGTTTCAATGTTCCAAATTGCCAAATTAGATTTGTTAATGGCCAAGTTTTGGTAAAACAATGCCACAATTACTTTCCTCAGGTTTTGACCCGCTGCCCTGGGCCCACTCCTCTCCAGATACAAACTGATTGGTTTAGAATGTGAACCGACCAGTTCATAGCCCGCCCGATCAGTTATTTACAACAACCACTGACCCTTCTTTTCTCCCCTCCCTTCAGGGTTTTCACCCCCTCGTTCCCTTATAAAAGGAGGGGGGACTCCAGAAGAAAGAGGATTCGAGTTTTTGTACTTGCACTCTAAATTTCAAAACTTTGTTATTTCATTCTTGCATCTTGACCTCTTGTTTATTCAATGAAGATTTCTAGCTCTTATTTCCATTTGTTCTTGGTCTTCTTGTTGGGAGTAAGGAAATAATAAGGGTATCCATTTCATTGTCACTTGACAAAGACCCCTCAAGATTCTTCTTTGTTCTAGTTTATGTCTTCCTTTATTCCTTCCATTGTTCTTTCTTTAACTTCCATAGATCATGAGCAGTTTCCTACATCAAGGCATGGGGAGTAGCCCTATAGCCATAGTTAACTAGATCTATATCTCTATGAAGATACTTGTTAGATGGTTTTTGTTTAGATTTTTTCTAACTTAAATGACTTGATCTCTTGTTTTTGTTGAAGTTAGTCTTGGGTGATGAGACCTCAGACCCCAAGGCTCAGAACAACTAAACAAATGCACAAAGATCCACATGAGATATTGGAAGGATCTTTTGTTGGGATGTTCGTGCAAGGATCTGTAAACACTAGGATAAATGGGTTTCTAGGGAGTTTGACTTTTGTAAATGCATTTTAGGATGCTTTTACATACCTTCATCTAACTTGTTTTATCTACATAGATTCCATCTATCTAATTTTATGCAGGCTATGGTGGTAAAACCCATAACCCTAATATCTTTTATCTTTGATTCAATCTAGTTTCCCAATCACTTGTTATCCAAATTCTCTTTTCTTCACTTGAATTTAATTCTTAACATAAATAATCCTTCCTTTACTGTTCTTAGCATAACTCTTTCCTTTATTTGTTCTTAATGTAGAATTTATTTACTTATTCTTAGTGGAATCTTTTTGTGACTTGTTCTAGCATAATCAACCATAAATGAACATATATTTACTTTTCTATTATAATAACTATTCAAAGTAATATGGTTCTAAATGCAACCTTAATCATGTTATCCTATAGGACCAACCCTCTCATATACTAATAAATTAATCTTAAATGGTTATTTTGTCAGTTAACAAGAGGTTAAAATATAGGATTAAAACTCCTAGTGAATTGTTGTTCCAAACAACGCACATCAGAGGTGAAGAAGAAGAAGAAGAAGGAAATGAGTCCCTTGGACAAAGTTTCTCCTTGGTGAAGGTGAAGGTGAAGTCAAAGGCAGAAGATCCAAGTTAAGAGTGGGTAAATCCTTAAAGGCGAAAGACTTCTTGCAAGAGTGGATAATTCCTTGGAGAAGGGAAAAGGCTCATTCCAAGAGTAGGTAAGTCCTTGGTAAGGTACCCGACTCTTGGTCATGTATAGGTAAGTCCTTTGTAATGGTTATTGTCTCTTTGAACTCAAAAGAAATATTAGGTACACTTGACCTATAAAAGGGGGGGGGTCCTATGTTATAACTCTTATAATGGAATATAAGGAGTGAGACATGGTTGTGGTTGACCTCTCTAGGTAGTGGACGTACATCTCCTAGTTTGGAGGTTGGAACCACTATCAATAATTTGTGTTATCTTGTGCTTGTTCAATGCCTCTCTCCCTTACTATGTATGTTTAGTTGCATTCAAAGTTCATACCCCTAGATCTAGTTCTCCCCCTCTAGATCTTATTATAGATCCAACATATACTACATAGAACCCTAGGTTGACTTGACTATGCATCTGTACGTCAACTTGCAAAAATTGTAGGGTGTCACCATGTACAAACATTAGTAGATAACCACGTATGATATGTGGAAAACTATATGAGTAGGGTGAATCCCCTCATGTAGATTTTTATCACTGCTTGATAGATAGGAGCCAACCACCCTTTCTTATAAATAGGAGAAGGGGGAAGCATACATACACTTAAACAAAACCCTAATGGGCCAAGGACACACTTGGGGCCATATTACAAATAGACTAAATGACTTAAGTAAATAGACAAAACACTTAAGTAAATAGATACTCTAACACTCCCCCTCAAGCATACTCTAACACTCTCATGATAAAAATATCATTATCTCATTCTAGTTTATCATATAATCTCAATATCCTTAACATGTTGTCGATTAGAGTTTCACCCTAAATGCCCAAACCCCAACTGAAGTTAGGATTTATCAAATTGGATCCAATTACATATTCAAGGTATGGTTATATCCAATTTCGTTGGGCATTTTACATATTTATCAACCATCTGACCCTTGCATCGACATAATTATCAACATATGTCTTGACACATCATGATACAATTTTAGGTAAGTATTAACAAAGCGATCAACACCATATGAAATAGGTTTGACAAGTAAACTCAGACATGGTTGTCACACTTTGACATATGTGATGTTTGAAGTTCTTTTGCCTATTCTCACCATTCTGATTTTTTGATTTTTTTGGAGAGTAATTTGTTTTAGTTGGCTCCTCACTGTGGCTCATGTGCATCAAGACTACACTATTATTTATTTATCCAGATAGGAAGAATGTCAAAACCAAGTATGTCTAGCAGGGGCATGGTAATAACACAACCTTTGATGACAGGTGCCCAAAATTGGAAAATTAGAATTATCACTATCCACAAAACCAATTAAGGTGATTAGTATAGATTTTTTTTGTTTAAGATGTGATAATTGATGTGGTATAATCCCCAAATGATGGCTGGACCCTTAGATCCACCCAATTGGGACTCAAATGATATACGACACAATGTGATTATATGTGCACACAAATTAGACTTGGAATCTGGGTTGAATAATTCATTATAATAAGTGGAAAGTCTATTGAACTAAAACTTGCTTGTGATGCTTGTGGAACCAAAATAAACCTAGACTAAATTTACATGATCTTTAGATAATATATGGGGTTCACTTGTGTAAACTCCCTTAATTTATAAAATTAGGTATGAGGTCATAGTTCACTCTTTTGCCATAAAATGTAACCTATAAGTACCTTAAGTGGGAATTAAGAAAGCCAAAAATTGTTGCATCAAATTGCTAACCCTAATACCATACCGTGTTTGCATATCTACAGGGCCATCTTGGTCAATGTGTTTTCCGTCCCTACATATAGTTTCCCTTGCTATGTCCAGTCATGTGTGCTTCCTCCATCATATGCTAGGGTGAAGTCCTATGTTCTATGATAACCGCTGAGCAAATTTCCCCTAGTTTGTTTTCTTCTCCACATGTTGACTTGGATGTAGTGTGCCCTTGCATTGTCTTTAAATGCTAGAGCTACCTCTCGTTGGTTCCAAATGCTAAAGTTCTCTACTTGCATTCATTAAAAGATAGAAAAACCAAGATTTATAATTTTGGCAAAGAAAATCGCATTTGTCTGTTAGTTCAAGAAATGAGATTTCTGATTTGCTAGTCTAATCTGCTGGTTTGTACCCAAACTGGAACACTAAGATGGGTTAGAAGAAAAACCTTCTTCAAAACTTCTCCATCTTACCATAAAAAGTATAAAATAGTTATTGGTTGAGAAAATCAATAAAGACTAGTGAAATATAAGATATAAGTCTATATCCCGATCTATATTCACATGAAAAATGAATATACATGGCCATCCATTTTTGGAAAAAACCACATTCCAGTTCGAGTTCCGTTCAGACCAGCTCGCCCTAAGGGGGGCATTCGTCGTTGGCATCCATTGGGGCTTCTTCTAGAGTGTACATGTTCATTACATTTGAAATAACATATATATACATACTAGTATTTGCACATGCTAAGCATCGTGTCACTTGCATATCGATACTGCATAGTGAAATTATCTTTTCTTACATGTCATGGATAGAATATCGTTCTACATGACCAAAAACTACATAGTTTTTTTTATTCATAAGGTAAAAGGCATTTAGAAAATCATGTAATTTCATAATATTTTTTCTATCTCTTCATATTTAAGTTTGCATATGTGTGTACGAGTATGTGTTTTATGTTCTAATACAATTTGATATTGTTAGATTACTCATGATCATACTTAACCAAATAGACCATGTTTGTAAGATATAAGAATTCTTATTAATAAAACCAGTCAGTTCACAACAAAATTTAATATTTATAATAATTGTATTCAAACTCTTGATAAGAAGAAATTTTTAGCACATAAACCTTTCATGTAATAACAAAATAACACAAGGTAACTTATTATCTTTTCTAGTTATACACGTAATAAAAAAGTTTATAGGAAAGGCTAGGAAAAAAATTGGAATTTTTTCATCCTTCCAATTTTCAGTCGTTAGCACCTAGATTCTAAATTTTATTCAGATTTATATATTTGTAGGATGAGTTGAGTAATTCCCTCTTGGGGAGGGCATTTTGTGATATTTCTTTGTAAATGATTGTAAAATTAGAACATAATCGAACTATAAACATAATAATCAACCAAGAAAGTATAAAATTATAAACTAACAAAATGTATACCAGTGGTAAATAAAAATTCATTATAGTTATATGATAGATACATAGAAAATTTATGATAAAATCATAAAAGCACACATTACTACCACGTCCACCAATGAGTTTTGCACCTATGAGAAAATTAATATTATTTCATGAACAATATACTATCATTAGAAAAACAATTCCCAAAAGGAGCGTATGAAATGGAAGAAGTATAATTATTCTTTACTATGTATGGCCCAACATAGTATGAAAAGTATGTATAAATAATAATTGCCATGTAATTTATTTGCAACCCAGAATATTACAAAAATAACTATATGAAGGGAGGCAAAGATTATGCTAAGTCTGTGAATGAGGATCCTATACACATATAGAAAATCTTTCACATGTTTAAAAGTAGTATAATAAATTACTTTAGCATGTATATTGCCAAAATATTTTCTATTGATTTGATGTTTCATATTTAAAATTCTCATTCATTCATCACAATAGTTTACCAAAACTAAAAACCAATCAAAAATGTTGCGCGAGATACTTTACTCTGTATTATGAAAAAAACTTTCATAAGCGCTTGGTGTAATATTTTATGATTCCAATGCATAAAAATTAAAATGTAAATGATAAATGCCAAATTTAAGACAAGAACGATGTTATCTTGCAAACAAATATTGAGAAAGTGTTATGCATATTTTTACTACAAAGAAAGAACATAATTCAAATAAAAAAATTCTTGTTCAAATCATGCGACTTAAGAT
This sequence comes from Alisma plantago-aquatica, assembly GCA_963693085.1. Classification (NCBI taxonomy): domain Eukaryota; kingdom Viridiplantae; phylum Streptophyta; class Magnoliopsida; order Alismatales; family Alismataceae; genus Alisma; species Alisma plantago-aquatica. The sequence goes on along the minus strand of OY856414.1, from coordinate 824,113,243 downwards.
CAAATAACATCAACTATATATTCATACACCTTGTGTTCCCGAGCACAATGTTTCCTAAAAAGCACAGCCATAAAATAGCATAATCTGAAGATTTCGTATGGAATTTTTTTGGTAAGTTACTATTTAAGGGCTTTGTTCAAGACAAAGTTTCAATTAGTGGTATTTGAGCATTAATAAATTAGATGATTTCGATATGTATGTAATTTTCAACACGGTTAAGTTCATTACAAAAAATCTCTTTTCACAAATGTACGAACAACCATGCAAATATACAAAAAAAGTATTTACTAAAAATGAGCTACAAATTAGATATATATGTAGCATCCAACTATATTGACTATCTCATAATCTAAGAATTTGTTTGATGCGTTTTGCAATTCCCTATAACTCTCCATCAAACTTTTAGTAATTTCAGAAACAATCATGAAGTTTAACATCCTTTTTGTAGCAAGGAGTGCACTCCAATCATAATCATTTATTTTGCAAAAATACCATTCTTGTAATTACATAATTTTCAAAACAATTTATTATAAATAATTTACAAGTTTATAAGAAAGACATGTATTTTGAATTTATTGCCAAGATAGTTAGCATGTACTTTGGATATAAGTTCTATACAATTGTCACAAAAGGTAAAACAGGCAAAAGAAAATATTTAATCTAAAGATATCAATAATATTTCTAACTTGCTTATGTATTATTATAGTAAAACTCTATTTCTTATGATTTTGAAATATTTTTACCATGTTTTTCAAATAAAACATAAAGTGTTGGAGTTATTACTAACAAAATATAATAAAACCATACATTTTCTTTACTATTACATGATTATGAGTCACTAAACATCTAATGAATCAAAACTTATCAAACATGTGAGAAAATTGGGATGTGAATCAACATAAAACCATGATATAAGATTCACATTTGTCTAATGATCTAATTTCAAGGTATTCTTCTTTATTTTTAAAGCCCCATTATAAATATATATAACTACAAAATCATTTTATCAATAAAATTGGATCAAAATTTGAAAATTTAATATCATTTTTATTTTACATGATATTTATATAAATGTCATCTATTATAAGTAGACCATTGCATAAGATTTCAAGAATAATACAATAGACAAATAAAAATATTATATTCATATACAAAATTAAAGAAGTGTCCCATTTATAAATTTTTTGGTGTGCAAATTATTAAGACATTGTATGATTTTCCGAGCCAAAAGGATGATATCATTTTGTGTTTGAGTGACTTCTATTTTTGAAATTTCCTTATGACAAATGAAAACTAACAACTTCAGCTAAAGTAACATCGCTTTATGTAATACACAAATAGAATCTTAAGAAATTTCTTGCTCATCCAACTGTATCATATTCTTGTTCAAAATATATTTTATAAGACTTTCTTAGTTATATATATTTGAGCATTTAGTATTAAAAAAGAAAATACCATAAATCTATAGACCTTTAAATATATTTTTAAAATGCAAAGATTTATGATAAATTATGTATCGAGTATAGACAATTAATGTATGCAAGATTATAAAAAATAGCATGTACTTGCACCCCATACTCCTTATTTTAGAGCATATTGTTTAGCTTATTTAAAAAAAAAAACTTATGATTCAATTCATGGTGTCGATGAGCATGAGGCTTGAGCTTGAGACCTTTTGGAAAGAAACTAGTAATCAAACGAACAAGGTGTCCCATCTTGAAAATCTGTTAGCTTCTTGACATTTCTTATTATCTCAGAAAAATGGTTTTCTTCATTTTGTTGAAATGTTGGGAAAAAATATCTCTCGCACATTTCCTGTCATAAAATTATGCATAAAAATCCTATTAATATAATATCTACTGTAATGATAATACATGATGGCTCTGTTTATCTAATTGTTTGCCATTTCCTGTAGGTATTGCAATGAAAGACCATGGTCTACTAAATAAATCATAATTAATAATATAAAATATGCTTATAATGTAAAAGCTCATTTACGGTGAGGCAAATGTTCGCTACATTTTTACTACAAAATATTATACGAAAACTAAACAGAAAATATCATGTTTTGGTATATCGAATTAAATTTGAGCATCAACATTAAGTGTTTGTTAGCTCTAAATATCACCTAGTAATGACACCTATCTACCATTATTGGGAGACGACAAATAATTGTATGTCGTATTGAAGATTACAAAAGAAACTTGATGAAAAGTCATGTTAAAGTGAGATTGAGAAGATTCTTACGAAGATCAGACTCACATAAACTATATTTAGTAATTTTTTTGTTACAAAACTTAAAAAATAACTTAATAAAAAAATCACCTTTTTCTTATTTTATCCTTCGTCATTCTTAGCTCAAACTCATATTATCATTTTGGCTACACGTTCTACTAATATATATTCAATAAGTACACTATTATTGGTCTTTTATTTATTTAAAATTTGCTTACTACTACAATAATGAATAATGTTGTCATGAGAAAAAGTCGTACATCTAGTAAAATCAATACCATTAAATATTTCTTTTTTATATGTGATAGAAGCATTTACATGATTTTTTTTCACTAACTAAATGCACTTAACAATCCTTTTGTGTGAAACATATTAAAACAAATATATAAGATATGAATGAAATATATAGAAAAGAAAAGAAAAACATTTCAACGACAAAGCCAACAACAAATCTTCATATAGAAAATTACACCAAACAACATTCAACATTAAAAACCCGATAACTATGTCAACATAGTATCAAAGCTAAGTCAAAATAGAAATCCTTAGATTTTGTACTACAAATATCCTATCCACAAAACTATAATATTACATGGATAAAAAGAGACCCACCTACCACTATATAATTAGATAAGGAAATTGGAGAATCGAATGTGTTAATACTCAACGATGAACGGTAGTATTTGAAGCAAATTTTCAAGGTAGCATTGGTAAAAATGCATTGAAGCAGTAAACTTAGAACTGTCCACGCCAACAAATTTGTCTAAAGAAAGTATGATGATCTAGTAGATCATCCCGATCTACATAGCACAAGAAAAATGCCCATATTAATTAAGGGGATTTCCATATCTAAGGTCTTCTTCTACTTTTCTTTGTGTAAATAAATAGGTCTTCTATATCATAAAATATGAGGAACCCGGTGCTAAATAATCTTATGATTATATAATGTCAAAATTACAAAAATGATACTCAATCCTACATGTTATAAATGTTCGCAATAAGATACATGGATCTCGGCGTTGAATTAGGCCACAAAGAAACAGTAACAAAAGGTCATTGCTTGAACTAAAGAGGTAGAACTTGACAGAATGAATATTAACCACAGAGTGAAGAGGCTTACACAAAATAGTTTGTTTCTTTCAGTTATAATTTTGTGCTTCAACCCCCTAATGATTTGCTCACCATGTTGATTGATTATTGTCCGCTCGAGCACACATGCATCTCATATAGAACTATCCAAGCATTGATGTTACCCAGAATTTTGAATATATCTAATAAACCAAGCAGGCTGAAATATAATGCGCTAAAAAATATCGAAACAATATGAAAAAGTTTCGAACATTCTGTTCTTATGCGAACATGATGTTTTAGGAAAGTTGATGTCCATCTGCCTTCTATTCTATGTAATTGCCTTTTAAATAATAAAGATGCAAGTAAATTCTGATTTGAAAGAAAAACTGTGGGCGTTGATGTAACAACCATAACTTGTTCAAGAGGCACTAAACATATAACTACATATGATTTACGAACAATTACCTATGAATTGTCATGCTATGTGACCACCACACCCTTCCAGTTGTAGCCTAGCAGTTTCCAGCGAGCAACGTATCACCATTGCCATCGATAACATGCATTTATACCATTTATAAAACTGCATCTAGCTACTTGTTTTATATATGTATGTTGCTGTGAATATCCTGGTGGGGACGTTGTGAACACATAAACGAGATCCAAAATGTAACAAGTATGAAATTACCAATTAGGGATGACCCTGGTAGTCATGGATTTCACCATTGAAGAGGGAAAGTAGAATCAGGAGGCTCTTTAGAAGGATAATAAACAATAAAGAAGAAGAGGAAGATGGAGGCTCTAAGATGAAAGCCAATGCAAATTATGTGAGATGGGAAAATTTGCTTCTGCATATCCTGTGTAATGCACCAACACGTAGGTCTCTGCCATCTTTATTGCAGCGACTGAGGCCCAACGAGTCTTCCATAGTTGTGATCAGAAGTGATGAAACAACTGGTTGTGCAACCAGTGGTGGACCCTGGACCTTGGTGGCAGGTGACTAGGAATGAATACGGACATTAGAGGGCACACCTTTATAATTTCTTGTGGGACTTCAAACGGCATCTCAAGTCTCGAAGCAGGTAGGCCATGTCTTTGCTTGAGTAACGCTACCCACACCCGACAGCTCCACCCGGCTGTGCACCCGGGTCTGAGAAAATGCACCAGTAACATTTTTATATTACTACTCATGCAAATTAATACACGCCAATTAACTCTATGCAGCAAGCTTTTAATACACGCCAATTAACTCCAATTAACACACTTAATTGGCTTTTAATACACGCTAATTAACTCCATGCAGCAGACTTTTAATACAAAATAACTTCACGTCAATTAACTCCATGCAGCCGGCTTTTATTGTCCAGCAATTAACTCTCTCCACTCCTTTCTCTAGTCCTCATTTTTACTAATTTGTTTTCTCTCTTGCAACTCCTCCTTCGGGCTCTATTTCAACCCACCAACATTTGTACGTTAGTACTGTACGTCTGTTCCCTAATTCTCATCAATCTTTCTACTAGGGGTGAGCATAGTACGGTTAAAACCGATTAACCGTTTGGTTAATCACGATTTGGTTAATTCGGTACAGGCAGTTCGGCCAGAACGGCCAAAATGGTTAATTAGTCCCGGTCAATTCGGTAATTCAGATAACGGTTCGGTCAATTTTTAAAAATTTTTGGTTAACCGATTAACCGAAGTACTTTGGATAGATATTATTATATATTCTTGGCTATATGACCCGACGTAACTGAAAAGGATACGGAATTCAAAGCTACGTCAATAATTCGATTATTGTTTGCCAATTAAGGCATGCCTTTCTGCTTTCCAGGATTGGTTTCGGTCAATGCAGATACGAATATATAAGTTATAAAAGGAGTCGTGTTGCAGCCGTAGTATTTAACCCTAGGAAGTAGGAACTTACAGCGCCGCTACCGCGTATCGTACTGCAAGAAGAATCGCTAATTGCTACTGCCATCAGCGTTGAGTATTGCTATATTGGATCCTCGCCTGGGTAAATTCAGATTGATGTGTCCTCTCTCGTTCATCTATCTATAGACGTCGAACGTCATTCTTTACTTGTTTCTCAAGAGATGAGACTTTTAACTATTTGTAAAACATGTTGCTACTCGTCATACGAGTCAATATTTCTTTCCGAACTACAATAGTAGTTTAGACTCCTCATGGAACTATACCTTCTTAACACGAGATCATAACGTTTCAGAGCATCTATTATTAGTTATGTCGAGCAACGTGATATTATGCTACCACATCTAGTTTATAGTTAATCTCCCTTATCGTTTCCGATCATCTAGATTCCATTGGCATGAAATTTGAAATATATTTCTTCTTTCTTGTCATGTACATTTAGATAAATTTCCAAATAGTATATTTTCCATACATAATCATTGTCTTCATGTTCTTGCCAAATTTGTAGAACTGAACAACCTCAGTCAGAAGCAACACAAGTCCCTCAAGGAGATGAGAATATAGAAGCAACACCAGTTGACCTTGAACCCTCTAATGGAAAAAGGAAGAAAATTAGACCACGAGCAGAGGTATGGGATCATTTTACACCTTTTGTGAATGAGAAAGGTGAAAAGAAATGCACTTGCAATTACTGTGGTAGAGAACTAAATTCAGATACCAAATTAAATGGTACTTCTTCACTAATCTATCATAAAGATCATTGTAAAAAGGCCCCTCCTAGTGACACAAAAGTGCAACAAGAACTTTATTTTCAACCTATCAAAGGTCAGGATGGGATGGGTATGTTGTGCAATTGGAAGTTTGATCAACAAGTAATTAGAAAAGCTTTATCTATCATGATACTTAGAGATGAACTTCCATTTAAATTTATCGAGGGAGAGGGATTTAAAAAATTTATTTCTTCTATCTGCCCAAAATTTCATACTCCTTCAAGATGGACAATTGCTAGAGATTGTTTTGAAATTTATGCTGAAGAAAAGTCCAAACTCAAGTGTTTGTTAGAGGGAACATGCCAAAGGGTTTGTCTAACTACTGATACATGGACATCTTTACAAAAAGTGAACTATATGTGTCTCACTGCCCATTGGATCGATTCTACATGGAACTTACAAAAGAGAGTCTTAAACTTTTGTCCAATTTCTAGTCATAAAGGAGAGGAGATTGGGAAAATGATCGAGAAATGTTTACTTGAATGGGGGATTGATAAAGTTTTTTCAGTCACTGTAGATAATGCAAGCTCTAACGATGTTGCCATTGCGTATCTAAAGAAGAGACTGATTAATTGGGATGGTTGTGTTTTGAAAGGAAAACTACTTCACATGCGTTGCATTGCTCACATAATTAATTTGATTGTTGTTGACAGGCTGAAAGAAATTTCTATTTCTGTTGATCGTGTGCGTGCTGCTGTTAGATATGTAAGACAATCTCCCGCTAGGTTGCAGAAGTTCAAAGAATGTGTAGAAGTTGAAAAGATTCAAAGCAAAAGTTTATTACGCTTAGATGTTCCTACTAGATGGAACTCCACCTTTCTCATGCTAAATGCAGCACAAAAGTTTGAAAAAGCTTTTGATAGGTTTGACTCTCAAGATCCTCATTTTCGCAATGATCTTGATCATCAAGATGGGGTTCCTACTGATATGGATTGGGAGAATGTTAGAAGATTGAGTTGCATGTTGTCACATTTTTAAGAGTTTACTGTTCGCGTTTCTGGGACTTCATATGTCACTTGCAATGGATTTTTTGATGATATTAGTGAAATGGATTCCATTTTGCAAGAGTTGAAAGAATGTGATGATCTTGAATTAAGTGTGATGGCTGATAAAATGAAAGATAAGTATAACAAGTACTGGGGTAGTTTTGATAAAATGAACATGTTGATTTACCTTGCAGTTTTGGTTGATCCTCGCCACAAGATAGAATATCTAGAATTCGTTTTAAAGAAGATACATGGTGAAGAAAATGGTGTGCTTTTTGTAAACAAGATTAGAGAGGTAGCATATTCTATGTTGAATGAATATAAAAACATATATGGATCTCTCTATGGACATTGTAATGCAAAAATTCAAGATCAAGTGGTTGATGATTCTCTATCACAAAAGCATAAAAATAAGTGGAGAATGGAGTATAAGAAATTCAAGGTTGGAAGTGGATTTGAAACTAAGTCTGAATTAGAAAAAACTTACAAGAAGATAATGAGATGGATAAGACACCATTTGATATCTTGAAATGGTGGAAAGAAAATAGTGTTAGGTTTCCCATTGTCTCACACATGGCTCGTGATATCTTAGCTGTGCCAGTTTCTACTGTAGCTTCTGAATCCACATTTAGTACCGGAGGTCGAGTTCTTGATGCATTTAGGAGCTCACTAACTCCTAAGATTGCTCAAGAACTTATATGCACTCAAGATTGGTTAAGGGGATCTTCAATTGACATTGGTGTTGAAGAGGAGATAGAGAAATTGGAAAATTTTGAAATAGGTAAGGTATTTGTTTGAATTTCATGTTAAATACTACTTATTGTTGTTTGTGTCTAGTCTTTAACCAAACTTTTACTTTCAGATTTGTCAAGGTCATGCCCATCTAAATCTTCTTTTGGAATCTCTATTGATTGACAAGGCTTCAAAGTTGTAGGTATCCACATTGACTTATTTTCATATCTTATTAACTTTCCACTAATATGTTGATTAAGAATAATACTTTACTTCTCTTGTAGGAACTTGTCAGAGTATGGGGCATGCACATTCAGAACGGGGTTCATTTAAATGTTTCTTGCCACTTGGAAAACTACTTGATATCATATAGATTAGTTTAGTTTGAAATTATATATTGTCTTTTGATTTTGTCAGACCATGACATAAGCATGAATTTTGTATCTCAATGTGGATTGTGGATGACTTTATTCTATGATTTTAATTTTAAAATCATCTTGTTGACTATACTACAATAGTCCATTTTGGTGGATGGTGCCCATTATGTTAAATTAAAATTTGACTTGGATGGTGTTTTGATGAGGTCTCTTAAGAGGAACATATAAAAATGTAATGCACATTTTGTTCAAATAAATTTACAAAATTTTCCCAAATGATGTTGTATATGTTTTGCTTAGACTTGTATGACGTTAGGTTCGAATTGACAAGGAAGAGGATTATGTAGATGCAAGTTATATTTTATGTAAATAAAGCACATGAAGCAATAAACCAATCTACTGCTAATTTTCATATAAATTTGGGTTCATTTAACATTCTTTATTTGAATTGGCCGTGTCACACAAGTTGAATTCTTACTTCATAGGAGAGAAAGACATAAGTATCAATTATATTCTCTGGCAAAAAAATACAATAAGAGTAGATATTATAATGTTTCATATTTCATTTATTTGTTATGTGTTTTATATTAGTATGATTCACACAATTATGGTGTTTCTAGTTTGTTACTTGTCAACAATTTCTATACATCAATAGAGTTCGTATAATCGTATTGTATGGATTGAATGTATGTTGTAGTGCTATGTAAGTTGTAGTTGCAGTTCTGATGGTAGTCAAATTTTGGTTAACCGATTTTTTTTCTTAACCGAACCGAAATATTTGGTTAACCGAACCGCATTAACCGCTTAATTTTAGTACGGTTAATGGTTAAATTCTATAAGGTGAATTAACCGAATTAACCGATCAAATTAACCGTAACCGACGGAATTAATCGAATGCTCACCCCTACTTTCTACTTCGGTCGTACAGTACATCATGTAAAGGTCGTGATGGTCAGAGAGTTGAAATACAAGTACAGTACTTGCCCAACACTGTTTATGAGAATGTCTAAAACAAGTACAGTACTTGCACAACACTGTTTATGAGTATGTACTCATGATGTGTAGTACAATACATCATGTAAAGGATGCGATGGTCAGAGAGTTGAAGCACAAGTACAGTACTTGCCCAACACAAGTTTACTCATATGAATATTTTTGAATCTTGTATATAGCAACAAATCTCCTCAAACATCTCCCTCTATGTTTATTTCCGCCAAGTACAATACTCATTCTCTTACTCTTGATTTAACTTTGTCAAAATGACAGTACAATAGCTACCAAATCATTTCCGTCAAGTACAGTACTCACTCCCTCTCCCTATTCATTTACGCCAAGTACAATACTCACTCCCAAATTATTTCAGTAAGTACAATACAGTAACTACCAATAAACCATTAATCACTTTTACAAAAGTACAATACCCATTTATTATTCTCATATCAGTAACAAACCTAATTCGTATGTACTGTATTTGTATCAAAGGGGCGGAACTAGTTCAACATGAACAAATAATACATACATTACTTACTCAGTGTTGGGCGGAACTGGTTCAACATGAATAAATGGTACGTACAGTACTTACTCAGTTTTGGGCGGAAATGAATAGGGAGGGGGATGATTCGTTTTTTGCAGCTATATACGAGATTTGAAATAAAATAGAGGGAATCATTAGAGGATATGACTTTTGCATGTAGAGATAATCATCTCTTGTATGGTAGATTCATTTTTTGTGGAGAGATAATCATCTCTTGCATGACTTTTCATGTAGAGACATACAGAATAAGGTGGCGACTGATATGGCTTTAAATGGTAGTGAGGCACAACAATTATTCCCGAGGTCCGGGTAGATGGCCGGATGTGTGGCCGGTTATGTCTAGAATTATTCCTTTGCTTGCATCGTTAGAGAGATAGGCGGCTCCTTGCACAGTTAATGGACATTAGCTTTTCAAAACAGAACAATGTATCTCACCCCTATTGGTCATCTCCCACTCCCAGGTTGTTTTTGTTAATGCAAGACGAGCACCGCCTTGTCACCGGCTACGAATTTATTGCTGCCCGAAGAAGGGTTCACAACCCACATCCGCATGACCTAAAAAGACTCCATCTTCGAATACCGCTCTGGGCGAGGTAATTCCCTTGCTGCAAATCCATCAACGTTACCCTTGATATCTTTTCCGATTTTCACGTGAAATTTCAATAAGAGTTTGATAGAATGGAAACCTCAGGAAGCAGCTGTGATTCATATATGATAGAACCAAAGTCCTTTTGGTTTTCGGAATTTGACATGATGGAAACGAATCGCTCCTTACCATGGCGGACAAAAGTTTCCGACATTATTTATATTAACCACATGCACCAAAATAAACCCCACAATCGGATATAAAAATTTGATATTGGCACCAGAGAAGCAAATCGAGCGTTGCTGCTGAAAGTTATCAGACAATGTCGTGAGAAACAAATAGAGGAAAGGCAGAGGACGGCCCGACGCTGCAGATACGGGAGAAGGGACACATACCCATGGCACACAGTAAACACGAACACAAGAGAGGAGTCCAGTTTTATTCCATGATCTGGAGGACGGAAACGAGTCTTTTGCTCTTAGTATTGGTAGATAGTAGATGTGCACTGTGCACGATCGTTTTCAAATCGGGTTTAAAGCAACGTCCTTATCAGGCCGACTCGAAAGCAAAGAAAAGCGGATCCAACTAAGCGCACCACACAGATTGCTTCAAGAAACAGCTAATTCCACTTTTGGTCCTCCAGTTAATAAATATGGCGCGTATGTCTTTGGTAACATATGGCGCTGGTAAGCGCAGCCGAATCAGCTAATCCTTGTTTGCTGTATCGTAGCCATTTTTAGCAAGAAGCAGATGCAAGCAAACAAACAAACAGAAACGAGAACTGAGAATCTAGTATGAACGACCATTTTCAATTAACTCCTCTAATAGCTTTCAGTGCGATCACAGAAGTGGTGGAATGTGCACAAATTGTTGATTCTAGTTGTCGTCTAGAGTAATGTGTCTAGCTCAACGAGATGATGTCCAACAAACTCCATTATTAAAGAAAAATTTTACACATAACACCTGACCTACCCACTGGCCTACCCGGTACTCGGGAATAGGTGATTTTTAATTAATCTAAGCATGCAGCCGGTTTTTGATACTATTACCCATGTAAGAGCATATAAAATACATACAAGGTTCAAATACTATGTCCACTCCATGCAACAGTCATGCAAATGGAAGATATCAATCCACTATAGCTTATAAAAAAATTCTATTGCATATTTATCCACACTGCAGATTACATAAGTATTGTACCTACAATAAATACATATACATTCACAACTGAATTTGAGAGGTACTGTACTTATATTTGACAAACTGAGTTGAAAATTAATAATTGGGTACAATACTTATAGATGCATTTTATAGTTGATTATTGACCAGATGTGCACTACACTTTTGTAAAAAAATTATGTCCAGGTGAAAAATGTTGTTATTGGATTCCGTAGGTACTGTACTTATGCCTCCAGATCAGTTATACAATTATGTTTGATTTTGTAATTTGTTAGGTATTATACTTATGCTTGGTTTTATAATTTGGTAAGTATTGTACCTATGTTTGAAAAAACTGAGTTGGAACTAACAAGTGGATACAATACTTATAGATGCATTTTATAGTTGTATGAGATCCCGTAGGTATTGTGCTTATACTTCTAGACTAGTTATACAATTATGCTTGATTTTGTAATTTGCTAGGTACTGTACTTATGCTTCAACAAATGAATTGAAATTAATAAGTGGGTACCATACTTATGGATGTAATTTATAAATGATTTTTAATCTGATGTGCACTGTACTTTTAAGATCATCAACAAATGGACACTCAACTTATCTCTCTATTTTGTAAAAAAATTATGTCCAGATGACAAATGTTACTACTGGATTCCGTAGGTACTGTACTTATGCTTCCAGATCAATGTTGCTATTGGATTCCGTAGGTACTGTACTAATGCGAGAATGTTGGTGGGTGGAATAGAACTGGAGAGAATAATTATAAGAAAAAAAATAAATTAATAAAGATGAATGCTGGAGAGAAGAGAAGAGTGGAGAGAGAATATCAGGAATCTTCATTTGTTGCATGAAATCAGTTGGTGGAGGAGTTAATTCCAATTAAAAGAAAAGACTGGAATAGCTTTGTGCGAGTTTCCAAAAAACCGGGTGGGACAGCGAGTAGACTGTAGACTATAGACTGTGGGGAGCGTAACTCTTATTAAAAGAGTCGATTCTGAACACCCAGGAGTAGTCATCGCACCCCCCAGCAACTATATCTGGAAGAGCTTCCATAGTCTGCTCCTCGAAGCTGAAGAGTCAGGCGATTATTGGGGCGGTCATTACTGTTTGTGGCCTTGAGAAATATCATAATCATATAGAAATGCTAGTCATCACTCCATCGCAACCTGGATGTATACGCGGACATCTCGCGATTTGACAAAAAGACGGAGAACGTGAGGAAGGGTAGTACCAGTCCGTAGACAAGGCAGCCGCCTAATAGACTTGGTTATATTCCAAGAGAAAGGAAAAACAAATATCTATTTTTATTAAATCAAAATTTAATTCTTATATTCCTATTAATCATGTTACTTGCTATAGCTGTGGAAGATTTGGTCGTCGCTCTTTCATATCCTTTCAAGAGAAAAAGTGACAATAACGTGGTTTCGTCCCTAAAACCTCCTTTTAGATGAGGTTTGACTAGTCATAGGCTACACTAGATATTATATTTTGATCATAATATTTTCTTTAATTGGTTTGTTTTTAAATGTTTAAATTTTCAAATTGGTAGCTATAAATATTGTTAATCGATAGAGATGTGCATGGTCAGAAATGATGTATTTTACATGTTGTTAACATGACATTTGCTCTTAGATGGAAATCTCTTAGTTGTTCAATTCATTGTTTGAGCTCAATTATTATGAGTATGAGATTAAGGGAGAGCTCAATATAAACTTGTATATCTATATTTTTTTGTTCTTAAATGACTTCTCTATATCAATATGGACTTAACATTAACTATATTTGGCCTAGAGGTTTCTTGTTGACCTCATTTTTGTGCTCAATGTTCTCTATATCATTTTTGGGCTTCACATCCCTTAAAAATGATTGAGAAAGTAGTTTTCATTTTTTCTTTGATTTTATGGAAAATCTCTATATCATGAAGGACTTAACATTCTTTGCATTGATATTGACTTATTCTTTAAAGAATTGGTGTTATTCATACCATCTCTATATCATGGTGGACTTAACATTCCTTGCCATTGACTTAGAGTATCCTTTTGATGTTTCTTCTTAATGAGATCTTTTTATCATGAAGGACTTAACATTCCTTTCATTTATTATTAGACAACTTTTTAACGTTCCTTGATCAGATATGACTTTTTGTCTATGAATATCTCATTTCAAATAGGTACATCTTGCACACTTACAATGGGTCGTTACTCTTTTAATTTGAATTCAGTTGCTCAATAAAATATATTTTGACTATTTAAGTGAGTTAAATTGTTTCTTTCAAGTACTCATTTACTTATTGAGTAGGCTTTCCCCTCTAGTCACAAATTTTTAGAGAAACCATGTGAATTGAAGAATGTCAATGTCAGAGTGGATTTGCCACAATAGCTAAGTATCATATTAGTTTAGTTTAGTAGGTCCGTGTCACTCTAGGTCCTTGTAATGAAATAAGAAAATTGTACATGATGATGTGTAACCATGTTTCCTTATTAATATAATATGTATCCAATTATCAAGTCATATGTACATGGAAGTGTGAGAAACATAATGAATGTGTAGATATGCTTTATTGTTAAAATCAGATTAGAGGAATCAAGGTTTAATTTCACTTGTAAAGTTATTTTATGTGTTTGAATTTTAGAAAGAAAAGGGTTTGATATAAGAAAAAGGAGAGTTTGATATCAGAAAAAGGTTAAGAATGATCTTTGTATTATGTTTAAATCCTCAATTTATGCCCTAAATCTCATGATTAGTGGTTATTGTGATATGTGTGTGTAACAAAAACATTTATCCTTTCCCCATTCACCACATGGACCCAAGATGCTGGAATTGGAGATCGATTGATTGGTGAAAAGTCAGCGAGCTCCTCAAGAATTTTTGTAGTTGTGGGTATGACATTGGGGTCATGAGTCAGATCTGAGTGTTCCATTGTCAACTAGGTAAAGAAAAACATACATCAAGGCTCGAATCCATATACAAGGTGGCCTGAGTTTTGGTGATACTCATTATATGTCATTTGATATAAGTTTTCTAGGACCGAGTTAGGGAGTGTCCAAAACATTAAAAATTTGAGCATGGATTAGATCTTGGGTAAGATCAACAGGTTAGAGAACCCAAGTGGAGTGAACTTGTTTGGCACTTTCTAGGGTGAAGATTTGTCAAATTGTACCCTCATAGGGGTTTCTCATAGCTATTGCTTGCATTTGGTTGGCCCGTGTTGAGGCCCAAGTAGTTGTGTAGGAGACTTCAATTTATATATTGCAAGTGAAACAAAAGGGAATACATACATCCACAATAATTTTGGTGGAGGTTACTGGTAGACTTATGGGGTTTGAACTGGTTCCTATTGTTGTTGGGCCATGATTGTCAACACAGGGGAGTTCACCATGACAGATGTAGTTGGTTGCAAATTCCCTATTCTCATAGACCCACTAGGGATGGAGATGGCCTTCATGGATAGTATTTATGATTTTACCATCCCTTGCTATTAGATTTGGTGAGAGTGTTTAGAGTGCAATTGATGTTTTGTCTATCATTTTTCTAATTGTCGCCCCTATATACATAGTAGCTTGAATGACATTAGAAAAAAGTGTGTAGGATTGGAATGCCAACACATATGACAATACTAGCAAGGACAATTTGATGACCAAGTCTATGTCTTCCTTGCTTGTAGGCTTGTTGTCAGTTTATGATTCTGGATCCTTCCCTCTTCTAACAAATTGGGTGAAAGAAATTTCTACTTTCTATGTGAGGGCCTCAAGGTCATCTCTAGTCACTAATTGATTAAATGTTCAAGGCATACTTCTCATTGAAGCAGTGGGCCAACTCGACCCATGATTTCATCATCTCTGGAATTTATTGGTTGTACCATTCTAGAGCTAGTCTTTTGAGGGATCTTTGGAAGATCATGATATTATCATCATGTTGCACCTTGATTGTGTTTGAGGAAAATGTATGTCCATGGAGATTTATATCTCCATGCCCTTTATACTTTGAGAACTCAGTGACCTCAAATATAATGAGTAGATGTGATTTTGGAAAGTAACAGAAGTCCCTAAACTACTTGAGTCTCCCCTTATGGTGTTATATTTTATTCAACTTCTTTTTAGTTACTCTAGCCATGAATGGAAAAGAACATGAATCGATGTGTGAAATCGGGAACCTAGGTGATATCATTACCAGAAGTCCTTCTTGAGAATAAGATGATGGATATGACTAGAATAGGATGCGTGATGGAAGTCATGGTGTTCTAAGAAAGGGAGTATCTATTTATTATTATGATATATGGGGACCCTTTAATTTCTTCTTCTTGTGTAGTTTGATCTTACATTTTGTGCCTTTTGTTAGATAACTAGACAATATATAGATTTTCAACCTTCTATTGGTTGATTTAATTTTGGCACCTCAAGAGGTGTAAGGAACACATGTTTCATGCCTAGTGGAAGAATGGATTGTTTGCAGCATGATAAGTTCATTATGATCATTCAAAATGGCTGATTTGCGGGCTAATATATCATTATTAAATAACACCCATTGAAGGTTGTAGGTTTCTATGGAGGGTCCATGAAAACAAATTCATCGACTTCTTTACTATCTAAACTGTCTGAGTCATCTTTGGGTACTAGAATCTGTATGTTTGATTTGTCAGTCACTTGGTCAACTGATAAACGTATGATGATGGGATCCACAAAGGATTATTCCTGTTGATTTTAAAGAATGTTATGTTGATGACATCCAATTCTGTGGATGTACCTTTCCTAATTTTTCCATTAATTTCCTCCCATCATGCAATTTTGCTTAACTTCCTTACATTTTGTTCATGTTTACCTTTATGTCTTGATCTGTGGCTAACTACTCATTTCCATGTAGGAAACTCATCAATGATGATTTTAACCTTGAATCAATTTTCCATCAGTTCCCAAAACTGATGATCACCCTCATCTTTCAGCACACCACACAAACCATTGAGTTATCCACCAACCGAAAGGTCTGTCAATTTTCACAATTGATAGTCTCTAGGAATTACATAACTGCCCAACCATCAAAAGGCGATGGAGATAACATCCATCAGTTTCCACGACTTATGGCTAGCTTGAAGACAACTCTTCCGATGGCTATCCTGAAGATATCCATCTATTAATGGTTGGACTGGAAGACACGCCTAGCAATGGTCTGCTTGAGGAGATTTCTCCCATTGGCTCAATGGACATGTCTCTACATATGGAATGTCAGCTAACCTCTCCATCAATGGTGCACCTGTGACATCGATCAAAGGCCAAGCAGAGAGAGAGAGAGACATCTACATATGCCTCACTTGCAATATTGCCTACCGATGATGACACTATGCACATCACCACTCAGGAGGCTTATGGAACAAGTAAAGTTCACTTATGAGCACCTTGTTCCGCACACTATGGGCTATAAATAGCAAACCCCCTTCTACTACAAAGAGTTCGGTCGCTTCACATGGAAGGTTCACATTGTGGATAGACACTGAGGTGCTACTATTGTTCTCTTGAGCCATTGATCTTTTCCTCTTACCATCAGTTTGTGCACCCGGAGGATAAGACTCTAAGTGTCAACGAAGCTTCATCATTACTGAGAAGTTCATGATCCTTCTTCAAGAGAAGGAGGAAGGCAAAAAAACCATCTTCATTGCCGCCACTACTAAAGAAATAGCTTATAACGTCACATTTAGAGACGTCGGTTATTACCTAAAACTGACGCCTAAACCCTACAACGTCGGCTAATTACAGAGACTGACATCTATATTTGAAGACCGTCCAGATATGGGTATCACTTTTTATTAAGTGTCGGCTCCCTAAGATGAACCGACGCCTAAAATAGCTCACCAAATCCAAATTTTCGAGCGAAAAAAAATTACCCTCAAAGTTTCATATACGGCGTCATTTTTGTACCTAATAACCGACGGAGAAAGACAAAAAAAATTACCTCCAAAGGTCGTCATTTTTTGTGGAAAAACCGACGCTAATAAGGTTTCGCGCGCCATCCCTGCAAAATTTTTTAGGGTTAAGATTGTCCAATGGACGTCGGCTTTTTCTGGCAACCGACACTGATGTATATTAGGTGTTAGTTTCTTAGATAACCGACGCCTTTGTCAACTTAATAGGCCCCGTGATAAACAGACTCTTCCCCATTCGCCTTTGTTTCATCGTGACAAATAGACCCTTCCGCCGCTCCCGACGCCGGCGGTCATCCAGTCTGCTCCCTCCTCCTTGTGTGTCGGCGCTGCCTTTCTCCCTACTCATCGGTGTCGGCCGCCATTCTGCCTACCGCCGTTGCCGGTTCAAGAGCTCGCCGACCTTCTGCCTACTCTAGAGCTCACCGCCTGCTCCAGAGCTCGCTGGCCTTCTACCTGCTCCATAGATCGCCACTCATTGGCTTCCTGCTCCAGAGCTCACCGCCTACTGCCTGCTCACCGCCGCCCTTCTCCCTCCTCCTTGCTCACTCGCTGGTTGCCTGCTCACCGCTCTTCCACGCTTGCCTGCCCGCTCGACCTGCCTGTTCGGCTTGCACGTGCACCCATCCATCTCGCCCTCTCTCCCTACTCCAAAGCAAGACGCCCGTCTGGGCTCAAACAGAGGTAAACATCCCCAAAAACCCTGTGTCTCACCCTCTCTCCCAACTGCAGAGCAAGACGCTCTGATTTGTATTTACTTAAATACTGATTTGTATTTACTTATCTACTCATTCGTTCATCTAATGTTTTTTTATTCATCACATTATTTAAATTTAGGGCTTTATATTTATTCATCTACTTTTTAAAACTATTTAATCATCTCTTGATTTATATTTATTTATCAACTGAGATGTACTTTTTTATCTATTGCTTTGTATTTGTTTATCTACTGATTATATTTATTTATCTAATGTTTTGAGTTTACTGATTTAGATGTTGCTATTGTAAATCAACCTAGGATATGAATAAATCTTGTGCTTGCATATATTTGTGCTTCTAATCCTCATGCTTGACCTAATTCAGTAAACCCTAAGAATTAATATTATAAATGCATCTAAACAATCATAAGATATTAATATGTCATGGTCTCTCTTCCTAATACATTGATTAATTTAGGAAGCACTGATATGTTGTTATGGCTGTCCACAAGTGTTTTTATAAGAAAATTGTGTGTTGAATGGGGTTGTGAACAAGGAACTGGTGTTATATTTGTTGGCCTAGAAACCCGTCCAAGATTTACTCATTAGGAGTAAATTTTGGATAGTCCCCAGTTTGGAACTGTTCTTGAAAACCTAATCTCACTTAGGATGTAAGTGTATAATGTGTATTGGGTTTTCAAGAAAATTTCGGCATCATTTCCCCGTTTGTTCTCTAAGTACATATGTACTTGGAGAACAACGGGGAAATGCTGCTGAAATTTTCTTGAAAACCCAATACACATTATACACTTACTAGTGAGATTAGGTGTTCAAGAATGGGATAGGTGGTACACATTTAGTATATATAAGAATGACATCATATGTATAAACCCTAAAGTTTTAACCATAAACTCTAATCTGTTTACCCTAGACCCTAATCTTGTTATAATATATACTTATTTTCTCTTTGATCATAGAATGGATAGATCATGGATGTCCATTCGTAATCACTGCACCCCAGAGTTTATTACTGGTCTTGATCAGTTTACTAGATTTTCCGAGGAACATAGGAAACAACCTGGAGATAGGTTCTACTGTCCATGTAGGCATTGCGGTAACAACTTGAAAGTCAGTACTGGTGACGAAATCTGAAGTCATGTCATGTGCAACGGGATTGTACAAGGCTATACATAATGACATTGGCTTGGAGAGATTTCAAACCTGAAACCAGTGGATGTCGATAGCAGTGCTTGTGTGGAAGAAGAAATTGCCTACGATGACGTAGATGTGAATGAACCAGTTCCAGTAGACATCGTTGATGCGATGCTGGATAGTTGTGGGGTAGAGCACACCGATCCACCTCCCATGTTTAGAAACATTGTGGATGATGCTGAGATACCGTTATACACTGGTTGTAAGTTTACGAAGCTTAGCGCTGTGTTGAGATTGTATAAACTGAAAGCTAACAATTGATGGAGCGACAAAAGCTTCACGTCATTATTGTCTTTGTTGAAAGAAATTCTTCCTGAAGGAAATGAGCTGCCGATCTCAACATACCGGTTAAAGAAATTATTGTGCCCAATGGGAATGGAGGCCAAGAAGATACACGCATGCAAGAATGATTGTGTATTATTTCAAAAGGACTATGTGGATTTGAAAGATTTTCCGAAATGTGGTGCGTCAAGGTATAAATTGACGACTTCGGGGGAGTCCAAAACTGGTTCTCCCTCCAAGGTGATGTGGTATCTACCTATAATACCAAGGTTTCAACGCTTGTTTTCCAATCCTATAGATGTGAAGAATTTGAGGTGGCATGCAGATGTTAAGAAAAATAATGATGGGATCCTACGACATGCGTCTGATTCCCCACAGCGGAAGAAGATTGATTTATTGTACCCTGAATTCGGTGAAGAGGACATGAATCTAAGACTTGGGCTTTGTACAGATGAGATGAATCTGTACGGGACATTGAGCAGCCAACATAGCACTTGGCCAGTTATGCTTGTTATATACAATCTTCCTCCCTGGTTGTGTATGAAAAATAAGTATGTTATGCTGGCGTCTTTGATATCGGGCCCTATACAACTTGGAAATGATATCGACGTTTATCTTGAACCTATGATTGATGACTTGAAGAATCTCTGGGGTGAAGGTGTGATGACCTATGATGCTTCATGAAGAGAGACATTTTGTTTGCACGCTATGTTGTTTTGCACTGTGAATGACTTTCTAGCATATGGGAATTTGTCTGGATATAGTGTCAAAGGATCTAAAGCATGTCCTATATGTGAAGAGAACACTGATTCAATACGAATAAAACACGGCGGCAAGACTGTATATCTTTCTCATCGAAGGTTTCTTCCAAAATTTCATCTGTATCGTAGGTTGCGCAAAGCATTCAATGGATGGAATGAGGAACATAGTGCACCTAAACCTATATCAGGGGAGGATGTTTATGAAAGAGTGAAAGACATCGCCAATGAATTTGGTAAGAGATCACAATGTACGATGGCCAAAAGGAGTGACAAGTCTTTATTCAAGAAGAAGTCGATATTTTGGGATCTTCCTTATTGGAGTTCTTTGACAGTCAGACATTGTATCAATGTCATGCACGTTCAAAAAAATGTATGTGATAGCATCATCGGTACTCTGTTGAATATACCAGGTAAGACTAAAGATGGGATAAAATCCCGAATGGACCTACGTGAAATGGGAATAAGGACAGAATTAATAGAAGTAGTTAGTAGCGATCAGAGAACATACTTACCTCCCACTTGTTACACGTTGTTTAGAAAGGAGAAGAAAGCATTTTGTGAATGCTTGGTAAATGTTAAGGTGCCACAGGGTTACTCATCCAACATCCGTACATTGGTATCAATGAAAGATCTGAAGTTGATAGGTCTTAAATCTCATGATTGTCACACTCTAATGCAATAAATATTGCCTGTGGCAATTAGATCTATATTGCCGAAGTATGTAAGGTTTGCAATCACCAGACTTTGTTTCTTTTTCACCAATCTTTGCAGCAAAGTTATTGACCCTGATACTCTCGATAATTTGCAAAGAGAAGTGGTTGTTACCCTATGTCAGCTTGAGATGTATTTTTCTCCGTCGTTCTTTGATATCATGGTACATCTTGTTGTCCACTTGACTAGGGAAGTGAAAATATTGGGACCAATTTTCTTGCATTGTATGTATCCCTTTGAACGATACATGAGCGTTTTTAAAGGTGATGTTCGAAACTGTTATCAGCCTGAAGGGAGTATTATTGAGGGTTATGTGGCGAGAGAGGTTATGGATTTTTGCAATGACTTTCTGAGTGGTAATGATACTCCCGTGAATGACAAGAATATTGAGGAACATTTTGACAAAGGAGTTTTGGGATCATGGGTGAAAGTAATCAACCGTGAGCAGTTTGAGCAAGGTCACTTGTATATTTTACACAACATCGACGAAGTGAGTGTTTATATCGAGGAACATACCAATTGCATCAAGAGACAATATCCTCGATCCAATTCAATGTGGCTTGCTAGAGAGCATAACAAGACATTTATTAAGTGGTTTGAAGATAAAGTCTTACATCAACTATCTCAAACACCAGATAATCTTACTAAAACCATCAAATGCCTCGCCTTTAAACCAAAATTGAATGTTATGTCTTATGAAGGGTTTGACATAAATGGTTTCTCATATTACACAAAGCGTCAAGACGATAAGAGTGTCGTCCAAAACAGCGGGGTCACCCTTCAAGCATCTTCATTGTTTTTTGCAAGTGCAAAGGATAAAAGTCCACGTGAAGCTAAAATGTCATATTACAGTGTCATTGAAGACATATGTGAGTTTGACTATGTAGATTTCAGAATTCCGCTCTTTAAATGTAATTGGGTTGACAACAACAAAGGAGTTATAGTGGATGAATTGGGTTTCACGTTAGTGAAATTTGAAAAGATTGGCGAGAAGGGTGAACCATTCATATTGGCATCACAGGAAAAACAAGTATTTTATATTGATGATCCTGCAAATGATAAATGGTCGGTTGTTCTTCACGGTAAAAGACAGTTCATTGAAGATCCTATAGATGAAGAAGAGTATTATGATAAGTATGATGACTCCAATCCATTCTCAGTTGGGTTGCCAACACCACCAAACATTAAAGCTGGGGATCACAATGACTTGTATGTTCTCGGGGATCATAATGAAGGATTGTTAATTGATAAAAGATCACAATATTAGAGGCATGGATGTTTATATATTTATTATGTTCCCATGATGACCGTGATGATGATCACCATGAGGGTGAGGACGTGCTTGCACCGCATGACAATGTAAGTTTTACAAATATATCCCTGAGGTTTCTATCTATATGTTCACTTATAATTATATTATGTAAGTGTGTTTTTATCAAATTTTTAGGATACTAGTTAATAGAAATTCTATTTAATCTACAGGCGTTCACCAAAGACTACATGCTATGCAGGATGGCCATGACATAGCTATGCATGCCATCGACATTGCTTTGTAAATCCAAAGCGCAACAGTCGGAGAGAAAGGAAGCATCCCACACTAAGGTTATATAGATATATAGTGGGACTAAGGTGACGATCCCACCTGCTAAAATAGGTTACCGACAACTACATGTTATGACTGTGAGGTCGTGATTCAACAACCATATGCATTAGCAGGAGGACAAATAGATTTCACCACGAGTTAACATTGAAGAAGGTCTACTAACCTACATTGAGCTAAACAAGTTTATCAATACTAGCCTAAGGCACAAGTACCGTTCGTCGGGACAATGACGATCGTGGAAGCTTAGTGGCCACCAGCTTAGTGGCCACTACACGTTCAACTGGACAGTGGCCACTAAGCTTCCACGAACATCATTGTCCCGACGAACGGTACTTGTGCCTTAGGCTAGTACTGATAAACGTGTTTAGCTCAGTGTAGGTTAGTAGACCTTCTTCGATGTTAACTCGTGGTGAAATCTGCTTGTCCTCCTGCTAATGCATACGGTTGCTGAATCACGACCTCCCAGTCGTAACATGTAGTTTTCGATAACCTGTTTTAGCAGGTGGGATCATCACCTTAGTCCCACTATATATGTACTAAGCTAGTGTTGTATGTAAATTCGGCGCTGTTGTTGTTATGTACTATATATGTGTTAGTCTGTCATGTTGTTATATGAATCTGAAACACTTGTGTGAATGTGAATGAATTTTGTTTTCATAATTAATTTTGTGTGAATGTGAATGAATTTTTATGAATTGTCATATGTGTGTGAAAATCATCAATACATGAATGTTTCTACATGTGTCTGAATGTGAAAAGAGATGAAATAAATGGAACTACAGGTTGCTACTGGTTTCTACATGCGTGTGATGAAAAATTAATATGAATTAAATATTCTTATACATGAGTGTGAATCACATATATATAATATTGTCCATCATGTTAATTTTGTAGGTTTGTGGCCTATTGTTGGCTGATATCAATGGATTTCGTAAAACCTGCAGTTCAGTTATGAACTACAGGTTTCTCATCTTGTGACCAGCCACAGCAAATCTGCAGACTGAAAAAAAAATCAAAACATAGGCATCGATTATTTGAACAAAACTGACACCAATGTTATACGGCGGCGGTTTTTCACCTAAAACTGACGTCTATGTGACCAGGTACCACGGCCGTGCTGGGAAGCACGACCGTGGTGGTAGGTAGGGGATATGGCGTTGGTTATTATAAAAAAACCGACACCATTCAGGTGATATGGAGTCGGTTACTATTAAAAACCGACGCCTATAATCCCTTTTCTGGCGTGTTTTTGGTGGCGGGAAGAGTTTTGGCGTCGGTTGTTGAGTAAACAACTGACACCTATAGTCCCTTTGCTGGCGCGTTTTTGGTGGCAGGAAGAGTTTGGGCGTCAGTTTTTACTAAACAACCGACACATATATTCCCTTTGCTGGCGCATTTTCAGTGGTGAAAAATGTTTTGGCGTCGGTTGGGATCCGACGCCGAAGGTGTCCCCCTTTAGTGGCACCCACTTGGTAAAGAGCTTAAATAACCGTCGCTAAAATGCTTTTATGTAGTAGTGCGTAGTCGGGTTCAAAGAGGAGAAGCACTAAGGCTCTCCCAACATATAACTATCCATATCCATGGAATATATTCTCTTAGAAATGTTTATCTCTGTATTCTTGTTCTTAATGCTTCACTTGCATGATTATCTACCATCTTGTATTGTATGATTGTTAATTCCTCAGGAGAGTATGTATTAACCTACATCTAAGAGTTATGGAGTTTTATGAGTGCATGAAAATATTAGAATTATTAATAATAATCATATGTTTTCTTTGTGATTATTTGTTTGCTATCTTGAGAGAGAGACAACCTTATAATCTAGACCTATCCTAAGCTCGAGAGAGGAGTAAATAAACACTTATGATGATTGCTTTTAAACTTGCTAAGGATATTCAATGGTTGTGAGTATTGCTTGTTCATAAGAGATCATAGATGGTGAGACCCAACCTAAGTTTCCTTCCATACTTGTTTTCTTATCCTTTATCATTTTGGTTCTTTATTTTATCTTTCTTTACTAATTTGTTTCTTAATGGTTAAAGAATCACCATTCCATAAGGAAAATAAACCTTACCTTACCTTTTGATTTGTGTAACTAAGTCGAGGCTTAAAGGATCTTAGCACATACCACCCCTTGTCTGTCTGGATCAACCCTAGTCTAATACATTAGACCCTATTATTATCGTTGTAGGAGCCTAAGTGTCAGATTATAAATTAAGAAGTCTAATTACTCTAGATCCACTCCTTCTTAGATGTGTGATTTGGGCCAGTCAACTTTTGGCACCATTTTTGGGGACAAGGCAAGTAGTACTATTAAGAACTTGAGTTTACTTAGCATACACTCATGGCTCCAATGTGGTAACTGACTTGACTACACATCTTAGTTTCGATAAGCTCTTACTTCCTTGAATATTTTGTGTCACACGTCCAATGCTTAACTTGACTGTGTGACTTATTTCAGGAAGCTTGACTAACTTGGACATCATCACCACCAACTGTAAGGATCATGGCTTGTTGTAGGGTCCCTGTCATTCCCAGCTTGAGGGTAGAGGAGAACCACAAAGAGTGTGATCAATATCTCCATGAAGAAGAGGAAGAGTATTATCATGAAGTAGAAGGTCCCCTACTTGACAGAGCTAGAACAAACAATGACAACAATGAAAACAAGTAATGAATTGATATGTCCAGTCATCATTCCTCAATTCAATGCTCAGAATTTTGAGCTTAAACCAACAACTATTAGTATGATCTAAAACAAGACTTTTAGAGGAAACTCCTTAGATGAAAATCCTTATCACCACCTTGATTCTTTTAAAAACATTTGTGACACCATCAAGATGAACAAGGTGCCACATATGGTCATCTACTGCAAGGGATTAAACTTATCTATTAGAGATAAATCGCTATCTTGGTACCTTGATTTACCTAATAAAATCATCAATGGATGGACACCTCTAGGTGATGACTTTGTCACCAAGTTCTATATAGTGGAGAAAAATCTTAGAAGTAGGCACAAGATCATTGGCTTCATGCGGAAGCCTAGTGAGAACTTGTATGAAGAATGGGAGAGATTCCAAAAATAATAGAGGGGCTTCCCTCACCACAACTATGACAAAGGATTCCTAGTTACAACCTTCTATTATGACCTTACCTTTGGTGAAATGACCTCACTAAATGTAGCTGCAAACGGTGACTTTTTGGGTGAAAATCCAAAGAAGACCATGAAAATAATTGACAATATGGCTGCCCTACAAGCCAATTTGGAATATGATAGGGGAACATCTAAAAAGGTGTCTTATGAAGGGACAATACTTGAATCTAAGGCTTTGGAAGCTATCACTACTCAAATTCAAAAGATAGCTTTAGATGTGAGACATTTGAAGAATTTTGAAAACAAAGGAAAGAATAGAGAAGAAATGGTAATGATGTGTGAACATGTAGAGAATAAAGACATGGAATAGATCATTATATCTACACCCAACCAGAGGAAGGAAACCAATGGGACGATACCAAAAATGTTTCTTACATCAATTTCAAGAGACCAAATCATCCTAGCTTTTCCTATGGAAATATGGATGCAAATGAGAACTCCCACCAATTGAATGATCCTCCTTATAGACCCCCTGGCTTGGCATAGGGGGTAGATCTTCAAGTTACACTATAAACACCAACTATCAACAAAACAAGAACAATTCCATTTAGGGACAAGGTCAAAGATGTATTCGTGTTGGAAGTAACCAAGGTGAAAACTAGAATTCTAATATATAAGATTTGATGTCCGATATATTTACCTCTGCAAAAAGACAAGCTACCATAAATGAGAAACTATGTCAAAGTTATACAAACAACATGTGCTTATTAATATGATACAAAGCCATCTAGGGGGAGTGACTGTCAAATGGATTATGTGAAAGCCCATAACAAGAAAATTGATAAACAACTAGCGCAATTATTTGATATAATAAATAATCCGTAGGGGAAGATCCCATCCACCACTAAATCCACAAAGATGTCTGCTCTTAGATATGGAAAAATATTGGAGGGGGACTAAAAAGTGAGTTTACTCATCATTGAGTCTGTACCAAAGACTGACACAATAGAAGAAGAGGCCAACGTATAAGTCATCCCAAAGAAGGTTAAGTCAAAGGAAAAAGGCAAGGAAAAGAAGCCAGTGATAGAGAGAAAGCTGGATGCAGCTAAAGATGCCTTAAATTATAGGGATCCTTATTCACCAAGAATCCCTTTTCCATACAAGTTGATAAATTCCACTTGGAAAAGAGATGAAAAATTCCTGTAAGTTGTGAAAAAACTTCACCTAAACATCCTATTTGTAGATGCCATAGGATAAATGCCTATATATGCCAAATTCTTCAATGACCTTATCACTAAGGGAAGGGATGGAGACGAGGTAGATATTGTCAGACTCATAAAGATGTCAAACACTTTTTTATAGGAGAAAATGCCCACCAAACCAAAGGACGTCAGAGCCTTCACTATGCCATTCAATGTAGGGGATAATCAGGTAAGCCAAGGGCTAACTGATCTGGGAGAAAACATCTGTCTGATGGCACTCACATTAGCCCAGAGGCTCAGTCTTACTGACATGGTGAAAATAGGAATATGGATTCAACTGGAAGATCATTCCTTTACAAGGCCAATCAGAATTGTGGAGGATATTCCCATTTATGTGGGATGATTCTTCACATCTTGTGATATTGTTTTATTGACGTTGTTGAAGGTCCCACCTACACAATGCTATTTGGAAGATCATTCCTCTCCATTTGAAGATCTCTAGTAGAAGTTGAAGCTGGAATGGGAAATGACCATATCAATTTTATATTTAAGACTCTGTGAGGGGACCTTCTCTTTTAACGTCAGTTTACTTTAGGGACATTTACAACCAATTTTATGAGTAAGTGCAAAAAAAATGCCATGGTCAACCAATTGATGAGGGCTCTCAACAACCCATGTACCAACATTGAAGACCCAAAGGTCATTGACATATTAGATTATTTAAATTAACCTGAAGAAAATTACAATGATGAAGACAATAAAATAATCAAAACGGTAAAGCAAGCTTCAGTAGAGCAAACTCCAGGAGAGAAAGAAGCTCCTAAATCCAAATTTGATCTAAAAAAACTCCCCGAAGAATTGGAGTATGATTTTTTAGACGACGAGGGAAGAAATCATGTCATTATAAATTCTGCCTTGACTAAAGATTAGCAAGAGAGGCTACTAAGTGAACTCAAGTTGAGGAGGAAGGCAATAGGGTATGCTATGGAATATATTGGAGCCATACGCCTAGTCGAAGACATGCATAGAATCCAACTTGAAGAGAATGCCATACCCGTTGCCCAACCTCAAAGAAAGCTCAATCAAAAATTAAGGGAGGCTGTCAAGAAGGAACTTATCAAACTCAGAGATGCAAGAATTATATATCCAATTAGCGACAGTGATTGTGTAAGCCCGATCCATGTGGTACCAAAGAAGGGGTCATGGTCATGCTAAAAGGAGTAAATGGAAATGATGTTGTGACTAGAGCCGTCACATGGTGGTGAAGGTGCATCAACTATAGAAAATTAAATGCCACAACCAAGAAAGATCACTTCCCACTACTATTTGCCATCCAAGTCTTGGAACGTTTAGCCCACCACTGATATTTCTATTTCCTTGATGGATATTATGGATTCTACCAAATTCCAATACACCCATAAGAGAAAGAAAAGACAAATTTTACTTACATCTATCAGACATATGATTTCAGAGGTATGCCATTCAGTCTTTGCAACACACTGACAATGTTCCAGTGTTGCATGATTTCTATGTTTGTATATTTCCATGAAGACATTATGGATGTGTTCATGGATGACTTATCTGTGTATAGAGACAACTTTGATAGTTGTTGAAGAAACCCATCCCAAGTTCTAAAATGATCTGAAGAAAAATAATTGGTGTTGAATTAGTTGAAGCATCACTTCATGGTTCAAGAAGGATTCATTCTAGGTCATACAATCTCTATAAAAGGAATTTAAGTGCGCTTGGTCAAGGTTGAAATTATTTTTGAGCTCCCACCCCCAAATCTATAACTGGAGTCAATAGTTTCCTTGGACATGTAGGTTATTAGAGGAAATTCATTAAATATTTCCCACAATTTATAAAGATGTATCCAACCTCCTTATCAAAGATGTTGTGTTTGACTTCAATGATGAATGCCAGAAAACTTTCAAAACCTTAAAGAATGCTCTAACTTCAACACTAATTCTCCAATCTACAAACTAGGAGCTACCATTTAAATTGATGTGTGATGTGAGAGATTGTGCGATTGGGGAAGTTATCAGTTAGAAGAAGGATAAGAAGCACCACACTATCTACTACGTAAGAAAAACCCTTGATGAAGCTCAACTTAAGTTCACCATGATTGAAAAGAATATGCTAGAGATAGTCTACTCTTTGGACAAGTTTAGGTCTTACCTAATTGGGTTATAGGTAAAAATGTACACAAGCCATGGTGTTATTAAGTATCTGATGCAAAAGAAAGATATGGTAGCTAGACTCCTGAGATGGGCACTCCTTATGTAGGAGTTTGACCATGAAATCATTGGTAAGAAAGGAACAAAATATGTTGTGGCCAATCACCTGTCTATAATTGTCGTGGCCAATGACCACTCACTTCCAATTAATGACAACTATCCTGGTGAAGCACTAATTATGGCAAAAGCCATTGAGCCTAATGTGCCATGGTTCACTGACATCTGCAATTATCTAAAATGTAAGCAATTGCCACCATATCTCACTTATAATGAAAAGAAGAAGTTATTTTGATATCTAAAGAACTATTATTGAGATGATCCCCTTTTGTTCAAGAAATGTCCTGATAATCTATATCGCTGCTGCATTCTTGAAGAATAACAACAAAAAATTCTATATGAGTGACATTTGCCTCCATGTGGAGGCCACTTGGGCAGAGTCATGACCGCCACAAATATTTTACAATTTGAGTTATATTGGCCCACTCTATTCAAGGACACACTATACTTATGTTTAGTCTTGCAAAGAATGCCAACACACAAAAACATATCAACGAGGAATGAAATGCCTCTTTCTAACTGGATAGAGATGGAAATTTTTGATATCTATGAATCAACTATATGGGCCCCTTTCTATCATCATGAGGCAATTGATACATCCTAGTTATGGTCGATTATATATGAAAATTGGTGGAAGCACTTGCTAAACCCACTTGTGATTGAAAGGATATGATAAGATTGTTAGAAAAGACCCCTTCCCAAGATACAAGGTTCCACATAGTGTCATAAATGATGGGAGAACCCACTTTTGAGAAAGACAATTTGAATCCCTACTATGAAAGTATTGTCATACCGACAAACCTCTAGTCAAGTTGATATATCAAACTGACAAATAAAATAGATCCTATAGAAGACAATGGGCATACCAGGAAAGATTAGTACATGATGTTGGATCAAGGGCTCTAGAGGGGGGTGAATAGAGCTTCACAAATCTCACAAAATAGATTAGACCTTCAAATTATATTAATTACAAAAGCTTAAGCATACAACCAATTTGAAGTGCTAACTAACAATCATAGCAAGGATGAGAGATAAGGATAGCATACACTTGGACAAAGTGGTTTACAGTCGTTCCACACTTCAAACTAGAAGTGAGTCAGTCCACTACGTAGAGGTGGTTTGTCTCTAGGACTTTGCAATCTTGATGCTCTTATATTCATTCATAATATTACAAGACAAAACCACATTCATCCAAGTACTTAATACCTCAAGCAAGGATCTTCAACCTACTGAAGGAACTTACCCACTTGAAACAGGGAGTCTTAAGCCTTCAACAAGGACTTACCCACTCCATCTTCAAGTCTTTGGCCTTCCAAGAATTACCTATCCTTCTTGAACATCCGCCTTGCCTATCTCCTTCACTCGGAGATCTGGATCACCATGCTTTCTTCAACCTTGAAGAACAACAACTCCTTCTCCTTCACTCAGAGAAGATCTTCAAGCCTTTTCTTCAATATGGAAAGCGGGTAGGAAGATGGAGGTGGAGAGCTTTTCATGGATACAAGGAATAGCTTTCTTATAAAAGATCCTAACTCACTCATATTCATGGATTTGAATTGAAAGTAGAGAGAAAGGGGTTCAAAGGGGTGCAACACTCTCAACTAAGTAAGAACCAAGCTATGCAATGAATGAGCAACATTGGAATGAACTCCAAATGGTCCTAGTTATAGATGGGGGTTCCCCTTTGAGTTGGGGAACACTTAGGGTCGAAATATATCCGTTTTTGCACAAGGCAACATATCTATTTTTGTCCAAATAAGTCACATATGGTTAGAATCCCTTTTTCTTTGTTTTCCATATAGTACATTTTGTCGAGATTCAATAAAGGTAACTCGACCGATCAGGTAAAAGACAAACCCAATTTTCAAACCATCAATTCAGTTTGCCCTTAGGAAACTCGACCGACCAAAGAAAATAGCATTTGGTTAGTAACCCGATCGGTCGAATTCTGTGAATGCACAACTCGACTGATGCACTCTTTAGAGAATTGATCCAGTGGATCGGTCGAGATTGTAACTCGACCAATCAACAACCTGTGATCAATTTTCTAAAGTTCTTAAAAAGTGATTAAAACTTGGTACTAAGTGTCCCACATAATTTTCTCATCTTAGTTACAAGTCATATCATCAATACAAGTGATTACAAAATTCTTCTAAGGTCATTTACATGGATTTCCTAATTAGAACACTTGCATTGCTTTTGATTTGAAGTTTGACAAGCTAGGGCTTGTGTAATTTGATCCTTTTCATGTAACTAACACCTAAAATCAATCTTGAATACATATATTAGATACATATCAATGGAATGGTTAAGTCATTATCAAAATATGGACAATGTATAACCTCTAGGTCAACATTCTCCCCCTTTTTGACAATGACAAACCATTCCTCAAACATATTAAAAAGGATATAGAAATTTATACCTTTGCCTTGTGAATTAGGGGGATTTAAGATTTGAACAATGTGAATTGCTCCCCCTCAGTCTATGCTTATTTTAACATGCATAGTTAGTCTATCTACACAAAGAAATTATAGCATACATGTACTATATGGTTCTTTGCAAGTCACATGATAAAGCATATAATGAACAAGAAAAGGATCTCATAAGAAATAAGCAGTAGTATGACAAAGAATAGAAATATGATTGAGTTTCAAGACATTGAAGTTCTCTCCCCCTTTTGACATTATCAAAAAGTGAGGGGGGGTAGAAGAGAAAATAAACATGTCTTCTACAAACACAATCAAACAGATATTCAAACATGCAATCTCATATCATATATCAACTAGAGACAAAAGAAACACACAAGCTAAGTCATAATCAAAATATGGTGAAATGTGGAACCAACTCATAGGATATAATTGATTAAAGAGAAAGAGTGCACACAACATAGATTACAACTCAGAAACATGTTCTCATAAAAGCAGCTACAAACAAGAAGCGATGAAAACTGAAGATAAAATAGTACATCTCAGATAATGTGCCCAGATGTTTCTAATACAAAATAGCCTAGAAAGATATATATGGTCAACAAACTAGACTAAAAACTAAGAAACAACTAAATATCTAGACTATCTATGTCCACAACAACATCATCATCATCATCATCATCAGCTCCAGGCTCGTAGTCCTCATCTCTATCTGAAGGTGCAACAATAGTGGCTTCATCACCGGAATCACCACCAGAGCCATCACCATCATCAGAAGCATCCTCACCATCACCATCATCGTCGTCAGCAGTAGCAGTCTCAGCATCATCCTGGTCAGGCATCTCCTCGTCCGCAGGAGGACCAAAACCATGATGGGGACAATGAGCATTCTTCTCATCCCAAGTCATACCAAGAGCATAGAGCTCATTGGCCCGAGGGAAGGAAGGAGCAGGATTGCCAAGACTGGCAAGCAGAGTGGCCAAGGGGCCAGCAGACAATGACAGGTAGACAGGAGCAGAATCACCAACAGAGGGTGTGGGAGCAGCAGCGAAAGGCTCAAGAGTAGGTTAGTAATGATGATATGCATAGGAAGCATAATCACTATCGGGGAAAGGCTAGTAGGTGGGGTATGGGTGTGCATAGGATAAGTTCATGTTTTACATGATTGAAATTAAATCCTGGTGCAGGTGCTCCTAGACCTGGAGGTTGTATGCCTGTTGGTGCATCATGTAGCCCATGTGGGTTTCATTGGACACACAAAATGAGGAACAACTAGGTCAAGATGGCTGAGGAGGTGGAGCTCGGGTAGAGGAGGCAAGGTATGTAGAGGCTGAGGCTATGGGTGAAGCACCGAGTGTGGTGGAGGCAAAGACAGGTACATACTTCTGAATTGTGGTCTCACTAATACATACACCCTTCCTGCCAAGTTTGTAATGGAAGTCAGAAAAGAGTGATTTCTCAGTCGTGAATTGAAACAGACCACAGATTAGGGCTGGATAAGGTGGATGGGTGCCGTGGATGTTCTTTCTAGAGTCAAAATAGGTCATATGGTGGAGAATGTATCTTGACCATTTGACTCTGACATTCTCAAGAATGCAGTACATTATGACTGTAGTGTTCTCTGTAATATCCATTTGATTTTTATTTGGATGGATGTTGCAGTTGACCACTAAGGCTAATATATGCTTTCTGATATCTAGGGAGGAGGAGGGTAGGGTGATCTTATTCTTGTAAGGAACATCAAGTTTCTTCAGGTAGCGATGGATATCAAGAAGAGTGATCTCATTCTTCTTATAGAAACCCTCAGGATCCAAAAGGTCAAAATACTCCCTGTAATCCTTACGCCAGGTGTCATTCTTATCATCTCTTGAAAATAACACATTCAGGATATCTTCAGAGATTTGGAATCTCTTCCCGACAATCATGGATGTAAGGATCACTTGAGTATTTGGTGGGGGTACAAGGGTGTCGTATCCAACACAAGTTAGTATAGAATTCATGAACTAATTTTGTGCTTGTCATAGAATTATGAAAGCAGTCACGCTTGATAGCCAGGGATGATATGTGATGAATGGCTAACAACCTCGTCACTTGGTATATGATCACTTGACGCCTAGGGCTAGGCTCAAACAAGGCTCTAAATGGAAAAGGACACCTAGGAAGAAGGTCTTTATACCCATTTACAACCTCTATTGAGATAAGGGAGGTATCATCAAAAGGAATCAAGTGATATGATAAAGAGGATGATGGAGCATTGCTAGGGGAGGGTCTCTTTCTTCTATGAGAAGCCATGGAGGTGAAAAGAAGGAGAAGAAGAGAGAAAACACACAAAACAAACCACCAAAACAGTTCACCTACCAAGTAAGAGTAAGAGGGAAGGTCTAGGGCAACATATCTAAGTTGAAAAAGGGCTAGGATAGGGAAGGTAAGGGTTGGGGTTGAGAGCTTAGGGCTTGAAGAAGGGGAATCGATTGACTATTCTCTAGTTGACAGGGAAAATAGTCGGCCGAACCCAACTTAAGTTGGCTTCTACCCACGGATCGGTTGAGTTCTGAGAGTCAAAAACTCGACCGATTGGCCTATTTTAGAACAAATCTTGGCCACAGATCATTCGAGTTTGTCCTGGGGGAAACTCAACCGATGGTCAACCTGACCTAAAACCATCAAACTTAATTTCTAGCCATTTGAATGCTAATTAAATTCATTTTTCAAGTCTATTATGTATATTGAACATACTTAGGCACATATCACTCATCATTGGGTACTATTTAGCGATAAAAACTAGAAATTCAAGAAATGCCCCAAAACAAGTGAAACTAAGTATAAACAACAAGAAAATTTGCAATTTTAGGCAAGCAAGGTGATTTAAGCATGAGCAAGACATATAGAATGAAAGCAACTAGCTAGATAACATATCAATATCATCTAAAGAAATTATGAGTAGTTTAGATCTAATGAAGTTAAATTTCTCTCTAGCTAGAGGTTTGGTGAAAATGTCCACCAACTGATTTTCTGTGTCTAAATGCGTGATATAAATATCCTTTTTGGCAATGTGATCACAAAGAAAGTGATGACAAACCTCTATATGTTTAGCTCTACTATGCAATATAGGATTATAAGAAAGATTGATTGCACTAGTATTATCACAATAGATAGGAGAAGCATAAAAATGTATGTTAAAGTCTTGGATCACTTGTTTCATCCATAGGACTTGGGCGCAACAACTTCCGACTGTAATGTACTCAGCCTCGGTAGTTGATAATGCCACGATGCTCTATTTCTTGGAAAACCAAGACACCAAGCATGGTCCTAGGAGGAAGCAAGTGCCACTTGTGCACTTTCTGTCAATCAAACAACCCGCGTAATCAACATCACTATATTCTATAAGAGTAAAGTCCCTTGACTTAGGGTACCATAGTCCAAAGTTTTGAGTTTTGGTTAAGTACCTCAAAATCCTCTTAACAACAATAAGATGTGATTTCCTAGGACTTGATTGAAAGCAAGCACAAAAGCCAACAATAAACATTATGTCAGGTCTAGAGGCAGTTAAGTAAAGTAAACTTCCAATCATACCTCTATAGATCTTCTCATCTACCTTCTCACCTTCTTCATCTCTATCAAGTTTGGTGGTGTTGGGCATGGGTGTGTCCATCAGCTTCATGTTCTCCATTCCAAAGCATTTGAGTAGCTCATTAGTTTACTTGCCTTAGTTGATGAAGTTTCCATCTTTGGTTTGTTTGATTTGGAAGCTAAGGAAGAAAGTAAGGTCACCCATCATGCTCATCTTGAACTCACTCTGCATAAGAGAACTAAACTCCTTGCAAAGATCAAGATTAGTTCCGCCAAATATAATATCATCAACATAAATTTGAATATTAAGCAAATTGCTAGAAGTGTGTTTTAAGAATAAAGTAGAATCAACTTTGCTCATGACAACCATTATCTAACAAAATGTTATTTAATTTCTCATAACATGCTCGAGGTGCTTGTTTGAAACCATAGAGAGATTTTTGTACCAAATAAACATGGTTAGGTAGCTTGTCATTTTCAAAGCCCAGAGATTGAGCAACAAATACTTCCTCCTCAATTGTACCATTCAAAAATGCACTTTTAACATCCATTTGATATAGCAAGAAATTCTTATAACTAGCAAAAGCAAGTATCATTCTAATAGACTCAAGTCTAGCAATAGGAGCATAAGTTTCATCAAAATCAATACCTTCCTGATGATTGTAGCCTTGAGCCACTAACCTTGCTTTGGTCCTTACCACCTTGGCATTTTCGTCAAGCTTGTTGTGGCAGACCCATTTGGTGCCAATGATTTTTCTATCACTTGGTCTTGGCACTAGAGTCCACACTCGGTTCTTCTCGAACTGCTCTAGTTCCTCCTACATGGATAGGATCCACTCGTCATCTCCAAGAGCTTCCTTGATGTTCTTTGGCTCCAGCTGTGAGATGAAAGGACTCTCTTCTTGTTCTTTGTTGTAAGTAGCTCGTATCTTCACCCTCTCGAATGTATTACCAATGATTAGCTCTTTGGGATGATTCTTTGCCAAGCGAGGTGTGAGATCCTTCTTCTCTTCATCTTCTACTTCAACCACCTACTTACCTTTGTTGTCGATGTTGAGGTATTTTAAGATTGGAATTAAGTCATCTACAACATCATTATCAACAACATTCTTTCCAATAGTAGGTTAGATTCAATAAATTTGACATTAATGGACTCTTCAATTTTAGATAGCTCAATATTGAAAACTCTATAAGCCCTGCTTGTAGTGCTATAGCCTAGGAATAAATCCTTGTACGATTTCGGATCAAACTTTATGAGAGAATCCTTTGTGTTCAAAACTAAACAAGGACATCTGAAAATGTTAAAGAAGTCGATGGCTGGCTTTCTACCACGCCATAACTCATAGGGGGTTTTCTTCAAAGATGGATGCATAAAAACTTGATTATGCACAAAACATGAGGTGCTAACGACTTCAGCCCAAAACTTCTTTAGAATGTCATATTCTAGAAGCATGGTCCTAGACATCTGTTATAGCAACCTATTCTTTCTCTCTACTATCCCATTTTGTTGAGGTGTACGAGGAGAAGAAAAATTGTGCGAGTAACCAGATTTTTCACAAAAATACTCAAAAAGATCATTTTCAAACTCTCCCCCATGGTCACTACGGATAGAAACAATTCAGAAAGAAGCTTCATTTCCAACTCATTTACAAAAGCTTGAGAAAACATCTAGAGTATCACTTTTAGAAATGAGAAAGAATGTCCAAGAATAGCGAGAGAAATCATCGACAATCACAAGACAATACTTGGAACCATGAAGCATTTGAGTTCTCATAGGTCTGAATAGATCAATATGAAAAAGCTCAAGAGCTCATTTGGTACTAAGGACTCCTTTGGATTTGAAGGAGGACTTGGTTTGCTTTCCTTATGTGCAAGGTTGGCATTCCCCATCCTTTTCAAAATCCAATTTAGGAAGTCCTCTAACCAATTCCTTTTTTCTCAATTTCTTCATTTGATGCATATTCACATGATTCAACCAGCGACGCCAAAGAGATATATCATTTTTATCCACAACTAAGCATCTATCAAGTATGAGCTTTAGAGCATCAATCACAATAACATATAGATTACCATCTCTAGTTCCCTTATATATAACATTGTAAGTGAGGGAATCTAGAAGCAAACATTCTAAAGAAGTAAATAGAACAAGATAACCATTATCACAAAGTTGCCTTACACTTATCAAATTGTGATGTAGACCATCAACAAGCAAAACATTTTTAATACAAAGCTTATTGCCTACATCACCCTCACCTATTACCTTACCCTTTATGTTGTCCCTGAAGGTCACCGATCCTCCTTTCTTCATGAATTTGTTGAAATAGCTGATTTCACTTGTCATATGCTTTGAGAAGACACTATCAACAATCCCCCTTCTTTTCACCTACATGAAAGAAGGATGTC
This sequence comes from Alisma plantago-aquatica, assembly GCA_963693085.1. Taxonomy (NCBI): domain Eukaryota; kingdom Viridiplantae; phylum Streptophyta; class Magnoliopsida; order Alismatales; family Alismataceae; genus Alisma; species Alisma plantago-aquatica. Next base: position 824,075,689 of record OY856414.1, on the reverse strand, counting down.
GATGCCCAACTCAAACTTTGGCATCCAAAGTTAGCTTGGGGACCCATTTCATCTTTGGGTTGGTCCCCTTTGGCTTGGAAGGACAATAAGTAGAGTAATGATCATCACATTTACAATGAGCATATACGATTGGGTTCTTACAACCAAAAGTATTTCCATGAAAGAAAGGAGGTTCCACACTCTTCTTCTTACCCTTACTCTTGTTCTTGTTCTTACCCTTTGGAGCAGTCCCATCATATCCTAAACAACTAGTACTAATTTGTTTGGTAGAGTGTTCTAGGAGAGCATTAAGGGATTTCTCTCTCATAAGAAACTTTTGCAAAGAAGCTCTTAATTTAGCATTATCATCACTAAGACTAATGACAGTAGAAGATAATCTAGCAAGATCATCTCTAGCATGCAACAGGTCGACATCTAAACAAGGGGCTTTAGTATGAAAAGAATCATGTTCTAGAGAAGTGCTAGCTACCTCATTACTTTGCAAGATAGGTCTAGAGGATAGATCATTAACTTGAGCAAGCAACTTAGGATTTTTAGATTTAAGTAAAATAATTTCTTTTTGATAAGCATGAGTTTCTTGCTTCCTAACTTCATCAATGAGGTTAAGTTCTACATTTTCAGTTGTAAGAACATTAATCTCATCTTGGCATTTTTGGTTTTCGTCCTTAAGAGTAGCAATGGTCTTAAGGTAGACACCATTCTCAACTTCAACTCCATTGTATTGGAGATTAAGATCATGAAATTGACCTTGCAAAGTATCAATACTATCAAGATGTAGATTTTCATTTTGATCTAGAATCTCAATCTTAGCATAAAGATCATCTATAATTTTTCCTAACCTTTTCTTTTTAGCTTTGCATTTAGTAAAAGATGACCGACAATCATTAAGCATATCAATAAGAGTTTCCTTAGACAACTCATGCAAGTTAACTACACTTACCTCACTTACCTCACCTACATCATCACTTGTAGAGACCATGAGAGCAAGGTGGATTCTCCATCTTCAGAGCTAGAAGAACTTGAGGAAGACTCCTCCCAAGCTGCATGAGATGCATCCTTGCTTCTTCTTTCTTTCTTTATTTCTTTTCCTTTCTCTTATATTTGCCTTCCTTCTTATACTCCATGTCCTTCTTGTGGTTTCTCTTGTGGTGGCTCTTCTTGGCCTTGGGGCCTTCACTCTTGTAATTTCCTTTTTGGCCACATTCATTACACCTAGGAGTAGATGAAGAAGACTCCCTTTGAAGTGATTGCCGTTGGAGTAGTTAGCTTCATGCTCATTTGGGCCTTCATCTTCACTTGAGGAAGGAGTAGGGGACTTGAGAACAAGTTGTTACTGCCGAACCATCTCTTCAATTTGAGCTTTGAAGGCTGTGTCCTTGATCTTCTTGGACTCCTTCTATTCTCTATTTTCTTCTTCTTCTTGCTTGTCAAGCCTTGGCTCATGAGCTTGAAGGTTTTCGACTAGAGTAAGCTAGTACACTTATTCAATGGAAGTCACCTTGGGCTCCCATCTCTTTGGAAGAGATCTCAATATCTTTGAGTTGATTGTGCCTTTGTCCATCACACTACCAAGGGCTGCCAATCCATTGATGATGACATTAAGCCTTGTGTACATGTCTGTCACTCTTTCATTCTTTCCCATCTTGAAGTTCTCAAGTAGACCACCAAGCATGTAGATATTTTCTTCTTTCACTTGCTATGTTCCCTCACAGGTGACACATAGATTGTTCCAAATCTAATGTGTAGTGTCCCATGAGGATATTCAGTTGAACTTGGATGGGGTGAGGGATACATTAATGATTCTCACAACTTTGGGATTGAGATAAGCTTGCTTCATTTGGGATTCCGTCCATGAGGAGATTTCCCCCTTTGGATCTTCATACTTTAGGTGCACCGCCTTCCATATCTTGTAGCTTACTCCTTGGAGGTAGAACTGCATTCTTCTCTTCCAATAGAGGAAGTTGATGTCGTTGAAGACCAGAGGTCGCATGGAGAAGCTTCCCTCCAAGTTGAGAAATCCAAGTGCTAAATTGCTCATCTTCTCCTGCTTGTGGATGTAGCTTGGAGAAGACCTACTCTGATACCACTTGTTGGATCAAGGGCTCTAGGGGGGGAGTGAATAGAGCTTCACAAATCTCAAAAAATAGATTAGACCTTCAAATTATTTTAAGTGTAAAAGCTTAAGCATACAACCAATTTGAAGTCCTAACTAACAAGCATATCAAGGATGAGAGACAAGGATAGCATACACTTGGACAAAGCAGTTTAGAGTGGTTCCACACTTCAAACTAGAAGTGAGTCAGTCCACTACCTAGAGGTGGTTAGTCTCTAGGACTTTACAATCTTGATGCTCTTATATTCATTCATAAGATTACAAGACAAAACCACATTCATCCAATGACTTAATACCTCAAGCATGGATCTTCAACCTACCAAAGGAACTTACCCACTTGAACCAGGGAGTCTTCAGCCTTCAACAAGGACTTACCCACTCCATCTTCAAGTCTTTGTCCTTCCAGGAATTACCTATCCTTCTTGAACATCCGCCTTGCCTATCTCTTTCACTCGGAGATCTGGATCACCATTCTTTCTTCAACCTTGAAGAACAACAACTCCTTCTCCTTCACTCGGAGAATATCTTCAAGCCTTTTCTTTAATAAGGAAAGGAGGTAGGAAGATGGAGGTGGAGAGCTTTACATGGATATAAGGAATATATCTCTTACAAAAGATCCTAACTCACTCATATTCATAGATTTGAATTGAAAGTAGAGAGATAAAGGGGCTCAAAGGGGTTCAACACTCTCAACTAAGTAAGACCCAAGATATGTAATGAATGAGCAACCTTGGAATGAACTCCAAGTGGTCCTATTTATAGTTGGGGGTGCCCCTTTGAGTTAGGGAACACTTAGGGTCAAAATATAGCTATTTTTGCACAAGGCAATAGATCTAATTTTGTCCAAACAAGTCACCAACAGTTAGAATCACTTTTTATGTGTTTTTTGTACTGTACATTAGGTTGAGATTCAATAAAGGTAACTCAATCGATAAGGTAAAAGACAAACCCAATTTTGAAACCATCGGTCGAGTTTGTCTGGAGGAAACTCGACTGAGAAATGAAAATAGCATTTGGTCAGTAACCTGATCGGTCGAGATTGTAACTCGACTGATCAAAAACTTGTGATCAATTTTCCAAAGTGCTTAAAAAGTGATTAAAACTTGGTACTAAGTGTCCCACATAATTTTCTCATCTTAGTTACAAGTCATATCATCAATACAAGTGATTACAAAATTCTTCTAAGGTAATTTACATGGATTTCCTAATTAGCACACTTGCATTGCTTTTGACTTGAACTTTGAAAAGCTAGGGCTTGTGTAATTTGATCCTTTTCATGTACCTAACACCTGAAATCAATCTTGAATATAGATATTAGAAACCTATGAATGGAATGGTTAAGTCAGTTTAAAAATATGGACAACATATAACCTCTAGTTCAACACATGAAACTTGATTATGCTCTGTGAGCTTACCTTATTACATACATGACTCCAATAGGAACTACACCATACATGTTGATCTACAGTAGGACATGTCATTTGGTGGTTGAGCTCGAACATCAACCATTCTGGGTGTTTAAACTCTTAAATATGGATTCAAAACTAATAGGAAAGAAGAGGTTCTTACAATTACAAGACGAAGAGATTCATCTACATGCCTATGAAACTGCCAAAATTTACAAACAAAAAACAAGGGTGTGGCATGATGTCCACTTTAAAAGAAAGGATGTGTTTGAAGGAGATAAGGTTGTTTTGTTCAATTCAAGTACTAGACTATTTTGTGGAAAACTCAGATCAAGATGATTGAGATCCTTCATTGTTTCAAAGATATATCCATCATGAATGATGGAACTATTCACTAAATAGACATGAACCTTCCTATAAATGGGAATAGGGTAAAGAGATACTATGATGATGATGCAATTTACAAGAAGAATTGAGGTTTAGTTAAATCAACAACCTCTAGCACCACCTGAACAAGAACCATGATGAAGCTTATAGATAGTCAAAGCCAAAGACTATAAATTAGCACTTCTTAGGAGGCATCCCAAGGCTTTATTAAACATGCTTTTGTGAATTCTAGTTTACTCTATTTCTCAGACACTAGGTTTAATCTTAGATTTCTATTGTCCTATTATTTTCCTAATTTGCTTTTCTTTTGTAATTTTATTGTACATAGAATAAGGTTATTGAAGAATTTAAGAAAATGTTTCTCTATTTAAGGTTCTATTAATTGATTACAAAAGGGAAACCATCGGATTAGATCCTAGTGGAACCATAAGTTTCCACACTGGTCTCGTGAAATGACACCCCATTGGAAGCCAGATACAAAGAGCACCCATCAAGTCAACAAGTACTACCAGACCATCGGTAGGCAAGATGATTGTAATCCATCAGAAAGTACACATCTAGTCTTTCAATTAAAAGACATGTAATCAACTCACCATTGGATTTCGGTGATCTTTGAACCCATTGGAAGGCAAGGATCAGTTCCACCATCATAATGCATGTACAATGCAGGCCTTCAAAAGGAGCATAACCACTTCTGAAGGCCGCATGGGTCCCAACTTCAATTAAAGAAGGCACTATAAGAACCAAAGGGGACCCAACACCAGTATGTTATAGTCATATGAGAGGAGTAAAGTTAGTAGAGATTAAAGTGAACCCCTATCCACGTAATCCCATGGATCCAAGGAGATTAACTACATCCCTCTCTTCCATGAGAAGACACACAATCGTCACTAACCTCTACCATCAGAAGACGCTGAACCAAGTTGGATTTCTATGGCATTGACAATGCTTACAAGGCGGAAGTGGAGCTCGATCCCATTGATGCATGAAACCTTAACACCTCTATAGAGGAATCAAATTAGAGTTGGAACCTCAATGATGATTGGTAATCCCCTCTTTTTGTACCCTTTTATTTCATTCTGACCTTCCACTCTACCTTCGACTAACATATTTGCTGTTAGTTTGATCTCTTATCGTCCCAACACCTCAAAGTAAATCTTTCCTTATACTCTCTCAAAACTTCAACTGATAACTCATCTTTTGTTTTCCAATCACATGCTAACCCTCGGAAGACGATCAACATCGAAAGATAATCACCAAGTTCCCTCACCATTATTATCCACCAATTGTCCTTGCCATAAAATATTAACACCTACGCCAACAACCGACCTCCCTTAAGGGAGACCATTGATTCTTTGATACTATTAGAAGATCATCCTCTCTTCTAACCATCGGAAGATATTTACACTCCGCTTAGCATCCATCAGTTTTCTAGAGGCCATCAATTTTCATAGTCATCTTATGACCGCTACTTCATTTACCACACCTACCTTTGATTGTTTAAACCATAATTCTCTAATTAACTATCCATTTACACATTCCCATTTATAAGATTGATTACCTATTTCTAATTTGCTATTGACCTAACCTTTTTCATGAGATATACCAAATATCTACATTGCAACCAAAATCAAGAAGGCAAGTAATATAGGTAGAGAGGAAATTGTCCACATGGGACTTGTTAAGAGAGAGAGAGAGAGAGTGAGATAAGAATAATTAGAGAAATGCTCAACAAGGAGGAAATCAAGAGAATGAAGAAATTAAAAGACGAGGTTGTTTCATAAATCAAAGCCCATGGGGAGCAAACCCCAACAAGAATTAGAGCCATACTGAGGGTTGATAGACTAACGATACTTGAGGAACCTATCCAAGAAAAGTCCTCCAATTCTAAAGAGTTAAAGGGGACAATGACCTCTGAGTACACACCCTCAGCTTATGTTGATAACCCCCAAAAGAGGAATGAACTGAACTGCTCCCCCAGGGGTAAAACAAACAAAATAGATAAGGTGTTAGAGGGGTGTGTTGAAGGGAAGGAAATGCCACAACCAGTAGTCACCACCATTGAGAAACTTGTCAAGAACGTTCCCCATGAGACAAGCATCTATAAACCTCAACCTGACAACTTTTTCATCCCAAGAGATGATGAACAGTTCAATGTCTGGGATCATATGTTCACCAACTAAAAAATTTAAGGTGATAAGATTCAGTGAAGTGGACATGCTAGTGAAGTTGGGAATATACAAAGGGGTGAAGGAACATCTAGATCAGGTCAGTATTTACAAAATCTATTTCAATGACCAAGTATCTTACGAAGAACTTACTTAGAGTTCATGTCATCTCTGATGCAATTTCCAATATCAAAAGAGGAAGCCAAGGGGTGTGGGGAAGGATTTAAATTGGCAATCAAAGTAAATAAGGAAGACCACATACTAACAAAAATTGGCTAAATGTGATTTTAACCGAATTTCAAAAACAAGTTGAAGCAACTAAAGCCAAAGGAGGCAGAGAGTTCCATGGGTTTCTTACCAAAAAAACATGGGAGAAACTATTAGGACTAAAACCAATATTGCTCAGGGTAGTCCAAGGTAGAAAAAATGCACTTGGGGATCTTGCACATCATGCAGAAGATCTTTGCCAACACCCTGTTCTTTAGGATAAACACCAACAATGTAACCATAATGGATCTCCACATTTTATGGAGTATCATTAAAAAGAAGCCAGTCAATTTTGGAAGAATATTAATTGATAGGATGGGAATAGAAGTAGGCCCAAAATTTTCATACAACTTCTGCATGGGATGCATGATAATTTATAATGCTCACTGACAAGGCTATCCCAAGGAATTGAAATATTTCCCAACAATAACACACAAGACTAGAGTGTGTTAGGAAATAAATCATAGAGTACAATAGCGGAAACAAATTTTTATCTATCCTTATTTGCATAATAGCAGATTGTATAAACTACTATAAAATAGGAAGGATGGTTTGACGACTTATACCTGATCCTGGAGCAAGTCCAGCAATAACAACTCACTTCAATGCAACTATTTTCTAGTTTCTCTTGGATGGTGGTTGTTCATCTCTTAGGCTTCACCATGAACAACAAACAGAACAACTTCTATAGAGACTATTCTTGTCTCTCCATGGGCTATAGGATGACTTTGCTCTCCTAGAAACATCCAAAGGACCTCTTCCTCTAGAGTCGTCCATGTGGGCCAACTAGAACTCTTGTCATTCAACTAGAACAGATGGGAAGGAGTTGTCCTTCACATTGGCATACTAGTCACTAACTTGCTCTCCCACAACAATGACCCTCATTTGTTCTCTCCCCTTGCTGTCCCTCCCTTGCTGCGTAGGACTTGCTTGGAATCTCTTAGTTACCACAACCAGAGAGGACAACAATTGTCAGAGAAACTGACTTTCAGTTGTGTTGTTGTGTTTTGGGAAGCCCCCAATACCCCTCTATATATAGGCGGGTGTCACACTTCCCAATCTCTTTGGGATTTTTGTAGGAGTGGAAGGGACCGAAAGATCTTAAATTTTCAAAAACTGTGACCACAAAAATGTCTGTCTGGTCTTTTGGTCACACAAGACGGTTGTCTCTCACTACCAAATGACCGTCTATCAGTTTCCTGACTGCATACAAAATTGGTAATTCAATTCCAATTAATATCACCACAAGTATTGTGCAACCAAAATGAGTTTGGGAAACATCCAGAACCTTCATTTGGCTCCAACCGTGCCATCTCACACATGTGAGACACCCATTTTACTCACCCAAATGACTGTCTGGTGAGTCGAGTTGAGCCGATCGGTTCAATAGATTGAACTGGTCGGTTCACACCTTAGTTTGGGCCAAATTTAACCAATTCAATCTTTGATCAACTTCACAATCCAAATGGCTTATCTCAAAACTTGAGACGTCCGTCAAACTACCCGAACGACTGTCTCACCCTATGAGATGGTCATTTGGTATTCCAATCAGCCAATATATTGTGTGAATTGAATACCTAAACACTTTAGTAATCAATCCAATGTTCATTCAATAATAAACTCCTATTCTAGATGAGTTTCTATGTGTGTGACCCTATAGGCCCCATATCACATTTGCAGTGAATGTCCATAACTAGCTTATGACATCACAAGCAAGGAGTGGTGTCTAGTCACACATTTGTGCTACCCAAGGGAGTGGAAAGTTTGAGAACAACATCAACCTACAATCTATGTAAGGTGTTGCAGTTATTGTATAATTCCTTTATCATTGATATCCAAGATGAACTCTAGGCATGGAATCGTAATCTTGTCAACGCTCAATCCATGTTCCTTGAACCAAGAGCAGACTATTTGAGATACTGTGACCTCAATATCATATGTTGATTCACATGTGCATGCGCATGTGTTTCTCAGTCTTGCTTATCAATTGGACATGATATCATACTCCAATAAGAAGGACAAATCCCATCTCTATCACTCACAATCTATCCCCATGTGTCAAAGTCACCCAATCATCATCGTTATAACAACCCATGTTTTACCCAACAACATGTGAAGAGTGCAGTGATTTCACGTATAAGAATCATAATCACCACCTTCACTATGAGAGATGATTATGACCACCAATGATGGTTTCCATGTGTCACTCTCCAGGTAGGTCTGTTTGATACACTATTCCCTAACATGTATCTGTGTGCTTTGTTTGATATTTCATATCATCACTAATGAGATATTGTCATCAACCAACCCACATTCTAGTCTTGTGTATTACTAGTGTCTATGTACCTTCCACAATAACATCTGACTAGGGACATACATCATTGGGTATTGTCATTCTTTAGACATTAATAATATTTCCTCATTATCTCATAACTGAGTGAAAAGGAACGAATTGGAAGCTTGCCTCTATAAGTATTAATCAAATCCTTATGGTTTATGCCATGTCAATAATCACATGATTATCTCTATGGACATACCTTACATACTGACTCCGACTTGTACTTAGAGCCAATCACCCATGAATCTCATTCTTAGTTATCCAAACATGTCCATCATTTTTCTGCTGCCCAATTGCTTAATTTAGCGGGTTAGCAACATTTTTCTATTAGTCGGTATATTACATATTTCTTATCTCTTCGTTCTAAGATGAAATCATCGTAATATGGTACCTGATATTCCTTTCCCAACAAGTAGCTCCATTTTTGTGACAATATCACTATTGTGCCATTAAAGGTTGGAATATCTATAAGTTCGTCATATGAACTTCTATATCCATAAAATATCACTCCATGTTCATAACATAAGTATATTAAACTTCTATTGTAGAATAGAATTAATGGCTATTATTTCAGAACCTTTCCAACTAGCAACATTTCTCCTTTTAAATCAAACATATTTTATTGCAGTCATTTTTGTCATTATAGAAGCTTGCATCAATGTAACCCTTTACATCCAACTCTTCCTTTCATTTCTATCCTTATTGACTAGCAATCTATCCTTATCTAGTTCTCAAGTACTATTGGATATCATTAATGACATTCTAATAGCCCTTATTGGATGTTACTATTATCTTTCCATGTACAGTACATGCAAGATTATATGGGATAGGTACATTTATAACAATCATGATAGATCCATAGCTACAACCTTTGGCATCTTAATCGTGTCATTTCCGTTCTTCACAAGAATTGGAACGTATGGTCCATGAGAGACCAATCCAGATTCTCTCTCATTGAATCCTTCAATGTTGAACTCCTTCAACACATTGCTATTATATGTACTCAAACTTCCGTTGTGAAATATTCAAGAACTATCTCATAGGTCTTGATCCATATCTTGTAAAATGTTTCACCTAATCCTCCATTGCTGAAGGGGTTTTCCATGCTAGATCGCAGTATCCACAATATTGAGATGTTATTCCTCATCATATGTGGAATATTCATATATACTCCCACTAAATCTTTTGTAATCACATATTTCATCTTTTATCTTGATTCAAGTCAAACTCTTTGACTATGTTGTCAAATCCAAAGATCACATTTCTAAGATGGTTATTTCAATCCCAGATTGAACTTTGGAGTTTAAAGACTTTATTTGCATTCTTGAAGTTATAAAACCTTTTAGGTTGTGTCACGTACACATCCTCTAGAATATTCCTTTCAAGGAATCAAATTTTATCTTCATATTCCAAATATCTTAGTATATTTTAACTACAAAAACAAGCATGACAATTGGTAAATGAATTTCTATTATCATGTTCAACAACTTAAACTGATTTGAAAAACTTATTCAACCAATTTTTCCTTTTATGTTGTCCATGTAGGTCTTTGCCACAAGACCTTATTGCACCCTTTAGGTATTACCTCTTTAGGTGGTGCTATCAAGGTCCTACCTTTTTAGCTTACATGGACCCTATAATACCTTAGAGCCATTACTCAAATTATGGTATTTAATAGCTTCTAGTTGATTAGTTGTCTCATGCTGTCATGACCAACCCATGTGAGTTTTTTGATTCACAATCCTACAATCTCAAACATGTTCTACTAGAACTAGTTTACTCTGCCTTATATGATGAACTCAAGATTCCATAACAACTTGTGATTCTCTTAGTTCTCATTGTACCTCTTTTTTACTGTGAACATTTTGAGTTCTACTTTTACTCCCATTGATTCTTTAGAAACTCAGTTATCCTATCAACAAAACACTTTTGTTATTGGATTGAGATTAACAATAACATTAAAAAATTATGGTTTGTAAATGAACTTTTCAAAGAAGCTACTTTCTAAATGTAAGTTTCAATCCTTTAGACATATTGGGACAATCCCAAATATATCATATATGATGTCTTATAAGCTATTCATATGGTACATCATTTAGTGATTATATATTTATGAGGATAAGAAGATTAGATTAATTGATAATTATATCATGACTCATCATGGTATAGTTCCTTCAAACTGACACATCACCATGTTCAGATGGATTTGACTTGTGATACATTATCACAGTCCTTTCTTTTAAGGTACTCAAGGTATCCATGTAAAGTATTTCAACATTGGATCTCATCAAAGTTTCTTAGTACTTTCATCAAAGTCATACTTCATTTATAATCTTCTTGAACACTACAAGAGATTTTTGTTTCTATTTTAATGAGTACATATCATTATTTACCAGTAATAGAAATGAGGTATAAGTAATTATATATAATAATCATTCCATAAGATCTTCATGCATCACATGTATGAGGTATGATGGAAGGCTTATCCTCCCACTACATCTTGTGAAGTATGTTGTCATATTGTATGTAAATAAGGCTTTGCATGTCTCCTTAGGTTCTATAAAGAAGGGAATCTAGATTAATATCAATATGTGTTCTAGACATGCATTTCTTATATATACGTCCACAATGACTATTGCTAATGACAATCTTGAGTTATCAGCTATAATCCTCTGGTATTAATGTTATAAACACTCATCTCAATATCTTTTTTACAAAGATCATTTAGATGTTTGAGCTTTTCCATGCAAAATCATATCTTTTGAAATAGAATCATAAACAACCTTTAATTGATTTATCATCCTTGTCATACAAGATGCATAAAAGAAATATTTCTAACGGCATAATGAAATAGTAGTTCAATTAACTCGATTACCTGCCCATTGGGATAAGATAAATTTAAATATGTAGACTAAAGCTTATGCAACTTTTTCTATGCCTTGTCCCTCTTTGTCCTTTCATGAAGGCTTTTACTTCTTGTCAGATCTTGCATATCAAGTATGTCAGATCTTTATTTGGTATCAAATACCAAAATGAAGAAGTAATCAAATTTATCTTATAATGTTTATACCTAAAGCAGAGGCTTCTATGCCTTCCTTCTTCTTCTTTAGTTCCTCTAACTAGAGTGGGAAATTTATTTTCCAATGTCTAGGCTCGTGACAATGGTGACATTCACCTCTTATTTTCTTCACACCTCCATTTTCTTTGAGATCTAATGGCTTGCGCTTTTGTCTATCTTTAGAACTCTTCTTAGATTTGGCTTTGCCTTTAGACTTCCTCTTTATTTTGTTGATTCATCATCATAGACTTGAGATTGTCTTTCTTCATCTGTCGCTCAGTTGTTCTCAACATGCCCAACAACTCTATCAATGACTTGTCAAAGTTGTTCATGTTGCAGTTCATGACAAATTGACTATATGACTCTAGTGGAGACTACAAAATCACATCAGTGTCCAACTCTTTACCCAGGGGGAATCCCACTCTTGCTAGATTCTCCACATACCCAATGAGCTTGAGTACATGAGGACCTACTGTGTTGCCTTCTACCATGTTACATTTGAACAGTGTCTTGGAGACATAGTATCTCTCTTGTTTTGCTTGATCTTGTAACATGTTCTTGAGATGTGTGACCATCTCAATCACAATGTTCTCATGTTGGTTCTTCAACTCATAGTTCATGGAGCATAGCATCGGACACTTGACATACACAGCATCTGTCATATGCTTATTGTAAGCACCCTTGTCAGCCCTTGGTGCATTTTGAGGTGGTTCCTTTGGTTCTAGCATCTCCAGGACATAGAGCTTGCACTCTTGTGTGAGAAAAATTCTCAACGTCCTGAACCAGTCATGGAAGTTGTTCCAATAAGTTTGTCCTTCTTAAGGACTGATCGCAGATAAAAGTGATTGTTGTTTGTTGTCTTTGATTCTATATAAGAATTTGAAATTTTGTCAGAAATCCATTTTGATTTGATTTGATTTAAAATATGGGTGATAATTATTAGATCTTTAATTAATTATCATTTTCATAATTTTGTTCAAATTGACAACCCTTAAGTATGAAATTAGAAAATTGCAGCGAATCAATTTTCTAGTGAGAAAGGTCTAAGATAATTCATATATGGCTCGACGAACGCCACAAAACACAGTTAATTACCAAGGTAGGTAACTTTTTCCAATTACATCATATGTCATTATTGATAGATAATATACACAACTCCTTGCCATAATTATCTGTATGATTCTGGGCCCAAACGCTCTGAGAATCACCAATTAAGCCTGACCCAATATCTAATATGATAGATATGCACTCTACGAAGGTAGAACCAACATATCTACGATCACACTTCCATGAGGTAGTCGACGCACCATGCAAAGGTGTAATCTGTACTTGGGAAAACAATATTTTCATGTGTATTGCTATTATAAGGCATCTTAGATTTAATATGTTTGATTGACATGTTATATATACGTATACGTATATGTATATGTGTATATATATATATATATATATATATATATATATATATATATATATATATATATAGTCCATTTCTTTAATATCTGCACAGGTATCCTGTATTTTGCTACTCGACAGCCAAAAAAGTAACTGTCCTGGCCATAAAAGTAATTCTACTATAAAAAAAAGTAACTTTGTTGATCAAAAAGTAACTATACGACTAAAAAAGTAATCCCATACAAAGTACACAACAGATATATATGTAACCATATTTTGAAATCTGTTGTTACAAACGTAACTATCTATGCATGAAACTCAACAGTTTGCACGGTAAAGTAACCCTCTACATGTCAAAACTAACCAACTTGATAAAAAGTAATCGAAATGGGTACGGGTAGCTACCCACACGGGTATTAAAGATGGGCTCATATATATATATATATATATATATATATATATATATATATATATATATATATATATATATATACTTACAAATACATATACTTTATCCAATCACTACATATATAATACGTATCATATACATGCTATATCCCACAACATAAACATGCAATATAAAACAAAAGATAATGGTTATGGACATGTCTACATGTAATTCCTTGGAGCCCCAAGAAATTACTACCATCTAGGTCAATCATACTATCTCATGTATGAACCTACTTTTGGTGTAGATTTGTGCTTGCCAATCTGGGTATATCGGTTCAACCCTTGAACCGGTCATCTCTCCTCTTGGTTGGTCGATTGGATATCATGAACAGTCGTCTAGCCTCCAGTCCAACAGATGTTTTGACTCCTTCAAAACGGTCAGTTGGGTCCTCCAGGGGGTCATCAGGCTCCATCATTCTATCCTCTATGGTCTTCCAGATGGTCGACTAGTCTCACAAACTGGTCGTCTCATCCAGTGATGATTGTCTTTCTTGTCATTATAAGAAAATAAACTAATCTTTTGTTATTAAACTATTACATTGTAAAGAGAAACCTTGAGTTACATTTGAGGGGAGCAAAGGTAAGAAAGAATTAATTTTATATTGGGAAGAAGGAGGTAGATGCTTGGTACAAAGACTGAGATAAATAGGAATAAAATCAAACCATCCAACTACACATAGACTTAGGGTTTAGGCCATAGCCACACTATACATCCACCATCAAAACTTCTTTTAGGGCGACACATGTAAATTGCACACACACACACACACACACACACACACATATATATATATATATATATATATATATATATATATTTGTTTGGGATTATGTGGTCTTTGACCAGATATACATATGAGACAGTTTAAACATTCCCATTGTATGCAATAAATAAATGATTAAACAACAATTCTAATCATATCAGTTATCCTAAAATATAGTAAATTGATTTGTCTCTGATACCATTGTTGGGAAATATAGGCATGATGTACAACTGTGAAAAAAATATTTATATATTTGTGTTCCCATAAAAGCATGTTCACGTCAACTACTATGAAATAGGAAGGATGGTTTGATGAGTTATATCTTGTCTTGGAGCAAGTCCACTAACAATAGCTTGCTTCAATGCAACTGCATTCTAGTTGCTCTTGGACGATGGTTGTACAACTCATGGTCTTCACACAAATAAAGAATAGAACAACTTCTACCGCGACTCTTGTGGTCTTACCACAGACTATAGGTTGACTTTTCTCTCCTAGCAGCATCCAAAGGACTCATGCATCTAGATATTCCTCATGTATCAACTAGAACTCATGTCATTCAACTAGAATGAATAGGAAGGAGTTGTCCCTCCTGTTGGTGTACTAGTTTCCAACTTAATCTCCCGTAACAAGGATCCTCAGTAATTATCTCCCGTCACTATCCCTCCCTTTTCAGGTACGACTTGCTTGGGATCTCTTAGTTACCACAACCAGAGAGGACAACAATTATCAGAGCAACTTATTCTTCGTTGTGTTGTTGTGTTCTGGGAACCCCCCAATACCTCTCTATTTATCGGAGGGGTTAGGGCCAGGGTTCCCCATCTGTTCGGGATTTGTGCTGGAGTTGAAGGGATCAAAAGATCTTGAATTTTTGCAGCCTGCGACCACCCAAACAGTCCTTTGGTCATCTAGTCACATGAGACATTCGTCTCGCACTGCCAAACGACCATATGACAGTTTCCCAATTGCATATAAAATTGGTAATTCGATTCCAATCTATGTTAAACAGTAATTCCTTGCACTATTAGTATTGTGCAATTGAAATGAGTTTAAAAAAACTTTTAGAACATTCGTTCAGCCGCAACTAATCCATATCACTCATGCGATATGCTCATCTAGGTCACCTAGATGGATGTTTGATGAGTCATGTTGATTTGATCATTGCAACAGATTGAACCGATCGATTCACACCTCAGTTTGGGCCGAATTTAGCCATTCCGATCTCAGATCATCCTAACAATGCAAATATCTTATCTCAACACTTGAGCTACCCATCTATCTGCCCAAACAGCTGTCTCACCCCGTGAGATGGTCATTTGGTAGTCTACTCATCCAATTTGTGGTGTGAATTGAATACCTAAACATTTTAGTAATCAATCCAATCATCATTCAAGATTAAACTCCCCTTCAAGATGAGTTCCTATGTGTGTGACCCTATAGGTCCCATATCACATTGGTAGTGAATGTCCATAACTAGCTTATGACATCACAATCAAGTAATGGTGCCTAGTCACACATTAGTGTTACCCAAGTAAATGGAAAGTTGGAGAACAACTTCTACCTACAATCTGTGTAAGGTGTTTTGGTGATTGTATAATTCCCTTGTTACTGATATCTAGAATGAACTCGAGGCATGGAATCACCATCCTCTCAACCTTCAATCCATGTTCCTTGAACCTAAAGCAGACTATCTGAGATAATGTGACCTCAATATCATATGTTGATTCACATGTGCATGCACATGCGTTTCTCAATCTCGCTTATCAAGTGGTCATTATATCATACTCCCAGTAGGAAGGAAAAATTCCATCTCTATCACTCACAGTCTATCCCCATATGTCAAATTCACCCAAGCATCACCGTTATAACAACCCATGTTTCAGGATTGCATTTGATGATATCAGAGCGTACCCAATGACATGTGACAGATGTACTGATTTCAGGTCTAAGAATCACAATCACCACCTTCAATATAAGAGATGAATGTGACCACCAATGATGGTTTCCATGTGTCACTCTCAAGGTGGGTCTGTCTGATACATTGTTCTCTAACATGTATCTATGGGCTTTGTTTGATATTGCCATATCATGACTAATGGGATTTTGTCATCAACCAACCCACACTCTAGTATTGTGTGTTATTGGTGTCCATCTACCTTCCATACTAACAACTGACTAGGGACATAATAATAATGTACATTCTCTTTACATTCGTATGATCTCATCCTCCAAGTCATATACTTTAAGGCTCCTATTGGTTTGGTGTAAGTCATGAGTTCCGTGGAACTCATTTTTTGGGAACTCTAGTTCAATTTATGGAACTTAAGTTCCATCGAATTCCATGTGATTGGTTTTTTGTAAGTGTAAATATGGAAATTATTAAAATTATTTTTAATATTTACTGTATAATATAAATAAATGAGGTTGGAAATGACATAAAAAATCATATTCGTAAAAAATCATAACATTCTTAAATCATAATAACCACAACAAATGATTATGGTGCATATTTTACTCCTCCAAAATATTTTATTGTGGTACAATTAAAATCTTAATAAAAATATTATGATAAAAATCACATCACAATATTTTTATTTCACTTGCAAAGTATTGTAATAATATCCGCATTTGATGTGTTCATAAATATAAGTTTTGGTTCATCATTGTTTAGCACAATGCAAAATATTAATTTTTACATTATTTCTGTAGGAAACTTTTACTATATTATTCGTGCAACGTTACACTTAATTATCATATTTCACATCATATTTTTTAAACATGAAGAATAAAAATATATTATGTAAATCGCATTGTTTTCACATGGTGTGGTGTTTTTTCTCATGATGTTTATATTTTTTTATTTTTTAGATCGTACTCATTATGATGGTTATAGTGTAAAATATTTTTCATAGTGCGATTATAGTGTATGATATTTTGTCATATTATGTTGTGGTTTTAGCAATGAACTATATCCACACCGCTAATATTTCTAGTTATAAATATTTTGTGTGTCATTTATTACAAATGAAGAATATGATTGTATAAGAAATGTTGTTAGTTGTCCCAGAACTCATTTTCCGCTCTTTTTAAGAGGGAACTCAGGAACTATGTTTTGTATGTAAGTCTGTAACTCACCGGAAGTCACAGAACTCAGGTTCCAACACTTACTTTAAACCAATCATGAAAATCTGCTTAAGGAACTCTAGTTCGTAAGTTTTCTGAACCAGTTACGACAAACCAATCAGAGCCTAAGACATACATCATTGAATATTGTAATTCTTTATACATTCATAATATTTTCTCATTTTTCATAAATGAGTGAAAGGAATGAATTGGAAGCTTGTCTCTATAAGTATTAATCAAACCCTTATGGTTTATGACATGTCAATCATCACATGATTGTCTCTCTGGGCATACTTTACCAACAAAGTGCATGTTGGTTGATGATAGAATCTCATTAAGTCATAATATGTGATATCAAAGTAAACATATATACTTTTTCGAGAACATTCTATTGGACAGACCCACCATAAGAGTGATACATGGATTCCATGATTGACAGTCAGAATCATCTCATATAGTGTTAGTGGTGATTATGGTTCTTAGACTTGAAATTGCTACACTTATCATATGTCATTTATTGTACTTTGACATCATCCATTGTGACCTTGAATAAGGGTTGCCATAAAGGTGGTTCTTGAGGGCATTGTGACACATGGGGATGACTGCGAGTGATGTATATGGGATTTGTTCCTCCTACAAGAGTATTTATATCCTAGTCACTTGATAAACAAGACTGAGAAATGCATGGCCCTGATCATGTGAGTCAATATGTCATATTGACCTTACATATATCTCAGACAGTGTGATCTAGTTCAAGGAACAAGGGTTGAACATTGAAGAGGATGACAATTCCATGCCTTGATTTCAATCTGGATATCAGTGACAAAGGAACTATATAAACATTTTAAGACCAACCACAACTGTGGGATGAAGTTGTTATCCAACTTTCTGGATTGCTTGAGTAGAAATGATGTGTTGCTATATATCACTCATTTCTTGTGATGTCATAAATTAGTTATGGACATTCACTTCCAACATAACTTGGAAGGCCTATAGGGTCACACACTTAGGATACACTTGGAATAGGAGTTTGTTCATGAATGTGGTTTAAAATTGATTAAAAAAGACTTAGGTATTCAATTTAAATAACAATGGTTGAAAGTTGACTAACTAGATTGTGAACCAACTGATTCAAGTGTTCAACCAATCAATTCAAGTGTCAGGTCAATTGAACCAAGTTTGGCAATCAGAACCATGAGACGGCCAATTCAACAAATGACCTGATCAGCTCAGGTCTTTGATCTGACCAGTTCAGATCGTGAACTGACCGATAGGTTGATCAACATGATTGGATCAAGGATTAGTGTTCACATTAAGTTGTGCATTAATGAAATATTAATTTCCAATAAAATTGTGATTGGGAAACATGTTGAAATGACCAGTTCAAGGGTTGAACCGATTGGCTTACATGCCAACCGCTCATCTTTGAACTGACCATTTCACCATTTGTAGGTTGTAAATTCATAAATTCCCACCCCTTATACTCCCGCACAAACTATAACTCTTGATCCTTACTCTCCTATAAATATAGGGTTAGGTGAGGCTTTCTAGAGACACAACAATAAGCTCTAAAAATTGTTGTCTTCTCTAGTTGTAGTAATAGAGAGAAGTCGAGCAAGTCCTACCCATCAAAGGGAGGGATATTAAGGGAGAGACAATTGAGATATAAATTTGGTGATAGTACACTGACTAGAAGAGACAACTCCTTCTTGTCCATTCTTCTAGAATGATAGGAGTTCTCGGTGGTCTGTATGGAATACTATAGAGGTGAGCAAACAATTTCTTGTTGCTCAAAGGATAAAGTCAACTGTTATCTATGGTGATCCACCAGGAGGTCAATGCTGACATTGTCCAAGTGCAACTTGAAGAAAGGCACACACTACAATGAGGGAATTTCCGTTGCACTTGCTCCATGACCAAGTATAGCCTCACAATCATCCTTCCCATTACATAGTTGTTGACATGATTTACTGTTCTAAAGGGAATATAGAAGTTAAAGTTTTGTTTCCATTACCTAATCAGTCACCATATTTTCCTACACCAAGTTCATCCTATGTGTGTCACCCTATAGGTCCCAAATTACATTGGCAGTGAGTGTCCATAACCAACTTATGACATCACAAGCTATGAGCACTATCTAGAAATACATCATTGCTACCCAAGTAAATGGAAATTTAGAGAACAACTTCAACCTACAATCTGTGAACAATTTTACAATGATCATTAGTTCTTTGATATCTGGATTGAAATCGAGGCATGGAATCATCATCCTCTCAATGTTCAATCCATGTACCTTGAACTAGAGCAAACTATCTGAGATGCTTCTGAGTTCAGATATCATATACTAAGTCGCATGAGTATGGCCATACATTTCTCAGTCTCTCTTATCAAGTGGCCTAGATATCAATTTCTTGTAGAAGGGACAAATCTCATCTACATCACTCACACTAAATCCCCGTGTGTCACAGTGCACCCAAGCAACACCTTTATGGAAATTGTTATTCAAGGTCGTGTGGGATGATGTCAAAATGCATGAACAACACATGATGAGTGTAGTGACTTTAGGTCTAAGAACCACAATCACCACTTATCACTATGAGAGATGATTATGAATACCATTCCATGGTCTCCATATATCACATATCATGACGAATGAGATTTTGTCATCAACAAGGACACACTGTAGTCTTATGTATTATTGCTGTTAATTTTGCTTCCACAATAATATCTGACTGGGGAGATAACAAGAATGCATGTAATCTTATAATACATATGATCTCATTGTTCAGGTCCTCAGTGTACAAACATGTGTCATTGAGTAACATCATTCTTTGTACATCTATTATCTTTGTGTCATCATGTCATGATTGAGACGTAGATAATAGACATAATTACCTTTGCAATTATAATATCAACTATCTAGTACCCCATTACATTCATCGTATGATTGTCTATTTGGGCATACATACCAACACCACCAACTATAGTAAGGATATATTTTTCCATATAAACTCTATGAGCCATTGAGAGTCACCTAGAAGACTAAGCATTGATCCTTGATTCAACCTTGTCAAGGACTCCAATATATGTCTTCCTATCCACCTTGGAGTGAATAAAGGAACACGTATGTAAATTTCCTAGGTCCTCAATTGTCTAAAAATGGAACACATTTGTAGCACTTCTCCATACAATGGGAGGAACCATCTTCAAGAAGACAATCCTTGTCTTCATTGTTGAGATAGCTTGTTCGAATTCCATTTCAAAATCCACGGAGCACTTACTGATGACAATCAATTGACTCTTTCCAGGTTTTCTTTAAAACAAACATGGGCAATGCAAGGACCTATGGTGTTGAGTTTCATTACTTTCTATTTATTACATAAACTCATTACTGAATCATCTGGCTCAAACTTTCAAGATATAAGATAGAAAAGTAGGGCGACGAAGGATCTCATTGTCTAAATCTCCTACTTGCATTGTAATTCATAGACATCTTCGCATTCCAAATAATTGTGGTACTACATATTGTGGTAGAATACATGATGTATTTCTTGATGTTATCAAGTAATCCAAGCATTTTAATAGTATCTTCAAGGAATACCAAAGACATTTGGTCATAATATTTGGCATGATCTACTAAAATAGCCATCATCTTTTCACTTTTCTTCCTTTTCATGTTATGAAACAACTACTGAACCAGTACACAATTACAAAAATTTTGACAACACCTTCATCAAGTAGAGAAAGAGATTATACAACATCACTGTGATGAAGGATTCTCGAAGGCTACAGGGTTAACTGATGAGTGGGAGATTTTATCTCTTATTGTAAAATATTTTGAAAATGTCCTTATTACACCACGATGTACCATAATTTTTGTTTGTCTGAAATAGATATATACACTGTAAACTATCAAATGATCAACTCTCTTGTATTTCTGCTAGGCCCATGAAGGATGGGATCTACGGGATCATCACTAGCATTGATTCCTATAAGGTTGCATGTCTGAACATAGTTAATTGATTAGTCTTGTTGAAGAATAGGAAGGTTGCTGGTAACTCGATCACAATGACAATGACTAATGCCTTGACGGGTTTTCTACTTTAGGAGATCTCCACAACTCAAACAATGCTTTATGACATGGTGTCTAAACCTAAAAGATGTGAGTAGCAGAGACCTATATCTCTAAATACATTGATCTTAGAATTGTCTCAAAAATAGTTTTCAAGAGATTGGAAAAATATATACCCAGTTAGGTGTCAGCTGAGTAGACTAGCTTTGTAGTTGCAAAATAATCTATAAATTATCCTTGTTTCTAGCCTAGAAGGGATCAATTCACAAATCCTCCATATTCATTTCAGTGTAATTCAATGTGATATGCAGGATGAAAAAACAGGCCACACCTCAACATCCTACATTTCACTAGAAGATGTTGTATACCAAAAAGCATTGTAAGTCTCAGGTTGTGTACTGTAGGTTTTGTATCTACATTGGGAACCAGGGATGTATGGGGGGAACAAGGGAACAAATTCTTAGCCTTATAATTTTGTTGGTTCCGTATATGTGTTGGCATTTGTATATCGAGTTGTGTCACAGTTTTAAAGGAGTAGATCTATCACTATTCATCGCACGCTCAAGCTAAAACTAGCATAATCATGACATAGCAAAACTACATACAATGTTGAATTATGGCTCTTTTGTGCATCAACGTGGAGTTCTATCTCTTCTTTTACGGATGGTCGAGTGGTCGATGGTCAAAGAGGGGTAGAGAAGAAGGAGAATAATGGAATTTCATGCTATAACTTCCACCCAACATACAACATCACCTTCCTTGTGGCATCCAACTTACAAAACACAAGATTAACTAAGCGGAAGCATATCATTTGGAACGGATTACTGAAAATCACTAAAAATTAAAACTTTTTGCAAAGAGATCCACACATAGGAAATATTTTTCTTCAAGAACCTAAGTATAATATTTACATTCTGTTCCATAAGTACACAACCTTTACTATCTCTTCTCAAGGATTACAACATCAGCTGCCCTATTCAACATTATATATAGACAACATAAAAACCTCGAGGCATCAAGTCAAAATCTCAAATCAATTCATTAAAAACACTAACTAGTGACTCCGAGGACCTGAGAGTACAGAGACAACACATAGGACTATTATCTATACAAAACTTGGCATCTAGTGCCTCCACCTGAGTTATCACTGCTGTCCCTATTGCTACTGGTGCTTTTTCCTTGCTATAGAGTTCCTACTCCTTCTTCTGTGTTTACCTAAAAGGTTGGATCCCACAAGGGTGAGACAATTGTAAAATGCCCCAACGGGAGATATAACTCTCCACCAAAACATTGTTATAGCAGTTTATTATAATAAAACTGACCAGGAGTTCTTATATATTAACAACAGTATTAATCATTGAATGAATAGAGTAATGTAATCTCCTTTCCTAAGGAGAGCATTGCATCTACTCATGGTAGTTTCATAATTCATACATCTACTTACATTGAATGTAAAGAGATATGAATGACATTTATCAACTTAGAGATGCATAAAAGAAATATAACATCAGCTAATGAATTTCCGTATTCAATCCTTAAACAAACATGCTATACGACTGATTACATTTTACAATCACACTTATGCCCTGAGGAGATGAGGTATACCGCTCATACTCCAACCGACCATTGTGAAGTTGAAATCGGTGCCATACAAGGGAAATGGTAGAGCCGGCTACCAAGACCTCCCTTATCTCGGTCAGTACGAGATCAGATGTAGGACATCTTGTGATTCTGCTATATAACTTTCTACGCTATTCTGACAACTTTGCTATTAGAGTTATAGTGGCGTGCTGTACTCTCTTCAGAATCGTGAGATTTCATGTTTATCTCCATCGATCTGACATTAACATTATTGGGAGATGTGTACTGCATCTGTCCCAATCTTTGGGAGATTCGTGATACATCCATCCCGGTACATTCACCCATTGCCCCCACATATTTAAAATATGTGTTTCGGGTTTTGCCGCGGAGCACCCATTTCACCATCCAGCAAGTTTGGACATTGATGGTTATATGGCCAGGGCTCTATATGATATGATTTCACTTGAATAATTAAGTACATTAGCATATTCTTTTAGCATCAGTCAAGTTCTCAAACATAACTTATTCAGACAAATGCTATAAAGATACATGTACTATTTTCATTAATCATTTCTCAGTCTTTATAAGACATTGGGATTTCAATCTCTTATTTCATTTCTTTGTAAGTTCATATACCTCAACAACATCAATATCATACTTATCAATTTTGGGCATTCATACCCTCAATTCATCACTATCCTTGTTACCACTTGTTAGGTAACTATTACCTCCAGGTCCTCAGACCGAGGTATACATAATATTTGTTACACAAGTATCTCACATGGCTCACAAGGCCTATTAAGTGTTTTGTAACCTTTCATTAGGCAGCAACTTATTCAAGGAACTCATAAGGTCCATACACATTTTGTTACTTTTACTAAGCAACAATAACGTTAGGCACATAAGGCCATACAACATATTTATTATATGAATGTCATGGCTCAAATCTGGCTTTGTTCATTATCTCATGATGTCTACATGATTAATAGACATGATAACAGTCATGTAAATCATTTATCACATCATATGAAACAATAGTAACACCACCATCCTTTATCAGGATTAGAGTTATCTATCAAATAGGGCTTTTCATTCCCTTTACTCAAAATTAGGGTTAGGGTTTCCCATCTTACATTAATTAGGGTTTCATGCTCACATTATTAGTTCAACACTAATATATTGCTCCACACCTCTAGGAGCATTCAAAGGTATCATAAGTATTTTCTTATGATCACTATTCTCATCATATATCATTAATGATCATCAATTCAAGGTATGAGTGCATTTCTCATCCTTATCATGGTATGATTACATCATACTCATTGATTTGACTTAACCCCATTCTCAAGGTATGTTAGTCAACACTTATCAAAGTACATTGAGTTCATTACATCTTTATTGTAACAATTACATATCACATACTCCATGTGTTTCTTATCCAAGAATATCGGATTAGAGGTCAAGGTATGTCTACACTGAATGCTGAATGTGATATCTATCATGTCTTGATGTATCACTTTCTTCTCATTTCCATATTTCTTAAGTTAATCTATTAACCTTGTATCAAGGTATTTCCCTCTTAATACTTTATCCACTAACTTGTCACTTTCATCATATGGTGCATAGATTACACCTTAGAATTGTTCCACTATCTTTAATGATGTGGACTTATCCAATCGTTAGGAAGTGTTGAATTTAGGATAAACCATTATACATCACTTTAGACATTTCAACTCTTAGGATGTTATCCAAAACATTATTTAGTATAGCATACATCATTCCTAAGAGTTTCATATCCTAATCATGGTAAGGTGTATAGGGATTGTTACACATGCATGAAATGAGATATATAATGATCTAGGCATCATCTTGTCCCTTAGACCCTTACTCATTATAGTATCAACATTATCATTCATATAGTTCATCAACTTTACCCTTGATTGTAATAACCATATCCTACTTTATTATATTGGCCATTATACCATCACGTTGGTTGCATATATCATTATATGGCATCACCCTGGATTTACGTTTCTCATAATATTATTACATCAAGGTCTTACATAACATCATTCTAATTTAGGGATTTCCATGGCATTACTCTAGATCAGGTTTATCATTCAATAACCCACAATTAGGGTTTACTATTCTTTTCAACTAAGTTTTCTCATAACATCACTCTCAATTAGGGTTTCTCATGGATTCACCCTCAATTAGGGTTTCACATGGATTCACCCTCATTTAGGGTTTCACATGGATTCACCCTCAATTAGGGTTTCACATGGATTCACCCTCAATTAGGGTTTCTCATGGATTCACTCTTAATTAGGGTTTCTCATGAAATTACCCAAAATTTGGATTTCCCATATTATCATCCTGGTTTAGAGTCACAACATTACCCTTGATTTGGGTTACAT
The DNA here is from genome assembly GCA_963693085.1 of Alisma plantago-aquatica. NCBI lineage: Eukaryota > Viridiplantae > Streptophyta > Magnoliopsida > Alismatales > Alismataceae > Alisma > Alisma plantago-aquatica. Next base: position 824,050,153 of record OY856414.1, on the reverse strand, counting down.
ATGATATTGCCCTAGATTTAGGTTAGATCTCAACAACCTCCTTAATTAGGGTTTCATATTAAGGCTCATACCCTAATTACTTAATCATTCATGTTGAAGGTGTTGAGACTTATCCATTACATGATTATCATTCATGTAGGAAATCCTTTCTCTCTCATCCTCTATAAGATAATACTACTTCAGACTTGATTAAACTAAATCAACTTAACTTGAAAGAAGAATTGACACTTAATCCATTATGTCATTTCTTTCATAATCATTAAAGATTAATTATCCAAAGGGTACTAATCACCTTGTCTCATTAAGGGTACAATTATTATAATCACCCTAGGTTCACATCATGTAATGTTCAATTAAATAATTGACCCTTAATCACTTTAAGTGTTCATACGATTTGGTTGATTAACTTCCAAATGATCTTAGTCTCTTAAACTTCAACTGGTCTTGACCAATTTGACCTCAAACGATCTTGGTCTAAGGGTTTGAAACCATTTGGTAAAGGTGGTGCTTGAAACCGTTTGCCAAAGCAAGTACTTGAAACTGTTTGCTAAAGCAAGTACTTGAAACCATTTGCTAAAGCACTCATGAGATCGATTCAGCCTCAAACTGTTTGGGATTGTTTGGTCCCAAATGATCTTGAGACCATTTGGACTCAAACGGTCTTGAGACCGTTTGGTCCAAACCTCCTCAAAACCGAATGAACCAAAGATGGTCTCAACCATTCCAATCGGTTTAGGGTTTCCAAGGTTAACTCCCTCATCAAATGAATCTATGGAATTACTCATCAATTGAACCTAACACCTTACTTCAATTGAGCTTAATAGGTCATCCTTCAACTGATTTAACCCTCAATTAAGCATCAATTAGGGTTTTGAATCAATTGGATTAGGGATTGAACCAATGAACGTCAATGTTAATCATTGTGAAACTAATTGCCTTGAAATCATTGGGTCACGATCCAAATTGGACATGAACTGACCTCAAATGGTCTTGAGATCATTTGGATGACCTCCAAACGGTCTGGAGACCATTTTCCTATCATATTATCAAAATCCATGACATGCAATAAGGGTTTGATTCGTTGGATTGATCATTAAATCAGCATTCGATTGCAAATCAGTTTGGTATCTTTGGATCTTCAAATACCCAACCATACTCAACCCTAGACCTCCAAAAGGTCTTGGGTGACCCTCAAACGGTCTTGAGACCGTTTGGGTGATCCCCAAATGGTTTTGAAACCGTTTGGGTCAATCAACCCAAAGAACTAACTCAATCAAATTAGAAATCAACACTTAACCCGATTAGGGTTTGTTGATTGATTGTCCTTCAACTCATGAACCAATTGAAACTAATAAATTATAATTAGTGAGTCATTAACCAACATCATTATCAACAAATTTCCAAATGGTCAGCCCTGGTCAACACCTCCAAATGATTTGAAACCGGTTTCCCTTAAATGGTTTGTGAAACTGTTTGCTCCTAAACGGTTTGAAACTGTTTGCTCCCAAACAATTTGGGAAACTGTTTGAGCAACTATATGTAAACCGTTTGCCTTTGATATTTGGTGAGGTGTATGATTATTATGATGTCATCATCATCAAGCTCTAAACTCACAAAACCTGCTGTGATTTTCATGGTGGTTGCATCAATCAACCAAAACAAAATTTGGAAATATGAAAAGGATCATTAATAGATAAGGAATTGATTGAAATAAAAATATTAAGGGTTGAAGTTATGAAACCCACCTCCAATTGAGATCCAAAGATCCAAGATCACAGCAAAAATGGTGTATGAAGCTTTTGCAACTCCCCCTAGGCTCGTCCTCAAGCTTTTGGTTGCAAAGATTGGCTAGGGTTGAAGAGGAGATCATAATAAGAAGAAATCAATGATTTATTTTCGATTTCCACCATGGAACCAAGGTGAAAAGGGGTCAAGTTCCTTACCAACAGGTTGGGGGTCATCCTACCGATCCTCCCTAGCTCCCTTGGTCGGTTTCCAAGCAAGGAGAAGAAGTCGAAACGGAAAAGCCTTTCATTTGGCTTGGGAAGGGTCTTTTTATAAAACAATTCAATGAGAGAGAAAATGCCTTATTAAAAATCATTTAATTCCAAATTCGTTTCCAGAACCTCCTCCTTGGTTTCGTGCATACAAAGGCATCTCTATCCCCACTGAGCTCCCTTCCATTATCCAAGAATTAAGGGAAAAGAAATTAAGCACCTTAACCCTTATAATAAGATTATCCATATTTGACTGGAAATTCTTTTCTTATAATAATGGTGAGTGGAGTTTCACCTCCTTAGGATATACTCGTGCCTTTTCAAGGATTAATCTAGTACACACACATCTGAATCCAACCATTTTAATTTTGGTTGAAGGCCCTTCAATTATTTTATTTATTTTTGCATTAAATTGAATTAGGGTTTCAATTGGGCTTAAATCTTGATTATTTTAATATCAAGATTCTCTCTCCTCCAACTTAATTCAAATTAGGATCTCCTCTCATTTTCTTTGATCTAAATGATGTCAAGAAACATTAGGGACCTTATTGAAGTGGTAATTTTCATATTGAACCCTAGGTTTTGGGTAAATTGCACTTTACACAAAAACTAGGTTTTAATGCACAAACATTGTTTTATCAGCTCTTTCTTGGTACTCATGCTTTCATAAGCCATTCCTGTGCATCACATTCATTCATATGATGCTTCAACATATGAGGAACATATTATTATGTAACATTTGCAAGTTAACCCCTTAACTTGGGTAATTTGCACATTAGTCCTAAACAAGCAAACATTGCTTCAACATTATTCAAACAGGACCAAAATTGAAACATAAGTTCCTCTTGAGCCCTAATTACTTTTCACCAAATAGAATTAAGGATTTAATTATCTTTCTTAAGCAAAACTCCCATGGTTAAGGCATAACCCAGGTCAGGGATGTTACAAATTATAAACCCCTAACAAGGATTTTGTCCCCGAAATCCCAGATAAAGGAAGACAGATGTTATTTCATTCTTCATACTATCTAGTCTTCACATATCATCTCCTTATTATGGAGACACCATAAAACTTTGATCAACACAAAGTGTTTCCATTCAAGATTCTCATAAAATCAACACACAAGACACATACTCCACTGTTCTTCATCATTGACTGTGGAATCAATTTTGTGTCAAGTAACACTTTTCTTGTTCAAAGAAACATCACACATTCTTTATTAATATCATGTTTATGCAAAGCATAAACCCCTAACATATGGTGTTCATACTATTTTATATAATCAAACTAATTTCATAGTTGACCACTCTAGGTAGCCAACATAAACCATCTGTTATTTCTTAGATACTAGAATATTTCACCTTGATATCTATCACATGTGATGAGAACACATCACATATTTATCTTCCTTTCATATTGGAACATTAATTGTTACATATGTCCTCACCTTGGAAACAAAGTCCAAGATAAACTGATACTTTTCTAAGTATCCATCACATGAACATTTTTATCTATGCACATCAAGTGTCCTAAGACCCACCTGATTGCCATGTCCCTGAAAGGAAAGAAAACAAGGATTCATATTCCACCTATTAGTTCATGTATTTTCAATTATTCGTGAACCATTTATTCTTTATCTCATCCTAGGTTCCTTTCCCTCAACATAGGAATTTATAAGGATGATTACATAACATTATCCCTTTCTTTATTGTTATCTAGCATGTTTATGATCATCTCATGATCTCATCACATTTCCCATTTCCTCATTATGGGAAAGATCTTTATTATACTTACATCTTTATTGAACATGGTTCATCTCCTTTATTCTTATTCTTATCTTATGAGGAGTACACTTTTAGTTCCTCATACCAACATGCTCATCTGAGATTCTCTTAGACTTCTCTTTCTTATGCTTATGCCACACTTTTCATTCCAAATTTCTAATTTCATGATACTCATTAGATTGTCTCAGAATGACTACTTGATCAGAGCAATCAAAAAGACAACAATCTAAGAGTTTCCATACTCACTTTATCATCAATAGTTGTATATCTGGCCAGGGTATATAAATATTGAGATTAAGTAGTATGCACTTTGTATACTATTATTTTCCTTCCTTTTCATATTATTATGAGCATAAGATTCATCATTTCTAGATTTTATCTGGGAATCTCTTCTGTACCTCATCTTCTCTCATAGAGGTAAGAATAATATACAACATATATAATGTTTACTATGCAAAATGTAAGTCCTCATAGGACTAATCAAGGAAATCTCAATCAATTATTTTCTCAATTTAACTCAGGAAATCATAAAAAGATATATTAGAATGACATTATTTTGTCTAACCTATCATGGTTCGTGGATGGTTTACTGCCTCAGGCTGACTCTGCCTTATAGGTTGATGCACCATAGCATTTCTGGCTGAGAAATATCTTGCTAGATGTCCTACCTATCTACATTGGTAGCAAATTCTGGGTGCTAGATATGGTCTAGAGGGTTCTTTACCCTTTCTAGATGACCATTGCCTTGGTGAACTAGGCCCTGGTTGTACTGATGGTAACAAAAACTTCTTCTTTTTAGAACTGCTAGGCCTCTGTTCCTGGATTTGGATAGGCCTTTTTTCAATTCTCCCTTTATATTCCTTTTCTGGACAATTAGGTCTAATATGTCCAGGCTTCCTGCACCTATGGCAGATCCTGGTTTCATATTGTATCCTATTCCTTTCATCATTATTCATTTCTTCAACAGGTTGATGCTGACCAAGAAACCTATTGGAGTTCAACACTTCATCATTGGGGGATGATATTGTAGGTTGCATTGCTAATGCACGATCTACTATATGTATCATAGCTGTCCTAAATTGCTCAAACAGATCAAGGAAAGCTAGGTTCTCTATCATGGCTAGGTCAAACTGGGGATGTGCAGGTATATGTTCTTCTCTGCTCTGATTCCCTGCATCCCTTCTTGATGCAACATTACTAGTTTCTGCAGCAAACTCCTCATGTGACCCAGTCATCTTCAAGTTCTTTTTCTCCTATATGAGCAGAAGAAACTATCAAATGCACTGGAAGATACTAGAACATACTCTACTACCTTAGTCCTATGTCTCTGTAGACTCAGTGAAACTAGGGCTCTGATACCAGTAAATTGTGGCATCCAACTTACAAAACACAAAATTAACTAAGAGGAAGAGAATCATTTGCAACAGATTACTGAAAATCACTAAAAATTAAAACTTCTTGCAAAGAGATCCACACATAGGAAATCTTTTTCTTCAGGAACCTAAGATTAATATTTACATTCTATTCCATAAGAACACAACCTGTACTATCTTTCTCGAGGATTACAACATCAGCTGCCCTATTCAACATTATATACAGACAACATAAAAACCTTGAGGCATCAAGCCAAAATCTCATATCGATTCATTAAAAACACTGACTACTGACTCTGAGGACTTGAGAGTACAGATACAACACATAGGACTATTATCTATACAAAACTTGGCATCCAGTGCCTCCACCTGAGTTATCACTGTTGTCCCTATTGCTGCTGGTGCTTTTTCCTTACTATAGGGTTCCTGCTTCTTCTTCTTCTACGTTTACCTAAAAAGTTCGAACCCATAGGGATGAGACAATTGTAAATTGCCCCAGCGGGAGATATAACTCTCCTCCAAAACATTGTTATAGTAGTTTATTATAATAAAACTAAACAGAAGTTCTTATATATTAACAACAGTATTAATCATTGAATGAATAGAGTAATGTAATCTCCTTTCCTAAGGAGAGCATTGCATCTACTCATGGTAGATTCATAATTCATACATCTACTTGCATTGAATGTAAAGGGATATGAATGAAATTTATCAACTTAGAGATGCATAAAAGAAATATAACATCAGCCAATGAATTTCCGTATTCAATACTTAAGCTAACATGTTATACGGCTGATTACATTTTACAATCACACTTATGCCCTGAGGAGATGAGGTATACTGCTCATACTCTAACTGACCATTGCAAAGTTGAAATCGGTGCCATACAAGGTCAATGGTAGAGTCGGCTACCAAGACCTCCCTTATCTCGGTCAGTAAGAGATCAGATGTAGGACATCTTGTGTCTGTGCTATATAGCTTTCCAGGGTATACTGGCAACTTCTCTATTAGAGTTACAGTGGCATGTTGTACTCTCTTCGTAATCGTGAGATTTCATGTTTATATCCATCGATCCGACATTATATTATTGGGAGATGTGTACTACATCTGTCCCAATCTTTGGGAGATTCATGATACATCCATCCCAATACAAGTAATGAAGAATTGAGTGGTTTAATGTTTACCTTTCCTCAATTCCCTCATTAGGACGTCAGGATACATTCACCCATTGCCCCCACATATTCAAAATATGCGTTCTAGGTTTTGCCACGGAGCACCCATTTCACCATCCAGCAAGCTCTGACACTGATGGTTATATGTCCAGGGCTCTACATGATATGATTTCACTTGAATAATTAAGTACATTAGCATATTCTTTTAGCCTCAGTCATGTTCTCAAACATAACTTATTCAGACAAATGCTATAAAGATACATGTACTATTTTCATCAAACATTTCTCAGTCTTTATAAGACATTGGGATTTCAGTCCCTTATTTCATTTCTTTGAAAGTTCACATACCTCAACAACATCAATATCGTACTTATCAATTTTGGGCATTCATACCCTCAATTCATCACTATCACTGTTACCACTTGTTAGGTAACTATTACCTCCAGGTCCTCAGACCAAGGTATACATAATATTTGTTACACAAGTATCTCACATGGCTCACAAGGCCTATTAAGTGTTTTGTCACCTTTCATTAGGAAACAACTTATTCAAGGAACTCATAAGGTCCATACACATTTTGTTACTTTTACTAAGCAACAACAATGTTAGGCACATAAGGCCATACAGCATATTTATTATATGAATGTCATGGCTCAAATCTGGCTATATTCATTATCTCATGATGTCTACATGATTAATAGACATGATAACAGTCATGTAAATCATTTATCACATCATATGAAATAATAGTAACACCACCATCCTTTATCAGGATTAGGGTTATCTATCAAATAGGGATTTTCATTCCCTTTACTCAAAATTATGGTTAGGGTTTCCCATCTTACATTAATTAGGGTTTCATGCTCACATTATTAGTTCAACACTAATATATTTCTCCACACGTCTAGGAGCATTCAATGATATCATAATTATTTGCTTATGATCACTATTCTCATCATATATCATTAATGATCATCAATTCAAGGTATGAGTGCATTTCTCATCCTTATCATGATATGATTACATCATACTCATTGATTTGACTTAACCCCATTCTCAAGGTATGTTAGTCAACATTTATCAAAGTATATTGAGTTCATTACATCTTTATTGTAACAATTACATATCACATACTCCATGTGTTTCTTATCCAAGAATATTGGATTAGTGGTTCAACAAGGTATGTCTACACTGAATGCTGAATGTGATATCTATCATGTCTTGATGTATCACTTTCTTCTCATTTCCATCTTTATTAAGTTAATCTATTAACCTTGTATCAAGGTATTTCCCTCTTAATAATTTATCCACTAACTTGTTACTTTCATCATATGGTGCATAGATTACACCTTAGAATTGTTCCACTATCTCTAATGATGTGGACTTATCCAATGGTTAGGCAGTGTTGAATATAGGATAAACCATTATCCATCACTTTAGATATTTCAACTCTTAGGATGTTATCCACATCATTATTTAGTATAGAATACATAATTCCTAAGAGTTTCATATCCTCATCATGGTAAGGTGTATAGGGATTGTTACACATGCATGAAATGAGATATATAATGATCTAGGCATCATCTTGTCCCTTAGACCCTTACTCATTATAGTATCAACATTATCATTCATATAGTTCATCAACTTTACCCTTGATTGTAATAACCATATCCTACTTTATTATATTGGCCATTATACCATCACTTTGGTTGCACATATCATTATATGGAATCACCCTAGATTTAAGTTTCTCGTAATATTATTACATCAAGGTCTTACATAACATCATTCTAATATAGGGATTTCCATGGCATTACTCTAGATCAGGTTTCTCATTCAATAACCCACAATTAGGGTTTACTATTCTTTTCAACTAAGGTTTCTCATAACATCACTCTCAATTAGGGTTTCTCATGGATTCACCCTCAATCAGGGTTTTATATGGACTCAACCTCAATTAGGGTTTCACATGGATTCACTCTCAATTAGGGTTTCACATGGATTCACCCTCAATTAGGGTTTCTCATGGATTCACTCTCAATTAGGGTTTCTCATGAAATTACCCAGAATTTGGATTTCCCATATTATCATCATGGTTTAGAGTCACAACATTACCCTTGATTTGGATTACATCTGATATTGCCCTAGATTTAGGTTAGAGCTCAACAACCTCCTTAATTAGGGTTTTTATATTAAGGATCATACCCTAATTACTTAATCATTCATTTTGAAGGTGTTGAGACTTATCCATTACATGATTATCATTCATGTTGGAAATCCTTTCTCTCTCATCCTCTATAAGATAATACTACATCAGACTTGATTAAACTAAATCAACTTAACTTGAAAGAAGAATTGACACTTAATCCATTATGTCATTTCTTTCATAATCATTAAAGATTAATTATCCAAAGGGTACTAATCACCTTGTCTCATTAAGGGTACAATTATTATAATCACCCTTGGTTCACATCATGTAATGTTTAATTAAATAATTGACCCTTAGTCACTTTAAGTGTTCATACGATTTAGTTGATTAACTTCCAAATGATCTTAGTCTCTTAAACTTCAAACGGTCTTGACCAGTTAGACTTCAAACGGTCTTGGTCTAAGGGTTTGAAACTGTTTGGTAAAGGTGGTGCTTGAAACCGTTTGCCAAAGCAAGTACTTGAAACCGTTTGCTAAAGCAAGTCTTGAAACCGTTTGCTAAAGCACTCATGATATCGATTGGGCCTCAAGCAGTTTGGGATCATTTGGTCCCAAACGGTCTTGAGACCGTTTGGTCCAAACCTCCTCAAAACTGAATGGACCAAAGATGGTCTCAACCATTCCATTCGGTTTAGGGTTTCCAAGGTTAACTCCCTCATCAAATGAATCTATGGAATTACTCATCAATTGAACCTAACACCTTACTTCAATTGAGCTTAATAGGTCATACTTCAACTGATTTAACCCTCAATTAAGCATCAATTAGGGTTTTGAATCAATTGGATTAGGTATTTGAACCAATGAACGTCAATGTTAATCATTGTGAAACTAATTGCCTTGAAATCATTGGGTCAGCATCCAAATTGGACATGACCTGACCTCAAACAGTCTTGAGGTCATTTTTATGACCTCCAAATGGTATTGACACCGTTTTACTATCATATTATCAAAATCAATGACATGCAATTAGGGTTTGATTCGTTGGATTGATCATTAAATGAACATTCGATTGCAAATCAGTTTGGTATCTTTGGATCTTCAAATACCCAACCATACTCAACCCTAGACCTCCAAACGGTCTTGTGTGACCCTAAAACAGTCTTGAGACCGTTTGGGTGATCCCCAAATGGTTTTGAAACCGTTTGGGTCAATCAACCCAAAGAACTAACTCAATCAAATTAGAAATCAGGACTTAACTTGATTAGGGTTTGGTGATTGATTGTCCTTCAACTCATGAACCAATTGAAACTAATAAATTATAATGAGTGAGTCATTAAGCAACATCATTATCAACAAATCTACAAATGGTCAACCCTAGTCAACACCTCCAAATGGTTTGAAACCGGTTTCCCTTAAACGGTTTGTGAAACCATTTTCTCCTAAACAGTTTGAAACCGTTTGCTCCCAAACGGTTTGGGAAACTGTTTGAGCAACTATATGTAAACCATTTGCCTTTGATATTTGGTGAGGTGTATGCTTATGATGATGTAATCATCATCAATCTCTAAACTCATGAAACCTTCTGTGATTTTCATGGTGGTTGCATCAATCAACCAAAACAAATTCCGAAAATATGAAAAGGTTCATTAATAGATAAGGAATTGATTGAAATAACAATATTAAGGGTTCAAGTTATAAAACCCACCTCCAATTGAGCTCCAAAGTTCCAATATCATGGCAACAGTGGTGTATGAAGCTTTTGCAACTCCCCCTAGGCTCGTCCTCAAGCTTTTGGTTGCAAAGATTGGCTAGAGTTGAAGAGGAGATAGAAATAAGAAGAAATCAATGATTTATTTTCGATTTCCACCATGGAAACAAGGTGAAAAGGGGTCAAGAACCTTACCAACAGGTTTGGGGTCGTCCTCCTGATCCTACCTAGCTCCCTTGGTCGGTTTCCAAGCAAGGAGAAGAAGTGGAAATGGAAAAACCTTTCATTTGGCTTGGGAAGGGTCTTTTTATAAAAAATTCAATGAGAGAGAAAATGCCATATTAAAAATCATTTAATTCCAAAATTGTTTCCACCACTTCCTCCTTAGTTTCTTGCATAAAAAGAAATCTCTATCCCCACTGATCTCCCTTCCATTATCCAAGAATTAAGGGAAAAGAAATTAAGCACCTTTACCCTTATAATAAGAATATCCATATTTGAGTGGAAATTCTTTTTCTTATAATAATGGTGAGTGGAGTTTCACCTCCTTAGGATATACTCATGCCTTTGCAAGGATTAAGATCGTCCACACACATATTAATCCAACCATTTTAATTTTGGTTGAAGGCCCTTCAATTATTTTATTTATTTTTGCATTAAATTGAATTAGGGTTTCAATTGGGCTTAAATCTTGATTATTTTAATATCAAGATTCTCTCTCCTCAAACTTAATTCAAATGAGGCGCCCCTCTCATTTTATTTGCTCTAAATGATTTCAAGAAACATTAGGGACCTTATTGATGTGGTAATGTGCATATTTAACCCTAGGTTTTGGGTAAATTGCACTTTACACCAAAACTAGGTTTTAATGCACAAACATTGTTTTATCAGCTCTTTCTTGGTACTCAAGCTTTCATAAGCCATTCCTCTGCATCATATTCATTCTTATGATGCTTCAACATATGAGGAACATATTATTATGTAACATTTGCAAGTTAACCCCTTAAATTGGGTAATTTGCACATTAGTCCTAAACAAGCAAACATTGCTTCAACATTATTCAAACAGGACCAAAATTGAAACATAAGTTCCTCTTGAGACCTAATTACTTTTCACCAAATATAATTAAGGATTTAATTAGCTTGCTTAAGCAAAACTCCCAGGGTAAGGCATAACCCAGGTCACGGATGTTACATTCCTAGCTCTTCTCCACCCTCTAACATAGAAGACTGAGATGACAAGATAAGCTTGCCACTCTTAGAGGAACATAATATGTGCTAGATAGCTAGATAAGTGTCTCAAACCCACTGTGCATCTATGATAAAGACCCCACAACAACATGAACTCCCATCTAGCTTCTCATGATACCACTAACGAACATCTTGCACCACCATCAACTACAATAATGATAGATTTTTCCATACAAAATCTCCCAATAATTGAAACACACCCATCAGACTATGCATTGGTCCTCAATACAACCATTTCAAGAACTCCAAGATACATATTCATGTCCCCTATGGAGTTAATAATAGCAACCCCAAGGTATTTTCCTAGGTACTCAGTTGCCTAAAAACTATCGACACTTGTAGCACTTTTCCATAAAGTGAGAGGAATACTCACAAAGAAGACAATCTTTGTTTTCATTGGTGAGATACCTTGTCATGATTCCATTTCAAATTCCTTGAAGCAGTCATTGATGGTCATCATTTAACTCATGCCAGGTGGTCTAAAAAATAGACATGGGCAATGCTAGGACCTATGGTGTTGAATTTCATGGGTTTCCATTTCTTCAATAAACTCATTTATGAATCATATGGCTCAAACTTTCAATAAGACAGATAAGTAGGGTGACAAAGGATCCCTTTGTCAAGATCTCCTAGTTGCTTTGTAATTCGTAGACTTCTTCCCATTCCAAATAATTGAGGTACTACATACTATGGTACAATACATGATGTATTTCTTGATGTTATCTAGTAATCCAAGAACATTAATAGTATCTCCAAGGAATACCTACGACATTTGGTCATAATCATTGGATAGATCTACTATAATAGCCATAATCTTTGCACTTTTCCTCCTTTTCATATTATGAATCAACTCCTAGATCGTACACAATTACACAAAATTCTATTACGCCTTTGTCAAGCAGAGAAAGAGAGTCAACAACATCACTATGATGAATGATTTCTAAAGTCTACTGGGTTAGCCAATGAGTAGGAGCTTTTATATGTAGTTGTAAAATATTTTGAAAATGTCTTCACAACACCTTGATGTACCACAATCTTTGTGCATCTGAAATAGATGGACACTTTAACAAACTATTGAATGATCAACTCTCTTGTATTTTTGCTAGTCACATGAAGAATGGGATCTACCATGTCATCAAGAGCATTGACCCCTATAAGGTTGCTTGACCAGATGAAGTTAATTGATTAGTCTTTTTGAAGTATAAAAAGTTTATTGGTAACTCAATCACAATGACAACGGTTAATGCCTTGATAGGTTTACTGCTTTTAGGAGATATTTGCAAATTATATGGTGTTTTAATTCCCATCGTGTGTAACCCTAAAAGATGCCTATCGTTGAGACCTATATCTCTAAATATCATCGGGCTTGAAAGTGCCTCCAAAATAGTTGTCAACAAATTGGAAAAATATATACCCAGATAAGTGTCAGCTGAGCAACGCATCTTTGTAGTCGCAAAATAACCTATAAATTATCCTAGTTTCTAACCAATAAGGGGTCAATTTCATAAATCCTCTATATTGATTTCAATATAATTCAATGTGATATTCTTGATGAATAGGGATGCCACCCCTCAACATCTTGCAACTCACTTGAGGATATTGTATACCTAAAAACATTATAAGTCTCAACTTCTGTATTGTAGGTTTTGTTTGTGCATTGGCAACCAGGGATGTATGGGGGAAACAAGGGAACGTTGTTTTACCATTTGAACTTATTAGTTATGTATATGTATTGCCATTTGTATATTAAGTTGTGCCACAGTTGTAAAGGAGTTGATCTATCACCGCTAATCATGCCCCCAAGCTACATCTAGCGGAGTCAGGACTCAATAGCACCACACACAATGTTAACTTGTGACTTTGTTGTGCATTGACATGGAGTTCGATCTGTTCTTTTGTTGATGGTCTAGTGGTCTATGCTCAACCATAGCTAGAAAAAAAGGAGATCGATGGATTTGCATGCTCTCACTTCCGCCCAACCTACAACACCATCTCACTAGTTCTTCTCCAACCCTAGACATAGAAGGAGACGATGAGATGAGCTTGCCAGTCTCTAAGGAACATACTATATGCTAGCTAGCTAGCTACATGTCTCAACCCCACTATGCGTCTATGAAAAAGACACTGCATCAACATGCACTCCGAGCCAGCTTCACACCATACAACTAAAAAACAACTCACACCACCACCAACTACTGTAATGATAGAATTTCCTTACAAACTCTCCCAAACATTGAGAGACACCTATAAGACTAAGCAACCTTGTCGATGACTTCAAGATACATCTTCATATCAACTCTAGAGTAAATAATAGGAATCCCTAGGTATTTTCATAGGTACTCAATTGTTCAAAAAATGCAGACACATGTTGTACTTTTCCGTATAATGAGAGGAATACTCTAAAAAAGACAATCATTGTCTTTCTTGGTGAGGTAGCTTGTCCAAATTCCCTTTCAAACTCCTTAAAGCACTCATTGATGACCATCATTTGACTCTTGCTGTTTTGTCTGAAAAATAGACATAAGAAATGCTAGGACCATCATTTGATATTATCACCATACTTCACCATGTAGGATGATACATATGAAAATTGATTATAGCATACGATCCACAAAAGATTATCTAACAACCTGGAATCTATCTCTACAAGAAAGTTCATCACTCTCAAAGTTGTCATGTTTGAACTTGGTTCTCTACTTCTTGATCTCTACCTAGGGGTGAGAATCTTGTCCCACAAGAAAAGACACAGTAGAAGTTATCAACATAAATGTTGGTATGTGCATATTAATTGAGATTGGAGCAATATAAGGGGAAAATGACATGAAATATAACAGGGCTTACCATAGAATAGGAAAAGTAATATCCAAGTGGATATTAAAAGATCATATTTATTTCAAATAGATAATAATCAACAATAAGAGATTTCTTGCATTTAAACAATGTCATAATAATAATATCACAATTCATAAGAAGTTGCATGGTGAGTAATCAACAGACTAGCAAATACTAAAAATTAGGATATGAAGCCATATATTCCATACCAAAGGGGTAGGAGGACTAAAACCTTATTGTCAAACAATTATAGAGTCAACAGGAGGACTAAAACCTCATTGTAGTGGTAGGAGGGCTAAAATCTCAGTGCTTGGCAGGAGGATTAAAACCTCAGTGCCTAAAATATATTATATAACATGAGGACTAAAACCTCAATACAGTTCTAGGAGGACTAAAACCTCAGTGCAAAAAATAAATATGGTGTCACTACTTCTAGTTATGACTAGTCAATAACACATGCAAATAGGACATGAAAGATAAAGTATGGTAATGCTCAAATAAGGGAAGCAATTATACAAATGATATCAATGGGGTTAAAGGACCTATAAATAAGTATTCAACATTTCCACAACTAAGATACTTCACAAGATCACAAAAGATCGTAAATTTAAAATTAGGATTTTACAAGAAATAAGATGAACAAGATTTAAATAAGGATTGAACAAGAAAGTCCAAAAAATAAGATGATCACAAGTTCCATATCATCACATAATTTCTCACAAAAGTCAACCTTTTAGAAGAGAGAGAATAGTGTGTAAGGCATATGTCCAAATTCCAAGAGAGAGGTGAAACATACCTCAAATATGTTTTTCAACTTATCAAAGTCTGAATCTTAGATCCAAGTCAGGGTTCCAAGTTTTAAAACAGTGGTGGTTGAGAAAGGATCACCATATGAATTGTTTTATGAGATTTAAGGGCTTTGACAACTTTTAAAAGGAACATGAATAGTAGGATAAGGGAAAACGTTCAAAGTCATGTCCTATTGGTCAAGTAATTTTCTATGTGTGTGGAGGCCATTGAGAGTGGTCTATATATATAGAAGTGTTAGCCTTGGGTAGCAAGAAATTTATCTATTTTAGTTTACTAGGGAAAATATGTAAGTATATTGTAAAAGGAGAAAAGTTATGATTTCTTTAACAAATAATATGAAAGAATAAACATAAAAACATCATTTCCCTTCCATTTATTTATGTATACATTTAATCATATATTTCCTATTTTTTATGCAACAACTTGGTCATAAAAATATTTCTACTACATATGAAATAAAGAAACTTCTAAATATCTCCTTATGTAATTATATACTCAATGTAAACGTTTATAATAATTTAATGTACACTTTTGTAGGATATAATTATTGAATTACATTTCTATTATTCCATTTATCAACCTCTTATATACACTTATTCATTCCATTACCAAAAGTCTTTCTCACAATGTTTCTCTTCTCAGGTCAGAGTCATTAAAAACATGTATAACAACTTTATTTTAATAAAAGGCATTTATTTAATTAATAATAAGTTAGATCAAAAATTACAAATATGAGGCAACTACATAATTTCTTATATATTTTAAATTAATTATATGCGGAAGAGATAGGTGCCAATAAATTTATATATCTAAATTTTTTTTTGGTGAACCCAGCATGCATATATATCTAAAATTTGTTATTATAGTCACATGAATTTCAAATCAAAAGGGTGTAAGCATTATCTATCAAACTATTATTTTCCTTGTTGTTTACAATTTTAGGAGGTCATATGGAGGTTTATTAAGGATATAATTTGATCAGTTAATATTATTTCTTATTTGAGTTAAGTAATTGATCATATAATTTCTTAATGTTTACTTGTTTCCAAACAAATATTTATCTGAGTTAATTTATTTATTGCTTTCAAACATTAAGTAGAGAGAATTAGTTCTTATATATTTGTTCTAATTTGTTAAAATATCTCACACATTCCAAATTGTTACAATTACCCCAGTCACATTGTATTCTAAAAGTAACTAAATTTTAAGATTTTCCCACCATGATAAATTTTCCATAGATTTAACATGCATGTACAACATTGTTTCCCTTTAAATTGCAACACAATTTTATTTGTTACTACTTCACCTTATATACGTATAATCCATACAAGCTGGTTTATACCATTTATTTAATATACTAGATGTTTTAAAATAATTAATTTAATACTTTTGACTTTAAGTTACATTCTATCTCCTATGAAAAACTAGGATAGATAAAATTATTCAATTAATATAATGATTCACATATTAAGTAATTTTTGTTTGTAGAATTCACATTTGAGATTTATTTCCACTTTTGGAGAGATTTAATAATTTCTTTAATAATATTGACCTCATCTCATATTTTCTTCTCTAAATTAAATTAGGATAGTTATTATTGTTCAAATAATGTGAAACATGGCAAGCAAGCTAATTGGGACCCAAGGAACACAATTTTGAGATTATATTTCACTTTCAAAATTTCCTATTATGGATACCATTAAAATTATAGTTTTTGTCTCAACACCATTTTATTTTTATAACATTACATCACTACCATAATTATTTATATTATAGAGTCTCATTATCTTCAAATTATTACCCAAAGAGTTTCCTTATATTATTATTCATTGATTTCATTGTTTTACTTATTTATCCTATTAATTCCATCAATTCAATATCTATTTATATAAAGGAGCATCATTCTTATTAATTTAAACTCATGTTTTTATTCTTATTCATGTTTTAAGCACATTGTTCCTCTTATTAAACATATTTATCCATTATGTAGGTTTCAGTTATCAAAGGAAACATATGTGACTTATATCATGTTATGTGATGCCATTAAATGTATTGTATTTGTATTGAAGCTCAGATTTACAATTAGGTTAATCGTGTCACATCTATTAAAGTACAACTTTATCCTTTCTTGGTCAAATCTAAGGAAACAAGATGAATAGCCTATTACTTATGGACTATGATAAGATTCTAGGTTTCAATATGTTACAGCACTCCATCTCTTAAAGAATATTTCATCTCCAAAATCCATCCATCCTTGTACTACCAACCAACTTCCTTCCTCTGCATAAAAGGTTTAACCTACTAAGCCAAACTAAACAACTCCTAACGGTATTATGGTTACATATGCATCTTTTTGTCATGAGTACATTGGTTGTTTATGTTATTCATAAGTCATGCATCCAACTAATAGCTCATACCAACCTTGGATTATGTTTCAGATCCATGTGTTACTAACCTAACAACCCTAAGGTTCACATCAGCATCCAACAAGTCATAGGGTACAAAGGGTAGGCCAACTAAACCTTTATCACAAGACATATCTTCCTAGTCATCCCTTCATGCAAAAACTAGGGTTATTCTAGGGTTTCCCTATCAATACTTCATAAATCTCTTCTTTGTAACTTGGCTCAAGAAAACATTGGTAAACTCCATAAAACTTTTATTTTTACATTTGATAGTAAAATGAAAATAATTTTATTTTACTGAAGAAACTATAAAATTTTAAATGGACATGCTAGGAAAAAATAAATATGAAAGACAAGTCATGAATTCCATGTCAAGATCTCCTTATGCTACTAATATACCATTCTCATTCCAAATTCCCCCCTAAAGTTAGTTTATAACATCCAAAGAAACATGTTATTTTTAACCTATATGGTAGGGTAGGAGTACCCAAATCCTCATTATATTTGGATTTACTAATCAAGATTATTATGTGTACCTTATATGATTATAAATAACATACGTTAATTATAGGGTAAACATCTAAGTTAGAGGGTGACAATGTAAGGTAAGGGTTCTAATTAGGGAGACAAAGTTGAAATAATTAGATTAACTGACTGCTAATGACTCTGATACCATACTTGTAAGGAGTGGAACCTGAGAGGGGATCCACTCCCTACTAAGTCAAATAAAAGGAAACATCCCATATTCCAAACACACAACCATATTTTTGCAAAGGGATGATAATTCAAATTATTCAAACGTATGCTTCAAGATACCAAATGTAGTAGTGAAATATAAAATATCTAACTATTACAACATTTTATATTATCACCATCCTTCACCATGCACAGTGGTACATATGAAAACTAATTATAGTATAGGATCAATATAGGATTATCTAACCACCTCAAATCTATCTCCCTAAGAAGGTTCAACTACTCTTGAAGTTGTCCTGGTCGACCTTGGTTCTCTCCTCCTTCCTCCCTACCTAGGGGTTGGAAGCATAGCCCATAAGAGAAGAGAAAGTAGAAGTTATCAACATACATTCTAGTATGTGCATATTAGTTGAGATTTGAGTTATATAAGGGAAAAATGATATCAAATATAACAAGACTTCCCGTAAAAGAGGGAAAGTACTATTAAATTCGATATAAAAGGAGAATATGAATTTCAAAAAGATGATAATCAAGAATAAGAGATTTCTTTGCTAAAAACAATGTACAAAAGTAATAGCATAATTCACAAGTAGTTGTAGGGTGAGCAATAAGTAGACTAGAATATACTAAATAGCAGGGTAGAAACCCATATATTCCATACCAAGGGGTAGGAGGACTAAAACCTCAGTGCTTGAAATATAATATATCGTAGGAGGAATAAAACCTCAATTCAATGTTAGGATGACTATAACCTAAGTGCTCAAAATAAATATGGTGTCATTACTTCTAGTTATGACTAGCCAATCACACATGTAAATCGGGCAAGCAAGATAAAAGTACAATCATGCTCATATAAGGAATGAGATCATCCAACTGATATCAATGGGTTAAAGGACCCATAAATAAGTATTAAAAAATATCCTAAATTAAGATATTTCATAGGATCATAATAGTCCACAACTTGAAAATTAGGATTTCACAAGGAATAAGATGAACAAGATGTTAATAAGGATCCAATAAGAATGTCCAACAAAATAAGATGATCATAAGATCCATATTATCACATAATTCTCACATAAGTGAACCTCTTATAAGAGAGAGAAAGTGTGTAGGGAATATGTTAAAAGGATCAAGAGAGAGATAAACTGTAGGTTTTTGTTCAATATGAAGTAAGAGAATGCAAAATACCT
Source organism: Alisma plantago-aquatica (assembly GCA_963693085.1). Taxonomy (NCBI): domain Eukaryota; kingdom Viridiplantae; phylum Streptophyta; class Magnoliopsida; order Alismatales; family Alismataceae; genus Alisma; species Alisma plantago-aquatica. Next base: position 824,030,788 of record OY856414.1, on the reverse strand, counting down.
CAAAGCTATTTGTAAACTTGTCATAATATGAATCTTAGATCCAAGTTAGAGTTCCAAGTTTCAAAATATTGGTGGTTGAGAAAGGATCACCATATTAACTTTTTTATGAGATGAAAGGGATTTGATGACTTTCCAAAGGAACATGAATAGGATGATCATGAAGAAGGTTTGGAGTCATGTCCTATTGGTCAAGTTATTTCTATGTGTGTGGATGCCATACAGTGGGGTCTATATGTGGAGAAGTGTTATGATCGGGTAGTAAATATGTAAGTATATTGTAAAAGTAGAAAAGTTAAGCATTCTTTAACAAATGATAGGAAAGAATAAACAGAAAAACTTCATTTTCCTTGCATATATTTTTGTCTATGTTTTATCATATATTTGCTATTTTTATTCAACAACTTCGTCACACAAAAAATTGGCTACTACATTTACAATAAAGAGACTTCCAAATATCTCATTTTGTAATTATTTACTCATTGTAAACTTGTATGATAATTTAATGTACAATCATCTAGGATATACTTATTGAACTCCTTTTCTATTATTACATTTATGAACCTCTTATATACACTTATTCATTCCAATACGAAATGACTTTTTCACAACATTTCTCTTCTCATGTGTGAGTCATCTAAAACATGTATACCAACTTTATTTAAATAAAAACTATCTATTTAATTAATATTAAATTAGATCCAAAATTCCAAATTTGAGGCAACACATAGTTGCTTATATTTTTATATTAACTATTTGTAGAGGATATAGTTGCTAATAAATTTATATATCTAAACCTAATTATAATAGTCACATGAATTTCAAATCAAAAGGGTGTAAACATTATTTATCGAACTATTTTCCTTCTTTCCTTATTGTTAACTATTTTAGAAGGTAATAGGGAGGTTTCCTAAGGAAATTTCTTATTATTAACCATTCAAACATTATTTTTTATTTGAGTTAAATAATTGATCATATACATTTCTTAATGTTTATTTGTTTCTAAACAAATATACAACCACATTAAACATTTGTTTCCTTTGTTATATGTTAACGTGATTATTTTTATTTATTTATTACTTTCAAACATTAAGTAGAGAGAATTAATTCTTTAAAGTTTATTCAATTTTATTAAAATATATCACATATTCAATATTATTGTAATTACCTCAGTCAAAATGTATTTTCAAAGTAAATACATTTTAAGATTTTCCCACCATGATAAATTTTCCATTGATTTAACATACATGTACAACATTTTTCTCCTTTATGTTATAACAAAATTTTATGTGTCATAGCTTCACCTAAATTATATATGTATAGACATACAAACTAGTTTATACCATATGTATTGCATTAGATGTTCTTTAATAATTAATTTAATCTTTTTTTACTTTACGTTACATTCTCTCTCTTATGTATAACTAGGATAGATAAGATTGTTCAATTAATATAAAAATTTATACATAGACTAATTTTGGTATGTAGAATTTGAATCTAAGATTTATTTCTACTTTTAAAGATATTTATATATTATTTAATATTTTTGACCTTATCTCACATCTTCTTCTCTAAATCAATTTAGGATAGTTATTATTGTTCAAATAATGTAAAATTTGGCAACAAACTAATTGGGACCCAATGAATAAGTTATTGAGATTATATTTCACTTTTTAGGTTTTCTTTTATAAGTTTTATAAAAATTAGCATTTCGGGATCAACACCAATGTTTTTTATAACATTACATCATTACCAAAATTATTTATATGTAAGAGTCTAATTATCTTCACATTATTATCAAAAGAGTTTCTTTATATTTTTATTCATAGATTGCTATGTGTTACTTACTTATCCTATTTATTACATCAATTTAATATTTATTTATGTAAGGGACATTATTCATATTTATGTAAACGCACACTTTAAATCATGTTCATGTGTTAAGCACATTGTTCCTCTTATTAAACATATTTTATCCATTATGTGAAAGTTAGTTATCAAAGAAAATATATGTGACTTATATCATGTTATGGGATGTCATTAAATGTATTCTATTTGTTGTGATGCTTCGAGTTGCCATTGGGTTAACCATGTCAAATGTATTAATGTATAACTTTATTCTTATTTGGTCGAATATATAGAAACAAGATTATTAACCTCCTAGTCATGGATTATGACAAGATTTAGGTTTTGATATGTTACAAGGAGCTTTTATCTCTGACTGTAAATATTTCAAAGCTATCCTCACTGCACCCCATGTGCCACAATTTTCATTTGTCTGAAATAGATAGATACTTTGACAAACTATCAGATGAACAACCCTCTTCTATTGCTACTAGGCCCATGAATGGGATCTAAGGGATCATCATGAGCATAGATCCCTATAAGGCTGCAACGCCAGATGGAGTTATTTGATTAGTCTTGTTGAAGAATTGGAAGGTTAGTGCTAACTCGATCACAATGATGACGACTAATGCCTTGATGGGTTTACTGCTTTTAGGAGACTTCTTCAAATCAACATTGTTTTAATTCCCATGGTATCCGACCCTAAAAGATGTGAGTGGTTGAGACCTATACCTCTAAATATCACCGGGCTTGAAAGTGCCTCCAACATAGTGGCCAAGAGATTAAAAAAATATACCTAGCTTGGTGTCAGCTGAAGAGCAGCTTCGTCATCGCAAAATAACCTATAGATTATCCTAGTTTCTAGCCTACCTTCTACATAGGTAAGGGGTCAATTTCACAAAGTCTCCACATTAATTTCAGAATAATTATATGTGCAATGCGGGATAAATAGGGAGGTTGCCGCTCAACAACCAACAACTTGCTTTTGGGGGTATTGTAAACCGAAAGGATTGTACCTAAAGGTACTGTAATGTAAGTTTTATGTAAGTTTCAGGATCCATATGGATGTATGGGGCCATGAGGGAACAATTTCTTCGCATTAGTTCCATATACGTTTGTCATTTATATCTATGCTCTTATAAAAAGAGGGATTTTTTTATTATCTATTTACGCACCAACTATTCTAAATCTCTGTGACCAATCAAAAGACAACATTTTGAGTTATCGTTCTCTCCTTAACTCAATTTCTTTTCACATTTTCTCCAATTATTTTTAAAATACCTCTCTCCAATAAACTACCTTCTCTATTTTGTAACAAACAACTCACGCGTCCTTCTCTTTCTTTAATCAATGCGTCCCAAATTTTTTTCCGATAAGTTAACAGACCTTCCACAATTCTCTTCCTCCAATTAACTATTATTGACTACGTACGCAACTCCCTCTTACCCCCATATTCACTCCGTCCTCAACTAACGAGATGAGAACACTTTCTTTTTCCTTTTTTTAAAGTTGTGCATATGCATAACAACATCGAAAATATAATTTTATTTTAATTGTGATGATTCATATTGTAAAAAATGCAGTGTTTAATTTTACACATAGGAAAAAGTTTTTAAAATAATTACAATGAAAATGGTATCAAAATTTATTTTTCATGTGCGGGGTAGGGGTATTTTGACTAGTATCAAATTATACCACAGTTGTGAAGGAGTACCGCTCGTCACGCCCCCATGGGCTGGTTTGGCTGGATAGATTCGTCGGATGTAGTCGGGTATAACTGTGTGAGTTTCTAATGTAAAATTGCACAATAAACTAATACTTTGTCATCCGGTTATAGCGGAAATCAGCATTCAGCAGCGCCGTGCGCAAATGTTGACTTATGTCTCAGTTGTGTGTCAACATTGAGTTTAATCTTTTATCTTGTCGACGGTCATATGGTTGATCGTCAACCAAATAGGGGCAGCCACAAAGGATATTGATTGATGTGCATGCTCTAGCTTCCACCCAGCACACAGGATCCATATCAGCTCACTAGCTCCTCACCACCCTCTTACATAGAAGGAGGCGACGGCTCAGATTGCCACTCTCTGAGGACCGTACTATGTGCAAACTAGCTGGCTACGTGTCTCCAACCCACTGTGCGTCTACGGCAAAGCTAGCCCCCACAGCAACATGTACTCGCAGCCGGCATCTCACCACTAAGCAACAGCTCCCACCACCACCAGCTGCAGTTGCTCCATCAACCAATATGCACCCCACGGCCCGCCACTCCACCATCGACATGACCAAGCTAAGCTAGTGCTGCACATCGTCGATCGTATGGGGATAAGTGGGACACGAGATAGGCACAGGCGGCCGCACCCACGTACAGATTCACTTCCCATTTGCTGGCCGAACCCGATCCCGTGTCGATCTATGGTGTGGAGTCTCCACCTGAAACTATATCGATATCCATTGCTTTCATATTTCTTTCTTCCTTTTCTTTCTTGATCTTCACAAAATCGTAAAACACCACCGACTGAGGAAGTTTCCTATAGATATAATACCACGCACTCACGCCACTGCTGGAATCCACCTCCTGCATGCTTCGATCCTTTACTGGTTGCCGCATCCCCGCTCGCCTTTGTCGATCATGTTCTATATATATACAATAATAATCTGTAGCTTCTTGCTTTCTTCTCCGTCAGTTCTATAGCCTGCCTCATGCATGCATTGCCTGCAAAGTTTCCCCACTCCCGCCAATCCCGTCATGAAATCCGTCTCAGTGACGAGATTCTTCTTTACCGGCCGGCCGGCGGGCGCACCCAATCCACCGGCGGGCGCACCCAATCCACCGGCGGGAACAAATTGTGGCAGCGCGCGGTTTACACCATGCGCTGGATTATAGAATACAACTAACTATAGGCACTTGGTAGTTGGTACCCTGCCGATAAGAATGGGCCAGCTGCAAACCGAGCGAAAAGCTTACCTTCTTGGTGTTACTATATATATAAAAAAAACAGGTAGTTATTCGCCATGGTAAGAAGGAACCTGCGTTGGAGCCATTTCGATACATGGAAGGGACACTGGAGAGGAAGAAGCGGATAGTGAGTGATCCATTCACCGAATATCGGCTCAAAACTCCACATCTCATCTATTTTAGAAATGTGCCATGGTTCAGCGACTGCCATTTTGCCAAGCATCATTAATATCGTTCTTTGAAGTTGCAACCATCACTATCTCATTGTCAAATTCATGCTATCCATTTTTTAGGGGGCAATTTTATGCTATCTGTTCACACTTCAAAGTAGTAACCGTTTGCAACTGAAACATTTAAACTGCTCCAGGCACCTCCAGTGCTCAGACTAGGCCACATATGCAGAGACAATGAATCTCGCCATTAATTCTTCTCTGCGGAGCCAGAGTAAATAATCAGCATACCCGATTCATTGTCATTACGGTGGTACGCACGTACTGACTAGTAAGATCAAAGATTTATATTGAATTTTCTTACGTATTCGATTGAGAAATTAATAAAGACCTATAATTAATTTTAAATAGCTATGACCTATAATTAATTTTAAATAGCTATGAGCAACTGTCCACCAAGATTAACTTTACACCAATAGTTTGTACATGTAGACTATGTAGGAAGGACCTTGTGACAATAGAGCCACTTGAACATATGCTCGCATATGTCAACACGTCACCTTTAACACCGTAAATAAGTAAATACTGATTAGCCAACACAATGGCGATGGTAAACTAACAAGAGTACATGTGCTAAGCATGTGAGTCTCAATCGACATATCATATTATAAAATAAAGTCAAGTCTTTGAGATCTAGATATATCTTTTATGTACGTTGAAATACACATACAAAAAACTAATTTGATGTGTACCACATCACTTTAAGGACAAATTGTTCGTCTCACGTGTTAATCACGTGAGCTACGGTTGAGTTTTTGTGCATACGAAAGATATGATTCATGACATCAACACATACACATACATATATTGATATTTAAATCTCACCACATAAGTGACGTTTATCTTTCAGTTATTCATTCAAACTTGTACTTGAAAGAGAAGGCACATTATGTTCAGTCGAGCCGAACTTGCCATTGTTGATATCAAATTCTTTCGATGTGTTAAAATTATAAGAATTATGTAAATCTATTCTTTCAAGTACCTTTTGCTCCTCTGCTCGCTCTCTTCTGTCATGCACATCATGGCTGGATTATCAACATGACATGATAATAGACCTTCTAATTATTTTCAAGATAAAGTAGATGAGTGTCATTTTAGATTCCTAAACTTTGAGACTCTTATCTTCATGTTGCAGATGTGAACACTTCCATTCATTTCATGCAATCGCTAGTGGCTTCTCATTTTTTGTTTCATACTACCAATTCATAAAGAAGATTGATTGCAAAAATTTATTGATCTCATTTTCTTTTTGTTTCTTGATTGGGGAAAACATCTATAACTATTGCAATCACATATATTATGTGTGCTTTATGAAAACTAACACATTATAAAATATATAGGTGAATACATACATTATTGGATTTCTTGAAAAATAATTACGTATAAGTGGAGAAGGGTGTCTAACTATAATAAATCAACTAAAGATAAGATGTTTAACTCCATTGCTTCTACACATGCTATCACATTTTTACTTCTTTTTTTTCACGCTTGACACCTATGTTCATTCAGCTTGCCAGGATAGCACTTAGGCCTAAGCATTGTCATTGAATCTCTCAATGTCTTCATTTTTAGAAACGCATTTAGGCCTATATGAATTCTATTGTTAATGGAAAAATGTAGTACTTGATAAGAAAAATCGACACAACTTTCCATCTATTAAGGATAATATCATGTATGAAGGTTTTCCATCTTTTGATGCTCCCAGATTCATCATCTCATCAAAGTTGCGCACAAACATTAGATGCTAGTAACAAACCAGATGACATTGGACATGATAATATTTGGAGAGAGAAATGAGTTAAATGGTAATGGTGATGTCATAATTTTTTAGTTTGATAAAACTTATTTGTTGTGTACATGGATTATACTAGTTGCAAATAATATTTCACTATAGACTATATTTTTTGTTAACATGATATTTTCCTTTTGAATGGATGCTAGTTCGATGAGAACATTCACATATTTGGGTGATTTCAGTACATATAAAGCCAAATATAACTTATCATGAAACAATACAAGTAGACGTAAATATATTCCCACTTTATCTAATGTTTGTCCTTGAGCTTTATGTATTATCACTGCAAAACATAACTGGATGGAAAATTGTAATCTCTTAAATTGAACTAGTAATTTCTCATTCTCTTTTGGCATCAATGGAATCCTTTAGATAAATATTCTTTGTCCTTTCTTGTGTCACACTATTATTTTAGTATCAATGACATTTCTATTGAACTTTCCAGATTTAACCTGTATGCCATTACAAAGACCTGAAAAAGGATGGATATTTGTCAGCAACATGATTGTTTAGTTTTTTGTAAGCACCAACTTGCACGACAGAAGACCAAAATGAGCTAAATAATTTAGAAACTCTTCCTATTGCTACTGATTGGTGTTGTCAATAGTTTAATCATACTAAAGTATTCCTTCTTATCTCATAGGAATATTTCAATTAGTAGATCATTTATCTTATAAGAAAAATTAAATTTTTTTAGTTAGTATTGTATGATTCATAAGGGAACATATGTTGTCTTGGTCAATGGTAGGTTTGGAGAACATTGCATGTATCAATTCTTGATTAGAAGATGCTTCATTGGTAAATGGTATCACCATGCTAGAAATTTCAACTTGGTTCCCAATTTTGGAATCTTCTATACCTTTTCCAATAGAAAGTAAATATTTGTTGAAATATTTTGACATGATTCTCTTTTTCTTGTTGTAGTTTATGAACATGTCTCCACAACTTTGATTTAACAATTTTTTTTGCAATAATTTGCACTTTTACTCCTTGTCATACAATTGGAAAAAAAATTCATGAGTCACAACAAATACAACAACTATTTCTCCAAAATGTAATGTGTTCCTTTTTCTTTTACCAGAGATACTTCATCCCAAACTATAAGCTTATTTCTTCTAAGGAGTTCACCAAGGATGCATTGCTTTGAAACATTGCATATTCTTTTATCTTCATTTTTCATTGGTATCTTAAATCTTGAGCGTGTAGTTCTGCCAAAATGTAATTAAGATGTTGCTACACTAGTAGCAAATGATATATGACCACATGATCTAACGTTGGTTACTAAAGCATGATACAAGAATATTTTACCTGTTCCATCTAGACCTTGAATAAAAAACACTCCTTATTTACCAGCATTCAATAAATTAATAATTATTATAAATGTACAAGTTTGATCATAATTAAGTTGTGATATTGCTAGTATATCATCATCAAAAGTTGTGATATTTAGTTCTTCTTCTACCTCTTTGTATAAATTTTCATGTTCGCCATGAACAATAGATGTCAACTTAAGTCTGAGAACAACTTACCCATTAATCCTAAACACAAATGAGTGCTCTTTAGAGCACTATTGTAAGCTATTTTCCAACACTCTATGTCAAGAATACAAGTCTTCATTCATTTTCTTCTTGAACTTCTCTCAAAGAGTTAAAGGTATGATATGTAGACAGTGGACCATTATAGTATAAAATACTTGTCAGAGTCTAGAAGGAATATGATATATCACTACTTGTCAATTTCTAGTAAACCCAACTTTTCAGCACCTACTGAAATGTATTGCATTTTATCTTATTTATTGTCTTCAAATTGTCAAAATATATAGCACCTTTTATATGATTCAAAAAATATCACATATGCTAGCATTTGCCTTCAATAGGCTTTGCAAAAATATGATCCTTCCGACCAAAATTCTTTTCTTTCTTCTATACCAATATTTAGAGACTTTATTCTAGACATAATGCTCATGAAAATATTTATATAGGTATTTACCTTCCACATTGATGTAATTTGTCCTAATATGTTCAGTAAGCATTTCTCTCAAGAAAAGATCGTTTTGTAAAATAGTTGACAAAACTTGTTTTTCATGGAATATAACAATGTTCTTATCATTGGATGAAGTTGAAAAGATGTCACAAATGGATGCATTTCACCCACCTTCTGTGGTGACACCTACCTTCCATATACAAATTGTGCAATTTCACTATTCAAGTTCTTAAATTGTTTCTAGTCCACTTGGAACAATATGTGACCATGTCCTTTGTATATGTATTTGTATAAGTACTTTGGTGCTTTGATTAAAGAACATATCTCAATATTTACATGATAGTTATAGTTAGCTAACAATAATGGATTCTATGAGACAATTCAATGATCATGAATCGTGGTGGAACCTACTCCTTCCAAATCACAAGTTGTCGTGTTCAATATGGAGGGTGACAATTTTCACATGAGTAGCAATCATGCAAAATTCCTCCAGATAATTATTCTTGCAATGCCCATTCTCCACACACAATTTTTTGGTTTAAGGTTCCACATGACCAGAACCATATTTTTATGTAGATTTGACTCTTTTCTTGTATTTTAGCATGTATACATATCAATCATATACATCATATATTTTGACTCTTTTTCAGCATGATCAAGAAATGTGCATACAACAATCCTCTTTTTGGGTATTCTATCACATATACATAAGATATCGCATGCCCAAATATTTTTCTTAAAGATCAAACTTAAACTTTGTAATTTTTCTTTAATTTTCAAGCAAATAGATCTAGCCTATTTTGTGCTTCTTCAAATCTTAAAAATTCTTATTTTACTTCAAACTTATAGTTCTGTCTCTCTGGTTTTTGGGGTCTTTTTCTTAGAGACGCCATGCTTTGTTGTATAGCTTAGCTATACCTTACTTTTGGCAATATATTTACCCTATTCCAAAAAAAAAAACAAAAGAAGTTTGAAGGATAACTCTTTTTCTAACTCTAATGTCGATATTTTGTCCTTAATAATGCTATAAACAATTCCTTGATACAAATCAACAAATTTTTTTGGTTGATCTCTTCTAATATAGTCCAATTAACTTTTCAAGATTAATTTACCTACCAAGAATATATTTTTCCAAAAGTCTTTAAAAATGTATCAAGATTGATTTGTTGTCATCTCTAATTTCTAGCTTATAGAATAATATTTATGATATGAGATTGTTTTCCTTCTCTTTTGTTTGATTCCTAGAGCTAAAAGACAAAACAAATTTTTTTTAATAAAACTTATTATTTTAAAATAAATATATCAATTACTTTATATGTATATTATTTTCTTGTCTGAAAAATTCATTTATATCATTGAAATAACATGGATCAAAATATGATCGGTTGATCATCAATTGCCCCTTTTTATCTTTTCATGAAATTTTGTCATGCCAACCAATGTCACCATGTGGAAACAACAATGGATACTACAAAGGATCATAACATCCACAAGTAATAGTTAACCTAATGGATACTACAAATATGTGTGTAAACATGAATATCTTGTTAAAATTTTATGTCATTGGTTCTTGTCATTTTCATTTTCTATCCAAATGGCAACCACTTGTGAACATGTTGATTCATTCAAAATTCCTTGATCTATACTTGGAGTTGAATTTATAAATATTTGAACATTCTCTATGTCTTGTAGATATTTCAAGAATCAGAAGAATTTGGAGCATGAATTTGCATGTGATATAGTAATCAGTATTTTGAATACATCTTCTCTCAGTCTTGATGATTGATGAAGCGTATATTTGATTTCATGATCTGTGTCATAGAAATATAGCTGTAAATGTAATGGGTGTTAATCTTTAGGTATCATCTTATTTTTGAACTGATATACTTGTCCTTGTACTTTGAAAGTATGTATCCCTTAGTTTCTCCTTAGAAGGAAATTGTCCTTATTCACACCCATAGATGTAAAACTAAAAGAGTTTTTGTTTTTGGAAAATATAGGCACAGAGTAGCCAGTGGAAATAAAAACTTTATCTATCCATATTCCTCAGAATAGCAAGATTGCATCAACAATGATGTAAAGGGAATGATGGTTTAATGAGTTGTACCTAGTCCTGGAGCAAGTCCAATGACTATTCCTCATTGTAGTGGTGAAACTCTCTTGGTTGCACTAGGACAACATCTATAGTAGCTCCTAGTCTTCACCACATATGGCAAATTGACGTTGTCTTCCTAGCAGTAGACAACAACCTCCTCGCCTCTATGGTAGTCCACACAGACCATTTAGAACTCATGTCATTCTACTATAATAGATAGGAAGGAGTTGTCCCTCATGTTGATGTACTAGTCAACAACTTGTTCTCCCACAATTGTTCTCCCTTGCTATCCCTCCCTTTACCAGGTAGGACTTGGTTAGGAGGCCGGATCACCCCCTTACTAAAATTTTGAAGAATTAACATCCATTCCAAACACAGTCAAAGGTATGTTGGAATAGGTATAAATTTTCCAAATTTATTATAATGGTATGCAAAAGAACAAAGTGTAGAAATAGAATAAAAATACTAACTATATTCAACTGACATAGAAGATTACACAAGTACGTCAAAATCTCCGATTTAGGGTTTACAACAATATACAAAAAAAAGATCTAGATAGAGGGAAGTCTAAACTACTTCAAATCTTTTCTCCAGATCAACATCTTCAAGTGTTAGGTCCATGTCCAAAGCTATGTTCTCTTGATTCTAGTCAACAACTTGTCCTAATCTGGGTGGTTGGGAGAGCACCCAGCAAAAGGGAAAGGAAACAAGGTATGTGTCAAAATATTGAACAAGTACATAAAAATAATGATAACATTGAAGTATAAATATATGGATTCATCACGTGATGAGAGGGAAAAGAGGATGAGGTATATAAAAAAATAGATTCTTGCCAAAAACCAACAAATAATAATGAATTGCATGAATGATCAATATTGGACTACAATAACTAAGTAGGGTTGAGGCACCTACCGGACCTCAACCTATAGGTGAGGAGAGAATTAATGCATTCCCATTCACCTACACACATTTTTATAAGGGGGAGAATAATATGTTACCCACGGAGAATCAACACATGACCTACTATGGGTGGTTGTACATAAGTACCACTACTATAGCTAAATAGTCAAATACACCATCATGCATAAGAAGTAGTAAATTGGCAAGATAAATAGTCACATAATTGCAATTTGGTAGTGGGCTTCCAAGACCCATGAAATAAAACATCAATACTAATTTTGAGGCAAGTACATCTAAAGATTTATGAGTAGAGGAAACCGAGTTCAGTAAAGCCTCATTAGGGAAAGTAAGGTTGGTTCACAAGTAACCCAACTAAAGGGTTATATATGCACATACCTCTCATATGATTTCAACTACAACTTTCATCACTTTATTGATTCTAAGACCAACTTCTCCTATTTCCAATGTATAACCATGTATTAGGGTATGTTATATGCATTAATGTAAAGAAAACCCCTATTTTTGACTTTTTGCACAAAACTTCGATTTAGACTCTAAAAACATCACCACTGATCTAGTTAGGTTCTTCTGATTAAGAAAACATGTAATTCTTCATATTTTGGAGTTATGAAGGTGAAAGTGTATTTTTGGTGATTTTTAGGTATTTAATTCATTTTATAAAAACTCTTTTAGACAAAACTCCAAAGAAAACCTTAGAACTATTTTTGTTATAAAGAGCACTTTTTCAAAGTTCAAAACATATTTTCTTTTTATTTTTGGACAAGGGAAGAAATAGTTATGAATTTCTCAAAACCGACCAATGGGAAATTGCCACATCATAAAGCTAAAGTCTTGACTCCATCACTAAGTGCAATAACTGCAAGTAACTCAGAGAAAATAACGTGATGGCTATGGTTTCTTCCTCCCTTCCTTTTTTTCACCTCTTTTATTTCACTTTCTTCCCCATCATTAACAACAAACCACAATGGATGTGTCCTTTTCTTTATCACCTCTTGCATCTCTACATGTTGCATCTTAAGCATGATAGCATAAATTACATGTATTATCTCGTGCACAATAGCATATTGAAATCCCTAATGGGCCTAGATAATATTGGGTTGAAGAACTCATGCATTCATATACAAATTTTTATGTCAATCATAAAACATTAAAGTTACATATCTATATTCATATGAAGAAATATGGGTGACATGCTTGCTATTCAAATGCATGATGTCAACCTGTTAGTTTCATCAACAAGTTAACTATTAGAAGTAGCAACAACTCATTTTCTTTGAAAAAAACTCCATGCATTACTACCAAGTACTACACTAGATATCTTTAGTTTTGGCCACCCCATGCTCACTATGATATCTTGCAGTTGTTTATGATGCATAGAAATCATCATCCTTGCAACTCATTGTTCTTGCATGTTTTCATCCATGCCCTTCATTGCTTTACAGTCATCGGTCCATCTAGGTAAATTGTCAGTTTATAGCCTATTAAATGCAATCTTGTTTGATTGTCTAGTTATTGAGTCCTTTCTATTCCATACGGTGTGTTCCATTCACATGTAGCAGCAAGTGCCTGCATTGAGGAAGTAGGAAAGTGATGTAAGGGTTCTTGTAGGCTATAAGTAAATAAAAGTAAGGCCTGATTATTACTATTTACATCCCTTTCCTCATTTTTCTTTCTTCTATTACATGTGTTTTATTGAGAATTTTTCTTGTTGCCATTGCCTGGTGGGAAATAAACCAAAGGGTAAAAGTTGATCTTTGCAGTGTTGTTCCCACCATAAAAAGTCACTACCATCCAACCCTTATTCTCTTTCTGATGATTCACTTACCAATGTTCTATGTCATAGTTAACTTGTTGTAGACACAACAATAGTGTCAAGGTAGTGTGTTTCTGTGGTGGTATGGATGGATTCCCAATTGCATGTCAACCTTATGGCTAATATACCAACTAATAAAACCGCCATCCAATTATAATATCAGGTTTTATACAATTTTCTATAGATTTAATTAAATGTTGGCTTGGTTTAAGAATAATATGTATCTTTGCATCCTTTTTTCTCACATGTATGCACCCACGAAAATGTTGGGTAGAATCATTTTTAAATAGTTATCTCAAAAACTATACCAAAAATTATAGAAAACATGACATCCTTTTTATTAGTTTTCATTGTATTCTTTCAACTTGACATGCATTTGTTTCATGCTTCCATCATCTTGTGTACTTTACATGCAATTTGTGATTTTGTCTTCTGAATTTGGCACGTAGGGTGAATGTCGTTCTCCTGCATACTTTATTTGGCTTGAATACTTCCACATTAATTATGATTTTGTCTTATTAATTTCAAACTTAGGGTCGGCATGTTCCAATGAGTAGGAAAACATCATCATACTATCATCACGAGTAACTCGATAACTTATTACAACAGATGTATTTTCTATTTCCAACCTTCTTCTATGTTAATATGTAACACCACGATACTTTCTAGCCCCACTTATTAACAACTTATGGAGATAATATAGAGGCTAAGAATGTGGTAAAGGCAGAGTTTTGGGTTCACTATCACTCAAGCTCTACCTTTCAGGCTATTATTACACTAGCCATATTGTGGTGACATTATATAATCTTAGTTTGAATATTATGTTGTTATTTCAATTTATAGATACAAATATATATCCTTTCATGTCTAGGTTTATTCTTACTATCACATTCCATCAAAACTATTTGGTTTTAAATATTTCAATACATTTATAACAAATTTTACTTTTTATATTTTGATGCATGCATTTTTATCTGTGAGTTGTTTTCTTCTCAAAGCAACAGTTGTACCATATTTATCTAATTTGTATGCATTTTCATGTCTAAACCATCACTCTTTAAATTTGTAAAAGAAACTATTTTTAATTTATTAATATCTATACATTTTTGTGTATATACAGACACATATATCAAAGATCCATGTAGTGTACATAGGATGATATATTCCAATCTTTCATAAGAAATGATGGCAGAAAAATAAAAGTGTTAAAGGGAATATTATTCCAATCTAGAGGAGAAAAAGGCAACAAAGCTTGAAAAAAGTAGAGAAAAGTATTCCAAAAGAAAATGGCCACTCTATAATGGATGTATAAAAGAATCAAGATCAACTACAAAAACATAAAACATTCATTAGATATTCATGTTACTTTATCATTTGGATAAAAATATATTGAACACTTATGATTTGAGATTTTTAGTGTATGGGAGGTTGGATCTTCAACAAGATTTTGTAAAAAAGATTCTTTAGCTTCCTCATTGACTATAAAGAAAATAAGTGAACATATAGAGGAAAATTTCATAACATATGTGTCTATACCTAATGAACAAAATGTATTTCCTAGATGTTAAAATTGTGTCCATTGTCATACAAAAATACTTCCAAACCAGACATGAATGTTTTGTTGCTGTGATGGAGAAATTTTTATAGTAACAAATGTTATCCCAATAGGATTTCATCATCTATATTTGTCTATATAGAAAGAGGCTATTCACTTTTGAAAATATATAAGAACTTACAACTATTGGTATGTATGCCCAGAGATCCAATCATATGATAATTGTGATGGTGATCATATAAAAAAATTGATTAATAATAAATGAAAGCTTCCAAGTCATTCTTTTTCACTTAGTTATGAGATTATGAGGGAACATAGTGAATTTATAAAGAATGATAATTACTCAATGACATATGTCTTCAAGTACATGACTTGAACTATGAGATCATATAGATGTTAAGAGTATGCACATTCTTATTATGTCCCTGGCCAGATGTTACTTGATGTGTGCTAATCTAGCACCCTTTTTCACAGACTTTTAAGTCTTTTCACATGAAAATTTCTATCTTTATCCATTGAAAAGAAACAAATTTCTATCTGCTTCCTTTCATCACAATTTAACTACATTCTCACCAAAAACTTGCAATTCTTGCAGATTCAGGACATGAGCCTTTAAGGCCCCTAAACTTGCTTAATGAGTTGAATAAGCTTAATTATCATAATTGAATTCTTATAACCCTGATATAACATTTTGATATGCTTTGAAATCATAAGACAATCTTAAGTTTCAAACGTGGTCCAATTTGGACACTGTTTGAGCAAGTTATGCAATTTTATGCACATTTTGGACTTTTATGCAATTTACCCAATTGAGAGGTTTTCTTTGCAATTTGTCACTTGAATTATGTTCCTTGGATATTATATCATCATTCTTGAGCTTTCTGATCCATGGGGCACCTATTTAAACCTTGGTTTGAAGGTGTTTTCTCTAAGGGTATTTTAGGGTTTACCCCTTCATGGATGAGCTACCTTTAGTAACTATCAACTAATGAATTATTTGTTTTTCTTGGAAATTCAATAAACGAGGGATATTAATGTATCTATGGACAGTGGGTTAGTTTCTTGTGTGTGTGCTTGTATATTCTTAATAGTTGAAGGCCACAGACACTTGGAAAGATACTAGAACTTCAACTTTTTTCTTTATCTTTATCTTAAAGTTTCATATACTTATCCCTAAGCACCCAAACAAGACATTTTCTCTCCACTACTTCCCTCTATTTAAAAACCTCATTCTCCCTTTGTGCTTCTGCGAATTTCCTATCCAAGGAAGAAGAAACAGGGGATCTTCTTAGAAAAAGAATCTAGGGTTACAATTGACTTCCTTTTAGGGTCTGAAAAGCTTCCTTTTAGTGATCTTGACCTAAAAGAGTAAGAAATCCCTTATTTCCTCCATTTATTTCTTTGTTATCCTTCCTCCTACCTTTCTCTAGGTTGGAACCTTGCTGTTCCATGGTAGAAATTTCTCTAAAGCTCTAAAACCCGTTTCTCTAAAGCTCTAAAACCCTACCTTTCTTTCTCCTTATGCTTAGGGTTTGCTCATTTGATGAAGAAAGGTGTTAGATGGACGAGTTCACTGCTTATGCTTGGATTTCCTACCCTAACTTCTCGTGTTTTATTCTGTTTGGGAGTTTATCTTCTAATTAGAGGCAAGTTTTATAACTTGATCCATGTTTATTGCTTACCATAAGCTTGCTAGCTCATGTTCTTGCTTGAAAATGATGATTCATGCACTAAAAGCTATGCTTGACTTGGATTTCGATTTTTATAATATTCCCTGTTCTGATTTCAGTTCTAGATGAACCTATGATCATGTGTACATTTTAAGGTATAATATGACTTCGATCAGGTTGGCTTGACAACCTATGGTGCTAAGCATCTATCAACCAATGGTCAATTTTAGGGTTTTAAACTGATTTATTTTATAAACCCATGACCCGATGATGGTATCATTGCAACAACCCTATTGTTTTGTCTTCATGACAACTGATGGTTGGGATCAAAGGTGTTAGATGATGGTTACAACCTATGTTCACCCCCTTAGGTCAGGTTTTGGATCAATTAGAAGTTTAATGATCAACCATTAAGTACCCTAATGATGTTATCAATCAACAGTGATATTAGTTTGATATTTGATGTTGATTACTGAATATAGTGCTGATCTAACAACCTATGGTGACTTAATGGTCACTAATTATTGGTGGATCAGGTCTCCAAAACCTATGGTGAGTTAATCATATAGTTGTAGCATCAATTAAGCCTTAGACCAATGGTTTCTTAGGTCACTTGATGCAATGGTCGGACCTATAATGTAACTGATGGTTATAACATACGAACTTGACCCAATGGTCAAGATCTGATGTTTATTCCTCCAGTATAGTGGAATGATGACTAATGTAATATGTTGGTCCTAATAATGTGATTTATATGGTTTCCTTTATATGATCAACTTAAGGAGCTTACTTGTTGACAATGGATGGCTTGTTTTAAATGAATAGTCGATTGTGGGTTTTACCCTACTATCAATAGAACTTTTTGTGTTGTTAATAAAAAGATGTCTAGGGTTATATGGTGACTCTTTCTAGAGCACAAATAAAGGACTTCATTGGTGTTTTATCCAAGGTGTTTACTTATGTAAACAACCAATGGTCTTACCTTTTAAGCATCCAATGGTTCTGGGTGACATTGTGGTATGGTGATATGGGTTGAATGATGATGAAACCAATGGAGGGTTACACTTTATAAGGTAGTCTTACCTATTCACTCATATGCATGGAAGGGATGATAACCATATTGTGTTGATATGTAAACCTAATGAGGTATATCTTGTTATACCTAGCTTTAATATAACTAAATGATGGTAATTGGCTATGAATAGTCCTTGAATGACTAATATAATCATGGAGTACTCTGTTATTGTTGTTGAAACCCTAGTATGCTATAATCGGATGGTTACACCTTGATTTATGTGCGGGTTCATACTTTAGAATACCATGGAATGTGATGGTGATTCTTCTCCTTATCCATCCATGATCTAATGGGGATGTCATGAGTTAGGGTTTGGGTATGAGTGTTAATTAATAACATTAATATAATTTATCTTGTTGAACCTAACTCTAATGAAAATAGATAAATATGAGTATTCATGTTTAACCTTATTATAGGATGGCATGATGGTGAAATGATCTCCTTAATATGATCATAACCTTAATATGTTAATTGGTGGCTATCATGGCCACATGGTTGATACTTTATTATGCTTAACATATGCATTATGAATATGATGAGGGTTAATCATATCTAGATTCCTTGCATGTTGATGTAATAAAGGAATGTTCTTAATGTCAATATAACCCTTCTATGATTGTTTGTGAATATCTCCTAGCTCATTAATGTAATATTGGGTTGATCCGGTGTATTATATGTAAGTGATGTTGTTGAGCCTTGTTATGAGGCATGCAAAGATAATGATGATCTTGCATGGAATAATATGATGGTCTTAATGACCTTTGGCCATGGTTGAGCCCTGAATGAGGTGTAATCCTCTTGTGTTGATAAGGATTAATAACTTGTGATATTGTGAAAAGGATTTATATCTTGTGATAGTATGATGACTAGTGTGGTCTCATGAATGGCAAGTGAATAGTACCATGTGATGATGAGATAACAAATTATGTTTCACACGTTTTATATCTTTTAAAAGTTGTGATATTTATATGCTTGCTTGAAGTGAATTAGGGTTTGTATGTCCACTTGTTTGATGCAGCCTTAATTCACCCAATCGGCATAACTAATCAAGTAAAACTCTAATCATGTAGTGCCATGTGCCATGGATCCATCTGAGTGTCAGAACTTGCCAGATGGTGAAACGAGTATTCCTAAGGGAAACTCAGAGAACATACTATTGAGTATGTGGGGGTGGCAAGTTGAGGATACATCCTTGTCATCCACAATGCAGGTTGTGGAGGATGGCTATGGTCATGATTCATACATCTGATGTGATTGAGAATGGTTGCGGTCGTGTCTCAGTGATTATATATGTGACAAGATTGGAGGACAAATGTGGTTGTACTTCGGATGGTAGGTTATGCGTACCCACCTCCTTTCACTAGTGTTGTGACCTATACCAAGGATGAACTAGGTTGTTAGCAACTTGACCTCATGTGTCACTATGGCGGACCCATATTGACTGGGGTCAGAGACGATCTTAGGAGTTTGGCTCTTCCTAAATCTTATATGGCACTAATTTTGACTTAGTAGTGGTCAGTTGGATTTTGAGTGGTGTGCTCAAATTCCTTAGGGCATAATAAAATATGTAAGATAGTCATGTAGCATATCTATTTAGGTTTATATACAATGCTTCATATTGGATGATAACCCTTGTTTACTTTCTTTTCAATGAGATCATGTATAGTACAATAAGAGATAATAGATATGATTATGTTATAGTTATTATCATGTTGTAAACATGCTTATGTTGTCAAATATACTGACACTAATAGTTAAGATGATGCTGCAATCTATATTTAATATTGCTGTCCATGCCTATGTAAGTAGAAATGCTTAAACTGCTAATCATTCCTATGTAGTTCATTGTGTTATGATGTTAGTTCTAGTTATGATATATATCTATTCCCTTTATTTGAGATGCCGATATTGATAGCCATGTTATGTTATTAGACATATGCATGATGTCAGGGATGCTTATGCTACTAAATTGCTTGTGATATTAGCAAGGAATATGATGATAGTCAGATTAATGATAATGATTGTTAATAGATGAAATTTGATGATATTTGAGTTGATATCTATCCAAAGAAAGGGATTTATTTGTTATCTATATAAGCATTGATGATCATACTTGTTGCTAAGATTAATTGCTTAATCTGTTTAGTATACTTGAACTGTTCAATCTGTTCAATTGATTATTAAATACTCCAACTACTTAGTTACCTACTATTTAAAATGTTGTAATCAATAAGCGTTGTTGGAGGTTATATCTCTTGCTGGGACATGAGTCTCACCCTTGTGGTTCGCCACATTTTTTAGGTAATCGGAAGTGACAAAAACAAACATGTGGTAGAAAAGAGGAGCTATAGTAATGAATCTTTGAGAAAGTTGATTACATGTCTAGTGTGTCCTAGAGTCGTCCCTGTACTCTCATGTTCGGGCAGGAAAAGTTTGTATATGGTGTTTCAAATAAATCAAACTTTTGTTAGCATGTTAATGCTTGTTTGT
Source organism: Alisma plantago-aquatica (assembly GCA_963693085.1). Classification (NCBI taxonomy): domain Eukaryota; kingdom Viridiplantae; phylum Streptophyta; class Magnoliopsida; order Alismatales; family Alismataceae; genus Alisma; species Alisma plantago-aquatica. The sequence continues at coordinate 824,010,360 of OY856414.1, read as the reverse complement.
GTGGAATATATGAATATTGTTATCCTGTGTATATATGTTGTGGATAAGGAGATAGAACAATTTGTATCAAATTCTTGGCATAGTATGGATACAAGAAAGATGTTGGGATCTTATTCAAACGTTTCTGAACGGGTGTTGATGTTGAAATCAGTTTTAATTTACCCATATTTTTGGGTATGTGATTAATTAGTGATCAATTGTGTTTAATGTTTTGAGTAACCTCGTTTAGTGTATCGTGTTCTCACAAGTTGGTATCAGAGCTTTAGGATCACTGAGTCTATAGAGACACTAGGACTTAAGTCTAGGATGATATCTAAGTTAGGAACGTGACACAAAAACATGGTGCATACTGCCTAATCTCAGTACTTGGATGCCCTGGACAGACATTCAATTATTGAGGAAAGGTAAGTATGGAACTCTTAGATTGTTATCTTTCTGATTACTATGATCAAGTAGTCATTTTTAGACCATCTAAAGAGCACAATGAATAAGAAATCATGATGTGAATATCTCAATCCTACCTTAAATAAGATGAGAATTGCATCATAATCTATCAAAACTTGAATGTTTGGTAGATGAAGAGAAAGACACAACACCAAGAAATCTAAATCTGAATACAAATAAGCAAAAGAGAAGTTCTTGAAGATGTAATTTAAGAAGATAATAAAGTAAAATATAGATAAGTCTATGCTTGTAAAGTGATTCAAGGTATGAAATCCACATAAGATGGAGAGAAATCAAATGATAAGTATATAGTGAGAAGATAAATGAGAACAATGACAAAGGAATAAGGTGGAACCTGAGTTAATCACAGACCAACCTATGTGTGTATGAAAGTGTTAATGTAAAATCAGCATGGTATGTGAAAGAAATTAAGGGAGATGATCCCTGCTTAATGAAGAAAATGAAGAATATGATTATTTACCTGTTGATAAGTGGTTGAAAAACATAATAAAATAAGAGAACATACACTAGTGGGATAAATAGTCATCAAGGAAGGAGTAATGAGATATGTTAGTCGTGATGATTCCTATGCTAATGGTAAGGAACCCGAAATAAAAAAGGTAAAATGATACATAAGAAGTTGTAACCTGCATAATGAAAATAGAATTGGTTACCTTTTTGCTAGTGACCCTGGAAAAATACTACTATGGTTTGGGAAGTGTGTTTCACTTTGTGTCTTTCCTTTCTAGGGTACATCTTTCAAGTGGATCATTTCCACTTGGTACATGTGGATTCACTTCAAATATGAGGGTGGATATCTTATTATAGCATATGGTTGCATGGACTATGGTTCCAAGATCATAAAGTTTGTGATAGGTTTGCTTTTGAGCCTTCTAATAATTTGGGAGACTCCTCTTATATGTTTTGAAATTTATTATGTTGGTAAAAGTAGATGAGATAAGGATGTGAGTTCCTTATAGAACATGAGGTGGATACCAAGGTAATGAATCCTAGTATCCAAGATGTATCAAAAGTATGGGAAGTATGTGAAGGTTGGAGATGTTTACTAAATGAACATATCAAGTATTCCTCCCCCTTAAAGAGAGGGATAGAGAGTTAATGATGACCCTTTAAATGTTGTTTGGAAGGAAAACAAAAGTGATTCTATAAAGTTGTGTATGGTTCAGTGATAGTCGGGCAAGACCACTATCAAGGATAGACGGTTTGTTGGTCGATAGATATGTGATACCATGTTACTTTAAGATAAACCTATGATCAAATATCAATGCATAAGAGTTAGATTGGATGACATAATTCACATGACCATGATGAGTTTAGAGTTATGTCCTTTAGACTAACCAATTACAAATAGAATTTATGAATAGGAGGAACAGAGTATTTCAGTCATGTTATACAAGTTATATCAAGCTTTGAATGATGACATGTCAAATTATTTCAGATATGGTAAAAAATATGATCAATATTTCTTCAAAAACCTTAGGGTTGCTGAAGAAGCAATAGCTATGAGACAAGTTGAACAAGAGTGAGATGGGGTTGAATAAATGTCTTTATGGGATCATGATATGTCTTCTAATTAGGTTGTGTAAATCCTAATAAGGTCAAGATAGTAGTGTTGTTTCTCCCCTAACAAGTTTGATTAGGAATGATGTTTCCTTGTATGGAATGACAGGTGCCAGAGTCAACATTTTTTTAATGTTGAAAAAGAACTAAAAAGTGTTCCAGTGTCAGTGTATCTAGAAGAAAAAAAGGATGGATACATCACCTTTTTTTATGCTTCAAGGAATGGTATGGGACACATGGCATGATTGGTAAAAAGCTAGCAAGTATGACTTTTGATTAATGTGTTGATACAATAGTTATAAATTTAGGATGATAGCTAGAATCTAAAGTTGAACATTACTACTAGAGTTGTATAGATGACATATTAAGTTTCTACATTCCATATTGAGAATGTCTTCTTAGGTGGGGGTTTTTGTGTTGACCCAAGATGAGATATGTATGAATGATGTGACATCACAATTATATGAAAGTAACCATGTGAAGGTAATAGGATGAGTGCAAAGGAAGTACCCATCTTTGTTTACCTTGGATTTTGGCGGCTAAATCCCTGTTAGGGGTTTATAGTTGTAAGGCCCCTAAACTTACTTAATGGGTTGAATAAGATTAATTATCATAATTGAATTCTTATAATCCTAATATAACCTTGTCATATGCTTTGAAATCATTAGACAAGCTTAAGTTTCAAATGAGGTCCAATTTGGACACTGTTTGAGCAAGTTATGCAATTTTATGCACATTTTGGACTTTTCTACAATTTACCCAATTGAGAGGTTTTATTTGTAATATATCACTTTCATTATGTTACTTGGATATTCTATCATCATTCTTGAGCTTTTTGATCCATGGGGAACCTATTTAAACCTTGGTTTGAAGGTGTTTTCGCCAAGGGTATTTTAGGGTTTACCCCTTCATGGATGAGCTACCTTTAGTAGCTATCAACTAATGAATGATTAATTTTTCTTGGAAATTCAAGAAACAAGGGATACAAATGTCTCTATGGATGGTGGGTAAGCTTCTTGTGTGTGTTGTTGTATATTCTTAATAGTTTTAAGGCCATGGACACGTACAAAGATACTAGAACTTCAACTTTTTCTTTTTCTTTATCTTAAAGTTTCATATACTTATCCCTAAGAACCAAAATGAGCCATTTTCTCTCCACCAATTCCCTCCTTCTATGAACCTCATTCTCCTTCTGTGCTACTACAAATTTCCTATCCAAGGAAGAAGAAAGAGGGGATCCTCTTGGAAAAAGAATCTAGGGTTGCAATTGACTTCCTTTTAGGGTTTGAAAAGCTTCCATCTAGTGATCTTGACTTAAAAGAGTAAGAATCCCTTATTTACTCCATTTATTTCTTTGTTATCCTTCCTCTTACCTTTCTCCAGGTCGGAACCTTGCTGTTCTGTGGTAGAAATTGCTCTAAAGCTCTAAAATCCTACCTTTCTTGTTCCTTATGCCTAAGGTTTCCTCATTTTATAAAGAAAGGTGCTAGATGGACGAGTTCACAGCTTATGCTTGGATTTCTTACCCTACCTGCTCATGTTTTCTTCTGTTTGGGAGTTTATATTCTAATAAGAGGCAAGTTTTATAACTTGCTCCATGTCTATTTCTCACCATAAGCTTGCTAGCTCATGTTCTTGCTTGAAAAGGATGATTCATGCCCTAAAAAGCTATGTTTGACTTGGAATTTGAGTTTTATAATATTCCCTATTCTGATTTCAGTTCAAGATGAACATGTGATCATTTTTACATTATTCCCAAGGTATAATAGGACTTGGATCAGGTTGTTTTGACAACCTATGGTGCTAAGCACCTATCAACCAATGGTCAATTTTAGGGTTTTAAGTTGATTTCTTTTATAAACCCATGACCTGATGATGGTACCATTGCAACAACCCTATGGCGTTGTCTTCATGACAACTGATGGTCGGGATCAAAGGTGTTATATTATGGTTACAACCTATGGTCACCCCCTTAGGTCAAGTTTTGGATCAATTAGAAGTTTAATGATCAACCATTAAGTACCCTAATGATGCTATCAATCAATAGTGATATTAGTTAGATATTTGATGTTGATTAATGACTATCCTGTTGATCTAACAACCTATGGTGACTTAATGGTCACTAATGATGGTGGATCAGGTCTCCAAAACATATGGTGAGTTAATCATATAGTTGTAGCATCAATTAAGCCTTAGATCAATGGTTTCTTGGGTCACTTGATGCAATGGTCGGACCTATACTGTAATTGATGGTTTTAACATATGAACTTGACCCAATGGTCAAGATCTAATGTTTATTCCTCCAATAAAGTGGAATGATGGTTAATGTAATATGTTGGTCCTAATAATTTGGTTTAGATGGTTTCATGTATATGATCAACTTAAGGAGCTTACTTGTTGACATTGGATGGCTTGTTTTAAATGAACAATCAATTGTGGGTTATACCCTGCTCTCAATGGAACTTTTTGTGTTGTTAATCAAGGGTTTTCTAGGGTTATATGGTGACTTTTTCAAGATAACAAATCAAGGACTTCATTGGTGGTTAATCTAAGTTGTTTACTTATGTAAATAACCAATGGTCTTACCTTTTAAACATCCAATGGTTCTGGGTGACATTGTGGTATGGGGATATGGGTTGAATGATGATGGAACAAATGGAGGGTTACCCTTAATAAGGTAGTCTTACCTATTCACTCATATGAATAGAAGGGATGATAACCATATTGTGTTGATATGTAACCTGACACAAATTTACCGTGCGCAGAAACGCAAGTGAACGCGTCGAAGTAATATAGGCCTTTGTGAGGCCCGAGTCGAACTCAGGGATACACGAAATTGTCAGAGACTCCTACTAACTACTCACGATCAGCTAAGCCGATTAAAAAGTTGAGAGTTGTTGTTAAAATTAAAAGAAAATAAAAATTAAACAAAACAAAGCAATCGATTAAATGTTTGGTTTAATCAATTCAAAAGGAGATCTTTAGGATTGCGGTTTCACCGTGGGTTTTCATTGTATTAAATTCTATATAGTCACCCAATTTTATCTCTCTATCCGGGTAGTGTCCTGAAATCTGAATTGCCCACTGTCGTGGTACAATTCACTACCTATGTCCAGGTCGGTTCCACCGTCGTAGTAACCTATACCCTAAACTAGGTGCATTAAAAATGACCTCTCGGTATCCACCATTAATCTTACACCACCTCGTTCGAGGGATTTGTCAATTAATGTAAATTACGTCTCTTTTCAACCATGAATTCTTCTTTCAAAGCAATTAAGGGTATTAGATTATTATTATGGTGATCAAGCATAACAATATATTGGAGAAAACGAAATTATACCATGGATTTAAGAGATAAGATATGAATTACTACGATAAAATTGTCATACAATGAATTCCCGGGCTACTCCCAGTCCTAAAGACAAAGGGCAGAAGCCCCGCATGTTCATCTCAGAGCAAAATGTGAAGTAGAAAAAGGAAAACATGGAGAAAAATGTGATTGAGTGGTGAAACCCCTGAACGGAGAAGATCCAAGCGATCCTTGGTGTAGAATACACGTTCTCCCACCTTTCGGTGGTGGAAATCGTCTTCTTCAGCGTCCGGATCGGCTGGGGCATGCTCTGGGGCTCCGTTCTTCTCTCCACCTCTTCTCGGGATGTGTGCAGCGGCTAATGGCGTGATGATTCCCTCTTGGGCGCCGTCATTTGGTATATTTCCCGAATTAGGTCGCCAATTAATCACAGCCGTCCGATTAAGATCAATCTGAAAAAAACTCATATCTGACGGCATCGATACCATCGACGCGAGTCGATAGTATCGACCCTGCACTGTATCGGATGGTCTTCTTTTCTTTTCTTTATCGCGACTGATGCTAGCTCGATACCATCGACGAGGGTCGATGGTATCGACTCTCTTAGGCGTCGCTTTTGTCCTTTTACCATCGTTGTAGCTCCACTAGTCGATGGTATCAACATATGGGTCGATAGTATCGACTCACTTTTTGCCAGCAACCTGATGGTATCTCGATACCATCGACATCCTTGTCGATAGTATCTACTTTCTTCTGGTCCTTGAGGCTGGGAACCTGTGTCCGGTCGATGGTATCAACGGTAGCAGATACTTGTTTTTCCTGAAATTAACACATGAAACCACATAAGTTCACACAAAACATATTCTTTTGATAATTAATACTCAAAATGCTTGAAATAGGGGAAATTTGACATAAAGAAGTATCTTAGACCAAAGTGAATGAATTATACAACATTAACCATAAAAAATGACTAATAAATGCATAAAGCCCATATCAAACAAGTCTATAAATGCGACTCAAAATCATCGCATCAAACTCCCCTAAGCTTGAACCTTGCTCGCCCTCGAGCAACTAAACCTTAGAATAGAATTGCCAGAGTCAACTAAAGAACAAAGCATCACAACAAACATCCCATATGACTCCCACCGAACATTCACATACCGGCCCTCGCTATCCACAGAATGATAATTACCCTAAAGGCGACAGTAATCATCCATAAAAGATATCAACCTCAAAACTGATGAACACTATCACATAAGGCAGTTAACATAATAAAATTCGCCGGTCCAGACTTGATGCATCTTGTGATCTCCTATACTACGTTGCTCGCCCTAACTACCATCTACATGGAAGCAGTTCTCCTGATATTCACAAGTGAGGAGAAGTTCACGCTGGCCTACCAATTCGAGAAACGAGTGGATGGAATGGGTGGCTCATGGAAGAAGTAGAAGTATTATACGGTTTCAACATGCATAAAACAAAAATGCCCTAAATGAAGCAAATGCACATAAAAAATACCCTAATGCATAAGATTGGGTGGAATGATGCATGCACTAACATTCTGTCTCAAAACGAGATGGATATCTAATTAAGCTATGTCATGTACTTACTCATCTTAAAATGCAGGTGAGATTATGTTCCTTTCTCCTTCTTATTCTAGTTGCTTCTAAATGACTTTTTTTTCAATTTCATATTTTTTTTCAGATTTTTTTTCTCTTTTTTTTCCTAAGCCCTTATATCCATAATTGACAATGAATGCTTTATTGGGCTTATTTTTTTTGCATAACTCGACATTTGCACTCTTTAAAAGGTATGGAACAATTTAATTCACCATTAAAGAACAAATGAGGTACATGATATACTCTATGCATAAAAGTTATGAATGCAACTACATGACATGCACCTAAGGGTAATGTGCATGTATACCTATTCTATATTTTTTTATTTTCATGCAAAACATATGAAGGTGGTTGCAATGCAAGTCCTATCTACATGACATGAAATCAAAAAGGTTAAAACCGTACTTTACTTCCAAGTCTTGGTGGATTGTGAAAAGCAATGAGGTGGACAGATCACAAGACTAATTGACTGAACCTTTGAAAAGTATTATGTGTCCCTCCTTACTGACCTGTGTAGTAGTTAAGAGGTTTCTCTCTCTTACTTCAAATTAAAGTCTCATTATCATTTGGTCAGTTTAGGCTCAAACAACCAATTCCGTCCACTTTCATGAATCATTAGGAATATACAGTTGTGATTTTCTATTTTAAAGTTGACAAAACCAATCATTTTCTAAGTTAAGTGATCAAAGTTGAACAACACTCAAGCTTGCGAACACTCAAAAATTTTTAGTTTTCCCCTTAATTCCATGCACATGCAACTGAGATGACTCAAAATTAATGACATCCACGATTACACTAGATAGAATGTGGATCCTACAGACAAACTAAAATTGCAGGAAACAAATAACCAGTGTACATCGTCGTGTGATGTTGCTGCGTCTGCTGTATATCGTGCAACATAGCATACATGCCCTACATCGAGTAGGCATCCTCGCTTGGCTGCGAGGGCGGTGGTGGTGGTGGAGGCTGTGATGATGAAGATGCACCCGGATGCATGCGAGGACGCTTCCGTGGTGCCACTCGAGCCCAAAGAGGAGTGAAGGCCTCCTCTTCCTCTGCGGCCTCATCGTCATTGTTGTCTTCGTCGTTGCCGCCGTCTTCATCGGAGTCAGTGATGGCTATGATAGGCCATCAGAAGTGTTGCACCCCTTTGATGTTGAAGACCAGATCGGGAAGCGAGCATTCCTGGTAAGCATGGTTGACGTGGCAGTGCGCATACGCCAAACCATCTCGATGAAGGATGAGGTTGGAGCGGTGCAGATGTTGCAAGTTCACCTTACTCCTGGTGGAGAGAGGAGTAAGCTACTGGAAATTCAACCCAAGGTAAAAGGCCAGCTTGGTGAGAAGCCCGCCAAATTGAATTGGCGCTTTTCGTGTACTCCTCTTCACCACCAAAACCAGCTGGAAAAAGAAAGCGCCCCAGTTGCATTCTTGGCGCTTCAAGAGTTTATACAAGAAAAATAGGCCCGTCTCCTGAAACTTGCTAAGGGCCAGATCACCCCGAGCAAACAACGTAGAACTCAGCATCCGGTGAAGTATCCAGACGAAGGGGTGCTCGAAATTAGCTACCGTAGCATTATCGTAGCTCACAGACTTGCCCGGCGGCATCGTCACTAGCTCGGCGAAGATTGCATCGTAGTCGGTGTGGTTGTCTGGTCGCCGGTAATCATGTGACGAGTGATTCCAGTTGAAGATCTTGTTGAACTGTCGTAGTGTAAGGGTGTAGTCATTGTTGTACAGCCGGAACGACACCCGGCCCTTGATCCACTCGCGGTCGGTGGCTATGACGTCATTGGGTATGACGCAGACGTCCAGTGACGCCATGAACTCAGCCACCAACTCCTTGTAAGTAGGCCACTCGTCGAAGAACGGCTGGCCATCTGCATGAAACTCCAGCTCGTCAGGCCGTCTTCTCGTGTGTCAGGCCTGTCCCTTCAGAACATAGTCGAGGTTAGCTTCAAACCCCAAGCTACGGATGGTTTCCCGTTCAACATAACGGGTCGGCTCAATCTTCCTTTTTAAGATCTCCTCATAGATCTTCTTGACTTCCGCGGATGGATGGATCAACCGTGGGCGTGCGATTGATGCGGTCGGAGGTGGCACGAATTCTGGGATCTCCATCGGGTCGGTGCGAGACGACGATGCACCAGCAACATGCACCATGATCGCGACAGAAAGAGGAATAGAAAGGGAGCTCGGTGAAGATCGGAGAAGTGAATCTCCGCTCGATGAAGAACGTGCTCGGTGTTGCTCATCGTCGGGCTTGGATAGCTTTGGAATACGCTCGGCACAAGTGGAGGAGGATTGCTCTGGAGTTGTGATGTCATCTGATGCAAATCCTCCTCATATATAGCCGTGGTCGGTACTGCTGTATGCCCGTCGATACCATCGACGCGAGTCGATGGTATCGACACGGGTAGCATGATCCGTACCTCCGCGAGTATCGACGGTTGTCGATGGCTGGATCTGCGGGGCCCGGATTGCTGACGCGTCGATACTATCGACGTAAGTCGATGGTATCGACCCATCCCCCAGATCGACTTCCTTGTTGATGCGATCACCGTTGATCTTTCCTCGTAGATCGTTGACGTGGTGCGTCGATACTATCGACGCAAGTTGATGGTATCGACACTCTGATTACGGCAAACCCTCACGAGGCCCGACCACCACCTTCTTTGCATGAATGTGTTGATACCATCGACACACCCGTTGATGGTATCAACTTTTCTGAGACGATTCATTCTGAAAATCTCCAGAGATCTCGATAGTATCGACACCCATGTCGATACCATCGACCTCTGCTTGCGATCTGCCAATTGGTATGTCGATACCATCAACGAGGCCGTCGATGGTATCGATGCAGTGCGATTCCTGCAATCGCCAACCTGTACCATGGTCGATACCATCGACACAAGGGTCGATGGTATCGACTCTGCCTCAGCCCTGCACATGTAGCAAACAATCACGATATCTTTTTTACACTACAAACTAAGTTAAAACAGATCAAACTACAAATGTAAAGGAACTAAACTAAAGTACCAATGGTTGGGTTTCCTCCCAACAAGCGCCCTTATTTAACATCTTAGACTAGATGACTTGAAGCTCCTCATCAACTTGGTATGTCGGAGAATGTGCCCAAGGGATCGTGCGGCAGTTTGAATTCAACTCGATCTTGGCCAATCCCCAACGTCAGCGTACCTCTCCCAATTGCAGTGACTACATCGACCGTTGCTTGAAACGGCCTACCTAATAGCATCTCACAACTTTGAAGCTGTGGCATATCCATGATGATGAAATCTAACGGAAAGATGAACTTGTCCACCTTGACGAGTACATCTTCACAAACTCCGTACGGCTTGACAATGGACCCATCCGCCAACTCAATAGTTGTTGTTAATTTCTTCATTTCCTTCAACCCAAGCTTTTGAAATGTGGCAAGTGGCATAAGATTAATGCTCGTGCCCGAATCACACTGAGCTCGTGGATAGTGTTGATCGCCTATCGAACATGGAATATAAAAGCTTCCTGGGTCTTTCTTCTTCTGTGGCAAGCTACCATGGATGATTGAGCTCACCATTTCATTCATCTGGGAAACATCTGTGTCTTGAATCCGCCTCTTCTTGTTGATGATTTCTTTGATAAACCTCCTGTAGGCAGGAATCTTCTCTATCATCTCCACTAACGGAATATTTACATGGAGTTTTCTGAACATCTCCAAGAATTTCCTATAGTGCCTATGCTCTTTCTTCGGCCTAGGGCTGTCCGGACTAAACACAACTGCCTCATTCAAATGCTTATGAGGTGGCACATATGAGTTTTTCGGGGCAAGCTCCCCTAAGCTTGCTTCAATGACCCCCTCTGGCATAAACTTTGTCGGAACATCATCAACAGTTATAACTTGCGGTGGCTCCTCTCTCATAGTGGGTGTATCCGCACCTTGACGAATGGCCTTCACATGCTCTTCTTGACTAGGTGGGGGTGCGACCATCATGGGCTCTTGGCGGGATTTCCTAAAAGGAGTGTATCTGCCTGGTAGTCCATAATGACTGCGAGGATACGATATTGCCGGTATAGCCTCCGTATCAAACATCATTTTGCCTTGGTCCTTGATCTCTGTCACCAGGGGTTCTTCCTCATTAATCACAGACATGTATTTAACTTGATGATGTGCTTGAACCACATCTACATTCCCAGCCTGTTTCTGCTGATTGGCATGCTTGATGGCCGCCACTTCATTTGAAATCTGGGTCACGGTGGTTTCTAACGCCCGCATTTGTGCTCCATGACTTTGCAGTGTTTGCCCAAATTTGGTCAAGATGTCACCCTGGGACTGCAGTTGTTTACTGAACATACTCATCATCTCTTGATTCTGCTGCAGCATTTGACTCGGCAACTCGGTGTTTTTATCTTCAGCTCTAGGTTGTGGCTTCACATCAGGATCTTGTAGTAAATTATTAGGATCCTTCCATGAGAACTTCTTGTCCCTCCTCCATGCATAATCATTGTTTCTATAGCCCTGTTGTTGCATGAATTTGACTTGGGCTTCCTCATCAGACGATGCATCTTCCTTGGCTAGCAATTTCTTGGCTAGAAGATCTAGCTTGTCATTCAGCTCCTTTATGGCTCTGGACTCACCTACAGCTTTAACTTGTTCCGGTGCATCCCTATTTCCCCAAGATTGCTTTTTCGCCATATTCTTCAGAATCTCCCAACACCTGGTATCTGTGTTGTTCAAGAAAAATCCCGAACCTGCTGAATCGAGGTTGCTTATATCATGCTCAGAGAGAGCAAAATAGAAGATCTTGACTTGCTTCTCCTTATCTAGACCATGGTGTGGGCACCTCCTTAACATAATCTGAAAACGTTCCCACGTCTCCGAGTAGGTCTCACCTGCCTTCTGAGTGAAATTGTGAATCTTTCTGATCAAATCGTTGGTCTTCTCGGGTGGGAAGAACCTTTCAAAGAAAACCTCGACCATATGGTTCCATGATTCCACATATTAGTTGTCGAGATTGTGCAACCACTCTCGTGTAGCTCCCGCCATAGAACTTGGGAACAACTTTAGGTAGAGTACATCCTGCGGAAATCTGTCAATCTTGACCATGTCGCAAGTTTCCACAAATTGGCTGATGTGCGTAACTGGATCTTCATTCTTAAGCCCATGGAATGCGTTCGACTTTACCAAATTGATTAATGCAGGATCAATCTTGTATGTCAGAATATTAACCGCCTGCTTCCTTATTGGCCCTTTCGACGCAGACGAGGAAGAAGCCTTGATCTTCTCCCATATTGTCTGTTCCTCCTCCATCTCTTCTAGTTTGGATTCTGAGTTTATTTCTTCCAGATGGTCTTGAATATAGTCCTCCTCGTCTTCTGGTCCCGGCAATGGAACCTCTGGTGCGTGCCTTGTGTAGTCTGTACTACGCTTCTGCACCATGCATAGTACCTGCAAATAGAAAAATTAAATTTAGTACAGTGCTTGACGATTGCAAATATTTAGAAAACAGATTATGAATTTTTGAAATGATAAAAAAAATGTGGCCTAGAGTGGCCGCTTGCAACACTCGAAGTGCCGACAGTTTGCCGTATCCCCGACAACGGTGCCAAAAACTTGATGCAAAATTTTCATGTGCAGAAACGCAAGTGAACACGTCAAAGTAATATAGGCCTTTGTGAGGCCCGAGTCGAACTCAGGGATACGTGAAATTGTCAGAGACTCCTACTAACTACTCGCAATCAGCTAAGCCGATTAAAAAGTTGAGAGTTTTTGTTAAAATTAAAAGAAAATAAAAATGAAACAAAATAAAGCAATCGATGAAATGTTTGGTTTAATCAATTCAAAAGGAGATCTTTAGGATTGCGGTTTCACCGCGGGTTTTCATTGTATTAAATTCTATATAGTCACCCAACTTTATCTCTCTATCCAGGTAGTGGCTTGAAATTAGAATTGCCCACTGTCGTGGTACAATTCACTACCTATGTCTAGGTCGGTTCCACCATCGTAGTAACCTATACCCTAGACTAGGTGCAATAAAAATGACCTCTCAGTATCCACCATTAATCTTACACCACCTTGTTCAAGGGATTTGTCAATTAATGTAAATTTCGTCTCTTTTCAACCATTAATTCTTCTTTCAAAGCAATTAAGGGTATTAGATTATTATTATGGTGATCAAGCATAACAATATATTGGAGAAAATGAAATTATACCATGGATTTAAGAGATAAGATATGAATTACTACGATAAAATTGTCATACAATGAATTTCCGGGCTACTCCCGATCCTAAACACAAAGGGGATTAGCCCCGTATGTTCATCTCAGAGCAAAACGTGGAGTAGAAAAAGGAAAACATGGCGAAAAACGTGATTGAGTGGTGAAACCCCTAAACGGAGAAGATCCAAGCAATCCTTGGCGTAGAATATTCGTTCTCCCGCCTTTCGGTGGTGGAAATCGTCTTCTTCAGCATCCTGATCGGCTGGGGCGTGCTCTGGGGCTCCGTTCTTCTCTCCACCTCTTCTCGGGATGTGTGCAGTGGCTAATGACGTGATGATTCCCTCTTGGGCGCCATCATTAGATATATTTCCCAAATTAGGTCGCCAATTAATCACATCCGTCCAATTAAGATCAATCTGAAACAAACTCGTATGTGGCGGCATCTATACCATCGACGCGAGTCGATAGTATCGACCCGGCACTGTATTAGCTGGTCTTCTTTTCTTTTCTTTATCACGACTAATGCTAGCTCGATACCATCGATGAGGGTCGATGGTATCGACTCTCTTAGGTGTCGCTTTTGTCCTTTTACCATCATTGTAGCTCCACTAGTCGATGGTATCGACATATGGGTCGATAGTATCGACTCACTTTTCGCCAGCAACCTGATGGTATCTCGATACCATCAAATTCCTTGTCGATAGTATCAACTTTCTTCTGGTCCTTGAGGATGGGAACTTGTGGTCCGGTCGATGGTATCGACCACCGTCGATGTTATCGACGGTAGCAGATACTTGTTTTTCCTGAAATTAACACACGAAACCACATAAATTCACACAAAACGTATTCTTTTGATAATTAATACTCAAAATGCTTGAAATAGGGGAAATTTGACATAAAGAAGTAGCTTAGACCAAAGTGAATGAATTATACAACATTAACCATAAAAAATGACTAATAAATGCATAAAGCCCATATCAAACAAGTCTATAAATGCGACTCAAAATCATCGCATCATAACCCTAATGAGGTATGTCTTTTTATACCTAGCTTTAATATAACCAAATGATGGTAATTGGGTATGAATAGTCCTTGAATTACTAATACAATCAAGTACTCTCTTATTGTTGTTGAAACCCTAGTATGCTATAACGCGGTGGTTAAACCTTTATTTATGTGTGGGTTCATACTTGAGAATACTATGTAATGTGATGGTGATGCTTCACCTTATGCATCCATGATCTTGTGGGGGTGCCGTGAGTTAGGGTTTGGGTATGAGTGCTGATTAGTAACATTAATATAATGTTATTTTGAATTTTTACTATTATGCTACTCAAATAGTAAAATAGTCTTGAGTTGGAAGACTAGATTCAACAACAATTGTACAATACTACTCACGGCATCCCCATTGGATCATGGATGCATAAGGTGAAGCATTACCATTACATTCCATACTATTCTCAAGTATGAGCCCACACATAATTCAAGGTGTTACCATGAGGTTATAGCATACTAGGGTTTCAACAACAGTAACAAAGTATTCCATGATTGTATTAGTCATTCAAGGACTATTCATACCCAATTACCATCACTTAATTATATTAAATCTAGTTATAACAAGCTATACTGTGTATTCACTTCTCTCTACCCGGTGGCACCACTGGGGGGAGGGGCATCATCTCTGGTGCACCCTCCCCTGTTGGCTTCTAATCAACCATGGCGACTGAAGAAAAGGGTACGTACTCCTGGAGAAAAAGGTGTCGAGCTGCAATTCCAATTGCCCAGACGGTTGCCCATCTTAGTTCCAGTAAGCGCGGGACGTGTTTGCAGTGTGAGAGCCGTGACTTGATCAAGGTCGGCACCTTCAATTCAATCGACTCCATCTCATTCAAGAGAGACAAATGGAGAAGAGAATTCCCCTATCGTCTCTCATGCTTGCTGCTCCACCGTCCCTAGCACCTATGCCACCTTCCCCCCAAGAAATGACGTGGTTACCCAGGTTCATGGTACCGTCGCTTGCATCTGGTCCTGATCTGGCTTCCAAGGTGGAGTTTGGGCTCCTCGATGGGCCTCTGGACTCGCTCCTACATCTTTTTTCTGTAGGGCCTCTCCCTCTACAATTACGTCTTCTCCATCCAGGTGTGGCCTTACCTCATTGGTCAGATTGGGCATCTCCTATCCAGCCGGCGGTGTTCCCATGCTTGGTGGTGCCCTCAGCTCTGAAACTCTCTCCGTTCACGTTGAGGTTTCATTCCTGACTGAAGATATGTTGAGGTGTTGTCGTGCTGCAATGGGCATCTTCCACCCCTCTACTGCTGTGTGATGGAATGCTCTCATGGTGTTCGTTGAAATGCCTCTGTGAAAACAACAATAATGGGCATTTTTCCCGACATTGCTGTTATGTTGCTGTGTAAACAACAACATATGAAGTTCAAGGACCATTGCAGGTCAACATCTTGGCTGTGTGGCGGGATGATAGTTAGAAGGACCTCTCTAATCTTGGTACAATACCACACCTAGTGGGTACTCTTAATAGATAGTTGGTGCTGTGCTAAGCATGAAGGAGTGATTTTGAAGTTGTTATTTTACCTCCCACGCTTTGTTGCTTAAATGTGCTGGTTCTTGCTTCTCTTATGGCTGGCTCAACTTTTTTTCAATATGATGCTAGGGGTTCCTTTTTGGGTGATTTCACCCATTTAGAAACCTGAAGTTCTGGTAGCTGAGAAGGTTAGAAGCTTCAAGGCTAGCTACATGCAGGAAAACTAGTGTTTGTTCTATGTCAAGCTACTATTACTACTTGTGGGTACGCTGAATGCATGTAATAGTGGCTTTTAATAGTCTTCTTTTGGTAGGAATTCTTGGAACTAGCTTGTTTAGTTAGATTGGTCTTCTTGGTTTTGTCTTGTCTAGAAATCATGTGTTCCCCCTACGTGGGGATTTTGATCTTTGTTTGAGCTATTTTAGCTCATGTCGATGTAATGGGGTACTTAGTGCCTAATGTTTTTAGATTCTATAATAACATGCTTTTTTGACCGACCAATAAAAACAAGCTATACCTCATTAGGGTTACATATCAATACAATATGGTTATCATCCCTTCTATTCATATGAGTGAATAGGTATGACTACCTTATTCAGGGTAACCCTCCATTTGTTTTATCATCATTTGAACCATGTCACCATACAACAATTGTAAAATACTAAGATGGATTACTGGTATGAATGACTACAACTATCAGAAACCTAAAATTAACATATTGCTTGTACATGTACACTGAAATCATACGTAGAACCAATTTACATCCCTTAATATACCTTTAAAAAATTATACTTCTAAAAACAAATTCACATATTACTAAAATCCATTGTTTTCTCTTATCTCTCTTCTCATTCATTACTACTTTCTTTTTGCTACTTATCCTTCTCATTTTAATCATGTAGATTAAACATTTCAAAAATTGAAACATACAAGATACAAATAGATTATTCATCATTCTTGCTATTACAGCAAGAAGTTATCTCATATTGCACCTCACTCATATTGTATTTCTCATTTTGTTCAAAACACACTTGCTACATTTCAAATTTATATCTTACTCTTTACTCTGAATCATTTTCATATTATTCATCAACCTTTCATATTAGCTAGGATCACTATCAGTGCTAGTTTACTTCTCATAGTGCAAATCACATGATCTTGTTTTATATAAATGCTTGTATTCAAGGTCAAATCACTAGTGACAACCCTTAAACTACTACAACTCTAAACATTCTAGGGTTTGGTCCTTATCAGTAGCATGATGTTGTTGTGTGTAACTTGGCTCCCTTAATTTGAAAGTCAAACTTTGGATCTCACAAGTTTTACTAAGATTGAATTTCCTTTCTATTACTTGGCCATTTAGATAGATTACATTCTCAATTACCCTGCTAGGGTTTCATCATCATATTGTGTGTCATTATTACATTCACTAGATGTCTCTACCATAGTGGTTATGCATCATATATGATTCATTTTCTTATCACTTCATTCCCACATTTCTCTCATTAAGGAAGATATGAAAGAGAAGATGATTTTGAGACTTAGAATTCTTATCATCAAACATTCATTAATACATTTCTCATATGTAGGTTTAAATAAAATATCAACAAGGATACTTGACTAATTAGCACTTTCTTGAATCTCGCAACCTCTTTCTTTTATAATCTATATTACTCCACCATGTTTCAAACCTTTTCATTACTTTCCATAATCCCCTTACCATATACTTCTATTCCACATATCATCTTTAACTTCTAGTTTTCTCTTATGACCATGTTGCTTCTTTTAGGTGTATGATCATATATACCATGTTGCACATATTTATTTTTATCCTTCTGCTAATGTAAAGTTGAAATTCTAAATCCATAATATCCCTACTAGTTTCAACTCATGTTTAATACATTACATATTCTTCATTTTAAATCAAACGGCTCATGCATGGGTGAAACATAGTTTCTCTTTCAATCAAGTTTTTCCTTCTTGAATATAGTCTACCTTTGTATGACATTCATTTATTTAGCTACACTTTTGTTCTTCTTTTAGAAATTAGTTTGTTATTCTATAGAGACTTAGAATCCAAAGGCAGTAAGGATGAATGTATTAACTTCATAGTAAAGGTATACATTCCATGCTCTCAATTATATCATAACACTCATTCCTTAATCAAGCTCATTATTTCCAACATTTCTCTTTGTTTCAACTAAGTTTCTTATCCTAGTTTTATGATTTACATGCTCATCTAGTTCTCTTCACTTTAACTCTTCTGAAGACTCTTCACTTCTATGTACTTAGCAAATACTTAACTCTTTTCTTCTATTTTCCCTTTTCTTTGGAGTACAAAAAAACATTGTACTCAATTATATAATCCATTCCTCATGATTGATTCTTACTATCTTTTTCCCTTCATACTTTTCTCATATCTTTTCCATATTTCATATGTAGAGTGTAACGACCCTGACCTGGGTTATGAGGTAACCCTATTTGTTTGGCTAATAAAGTTTCTTAGAACTTTAATATAATCTTTTAAGGTGTTTTGTTATCATATGACACACTTATGTTTCAAGTTTGGCCCCGATTAAATGTTGTTTGAGTAATTTTCCTTTGTTTTGGACCAAAGTGCAATTTAATCAAATTGAGGGGTTATACTGCAAAATGTCACATGTTAAATATACCCCATGTGTTTTATCATCATAATAGAGATAATGATGCTAAGCGGTGGCTTGTGGAAAGCCCAAATTCCAAGTTTGAACTTGTTGGAACAATGTTGGTACCTTGTGCACCAATTTTGGTACAAATTGTAATTTACCCAAAATGTGGGGTTAATATGAAAATTACCACATCTAGAGTGTTACTAATTACTCTATATATCATTTAGAGTAGAGATAATGAATGAGACACCACGCTTGAATCAATTATGAATGATGGTAATCTTGGTGATGAAATGACCAAGAAAAGGGTTGAATATGAAAGCTTAACTTGAGTTGTATCAAGTTGAAAAGCTTATATATGAGTGCCTATCAGCCAAGAGCTATATGACAAGTCTCAAATCATTTTGTGAAATTTTGGAAAAGGCCATATCGTGCAAAGCACCTCAAGGAGGTGAGTTGTGTCGGGTTACAACTTCCTTAGCAAAATTGTGACAAGTTGTGAATAAAGTGATGAATTAATTGATATATCTTATTCAAAAGGATATGTAATGGACGAATCTTTATCCCTAAATGATCCTCAACTGTTTTTCATGACAACATAAATGTTTATGCATGCATGTACACATGTCACCCATGCATGACACGTGGCACCTACTAGCTCAAAATGATGACACCTCATTTTTACCTTCCTTCATGAACAACAAGTATATATACCCCTAGTTTCACCCCTTGGTGCAATTTTGCGACCCTTACTGTGGCATCCAACTTATAAAACACAAGATTAACTAAGTGGAAGTGAATCATTTGCAGCGGATTACTGAAAATCACTAAAAATTAAAACTTTTTGCAAAGAGATCCAAACATAAGAAATCTCTTTCATCAAGAACCATAATATAATATTTACATTCTATTCCATAAGTACACAACATGTACTATCTCTTCTTGAGGATTACAACATCAGCTGTCCTATTCAACATTATGTACAGACATCATAAAACCTCGAGGCATCAACCCAAAATCTTGAGTCGATGATGAAAGCACTATCTATAAAACCCGAGACCTGAGAGTACAGAGATGGCACATAGGACTACTATATATACAACCTAAACATGCAATATCTCCACCTGAGATATTACTGTTGTACTTGAAGCTGCTGCTGTTCCTTCTCTGCTAAAGGTTTCCTGCCTCTTTGTCCACGTCCACCTAAAAACATTGGATCCCACAGGGGTGAGACAATTATAAATTGTCCCAGCGGGAGATTTAACTCTCCGCCAAAACATTGTATTGCAATTTAAAGATATGAAACTGAGCAGAGGTTAAGCAGTTTAAAGCCTTCTCAACTTGTAAGCATTTCAACTATTTATGATAGAGCAATATACCATCTATTCTTTTTAATAAGGAATAGGAATGACATGTATATCATTTATTCAACATGTTATACCATCATATCAAACTTTTCTTGTGACACTCATCATCTTGTTATGTCACCAATGAAACATTCTTGTTTCATTCTGTTAGCCTTAGCCAACCTGTTAAACAAATAAAGAGATATATCTACCATGTACTCATTTATCATCAATACGGGAATTGGATTAATGCCAATCCTTAATCATCATTATAGGCATTGGGTTATTACCAACCCTGTGTTATCACTACAGGCATATAGCCTCTGCCAGGTATTGGACTCTTCCAAACCTGATTACACCACCATGCATTGGACACTACCAATCCTGATTTCATAGCCAAGCATTGGACTTTAGCCAACCCTAATTACAGGCATTACACCTCTGCCAGGTATTGGACTTTAACCAAACCTGATTACACAACCAGACATTGGACTTTAACCAACCCTGATTACACAACCAGTCATTGGACTTTAACCAACCCTGATTTCATAGCCAGGCATTGGACTTTAACCAACCCTGATTTCATAGCCAGGCATTGGAATTTAACCAACCATGATTTCACAGCCAGGCATTGGACTTTAACCAACCCTGATTTCACAACCAGGCATTGGACTTTAACCAACCCTGATTTCACAGCCAGGCATTGGACTTTAATCAATCCTGATTTCAGGCATTACACCTCTTTCAGGTATTGGACTTTAACCAAACCTGATTACACAGCCAGACATTGGACTCTAACCAATCCTACTTTCATAGTTCATGGAATTTAATTCCTTTAACTCATCATTGATCATCACATACTACTTTAGGCTCTAAACCCTGAGGTTAGCCTACATAGCTTTACACATTCTTTATTGAATACAATTGTTCCTCTGATTTAGTTTATTAAAAAATTATCCTTTCTTATAATAAACTTATAATCATTTTGGTACCTCTCACTATGCCATAATTGCTCTCATGGCTCATAAGGCCCATAAAGCATCTTGTCACCTCTCACTAGGCAACATATTACTTCATGTAATACAATAGTAACACCTCTATTCCCTCAATAGGGTTAGGGCTTACTATTCATATCATATTATGATTTCCCATGTCCCATTACCCAATTTAGGGTTAAGATTTCCCATCTCACATTAGGATTTCATAGTTATCAAAGTATATCAACTTTGAGATGCTAACTGTGAAGTCTTACATATCTTGATGTATCACTTACCTCATTACTTCCAACTTTCTTAAGTTATCAATTTATCTTGGATTAAGGTATTTCCCATCTTAATCCTTTCATCCACTAACCTATCACTCTTACCATGAAATGCATAGGTTACACATAAGAATGGTCCAACTATCTTTAATGATATGGACTCATCTCCAGTTAAGGCATTTCTTACAATAAGCTTGCCTATAATCAACCATTTATGATGTTTCACCTTTATAAGGTTTTACCCACTTTTTTATTATTAGGGTTCTGGGTTGTCATCATGTTGCCCCAAATTAAAGCTTCATGTATTATAACTTCAATTAGGGTTTCACATACTTTTACCCCTTTATTAGGGCTTTGGGATTTCACATGCTATCATACTTCATTAGAGTTAGGATTGCATATAGCATCACCCTTCATTAGGCTTCCACATCTCATTGCCTATACTTAATGTTTACTATTCGTCCCACTAAGAATTTCTCATGGCATCACCCTCAATTAGGGTTCCTCATGGAATCAACTTCAATTAGGGATTCACATTGAATCAACCTCAATTAGGAATTCACATGGAATCAACCTCAATTAGGGATTCACATTGAATCAACCTCAATTAGGGATTCACATGGAATCAACTCAATTAGGGATTCACTTTGAATCAACCTCAATTAGGAATTCACATGGAATCAACCTCAATTAAGGATTCACATGGAATCAACCTCAATTAGTGATTCAAATTGAATCAACCTCAATTAGGAATTCACATGGAAACAACCTCAATTAGGGATTCACATGTAATCAACCTCAAGTAGGGATTCACATTGAATCAAACACAATTAGGGATTCACATGGAATCAACCTCAATTAAGGTTTCCACTATGGTTACTCACAGCCTGGGTCTACTATTTATCTCCAATCAGCGTTTTACATCTCATTTCCCTAAATTAGAGTTTCATATATCATTACCCTAGATTAGGGTTACATCCTCACCCTGGTTTAGGGTTTCATTCAGAATTGCCCTCAATTAGGGTTAGAGTTCAATAGCCCTGTCAATTAGGGTTTATGTTCATGATTAAGGTTTTATGATCTCTTTGCTTAAGAATCATACCCTTAATCACCTCATGAATCATATTCATGTATGAACCTCATGCTATCATCTTCTCAACTTGATTAGGTCATATCAACCCTTCAATCAAGTGCATACAACTATGATTAACATAGAGTACCACCTCATTGTTCCGATAAGCAATTAGGGTTCATCCCTTAATTGTCACTAATCACTTAGGTACTATTAGGGTTTCAACCTTGTACCTTCATTAAGTGTCATTACTAATCATCATTGGATCAATGGATCATTCATCATCTTAATTCTCAAGAGATTCAATTACATTGGACCTCCAATACATAAGGTATCCAATTGAATTGACCAATTGAGTCCTCAATCAATTTTTACTTCTTGGACCCCAAAAGGTCTTGGTCTTTCAAAGTTCAAACGGTTTGAAACTATTTGGTAAAGGTCGTGCTTGAGACCGTTTTCTAAAGCAAGTACTTGAAACCATTTTCTAAAGGTGACCTTCAAGATATTTTGCTAAAGGTGGTCACTTGAAACCGTTTGCTAAAGTCCTTTTTGAAACCGCATGGACTCAACCAGTTTGGGATCGTTTGGCCCCAAATGGTCTTTCGACCGTTTGGTCCCAAACAGTCTTGAGACCATTTGGACTCAAACGGTCTTGAGACCGTTTGGTCCAAACCTCCTCAAAACCGCATGGACCAAATATGGTCTCAACCAATCAAATTAAAATAGGGTTTCTAATGTTGGTTCCTTCAATCATTGAATTCTTGTATCCAATCATCAATTGGACCTATCACCATACTTCAATTGAGTTAAATAGGTCAAACGTCAACTGATTTGACCCTAAATTGACCCTCAATTGATCATCAATTAGGGTTTGAATCAATTGGATTAGGGTTTGGAATCGATGATCCTTCAAAATTAACCAATGTGAAACTATTTACTTTAAAACCATTGGTCCATCATCCACATTGGGCATGACCTGACCCCAAACGGTATTGAGGTCATTTGGATGACCTCCAAATGGACTTGAGACCGTTTTCCCATGCCAACATCAAAATCCAAGTCAATCAATCAAAGTTTGGATCATTGGATTGATCACCAAATCAACATTTGATTGCACTTCAACTTAGTACCTTTAGATCTTCAAACACCTAACCATAGTCAACCCTAGACCTCCAAACGGTCTTGGGTGACCCCCAAACGGTCTTGGGATCATTTGGATGACCTCCAAACGGTCTTGAGACCGTTTTCCCATCATATCATCATTAACCATATCATTCAATTAGGGTTTGGACCCTAGGATTGGTCACCAAATCAACATTTGATTGTCTTTCAATTTGGCATCTTTGGACCTTCAAACACTTGACCAAACATAAAGCTAGACCTCCAAAAAGTCTTGGGAGACCCCCATACGGTCTTGAGACCGTTTGGGTGATCCAAAAACAGTTTTGAAACCATTTGGGTCAATCAACCCCAAGCATCAACTCATTCAATTGCAAAATCAGCACTCAGCCGATTAGGGTTTATACCATATGTTTGAATCTTCAAATACTTAACCATACTCAACCCTGGACCTCCAAATGGTCTTGGTTGACCTCCAAATGGTCTTGAGACTGTTTGGGTGATTCCCAAACGGTTTTGAAACCGTTTGGGTCAATCAACCCAAGTTTCAAACTCAATCAACTTGGAAATCAGCACTTAACCCGATTAGGGTTTTGGTGATTGATTGACCTTCAACTCATGAAACAATTGGAACTAACCAATCATAATTGGTGGGTCATTAACCTAGATTATTTTCAACAGATATCCAAATGGTCAAACTTGGTCAACTCCACCAAACGGTCTGAAACCGTTTGGTATCATGCGGTTTGGTGAAACTGTTTGCTTCTAAACGGTTTGAAACCGTTGGCCCCCAAACGGTTTGGGAAACCGTTTGAGCAACTCAAACAAGACCATTTGCCTTGGATATTTGTAGCGGTGTGTGCTTATCATCTTCAACCTTTAAAATCACGAAACCTGCTGTGGTTTCCATGGTGATTGCATCAATCAACCAAATCAATTATTGCAATTATGGAAATGATCATTATTTGAGAAGGAATTGAATGCAATAACAAAGTTAGGGTTTCAAGTTATAAAAACCGCCTCCAATTGAGCTCCAAAGCTCCAAGATCACGGCAAAAATGGTGGATGAATCTTTTGCAACCCCCCCTAGGCTCGTCCTCAAGCTTTTGGTTGAAAAGATTAGCTAGGGTTGAAGAGGAGATCAAAATAAGAAGAAATCCATAATTTATTTTCAATTTCCACCATGGAATCAAGGTGAAATGGATCAAGAACCTTACCAACAGGTTGGGGGCCGTCCTCCTGACCCTCCCAAGATCCATTGGTCGTTTCCCAAGCAAGGAGAAGAAGTGTTGTCGAAAAAGCCTTTCATTTGGCTTGTAAAAGGCCTTTTTATAAAAAAAATCAATGAGAGAGAATAGGCTTTGTAAAAGTCCATTTAATCCCAAAAATATGGCCGACTCTTCCCCCTCATTTTCCTTAGAGACGAGGCTATCTTGTTTTCCTCCTATTCATCTCAATTATCTTTGATTTAAAGAAAAGCAAATTAAGCACCTCAATTCATATTATATTAATATCCATATGTGAGTGGATATTTCTTTTTCTTATAAACTTGTGTGTGAGTTATCCACTCCCTTGGAAATTTTCGTGGTCCTTGAAAGGATCACGGATGTCACACACACATCTGAATTCAACCATTTTAATTTTGGTTGAAGGCCCTTTAATTAATACATTTATTTTTGCCCTAAATCGAATTAGGGTTTCAATTAGGATTAAATCTTGATTATTTTAATATGAAGATTCTTTCTCCTCCAACTTCATTCAAATGAGTCGCCCCTCTCATTTTATTTGCTATAAATGGTGACAAGAAACATTAGGGACCTTTTTGAAGTGGTAATTTTCATATTGAACCCTAGGTTTTGGGTAAATTGCACTTTACACCAAAACTAGGTTTTAATGCATAAACATTGCTTTATCAGCTCTTCCTTGGTACTCAGGCTACCGCAAGCCATACCTTTGCATCATATACATTCTCATGATGCTTCAACACATGTGGAACATCTTATCATGCAACATTTGCAATTTAACCCCTCAACTTGGGTAATTTGCTCTTTAGTCCAAAATAAGCAAACATTGCTTCAACATTGTTCAAACAGGACCAAAATTGAAACATAAGTTCCTCATGAGCCCTAATTAATTTTCACAAGATAAGATTAAACATATAATCATCTTTATTAATCAAAACATCTAGGGTTAAAGCATAACCCAGGTCAGGGATGTTACAAATTATAAACCCCTAACAAGGATTTCGTCCCCGAAATCCCTGGTAAAGGAAAATAGATATCATCCATGCATCATATCATCATATCCTCACATAACATCTCATTATTATGGAGACACCATAGAGTTTTGATCAATACAAAGTTATTACATATAAGTTTATCATGGAATGATTTACATGGAACATATACTCCCATGTTCCTTAATTAATTCAACCTTTCTCATACAAGATTCACCATTATATTATGTCATTCACTTGGGACTATAAGTCTTTTTATGCTTCAATTGTGTCACCTTATCTGATGACACAACACAAGATTTCCTTATTGCATGCACTAACTATCTCATTAGTTGTGCATTTTCTTACCATAAGAAGAGGTTATATATCAACCAAGAACTTTTCTGAAAGATATCTTCAATTGTTATGTTTATGCAAAACATAAACCCCTAACATGTGATGTTCATATTATTTTACATGATTAATTTTATTTCATAATTGACCATTTAACATATTCAACATAAACCATATATTATTTCTTAGATACCAGAATCTCTTACCTTGGTATCTATCACATGTATTAAAAACACATCACTTATTTATCTTCCTTTCATCTTGGGACATTACTTGTTACATATATCTACATCTTGGAGCTAAAGTCCAAGATAAACTGATGCCTTTCTAAGTATCCATCACATAAACATCTTTATATTATGCACATCAAGTATCCTATGACCCACTTGATTGCCATGTCCCTGAGAGAAAAGAAAACAAGGAATCATATTCCTCATTCAAATCTTATGAGGATTATGCTTTTAATTCCTCATACAAACATGCTCATCTGAGGTTATCTCAGATTTCTCTTTCTTATGCTTAGAACATGACACATTTATTCATTCCATGCTTCTTATTTCATGATACTCATTAGATTGTATCATAATGACTGCTTGATCAGAGCAATCAAAAAGATAACAATCTAAGAGTCTCCATACTCACTTTATCATCAATAGTTGTATACCTGGCTAGGGTATATAAATGCTAAGATCATGTAGTATGCACTTACTTTATTTTATGTTTTTCATCTCTTTAGATTTAGTATATTTAATATCTCAGATTTCTTCTGAGTTCCTTTTTCATCTCTTCCCTTTCTTGATGGAGAAAGAGAAACTTCAAAACATATATAATAATATTAAACTAAACACAAATTTCATACTACTATCTCTTCCTCATATCCGTAAAAGATTATACAGATGAACTAAAGAACAACTACCTTTCTTATAAAAGAAAATAGAAGGTAACTCAAAATAAAAAGTTCTATCTTGACAAGTCTTCCTTATTAAAAGTTATCTAGTATCTTGTATGTTGAGTCACCTCATCGCTTTCTATTTGGACATTTCCACCTCAGATGTCCTCTTTGTCCACATCTATAGCATGCTCGAAGCTTTTTAGGTGACTGCTGCTCAGGTGCACTATATTATACTTGAGTCGGTACTACTGAAATCTTTGATTGTTTAGTACCACTAATTCCTTTTTCTTGTAACTGTTTAGACTTCCTTTTAAGGTCTATCTCATGTTTCTTTATCATAGACCCTTCTATCCTTCAAATTGATTCGACAAATGTGGAAAATCTCTCTCTACTTTCTAAGGCAGATGTCAGAATGGACATCTCAGCATTCAATCCCTTCTCAAAACGTTGAATCTTTTCATCCTCAGTAGCAGCCATCTGAGGACAAAATCGTAAAAGTTCCATGAACTTAACCTCATATTCACTTATTGACATGACTCCCTGTCGAATTTTCTCAAACTGTGAGATCTTTTCATCTAAATAAGTCCTTGGAAAATACTTATTAACGAATTCTCGACGAAATTCCTCCCATCCAACCTCTTCATCATTCCTTTTTTATTTCTTCTATAGTCCACCAATGTCCAACACTACTTTTCAGAAGGTACATAGCATGTTTAACTTTGTCAGCATCCGGGATACTAAGGATCTTAAAGGCTTTTTCTAACTCAGTGAGCCAGAGATCAGCATCTGTTGGATCAGATGTTCCAGTATATTCTATGGCTCCTACATGACGTAGTCGTTCAAAGGTCTTACCAGACCCATATCCCTCATTAGGAACTGGTGCCCTAGATGTTGATGCTGGCATCCGGTCTGCTATATACCTCATTGTAGTCATAAGTTGCCCAAAAACATTATGAACATCTGGGTTTCCTCTCATGTCTTCATCAACATGAGGATTTTTAGGCACTGGTTCCTTCCTTGCCTGATCCCTTGCACCTCCCACCGGTGCAACAACATTTATTTCAACAACGTATTCTTCATGTCCTTCAGACATCTTTAAGTTATATATCTTGTTTTGCATAAGCAGGAGACACTATAAGATACACTAAAGTAAACTTAGAACAGACTCGATACCTTAGTCCTATGTCTCTGTAGACTCAGCGAACCTAGAGCTCTGATACCACTTAATTGTGGCATCCAACTTATAAAACACAAGATTAACTAAGCGAAAGTGAATCATTTGCAGCGGATTACTAAAAATTAGTAAAAATTAAAACTTTTTGCAAAGAGATCCAAACATAAGAAATATCTTTGATCAAGAACCATAATATAATATTTACATTCTATTCCATAAGTACACAACTTGTACTATCTCTTCTCGAGGACTACAACATCAGCTGTCCTATTCAACATTATGTACAGACAACATAAAACCTCGAGGCATCAAGCCAAAATCACGAGTCGATGATGAAAGCACTATCTATAAATCCTGAGGACCTGAGAGTACATAGACAACACATAGGACTACTATATATACAACTAGACATGTAGTATCTCCACCTGAGATATTACTACTGTCCTTGAAGCTACTGCTGTTCCTTCTCTGCTAAAGGTTTCCTTCCTCTTTGTCCGCGTCCACCTAAAAACATTAGATCCCATGGGGGTGAGACAATTGTAAATTGTCCCAGCGGGAGATATAACTCTCCGCCAAAACATTGTATTGCAATTTAAAGATATGAAACTGAGCAGAGGTTAAGCAGTTTAAAGCCTTCTCAACTTGTAAGCATTGCAACTATTTATGATAGAGCAACATATCATCTATTCTTTTTAATAAGGAATAGGAATGACATGTATATCATTTATTCAACATGTTATACCATCATATCAAACTTTTCTTGTGACACTCATCATCTTGTTATGTCACCCATGAAACATTCTTGTTTCATTCTGTTGGCCTTAGCCAACCTGTTAAACAAATAAAGAGATATATCTACCATGTACTCATTTATCATAAAAATAGGAATTGGATTAATGCCAATCCTTAATCATCATTACAGGCATTGGGTTATTACCAACCCTGTGTTATCACTATAGGCATATAGCCTCTGCCAGGTATTGGACTCTTCCAAACCTGATTACACCGCCAGGCATTGGACACTACCAATCCTAATTTCACAGCCAGGCATTGGACTTTAGCCAACCCTGATTACATGCATTACACCTCTGCTAGGTATTAGACTTTAACCAAACCTGATTACATAGCCAAGCATTCGACTTTAACCAACCCTGATTACACAGACAGGCATTGGACTTTAACCAACCCTAATTTCACAGCCAGGCATTGGACTTTAACCAACCCTGATTTCACAGCCAGGCATTGGACTTTAACCAACCCTGATTTCAGGCATTACACCTCTGCCAGGTATTGGACTTTAACCAAACCTGATTATACAACCATGCAATGGACTCTAACCAATCCCGATTTCATAGTTCATGGAATTTAATTCCTTTAACTCATCATTGATCATCTCATACTACTTTAGGCTCTGAACCCTAAGGTTAGCCTACATAGCTTTACACATTATTTATTGAATACAATTGTTCCTCTGATTAAGTTTTATTAAAACATTATCCTTTCTTATAATAAACTTTTATAATCATTTTGGTACCTCTCACTATGCCATAATTGCTCTCATGGCTCATAAGGCCCATAAAGCATCTTGTCAACTCTCACTAGGCAACATATTACTTCATGTAATACAATAGTAACACATCTATTCCCTCAATAGGGTTAGGGCTTACTATTCATATCATATTATGATTTCTCATGTCCCATTACCCAATTTAGGGTTAAGATTTCCCATCTCACATTAGGATTTCATAGTTATCAAAGTATATCAACTTTGCGATGCTAACTATGAAGTCTTAAATATCTTGATGTATCCCTTACCTCATTACTTCCAACTTTCTTAAGTTATCAATTTATCTTGGATTAAGGTATTTCCCATCTTAATCCTTTCATCCACTAACCTGTCACTCTTACCATGAAGTGCATAGGTTACACATAAGAATGGTCCAACTATCTTTAATGATATGGACTCATCTCAGATTAAGGAATTTCTTACAATAAGCTTGCCTATAATCAACCATTTATGATGTTTCACCTTTATAAGGTTTTACCCACTATTTTATTATTAGGGTTCTGGGTTGTCATCATGTTACCCCAAATTAAATCTTCATGTATTATAACTTCAATTAGGGTTTCACATACTTTTACCCCTTTATTAGGGCTTTGGGATTTCACATGCTATCATACTTCATTAGAGTTAGGATTACATATAGCATCACCCTTCATTAGGCTTCCACATCTCATTGCCTATACTTAATGTTTACTATTCGTCCCACTAGGGATTTCTCATGGCATCCCCCTCAATTAGGGTTCCGCATGGAATCAACTTCAATTAGGGATTCACATTGAATCAACCTCAATTAGGAATTCACATGGAATCAACCTCAATCAGGGATTCACATTGAATCAACCTCAATTAGGGATTCACATGGAATCAACCTCAATTAGTGATTCACATTGAATCAACCTCAATTAGGAATTCACATGGAATCAACCTCAATTAGGGATTCACATGGAATCAACCTCAATTAGGGATTCACATTGAATCAACCTCAATTAGGAATTCACATGGAATCAACCTCAATTAAGGATTCACATGGAATCAACCTCAATTAGGGATGCACATTGAATCAACCTCAATTAGGGATTCACATGGAATCAACCTCAATTAAGGTTTCCACTATGGTTACCCGCAACCTGGGTCTACTATTCATCTTCAATCAGGGTTTTACATCTCATTTCCCTAAATTGGAGTTTCATATATCATTACCCTAGATTAGGGTTACATCCTCACCCTGGATTAGGGTTTCATTCCGAATTGCCCTCAATTAGGGTTAGAGTTCAATAGCCCTGTCAATTAGGGTGTATGTTCATGATTAGGGTTTCATGATCTCTTTGCTTAAGAATCATACCCTTAATAACCTCATGAATCATATTCATGTATGAACCACTTGCTATCATCTTCTCAACTTGATTAGGTCATATCAACCCTTCAATCAAGTACATACATCTATGATTAACATAGAGTACCACCTCATTGTTCTGATAAGCAATTAGGGTTCATCCCTTAATTGTCACTAATCACTTAGGTACTATTAGGGTTTCAAACTTGTACCTTCATTAATTGTCATTACTAATCATCATTGGATCAATGGATCATTCATCATCTTAATTCTCAAGATATTCAATTACATTGGACCTCCAATACATAAGGTATCCAATTGAATTGACCAATTGAGTCCTCAATCAATTTTGACTACTTGGACCCCAAACGGTCTTGGTCTTTCAAAGTTCAAATGGTTTGAAACTGTTCGGTAAAGGTGGTGGTTGAGACCGTTTGCTAAAGCAAGTACTTGAAATCGTTTGCTAAAGGCGACCTTCAAGATCGTTTGCTAAAGGTGGTCACCTGAAACAATTTGCTAAAGTACCTTTTTGAAACCGCATGGACTCAACCGGTATGGGATCGTTTGGTCCCAAATGGTCTTGAGACTATTTGGTCCAAACCTCCTCAAAACCACATGGACCAAATATGGTCTCAACCAATCAAATTAAAATAGGGTTTCCAATGTTGGTTTCTTCAATCATTGTATTCCTGTATCCAATCATCAATTGGAGCTATCACCATACTTCAATTGAGTTAAATAGGTCAACTTTCAACTGATTTGAACCTCAATTGACCCTCAATTGATCATAAATTAGGGTTTGAATCAATTGTATTAGGGTTTGGAATCGATGATCCTTCAACATTAACCAATGTGAAACTAGTTACTTTAAAACCATTGGACCATCATCCAAATTGGGCATGACCTGACCCCAAACGGTCTTGAGGTCATTTGGATGACCTCCAAATGGTCTTGAGACCATTTTATCGTGTCCACATCAAAATCCAAGTCAATCAATCAAAGTTTGGATCATTGGATTGATCACCAAATCATCATTTGATTGCACTTCAACTTAGTACCTTTAGATCTTCAAACACCTAACCATAGTCAACCCTAACCCTATAAACGGTCTTGGGTGACCCCCAAACAGACTTGGGATCGTTTGGATCACCTCCAAACGGTCTTGAGACTATTTTCCCATCATATAATCATTAACCATATCATTCAATTAGGGTTTGGATCCTAGGATTGGTCACCAAATCCGCACTTGATTGTATTTCAATTTGGTATATTTGGACCTTCAAACACTTGACCAAACTTAACCCTAGACATCCAAACGGTCTTCGGAGACCCCCAAACGATCTTGAGACCGTTTGGGTAATCCCCAAATGGTTTTGAAACCATTTGGGTCAATCAACCCAAAGCATCAACTCATTCAATTGCAAAATCAGCACTCAGTCGATTAGGGTTTATACCATATGTTTGAATCTTCAAATACTTAACCATACTCAACCCTGGACCTCCATACGGACTTGGTTGACCTCCAAATGGTCTTCAGACCGTTTTCGTGATTCCCAAATGGTTTTGAAACCGTTTGGGTCAATCAACCCAAGTTTCAAACTCAATCAACTTGGAAATCAACACTTAACCCAATTAGGGTTTTGGTGATTGATTGACCTTCAACTCATGAACCAATTGGAACTAACCAATCATAATTGATGGGTCATTAACCTAGATCATTTTCAATAGATCTCGAAATGGTCAACCTTGGTCAACTCCACCAAACGGTCTGAAACCGTTTGGTATCATGCGGTTTGGTGAAACCGTTTGCTTCTAAACGATTTGAAACCGTTTGCTCCCAAACGGTTTGGGAAACCGTTTGAGCAACTCAAACAAGACCGTTTGCCTTGGATATTTTTAGAGGTGTGTTCTTATAATCTTCAACCTCTAAACTCACGAAACCTAATGTGGTTTCCATGGTGATTGCATCAATCAACCAAATCAATTATTGCAATTATGGAATTGATCATTATTTGATAAGGAATTGAATGCAATAACAAAGTTAGTGTTTCAAGTTATAAAACCCGCCTCAAATTGAGCTCCAAAGCTCCAATATCACAGAAACAATGGTGGATGAAGCTTGTGCAACTCCCCCTAGGATCGTCCTCAAGCTTTTGGTTGAACATATTAGCTAGGGTTGAAGAGGAGATCGAAATAAGAAGAAATCCATAATTTATTTTCAATTTCCACCATGGAATCAATGTGAAATGGATCAAGAACCTTACTAATAGGTTGGGGGACGTCCTCCTGACCCTCACAAGATCCCTTGGTCGTTTACCAAGAAAGGACAAGAAGTGGGGTTGAAAAAGCCTTTCATTTGGTTTGTAAAAGGCCTTTTTATAAAAAAAATCAATGAGAGAGAATATGCTTTGTAAAAGTCCATTTAATACCAACAATATGGTCGCCTCTTCCCCCTCATCTACCTTAGGGATGAGGATATATTGTTTGACTCTTATTCCTCTCAATTATCCATGATTTAAAGAAAAAAAATTAAGCACCTCAATTCATATTATATTAATATCCATATGTGAGTGGATATTTCTTTTTCTTATAAAATTGTGTGTGAGTTATCCACTCCTTTGGATATTTTCGTGGTCCTTGAAAGGCTCAAGGATGTCACACACACACATATGAATTCAACCATTTTAATTTTGGTTGAAGGCCCTTTAATTAATAAAGTTATTTTTGCCCTAAATCGAATTAGGGTTTCAATTAGGATTAAATCTTGATTATTTTAATATCAAGATTCTCTCTCCTCCAACTTAATTCAAATGAGGCGCCCCTCTCATTTTATTTTCTCTATATGGTGACAAGAAACATTAGGGACCTTATTGAAGTGCTAATTTTCATATTGAACCCTAGTATTTGGGTAAATTGCGCTTTACACCAAAACTAGGTTTTAATGCATAAACATTGCTTTATCAGCTCTTCCTTGGTACTCAGGCTACCACAAGCCATACCTTTGCATCATATACATTCTCATGATGCTTCAACACATTAGGAACATCTTATCATGCAACATTTTCAATTTAACCCCTCAACTTTGGTAATTTGCACTTTAGTCCAAAATAAGCAAACATTACTTCAACATTGTTCAAACAGGACCAAAATTGAAACATAAGTTCCTCATGAGCCCTAATTACTTTTAACAGGATAAGATTAAACATATAATCATATTTATTAATCAAAACACCTAGGGTTAAAGCATAACCCAGGTCAGGGATGTTACACTTACCACCCTCCTACCTTAAGGTATCATGCATAAAGCTCCTATATCGTGAACGTATGTTGTGGTATCATGCATGGGCCCTTGGGTATCGCCCATGGAAAGATCATATCGCCCAAGTAGGTGATATCGACCATATAGGGTGATATTGGCCATAAAGTGATGCGTTGAGTGGCATATCATGCAAGTGAGTGTCATATCGTGCAAGATGGGTGGCATATCGTGCAAGGGAACAAGGGTATCGTGAAAGAGTGTTAAGGATAATGAAGGAGCTCATACTTAACCCTAAGATGAGGCCATGATCATGTTCAACCTTAGATTGAAGCGTGATTTTAGGGTTTTGATCTTCCTTTCTTTTCTTCTTCACCGATTTCTTATACATGGTGATTCCTTGTATATGAAGGAGTTTTGAACGAGCCTTGGACCTTTTATAAGTCATCTTAAACCTTAGGAACGTGGAGATTTTGATCTTGGAGCTTTGAAGTAGTTGTTAAGGTGGGTTATATAACTTGAACTCAACCATGTTATTATTCATCATCTAAATTGCTATATTTAATGATCTACTTTTAATTCTGAAATTTCCTGAAATAGTTGATGAAATTATGAGTTATAGTAGTTTCTTAGACCTGTTGACATGAACTATAACAGTTAGAACTAAGGTCTAGAACTTGAAGATGAGGGTATCTCTTTATAAAAGTTATATCGGGTGCAGGCACACAAGCAAGCACCTCTAACCCGATATGATGATGCATCTACTTCACTAAAATGTTATTGATATGATTGTATACCTTCTTGCACAATATGGGGGTGTAGTATACACCTCTTGCATGATAGGGAGTCCAGTATAGACTCCATGCACGATACAAGGTTAAATGAATATTTATAAGTTGACATGAAACCCTAATTTGGGTAACCCGATATGAGTAAATAATAGAAAATGCTATTGCACGATATGGTAACCCGATACACAACCCTAGTTGATGTCTAGCCCAACATGGTGATGGATTAATACCTCATGCACAACATGGGTAACACATAAAAACACCTCTAGCCCGATATGGATGGTGTGTATGTACTTCTAGCCCGATATGGTGAGTGCTCATATACTTACAACCCGATATGGTGAATATATGCACACTTCTAACCTGAGATACCTTGTAAAGGTGGGGGCAAGACACTCTTAGGAGTGATGAGTGTAACACCAAGTAATGGTGTGGATAATACCTTGACAAGTGAAACACTTAAAGTGGTTGATAATGGACAACCTTATATCAACAATGCCTTAACCTGAGATGAGTTCATATCATTGATGATAGTTGGGTAATTCAAGTGTGTGACTTATATGGACAATACTTTACAAGATTAATATGATGGGATATTAGGTAAAGTATTAGGATGGGAAATACACTAATACAAGATAAGTTTATGAACTTAAGTAAGTTAAAACTGATGAGGGAAGTGATACACCAAGGCATGGTAAATATCACATCCAACACTTTAAGGTTGTTACACCTTGAGGCATCTTAAATCCAATATGTATGGATGAGTAACACATGAAGTGTGTCATAAAAATTGTTACATTGAGATGTAATGAGCTTAATGCACTTTGATAAGTATAGGCTATCATACCTTGAGAAAGGGTTAAGCCAAGTTAATAAAATATGATGTATTAATACTCTAGTAAGGATGAGAGAGAAAAGCATACCTTGTGTTGATAATCATTTAATGATAAAAGATGAGAATAAATAAGTATAATTGAATACTTATGATATCAATGTATGCTCCTAGATGTGTGGAGCAATGAATTAGGGTTTGAATTAATAATATGAACTTGAAACCCTATTCGGCTGTAAAGGGAAACCCTAACCCTAATAGTTGTTGCCTAGTAAGAGGTGACAAGATGTTTAATGGCCTTGTGATCCATGTGGTTAGTTGTTTCCTAGTGAGAGGTGACAAGATGTTTAATGGCCTTGTGAGCCATGTGGTTAGTTGTTGCCTAATGAGAGGTGACAAGATGTTTAATGGCCTTGTGAGCCATGTGGTTAGTTGTTGCCTAGTGAGAGGTGACAAGATGTTTAATGGGCCTTGTGAGCCATGAGAATAGTTGTTGCCTAGTGAGAGGTAACAAGATGTTTATAAAAGTTTCATGTAAGAAATGATAATGTTCAAGTTAAATAAGGAAATTGAGACTTAGTAACATAATAATAATAATTAATGGATACAATAATAATAATGAAATCAAGATTGGTAGATTCCGATGCCTAGCTGTGAAATTAGGATTGGTAGGGTCCAATGCCTGACTATGAAATCAGGATTGGTAGAGTCTAATTCCTAGCTATGAAATCAAGATTGGTAGAGTCCAATGCATGGCTGTGAAATCAGGATCGGTAGAGTCCAATACCTGGCAGAGACATGAAGCCTATAATCACAAGATTGGTAATAACCCAATACTTGGCAGAGGCATGAAGCCTATAATCACAGGATTGGTAATAACCCAATACCTGGCAGAAGCATGAATCCTATAATCACAGGATTGGTAATAGCCCAATACCTAGAAGAGGCATGATGCCTATAATCACAGGATTGGTAATAACCCAATACCTGGCAGAGGCATGAAGCCTATAATCACAGGATTGGTAATAACCCAATACCTGGAAGAGTCATGAAGCCTGTAATCACAGGATTGGTAATAACCAAATACCTAGCAGAGGCATGAAGCCTATAATGATAGGATTGGTAATAACCCAATACCTGGCAGAGGCATGAAGCCTATAATCATAGGATTAGTGATAACCCAATACCCGGCAGAGGCATGAAGCCTATAATTACAGGATTGGTAATAACACAATACCTGGCAGATGCATGAAGCCTATAATCACATGATTGGTAATAACCCAATACCTGGCAGAGGCATGAAGCCTATAATCACAGGATTGGTAATAACCCAATACCTGGAAGAGGCATGAAGCCTATAATTGCACAGGATTGGTCATAACCCAATACCTGGAATAATTGCACAAGATTGGTAATAACCCAATGCCTGGAATAATGTCACATGATTGGTCATAACCCAATACCTGGAATAATGTCACAGGATTGGTCATAACCCAATACCTAGAATATGCACAGGATTGGTAATAACCCAATGCCTGGAATAATGTCACATGATTGGTCATAACCCAATACTTGGAATAATTGCACATGATTTGTAATAACCCAATAGCTAGAATAATGTCACATGATTGGTCATAACCCAATACCTGGAATGTTTGCACATGATTGGCATAGTCCAATGCCTGGAATGGTTGCACATGATTGGCATAGTCCAACGCCTGGACAAAATATGATGATGTATACTCACATGACTGGTACAATTCAATATCTGGTTCGTATATTGGCTGAGGCCAACAGATAGAAATGAGAATGATTCATGGATGACATACCATGATATAGAGTATCATATGATAAGCTTCATATGTTGATATAGTATGATGGGTAAATGATATACATGTTCTTCATATTCCTTATAAAATGAATAGATGATTTACTGCTCTATCATAAATAGTTGCAATGCTTTAAAAGATGAGAATATTCTAAACTTCTTATCCTCTGCTCAGTTTAATACTATTTAACTGTGATAATAACATTGTTGGTGGAGAGTTATATCTCTCGTTGGGATAATTGTCTCACCCCGTGGGATCCACATTATTTTTAGGTGGACGTGCATGAGGGGGATTGAGACCGTACTGTAGAGAAAGAACAACAACAATAGGGACAACAGTGATAGCTTAGGTTGAGTGTACTGTCTGTCGTGTCTTGTAGATAGTAGTCCTATGTGTCGTCTTTGTACTCTCAGGTCCTTGGATTTAGTATGTGTTTGTTTTATGAACAATCTGAGATTTTGGCTTGTATGCCTTGAGGTATGATGTTTCTTTAAGTATATGTTTTGAAAAAGCAACTATTATATGTTGTCCTTGAGAAGAAATGGTACAGTGTATGTACAATATATGATCAATGTGAATATCAGGTTTTGGGTTCTTCCTTCAAGAGTTTTCCTAGAAATGGTTCTCTTTGCAAAGAAAATGGTTTTAATTTTAGTGATTTTTGTTAATCCACTACTTATGATAATTTTGCATAATTAGTAATGATTTGTTTGTCGATTTGGTGACTGTCGTTTGATAGAGTTCATATAATACTAATGATTAAACTTAATTAGAATCTTATGTCGTGTTCCTTTATTCCCAATTAAGGGTTTCTCATATGAGGTCCCAAAGTTGGATCTCAGATATCAATTTCAACTGATTCTTAGCTATTCTAATCTTTCCCATATGTTTCAACATCTCAGTGTATGTACATTCTCACTATGATGTGGGTCTAATTTATCCATAGTCTACTCTTATTATATTTTTAATAGGAGTCATTAGATCCTAGTAATGCATCCTACCAGCCAGACCAGGCCGAACCTGTAGTCCTGAAGCCAAGAGCTACTTAAGATTAACCAACTCCTATAAATCTCAAACATGTGGAAAGAATATCCACTTAGGAAATCTCATTCAAAGATCATTTCAAGTCTACTTGATACAATGAATGTAATCAATAAATACTATAACTGTATAGTATACAACAAATCTTATTAACCCATAAATATTTCAAAATATTGAATATTTGAATTCAAACATATAAGAGCTTTTCTATTCATCTCAAATAAAACAACAATATGAAATGAAAGTTCTATCTCATTTTATATTTATGCTCTTAATTCATGTTACTTATCTTGTTTCTAACCCTAATATTTCTAGGGTTCCTCTCTAGACCATCCTTCCACTGTATACCTGGCCAGGGTATACATGAAAGAATAGACAGAGTAGCTTGATACTGGTTGATCCAAGTACTCAGATACTGGGCCAGGATATCTAAATACTTAAATCCCAGAGCTAACATCATAACATCTCCTATATTCCACACTTATGACTCTAACTTACTAACTTAATGGTCCCTGACAACTCAACTTAAGCTCTGATACCAAATTTGTTACACCCCGATCTCACAATTGCCATTAATCATGAGATTAGGGCATAAAATTGAGGATTTATCATAATACAAAGATCACCCTTAACGTTTTCTTCTTTTTCAAACTCTTTGCTTTCTCGCATTGAATCACATAAACAAACTTTACAAGAGAATTAAACCTTGATTACTCTAATATGATCTCAACATTAATGATACACATCCATACATTCATTATGTTTCTCACACTTCCATGTACATATGACATAATAATCAAATGCATTCTCTCTTATTAAGGAAACGAAGATACAAGCATCACTTACAACTCTCTCTTATTTTCTTATAAGGACCTAGAGTGACAGGGACCGACTGAACATAACTATACTCAGACTTAACTCTTGTGGTAGATCTACTCTGATGCTTTGAACTTCTTCAAGTCCACGTGGTTTCCCTAAAAATTTGGAGTAGAGGGGTGAGCCTACTTGCTCAGTGAATAAGTACTTCAAAGAAACAGTCTAAAACACTGATATAATTATAGATATACTTTTGAGCAATTGATATCAATTATAACAGCAGAAAGCTTTAGAGAGTCTAATAATTGACAATCATAAATATAGCAGGATACTCTAAATATATATAAGAGTGAATCAATATATGAAATGCTTGATTGATCATAAAGAGAACTAATAATTCAGAAACATACAAAGAATAGTTGAATAATTGTACACACATTTTTGACCTCCTCTCATTCATTTTATTTTTCCCTGATCATATGTAGTGTACTCTACATATGGAGACTCGTAGTGCACTACGATCACACCGTACAAGACTTAGCAGACACACCCGGGAAATGCTAAGTCTGACTACTCTCCTGGTCTATAATAGGAAAACAGCTGTCTAGCCTAAACTGGACTCCTCCTCTATCCTAAG
The DNA here is from genome assembly GCA_963693085.1 of Alisma plantago-aquatica. NCBI lineage: Eukaryota > Viridiplantae > Streptophyta > Magnoliopsida > Alismatales > Alismataceae > Alisma > Alisma plantago-aquatica. The sequence continues at coordinate 823,970,471 of OY856414.1, read as the reverse complement.
CACGCAGGTGGAGAGTCAAGCCACCTCTTGGCTTTTTTATACTCTAGTGCCACCAAGACTTCTAGTTGATGTTGGACACTACAAACTATAATTTAAGGAGACTTACACTAGGGCTTCATCCCCCGTTCCACCTGATAGCACATTCTGACCCCCGTATATTGGACGTTGCTAGGGTTAGGTCATTTCACCCCTAAGGCACATACCTCCCATAGGGGTTCTACGGTGTTCAGGGCTCCTAAGTCTAATATTTTATTATTCCTAGAAAGCTCTTTCTACATTGTAACCTTCTCGTACTTATACTTGACTCTAGTATCTCTATGGTGACGCGTCTACTTATTTGAAGTTATAATACAAAATGTATATCATTCTAAACTTGGCAGAGCAGTATATTCAAAACACTATAATATACTGAGTAATCAACATACTATACATGCAGGCATACTAAAATTCTTAAATACACATATTTCATGTCCACTTGGCACATACACACTAGAATCGTGCATATCAACCCAAATCTTGAGTTGTGCATCTCATAATTCAATTAAGAGTTAATTACTTATCATGACTAGAATTATTAATAATAACTGAGAACATTGATATCACAATACTTGATTCATTGAATACCCTACCCTTAGGGTTTCATTTAATCACCACAAATGCTACAAAGAAATGTGTAATACATCTATCACGTACTTTTCAAAACATTAAAACACATGATACCTGGGATCTCAATCCCTTATCAAATTACTGGGAATTCTCATCCCTTCACATCATTATCATGATTACTGGATCTGGGTATTCAAACCCTTATATCATCACATAGCATTGTTACCTCTGTAATAGGTAACCATTACCTCTAGGTCGTTAGACCAAGGTACTCATTTCACTGGTTGTACAAGTATTCTCATGGCTCACAAGGCCATCATACATCTTGTCACCTCTCACTAGGCAACAACTTATTCACATGGCTCCCATAAACATTTCATGCGACATAAACATTCATTGGATAAAGACTACTATCAACAAATTAGATAAAATCAATATATGTATAAAACCTTGGAACTGAGTTGAATTTGGGTTTCCATGCCATTCACTAGGATATCATGCATCAATAATAATATTGAATAAATAAAGTCTATCATGTCAAGAAAATCCCTTCAAATGGATTTCACGATATCTATTCGCAAATATCCAACTTTCCTCGCATCTAGGGTTTCACCCTCTTTTCTGAGATATCAAACAAACACTATTCACTTTGAATGAAATCCAAGATAGTATCTAAAATATATGTACTATGAATTTATATAAACAACCATTCATAACCAAGGGGATCTAGATAAGCAATTTTCTCTATTTACTTATACAACAAATTTCAGTTATAGACAAATTCCCTATATTTCAGTTTACTCTTATATCCTCTGTGAATACATAGGGAATTCTCATTAGGATGTATTTTAAACATTTCTAATATTATTTTATCATCTGAACTTCATCCAAACAGAGAAAGAATGCATTTCATATCATTTTGCAACAAATTAGAACAAATAGACAATTCAGGGTTTGTAGTCGCATACTAGCAATTATAGATTATGTATGAATTAACCAATTTTCATGCAATATACTATTTAAAGGAAGTTCTCACTCACCCTAAGGTGTGAAAACACCTTAAAAATGTAGATCATCCCTAAAAATCTTGATCTGATATCAAATTCCCAGAAATTCACCCAACTCTTCTTCCTTTCAACTTAGAAACCCAAAAAATGAGGGATTATGAAGAAAGAGTGAGAAAAGGGGAAGTTTTGATACCATTTTGGATCAAATCTTAGGAGGAATTGAATTTTGACATATGAGAGAATGTAACATCACAGGATTTGAGGCCTCGGATAAAACGATCTTATAAGGAATGATCAGACTACCCATATCACCAAGGTGCATCTCTTTTTCCAGGAGCCCATCACTAAAGAACTCCATAGTTAAGCGTGCTTAGCTTGGAGTAGTACTAGGATCGCTTACCAGTCGGGAAGTTGACCCTGGCTTGCACGTGAGTGAGGACAAAGCGTGCAGTTAAGGCTAGTGGTGATCTGTGGGGACATTCATCATTCCTAAAACTCTACTAGAGCCTTGGGCAATGGGTTGGAGCATTACAAATGGTATCAGAGCCAATTCCCCTCCAGTAGGTGGGGCCCACATGAGCATGGCATGCCAGTCTTGAGCCGTGCGGTCTAGGCATGTAGGAAAGGGCTGTCCATGGTTGACGTGGCCACCCTTGCGCTGGTATTCCGTGATCGGGAGCTGGGTGTCCATGGCCATTGTGGATCTGCATTGAAATGGGGAAGAGATTATGAGGCCTTATAGTTGAGCATTGACGAGGACGTCAAGAGTCTAAGTGGGGGAGATTGTAACATCCCAGGATTTGAGGCCTCAGATAGAAATATCGTATAAGGAATGATTGGACTACCCATATCGCCAAGGTGCATCTCCTTTTTTGGGAGCACATCACTAAAGAACTCTATAGTTAAGCGTGCTTAGCTTGGAGTAGTACTAGGATGGGTGACCAGTCGGGAAGTTGACCCCGACTTGCGTGTGAGTGACAACAAAGCATGCATTTAAGGCTAGTGGTGGTCTGTGGGGATAGTCATCATTCCTGAAACTCTACTAGAGCCTTAGGCAGTGGGCTGGAGAAATTACAAATTACTCAGATCTAGATGCGCTCTTAAACTAGGGTTTAGGGTTATTTCTTGTTTGGACTAAGGATTAGGGCTACAAACCCTAATTCCATCATATTATGATTTCTAAGATTACAAATTCAGTTATGCATATTAGGTGAAACCCTAATTATCAATTTAAGCACATAAGATTGCCCGTGACACCTAAATCACATTACTAACATTAAGATCATAACATGATGTTCACATTGGTTTCAAAACCCTAAATCTATAAGTATGAGATTATTAATCATCATTATCAACAATTCCTTCATTTTTCATGTCTAGATCAGGTATTAGCTTAACATGAACAGACATATTCAATTAAGCATCAAATTAAGGAAAATCTAGGTTTTCCTTTACATTAAACACATCTAAACACATATTGCGCATACTTTTTGAACATGAAGCATAGTCAAGTTCTAATTATATTTTATTTCAATTCCTCTCATTTTTCTGAGAAAGTTTCATATATTACTTGTCTACATCCGATCATCCTAGCATTTTATATAATTATCAAAAGATATATCATTAATCAACCAATAGGGAAACACCAAGTCAGCATTTATTACCTTTTATTAGTTGACTGAGAGAAAGAATGAAAGGACTGAGGTGTCCCTACATGCCACACATACATGGAGGGGCATATTGGTCATTTGGATGTAATTCTTCCCTTACCCCGCGTCGAGCCTCTTCCTGCCCTATGCGGCTGGGCGATCCCGCCTCCGTCGATGCTGCGGGCAAGGCCAACTTCGGTGCCCTCACCTTCTTCTCCAACTTTAGGTGTCGGCTGCTAGGACCCTTCCCACATCATCACTTCCCCAAAGCTCCCGTCTGCCTTGCGGGATGCTCTGCTCGGTGATTTCCATAGGCGTTGCAAGAAGCCCGTCGTCTGGCGGCATCGCCCTACAGAGAAAGCCAAGGCACCCTCTCTTCAGCTTGCTCTGACGGGGTTCAGCTACACACCGACCACCATTACTACCCCCCTCATTGATTTTCTTCCATGCGAGCCCATTCCGTGGTCTTTCCCTCACACAAATTGGAACTGCTGAAGGTAACAGTGATTGACTTCAACCGTGTCCACATACAACCCCATCTATTGCTTCTTATACTCCAGATCCTCCTAGCATGAGGTTCTCTTCCTTTCCACACAACTTCAGACATGACTGCTCCATCTCTGGTGCCAACATGCTCACAGCACGAACTTCCCACGCACTAGGCCAGGGCTCTACTGGTTTCTTCAACAGAAGAGGTGATCAACCCATAGATACCTACTCTCTATCTCCTTCAGATCTAAGTCAATAGGCATCTTGCCACTGGAAAACTTAGTCTATCATGGTTACGAGGAGAAAACCCTTATTATTGGAATACGATAATAGAGACATACTTAGGCTCGAAAAGTTGGTGGCTGTCTCCCCCTCCTGTATATATATACACCTATACGTTCCTTTTTGTGTCTCCTTGTCTTGGCGCACAAGTAAGATCCCAAACGACATGGCATCGTGCTTAGGAAACTTTCCTTTTCTTTTCTTCCCAAATTCATCACCTATTGCCATGTCCACGATGGTTAAACCAAAAACCTTCTTTTTAATTATCTCCTTAATAATCCATATTCTCTAGTCATTAGGAAATCTGAATTTTATTTCCTTTATCTTCTTTGAGTTTGTCTTTTAATCCATTGGCCAAGAAAATTAGTTCCTTATAACAAGAGTATTTCCTTTTGGTAATACCAATTGTCATTAAATATATATACCACATTATCCTCTTACTTTGTATTATTTGTATTTTCTCATTCTTCTTATTCATTGGGACTCCTTGAACCCAAATAAATTCTATTATTTTGAAATTCCTTTTTAAAGATACTTATTACCCTTCTAGATGCATCTACATCCTTTATTCCACATTATCTTTCATCCCCTTTTCCTCTTTTCATATTTCTTTTATTAGAAATCATATGAAAACGAATTTTTACACAATTGTGGCCATTAATGCCACTTTCTAGATATTTCTAAGTATTTCTCATAAATACTTTTTCTTAATATCCATTATCATGTATCTTTTTCCATTATTTCGACTTTTCTTCTTTTCTTCTCTTTTATATCCATTATTGGATTAAAATAATAATAGGAACCACAAAATTCCTATCAAAAGGGAGATTTGCAAAGAAATCTAGCTTTTGAAACAAAGCATACCATCTTTTCAAATATTCCCATATTCATAAAATCATTACATTTCAAATATAAAAACATATGAAAATTTGAGGTTGTAACGTCCTTCCCCTCTTATAAGAATTTTGTCATCAAAATTCCATCAAGCAAACAAACAATTCAGGATTAGACTTTTCCATTTCCATCATTGGCCCCTATGTGGCTTTACCTTACCCATGGCGCTTCCAAAGAACCTTTATCATCGCATATTCTTTTCTTTGAGTTCTTTCGCCCTGGTGTTCATAAACTGCACAGGTGACTCAGGTCATTTCAGCCTCCCTTGGGGCTTACTAGGTTTATGGCTCAGCACATGGCCTGGGTACCTCACATAGTGCTCTAAATTGGACACATGGAACTCATCACGCATGACTCTATCCTGAGGGGTCAGGTCAAACATAACCTTCTCAACCAATCCATCTCAAATGGACCCATGTATTGGGGACTCCGCTTTCTCAGTTATATCTCAGAGGGGTCGGATTTTCACATCACATATTCCCCCACAGTGAACTGCATGTCAGTCTACTTTGCATCATCTTATGACTCATATCGTCCATGGTCTCCTTTCAGCCATTGCACGATCAAAGTGACTTCATCTACACACACTGTGGTCCTTTTCTGACCTTTGCGAGGTTCATTCACCAACATCATCTTAATGAAGTGGTGACCGACAAAACCTCCCTTACAGAGCTTCTTTATGTCCCAATACTGGCTATGGTGGTTATCATCACATCTTAGAAAGGATAAAACTGTCTCTATTTATCACCCTGAATGAGCACGCATGCTCTCATTAGACCCTCTAGTCTGGATCATACTAATCTTTAGTAGGGGTGATAAACTATACTAACATCGAGTTCTTCATGTACCTACTTCCACCTTTAAGTCATACTCATGAACTTTTGAACTCGCATCATGGTGTAGTTGAACCATCTCTCTCATATGTAATTCAACCCGATCTGTCCCTTGATAGTACTCTTTCTTTCTCATGTCATCTAGGTAAGGTGATCTACCATAACCCATATTGCATCATGACTTTCCTTGGTCAAGGGGAGACTTTCCACATCATCCGTAGTTATGAACTCCCATTCCCTCTCGGGAACTCTTTATACCTTATTTCCATGCACTGGGTTACTGGTGTTCGTCCTGGATTGCATGGCCACATGCCACATGCAACTTTGTCTTAAGCATCCGCAATACTACTGTCACTTACTCTCTTCGTAGTACGATATATGGTGATCTTAGAATCATGATTTCCTGCATGTCATGGTTCCTCAAGATCGATTCCTCAGAAACCCAAAACCACTTTAGTCAGGGTTGCATTACCTTCCTTTCCAAAGAAGCGCATCTGAGGTTCTACCACCATCCTTCCATTGCATCAAAGACTAGGCTGGCTAACCAATCAACCATTAACTTGATCAAGCAGTATTGTTGCATCTGAGGGTTAGGCAAACCTATCTTCTTTCCAAACTTAGGGTTAGCCTAACAACCTCAACTTCTTCTAGCTTCCAGCTAAACTAGGCAGCTATATCTCAACCAGAGCATTCATTACCACTTCTTATCCTTAGGTGTTAGGTATTGTTGAGGACATAGACCTCCACGTATTATACTTATCATCTCATCTCAAACTCTAAGTTTGTCTTCATCAAGAATCTCTGAGCTCATCCTCATGGTGATCAAACTCAACCTTGTATAACTTGCAAGTTCCACATAGCTCATGATAAAATATTCTCACAAGATGATTACCTTAATACTCTTATCGTTAGTACATATCGTTCACTTTGCAAGGGTATGTTATCATCACTGTCCTTATATCTCGTGGCAACATTCCAACCCACATCATCTTTATCCTTGGTGTATGGCATGCGTACTGTCCTATCTCTCTCTCCCATAACAAGAGGAAATAGGCATTTGGCTGCAGTCCAAATACAGAGTTCTTCTCATTCCAAGAGTAGAGATGGTACATCCCACCTTGACAGTACACATTTAAATATAAGTTGAAACGTGCCACATATGTCTCTACAAACATCACGATATCACTTACTTCCATGGAAAACTGGTCTCGAACCTACTGAGGTTTACACACATTCCTAGGTCATCTCCTCTAGGTCTATAGGGTGCTGACACTTTTGGGGTCATCCCTCTTCCCTTATGCATCCAGAGAGTGCCCTACTCATCTGCCCTTTGGGTCCCATGAGTTCATGAAGGTGATCAATCTCCTAACCCATGGGCCTTAGACAATGATAGTTGTTACCTCCCGACCCTATGGTCATGTGCAACTAGGGAATTAGGAAACTCCTTCTTCCATCGGTCTTATCCCCACCTGACCCCAGGATAGACTTAGGATTCTAAAATAGTACATGTTCAACTTAGAACCTCACTCAGGCCTTCATCATCTCTCTTTCTGCGTTCAAGGGCCGACTTTCATCCTTTCATAGGAATCATGGTGACCTGCCTACCTTGGTCAGGCCCCATACCTGTTACCTCCATGGTAACACATCCACATGCACATAGAAATGGTTAAATATGGGTCTACAAGTTCAATCTCATACCATGTACCTTTCACTTAGCTTTCTCAAGATCCCATGAAACCTCTTTAGGTTACCTCAACACCAACAAAACTGGCATATACCCAACCAAAGGGTCCATCTCCCAGGATGGGATGAAACTACAACTCTTGACAACAAGGTGACAACCGTCCTTAGGGTTTACATTCACATGAGTATGCTTAATCCAGCTGCCACTAAGGGACAGGAAGACCACCTACTAAACCATGCTAGGTCGTACTTGTTCTCATACTCAACATTAGACCAACTTAGTTGTGAGGGATTCATAAAACATACCGTTAACTTTAAAGGGTTTCCTTTTTCATCTACACAGGAGGAGTACCATGCTCGAAACTATAGAAACTCAATCCTCATCATGAGCATCAGGTGCACTACTTCCCCTCTTGGCCTAGGAACCCTAAGTTCACCTCTTGGGTGTCCAACAACATGCTCAATCTCTTAACCATGAATCAAGCATGTCCAAGGTATGTCATGTACTCCCATGATCCTTTTATATATGCAACACCTCAGGGTTGAGTCCTCTTCAAGGACAACCACTAGGTATAAAGCCTCACAACTTGCTACTTAAACCTCCTCAGGGTCTAAGGCACTCCTCATCTCGGCAGGTAAACTCTTATACCATATGCACATAGGTTCCAGAAGCCCCATCCTCTCTCTAGGGTTTGGTTCTTCTAAAAGCAACCAAGATATCATCAACCTCTAGGGATCGAGCATGAGGCAACCCCTATCATCCATTATGTTGTATCATCCTCGACTTCCCATTTCTCCTCATATTGTGGGGTTTTAGGCTTCCAACGTTCTTGCCTGGGGTCATGCTCTCTCTCTAGATCTAACCCTACAAACAACCTTTCTATAAGAGGTCCTTTCTCCATGAAGGATCAAGCTCACAAGCACATCTCTACGTGGGTGAAGCCTATGTTCGAACTTACGTTTGTACGAGGTTATACATAGCTCTTTATGCTTATCTCATAAGCCATCCATCATGCTTACTGGCCAGGGTTCCAACCTACTGCCGCACCACTAACGTACTCTAGGTGCATGTTATCCCCTACTTGCATAAGCCTATAGGGTTTCTATAGGTTCTTCACTAACCTCATCAATGAAGGAGCTATCCTTCACTCAAAAATGCATGACCCTTCCCAGGGTTGGGTTGCCAAAGGTTCTAGGTCATCCAACTTCTCATGGCTCATATGGCATGTCCACCCAAACACTCGATCAACCATGACATCTAACTCATCATGTCATCTATCTCTCTAACCTTCACTTAGGGTCAGGGTTAACATCATCCTCAAAGGTTGTGCTAGGTCTCTACTTTTAATGGAGGTCTCTACCTCCAAGACTAACTCTCTCTACCTCCTTAGGTTCTATAGAGAGCAATGGCAACTCATGTCATACGACCTAAGCATGTATCTATTCTTTAGTTTGTGCTTAATCTATTAAGCTTATGTCCATGACATCTTATTTACATGCTTTTCATTAATTTGATGGAGGATTCCTTAGACCTTATTAACCTTACCCATACCTCAAGAGGGAGAGGATAAGAGATAAAACCCTAATCCTTAAGGTCCTTAACAGAATTTGAGTTGAGAAGGGATGAACAACATGAGAGAGTCCAAAAGGTATCTTATTTCGAGTCATATCCTAATACATCGGCCAGGAAGTCACACAATCTGGGAGTCCTCGTACTCCCAGTAACCCCCAATTTAGGGAGACCGAAAGGTCAGAGTCGTTAACCAATAACCCAGATCAAAGGTTCGACAAATAATCAATAACAATTAATAAATTTTACCAACTAAACTGAAAACTGGTATAAAATAAAACTTTGCATACCTTTTAAAAATTGGGATTTCTAAACTTCTATCCATGAAGATACTAATCTAAACTAATCCTCCTATGCACGATAATTCTCATTTAATTCCACATATGCCACTTTACTGATTGTTCTTTTCATTTGTACCTAAAATGCTGACAAATAAAACATCGGTCAGTAAGAAGCCGGTATGTGGGGAAAACGATAATTGTGCACCTATATTAACAATGTAATCAGCCAATTATCATTTAACAGCCAAGATTACGTTTTAAACCATACTACTCAATCCTTACCTATCCCCTATCTCTGTGTTGTCCCTGCAGTGGACTTGCATGATACCTCTCCTTAGGTAGATTCTTACCCCCATGGTCCTACCTTACAGGTACCCAATACATAGGGTAATATAGTCACATGGCACTACCCAAACGTAGCCCAATATATAACTCAAAGTGACTTGATGGTCCTACCCCATTGGTAGCCATGTACTAAGTCATCCAATGACCTGATGGACCTACCCCATAGGTAGTCGTGTACTAGGTCAACTGATAAGCCACAGAGGGGACCATGATCTGAACTAGTAGGCACATATCTTATGTGATAATCATATCCACATTATAGTTTGCATGAATTAAAATCAACCAACAATTAATTCATGACATCGATGAAAACTTCGATAAACCTCAGAATACTAACTCAGGATAATCATAAGCGTAACCACATACCTTATTCCCTTGCAGAAACCATGCAAAACATCATATACTTTATGAGTGCATCCAAACATCCAAGCAACCTAGCATATAATCAACAATATCTGAAACATGCATACTACATATGTGTCACCATGTATTCTCATTACATTACTCAGATCTAGATGCACTCCTAAACTAGGGATTAGGGTTATTTCTTGTTTGGACTAAGGATTAGGGCTACAAACCCTAATTCCATCATATTATGATTTTTAATATTAAAAATTCAGTTATGCATATTAGGTGAAACCCTAATTATCAATTTAAGCACATAAGATTACCCGTGACACCTAAATCACATTACTAACATTAAGATCATAACATGATGTTCACGTTGGTTTCAAAACCCTAAATCTATATGTATGAGATTATTAATCATCATTATCAACAATTCCTTCATTTTTCATGTCTAGATCAGGTATTAGCTTAACATGAACATACATATTCAATTAAGCATCAGATTAAGGCAAATCTAGGTTTTCCTTTACATTAAACACATCTAAACACATATTGCACATACTTTTATAACAGGAAGCATAGTCAGGTTCTAATTATATTTTATTTCAATTCCACTCATTTTTCTGAGCAAGTTTCATATATTACTTGTCTACATCCGATCATCCTAGCATTTTCTATAATTATCACAAGATATATCATTAATCAGCCAATAGGGAAACACCAAGTCAGCAGTTATTACCTTTTATTAGTTGATTGAGAGAAAGAACGAAAGGACTGAGGTGTCCCTGCACGCCACACATACATGGAGCGGCATATTGGTCATTTGGCTGTAATTCTTCCCTCACCCCGCGTCAAGCCTCTTCCTGCCCTACGCTGCTGGGTGATCCCACCTCCTTCGATGTTGCGCGCAAGGCCAACTTTGGCTCCCTCATCTCCTTCTCCAACTTTAGGTGTCGGTTGCTAGGACCCTTCCCACGTCGTCGCCACCCCAAAGCTCCCGTCTGCCTTGCAGGATGCTCTCCTCGGTGATTGCCATAGGTGCTACAACCAGCCCGTCGTCTGGTGGCGTCACCCTACAGAGAAAGCCAAGGCACCCTCTCTTCAGCTTGCTCTGTCGGGGTTCAGCTACACACCGACCACCATTACTACCCCCCTCATTGATTTTCTTCCATGTGAGCCCATGCCGTGGTCTGTCCCTCACACAAACTGGACCTGCGATGCTGCTGCTGCTGAAGTTAACAACGATTGAATTCAACCGTGTCCACATACAACCCCATCTACTGCTTCCTATACCCCTAGATCCTCCTAGCATGAGGTTCTCTTCCTTTCCACACAGCTTCAGACATGACTGCTCCATCTTCGGTGCCAACATGCTCAACATAAAAGATGATCAACCCATAGATACCTGCTCTCTGTCTCCTTCAAATCTAATTCAATAGGCATCTTGCCACAAGAAAACTTAGTCTATCATGGTTATGAGGAGAAAACCCTTGTTACTCGAATACGATAATAGAGACATACTTAGGCTCGATAGGTTGGTGGCAGTCTCCCCCTCTTGTATATATATACACCTATACGTTCATTTTTGTGTCTCCTTCTCTTGGTGCACAAGAAAGATGCCAAAAGGAAACACATCGTGCTTAGGAAACTTTCCTTTTCTTTTCTTCCCAAATTCATCACCTATATCCATGTCCACGATCGTTAAACCAAAAACCTTCTTTTTAATTATCTCCTTAATAATCCATATTCTCTAGATTTACGGTTTTGAAACCAACGTGAACATCATGTTATGATCTTAATGTTAGTAATGTGATTTAGGTGTCACGGGTAATCTTATGTGCTTAAATTGATAATTAGGGTTTCACCTAATATGCATAACTGAATTGGTAATCTTAGAAATGATAATATGATGGAATTAGGGTTTATAGCCCTAATCCTTAGTCCAAACAAGAAATAACCCTAAACCCTAGTTTAGGAGTGCATCTAGATCTGAGTAATGTAATGAGAATACATGGTGACACATATGTAGTATGCATGTTTCAAATACTGTTGATTCTATGCTTGGTTTCTTGGATGTTTGGATGCACTCATAAAGTATATGATGTTCTACATGGTTTCTGCAAGGGAATAAGGTATGTGGTTATGCTTATGATTATCCCGAGTTAGTTTTTTGGGGTTTACCGAAGTTTTCATCGATGTCATGAATTAATTGTTGGATGATTTTAATTCATGCAAACTATAATGTGGATATGATTATCATATAAGATATGTGCCTACTAGTTCAGATCTTGGTCCCCTCTGTGGCTTATTAGTTGACCTAGTACATGGCTACCTATGGGGTAGGTCCATCAGGTCATTGAATGACTTAGTACATGGCTACCAATGGGGTAGGACCATCAAGTCACTTTGAGTTAGATATTGGGCTACCTTTGGGTAGTGCCATGCGACTCTATTACCCTATGTATTGGCTACTTGTAAGGTAGGACCATGGGGGTAAAAATCTACCTAAGGAGAGGTAGCATGCAAGTCCACTGCAGGGACAACACAGATATAGGGGATAGGTAAGGATTGAGTAGTATGGTTTAAAGCGTAATCTTAGCTGTTAAATGATAATTGGTTGATTACATTGTTAATATAGTTGCACAATTATCATTTTCCCCACATACTGGCTTCTTGCTGACCGATGTTTTATTTGTCGGCGTTTTAGGTGCAAATGAAAAGAACAAACAGTAAAGTGGCATATGTGGAATTAAATGAGAATTATCGTTCACATGAGGATTAGTTTAGATTAGTATCTTCATGAATAGAAGTTTAGAAATCCCAGTTTTTAAAAGGTATGCAAAGTTTTATTTTATACCAGTTTTCAATTTAGTTTGTAAAATTTATTAATTGTTATTGATTATTTGTCGAACCTTTGATCTGGGTTATTGGTTAACGGCACTGAGCTTTCATTCTCCCTTAATTGGGGGTTACTGGGAGGTGGGGTCATTATAGAGAAGATTCATCTTGAAACTATAATCAAAGAAGTTAAACTTACATGATTTCATCATTCCTCAGACTGCAAAATCCTAGGTCAGCATCACCATCAATTTCTCCTCTCAAACCCTAACTATCTCTCTCTAGGATTTCATTTCTCTGGATTGAATCATGAATTATGAGAGCTTGTTGTGTGTTAGGTTGACCATATAGAGCAATTGAGCTTCTTGGGTCAATTGCACTTTGACCCCTCACTAAACGTTTTCTTATTTCAACATATTTTTCTTTCATAAAAGGGTTTCTTTAATTCATGTATTTCAGAGATCTAAACTTCTCCAAAAATTATTATAATTTATCATGTTGTTTATAATTTAGTTACTAAGCTTCGGTTAAAATTAAGATCATTATAAGATCCCATCAAATAATTAAAAATTGAATACTGCACTGCTATCCAGAATTCTGTAGAAATGTCAGTTACTAGAATTCATCTACTGGTAAGGTCTAAATGCATCCAAAAATTATGAAAATTTTACATGTTATTTATGATTAATTTTCAGATCTCTAGTTAAAAGTTTAGATCATTTGGAGTTGCCAATAAATAATTAAATATCAAACAATATACTGCTGAACAACATTCTATCAGCATGATCGGTTGAAGTATATCTCGATCGAGAATGACTTTCAAATAACATCCAAAAATTCTGAAATTTTTCACTAAAATGAAAAATTGAGTTATACATATTATATCCAAATTTCAATTAAATCCAAATCACATAGAAAATATGATAAATTATTTACCATACTACTATCTTGATCAAATTCCATACTCAAGAACCATCAAAACCCTAATTTCAGCCAACTAGGGTTTATATTTCTCAAACCCTAATTTCTCAAACAATATAACACTTAACGTTCTTATTAGGTTTAAAACATCATAATTGGATTATCATCATTAATTAGATTTTAGAAATGATCAATCCAATTAAGCATATAATCATCTAGGTAAACCCTAGTTTACCAATTAAGCTCGGATACAGTCATAACACCGCATCTGGTAGATTCTTCCTCTTTTGGCATCATTGATCTCCATTTCTTTCTCCATGATGTCAAACAAATAGAAGAGGATCAGTCAATCTGGTGTACCTTCTTCTTCCACCTCTTCTAGGCTCATTGGGATGATGACACCTCTTTTATCATCTCTCAAGTTGTTAATCGGTACAAAGAGTTGTTGCCTAGAAATTCATACCCTTTTAGTCCCTTGTAAGAGATGAGAAATGAGCGTTTCAAGGAGTTGAAGAAGGTTTTCACAACCCAATACCTTGGTGCACTTTGTGAGGAGCAATTATGCTTCTCCAATTTTCAATCTAGCTTGAAAGTTCCATGAATTCTATGCCAATCTTACATGGCACTTTATTAGGTTTCAAATCATTTATTACTCTTTAAAACAGTACTTTTCTATCTCCTCATCCTTGCAAGCTTGGATATCTTCCTATAACTACTACCTTGACCTCCTTAACACTGAGAAGTTCTTCAAGAGTTTTAATCCTAAGCTTACCCTTCCTGACATCCATAAAACTCTTCCCTATAGGAAGAAGTCTATCCTACTCTCTGTTCTCCAGAATTAAGACATGTCTTATATCAGTCATAGTTAATTACAATATCCATCCAAAGCAAAACCAAACAGATATTTCAGAGAATTTTGTTGTGTTTATGTACTATATTATTCAAAATTTCAAAGTCAAATGGGCCAGATATATTCTTCATTACATGACCTATTTTACCACATAGAAGAATGTCAAGGACTCCCACTCATCGTACCCTAATTTGATATGTGGTCTCTTTGAGTCTCATACTAAAAAATTCCTTTTCAAGGATCTTGGCTACAAAGACAGTAGGAAATGAGTTTACATTACTAACACCACTGTCAAGAGGTCCTTCCACCCCACCTCCTCTACCACAGTGCATCTTCCTCCACCCAAGCTCCTCCACCTCATCCTAGACCTACCTGTGAATCTTATTTGTGTCTAATAAACCCTTATAGGTTACATGATGCACCAGAATGCTTATCAGATGCAGGTTTAGAAGCATCTACACCATGATCTTGTTCAGATCATGTTAAAAATGAACTTGCCCTATTCACATTCTTATCACTCTTACCAGTCATTCCCAGCCACTGACTATGCCTCCTATGCATATGGTCAATTTTACCCATCCTACCAACCCGCTTCTTTCGATGCACCTCCTACTTATGATGGTGGACCTACCCCTATCCCCTCTCAACCTGATGCTACTCACTTTGTTTCCCTTCCCATTGGCCCTACTGCTGCCTTTCTTGCTGAATGAGATGGGCTTTCTCAACCCAACTTTGAGCAAGTCAATGCATTGTTAGCTTGTGGCATGACCTAGGAAAAGCAAAACCACTAATGGCATAGTTCTTGTTCCCTTGCTGCTGATGAGAACACAAAGATGGTTGATGAGGATGATGGTGTTGAGGGTGATAGTGATGAAGATGAAGGTTCTGATGGTGATGGAGATGGTGGTGCAGACACACATGTTGCCACTATTGCACCTTCTAAGATAGTTAGTAATGAGGACTATCAGCTTAATGGTGATGAGAAGTTTGACATGGACAAGCTTGACATTTAGTTCCTAGTCTATAGAGTGTTCATATATATGTTTTTTTGTAGGCTTTTGTGTACTAAAGTTTGGTTACAATATTTGAGAAATACTATTCTCATATCTCATCATTTTTCTTTGTGGTTAATAGTTTTCATCTTGAGAGGACATACTTTTGTTGTAATGTTATTAGTTGTACCTTTAACTCTGTGATTATCTATATCTCATGAGTTATTGGTGTAGGGAATTATGGATATAGAATAGGTAGTGGGAAAAAATTATCTACCATATTCCCCATAAACCAAAAGATCATGTCAATAACTATAAGATGGGAAGGATGGTTTTAAGGATATACTTGGTCATGGATCAAGTCCAGTGATATCTACTCATCATTTTCGATGACAACTATTGACTAGTTGCTCTTGGATGATGTTTGTGCAGTTCCTGGTCTTCACCACAGACAACAAACTATACAACTTTTGTAGCGACTCCTATAGTCTCATCGTGAACTAGGAGTTGACATTATCCTCCTAGTAGCATCCAAATGACTCTTGCCTCTAGAGTAGTCCTCTCAGACTGCCTAGAACTCATATCATCCTTGTAGAATAAATATGAAGGAGTTTTCCCTCCCGTGGGCCTACTAGTCACCAACCTGCTCTCCCACAACAATGATCCTAAGTTGTTCTCTCCTGTTGCTATCCCTCCCTATTCAGCTAGGACTTGCTTGGGATCTCTTGGTTCCACAACTAGAGAGGACAAAAATAGTCAGATCAATTGATTCTCAATTTTCTATGTTGTGCTCTGAGAAGCCCCCAGTACCCCTCTATTTATAGGCGGGGTTAGTGTTAGGGTTCCTAATTTGTATGAAAATGGAAGGGACTGGTAGATCTTGAATTTTCACAACCTGCAACCACTAAAATGGTCATCTAGAACACAAGACATTCGTCTCGCACTGTGAGATGGTCGTTTTGCAATTTCCCAATTGCATACAAAATTGGCAATACTAATTCAATTAATGCACGACATGACATCAACACTAATTCCTTATTGCAATCAAATTTCTTACAAATTGATTGATCTTGCACATGCGATACGATCGTCTTGTTCACCCAGTCGGTCATCTGGTGACCCGAGATGAGCCAATCAGTTCAACATAATGAAGTAGTCGGTTCACACCTCGGTTTGGGAAGAATTTAGCCAATTCAATTTCTAATCAACCTAAAAATCCAAATGGTCGTCTCAACACTTGAGCTAATCATCTGGCACTCCAAACAATTGTCTCACTCAGTGAGAAAATTGTTTGCCAATGCAGTCTGCTGATCGATTGCGAATTGAATACCTAAACACTTTAGTAATCATTTCAATCATCATTCAAGATTAAACTCCTCTTCTAGGTCAATACCTATGTATGTGACCCTATAGGTCCCATATTATGTTGGCTGTGAATGTTCATAAGAACTTATGACATTATAAGCAATGAGTGATGCCCAGTGACACAATTTTGTTACCCAAGTAAATTTAAAGTTGGGGAACAACTTCAACCTACAATTTGTGCTTGGTGTTACAATGTTTGTATAATTCCTTTATATCCGATATCTAGATTGAATTCGAGCCATGGAGCAGTCACCCTCTTCAACATTCAATCTTGTTTCTTGAACCAGAGAAGACTTTCTGAGATATATGTAAGCTCAATATCACATATTAACTCACATATACATGACTAATGAGACTTTGTCATCAACCAACTCAAACTATGATCTTGTGTGTCATTGTTGTCTATCAACCATCCATAATAACAACTAATCTGGGATATAATGAGAATATGTATGTACTCTTCATTAGTATATATGCCCAGAGAATCAATCATATAACTATTGTGATGGCATAACATGTAAATGATTTGATTAATAATAAAGGCAAGCTTCCAATTTATTGTATATTCAGTTATGAGATAAGGAATAAGATAATAAATGTCTAGAGAATGATATTACTCAATGGCATATGTCTTCATGTTGAGGACTTGAACAATGAGATCGTACATATGTTAAGAGTATATACATTCTCATTATGTCCCAGACCAGTTGCTATTATGGAAGGTAGATAGACAACAATAACACATAAGATCAAAGTGTCACTTGGTTGATGATGGAGTCTTGTTATTCATGATATGGTGATATCAAGCCATGAAAGCACACAAATACATGTTAGAGAATAGTGTATTAGACAAAACCACCTTGAGACTACATAGGAGATACACTAGTTACATTTTTATATGAAAAATCAAGATCTGGTGACATAACACAAGGTCTTCCAAAAGTGGAACAAGTCTTAGAAGTGTGTTCAATTGATTCAATAAAACATGGAAGTGGTCTTCATGGAAGTCATAGTAAACACTCATAGTGATGATGGTGGTTGTGGTTCTTATACCTAAAATCAGTCATTACATGTCATTGGGTACACTTTAACATTAACAAACACAGTCCTAAATCATGGGTTGTTAAAATGTTGATGATTGGGTGACTATGACACATGGGGATAGTCTGTGAGTGATAGAGATGTCATCTTTCCCTCCGACAGGAGTATGATATCCATGGCCTCTTGATTAGCGAGACTGAGAAAAGTATGGCCATATGCATGTGAGTCAATATGTGATATTGAGATTACATATATCTCATGGAGTCTACTCTGGTTCAAGAAATAAGATTGAATAATAATAATGTGGATGTTTGCTCCATGCCTCTAGTTCAAACAGGATATTGGTGACAAATGAATTATACAAACACTATAACACCATACACAGATTGTAGGTTGAAGTTGCTCCCCAACTTTCCATTTAGTTGGGTAGAACTGATGTGCGACTAGGTACCTCTCTTTGCTTTTGATGTCATAAGTTGTTGTGGACATTCACTGCAAACGTGATGTGGGACCTATAAGATCACACACATAGGAACTCACCTAGAAGAGGAGTTCATATCTTGAATGATAATTGAATTTATTACTAAAGTGTTTAGGTATTTCAATTCACATAATGGATCGGCTGACTAGACTGCCAACCGGTCGGTTCAAGTTTTGAGAAAGTCGTTTGGAGTGTCAGGTTGATTATATTATGTGTTAGGTGGAATTCATCCTGAAACAGCCAACGAGACGCCCGTATGGCTTGGCCAGATGACCGTCTCAGGTGGTGTGAGACACCCATATCAGATGCACCAAATGACCTTCTAGGGGGTGCAATTTGATTGCATCAAGGATTGGTGCTGACGTCAAGTTGAGTACTTATTGGAATTGAATTGCCGACATATGTACAAAACTGGAAAGTGCAAAATGACCATCTTACATCCCATATGTCCATCTCACCCAAGTTGAGTACTCATGAGAATTGAATTACCTACATATGTGCAAAATTGGAAAGTGCAAAACGACTATCTCATGTCCCAGATGACCATCTGGCTAGGTGAGACCACCAACTTGGTAAGCAAGACAACTGTCTCGGCTGTCACAGGTTCCGAAACTTCCAAAATTGTCACAACAATTCAAGATCTTATGCTCCTTTCCACAACTGATTTAGTCCCATATTGGCTGGGTAATGGGAATCCTGACCCTAACCCCTCCTATATATAGGGGTACTGGGGGCTTCCAAAAACACAACTACACCATAGACAATTGCAGATCAGTTGCACTAACAATTGTTGTCCTCTCTAATTGTTGTCACCACGAGAGCCCAAGCAAGTCCGACCCAACTAGGGAGGGATAGCCATGGGAGAGAAACAATTGAGGATCATTGTTGTGGGAGAGCAAGTTGGTGACTAGTACACCAACTGGAGGGACAACTCTTTCCTATCCATTTGAGTATGACAACATGAGTTCTAGGTTGTCCATGTCGACTATTCTAGAGGCAGGAGTCCTTTGGTTGCTTCTAGGAGGACAACATCAACTCACAATTTGTGGCAAGATCTAAGGATCCACTGCAATAGTTGTCCTTAGAGGAGTAGTTAGACGAGTCCCAATGCAACCAGGAGTTGCAGAGACACCGTCCAAGATAGAGAGTGCATCTATATGTATGAGGATTGTCGCTAGACTTGTTCTAGGACCATGTATATCTTCATGTAACCATCCTTCCCTTGCATATTATTGACGTAGTCTGCTGATTAATGGGAAATATGTCAGTAATTTTGTTTTCACTGTCAATCTGATGTCGTATTTTCCTACAGTGGTATCTGAGTCACTTCAATTCATTATGTTTTAAGATGATCATTATGATCAGTTTGGTTTTATTGTATTTATTTATTGCATGCAATGTGAATATTTAAACTACTTGATGTGCACGTTCCTCTTATCATCACATAAAGAACCCAAACAAATATATATGATATGATATATATGCAATTTATACACGTCACCATTAAATCGGTTTTGATGCTGGATGTGAAGCATGGTTATGGCTAAAATCCCAGATCTTTGTGTGCATTGTTGTGGTTATTTATTCTTGTTGTTAATTGGTCTGCATACTGAGCCTCTCTATTTTCTAAATGTAAATTAATACTCTTCTTCCTATTTACCCTTGAATGTAACTCAATATTTTCCTCATATACAATGTAATAAGAAATATGATAGTTTTAATTTATGAGGATAGTTTTAATTTATGTTTTGACGTGAGATGACGATTTGTGTAAAGGTGAAATGAGTGGCTCGTGAGACAACCAGATCAACTGGAGGATCGAGGAGACCATACAACAGGAGGTTGAACCGATCGACTGGTGGCCCAACTGACTGACTGGAGGTGTCCAAATGTTTCTTAGACTTGAGAACTAGACAACCATTTTAGAAGAGCCCAACTGAGCGACCAGGAGGTGAGCCGACTAGTTCAAGAGTTGAATTGATCAAACCATATTGGTTTGAGAACAAATCTTCACCAAAAATAGGTTGCATATTATGTGGACCGTAGGAGGTAGTAACTCCTTGTGGTTCCAAGGATTTACATTAGTATGGTCATAACCATCACTTGTGTGTTTATTTATTGCATGGCCTCATTTGTGGTTATAACATGTATATGATACATACTATATATGTGGTGATTGGATAAAATATGTATATTACTATATATACAAAACCCATCAAATAAAATATTAAGTCTTAGATACTTTACATAAGCAGAAGACATGAAAATCTTAATCGACCAAGAATGGGCACTCCCTAGCATGGTGCGTTGTCTATCTCATGAAAGTGTGATGGTAGATATGTGGGTCTACCCTAGCACGGTGCATATTTGTCATGTTGGCTTTTGGGTTAGGCTTAACTAGGTGACCTTAATTGGATTAAGTACCTAGAAGCATACAGATGATCAATGGCAAGGAGTTGTGTATATCATCTATTAAGAGTTGCATATGATGCAATTGGCAAAAGTTGCCTACCTAATAAAATCTAGTTGTGGGTGACAACCCTAGCTGGCTCATGATTTTGATGTTATTTGGATCTTGGCTCATTAGAAAATTGTACACTGCAATCTTCTGAATTGATACATGAGGGCAATCAATTTTAATAAAATAGTCGGAGAGATAGTTAATTAAAGATATAATTAATATCATCAAATTTATCAAATCATACCAAATCTAAAATGTTTTGAAAAGTTGCAATATTTCCTTGTAGAATCAAATGTCAAACACAAACATGTTCAAATTGTGGTTTGTCCTTAAGAAGGACAAAATGGGATAAAATTCTACAATTGGTGAAGGACTTTGAGATATGTTCACATGAATGAGCAAAATCTCTATGTCCTTGATAGACCAATGCCAGAGGAACCTGCTCCAAATCACCTAAGGCTAAATGGATGCTTATTGGAAGCATGCCAATGATGGCATAGACATTTAAATACCTAATGCTCTATTGTATGAACTATGAGTTGCATGAACAACATGAATACATGGACATTCTCGAGATGATAACACATCTTAGGGATCATGTAAAGCAAAAAAGGTATAATGTCTCCAAAGCTCTAGTTGAGTGCAAAATGACAACGGGAGATCGATGGACAAACCCCATGTGCTCGATATGATTGGACATGTGTAATCACTGGGATTTCTCTTAGTTCAAGAGTTGACCATAGATATGATTATGATAGTGTTGCATGAATCATATAGTCAGTTGATCAAATGCTTGACATGTTGATGCCAAAGCATGTAAGAGAAGGGAAAATCTGTTATTGTGATCATCAGAAGGAGTCTAGGGAAAAAGCAAGGCTAAGAAGTGTTCTGAGGCTAAGCATAAGTCCAAGTCTTCTACACTCAAGTTATCGAAAAGGGTAAGTGTAAAGGGAATTGGTCCTTTTCACTTAAAGGATTGTCACTTGTCTGGACATTAGAAAGAACTATCCTCCTTATAGAGGATCTTAGGAAGAAGATGGAGATAGATATCTCTACTTCTGGACTTGAGAAGAAGTAAGATAGAACTATGCGGAACAAGGGTTGTTGCCTCTATAGTTGCAAATTGTCATTCATGGGCACATAATAAAATTAATGAATTGTTTTCCATTGATGAAAACATTGCATGCCTTGTATGACAAGATCATTATGTTTCATTTTAAAAGATATGATATATTATGGAAATGCCATATATCTCACAAACTGTACTTGATAGTTGTAAAGATAAATGTATATGATACATGACTTGATAACTCAAACAAACTGAACACCTATATCACTGCCATCTATAGCACATAAATGAGAAATGCATTTCTAGCATCCATATGATGATTATCTAGACTCTTTTAGTTATTTAACCAATAGAGACATGCATGTATTATTTGTTGTGCAATATGACAAAACAATCTTCACTAGATGTAGTGGGAGATTGACTATTCCATTAGTACTAGTATATATTGATGTATGTAGACCTTTTAGAATGAATGATAAAGGTAGTTACAAGTACTTCATTATATTTAGTGATGTGATTAGTAGATCTTGAAATTTGTATTTAATGAAATGCAAGGATGAATCTGTTGAAGTGTTCAAGGAGATCATAACTAAAGTACATAACTAACTTGGTAAAAGTATTTAAGATACCTCGATATGATCGATGTTGAAATATGTAAACCAAGAGTTTGAGGACATTTAGGGAGATCATGATAGTGTATGATGATGAACTCCACCTGAAACACAATGATAATATATCATTATAGTGTATAAGAAAAAAGTTATCACACCCTATTAAGTCATGGTGATATTATCAATAAAATCTAGCTGATCTTATAATTTCTTTTGGGCACATTCTTTACACTAAAACAATGTACCGTCAAAAATGGTTCAAAAGACACCATATGACATATGGCTTGGGAAGTGTCCCGATATGTCTTTTATAGTAACTAGGATTGAAAGTTTGTATTAGAAAATAGTTTCTTAAAAAGGATTTATCTACAAATCACATGAATACTATCTTGTTGAATACTACTTATATTCCAACCTGACAACAAAATGTATGTTGTTCAGATGGAAAAATTCCTAAATGGAAATTAGTTCCAAAGGAATCAGTGGGAGTAAAAGTAGAACTCAAAATATTTGAGACAAATAAGAAAACATGGAACCTAAAGAGATACAATAGGAACAAGGAGAATCACAAGTTGTTGTGGAATCTCAAGTTTCTTAAGTAAACACTAAACTCATAGTTTTAGTAGAACATGCCTTATGTTTGGAAGAGTATGATATCATTTAACTCAAAAGGCGGTGAGTTGATCATAGAGATGAGTCAACAACCTACCTATAATCTATTGAGGGACTGAATTTGGAGAAATGGCTTCAAGCCATGAGATCAAAGATGGACTCCATGTACACCAACAAGGTATGACCTTGGTGGATCCATATAAAGGGGTAAAACCCATAGGGTGCATTTGAGTTTTTACAAGAAGACCAATATCAAAAGGTAAACTGGTTGCAAATAATTTCAAACCAGTTCAAAGTGTTCAACATGATGAAGTCTTTTCACTAGTTACCACGGTTAAATCCATCTGGATCATGCATGTTGTTGCAGCTTAGTATGACTGTGAGATTTGGAATATGGATGTTAAAACCCATTCCTTAATTGGAATAATTAAGAAGATGTGTACGTGACACAACCTAATGGTTTTATAAATCCATTAATGCAAATAAGGTATATAAGCTACAAAAGTCAATCTGTGGATTGAAGAAAGTATCTCAGAGCTAGAATCTTCTATTTGACAAGACACTCAAAGGGTTTGACTTGAGTCAGAATGAAGATGGAATCTGTGGTAACAAAACATTAAGTGCGAGCATATAAATATTCCACATAATGATGGGGAATAACATACTTATCCGACATGTGTTAAAACCTAGCAAGGAAAGTACCTTATGTGAAGGGTTTAGGCAAAGCATCCTATGTGATAGGGATCGAGGTCTATAGAGATAGATCTAGAATGCTTATTGACCTAAGAAAAAGCACATACACTGGAAAGATGTTGAAGGGTTCAACATGCAAGACTCAATGAGAGAAAACGTGTCCATATTCCATGGAGTTAATCTCTCAGCAGCCTAGTGTCCCAATTCTTATGAAGAATAGGAACACATGGATAGATGCCATATGTGTTCACAATTGGATCTATCTTGAATGTGATGTTATGTACTTATTCTATTATCTCATATGCATTGGACATGATGAGAAGATATATTGTCATCTCATATGTATTGGGAATGACGAGCGCATATCCAATTATCTCATATGTATTTGACATGATAAGAAGACATATATATACCAGTCTAGGAATGTCATATGAATTAGACATGATGAGAGGGTATATGTCAGATACCAGTGTTAGTCATTAAACTACCATAATGAACATCCTTAGGTGTTTGTAAAGCACTTAACGGATATGTTCCTTGAGTATGGTGATAAGGAAGAGTTGTGTGTAAAGAGCTATACCGATGCAAGCTTCCAAATTGACAAATAAAGGATAGCAATCTAAATTAATGTTTGATGAGAACTGTAAGCTAGAAAGGGTTCTGAGCTAATGAAAGTTGTTCAAATCTACAAAATAAGCTGAGTATCTCTGTGTTATAAGAACAACAAAGGATATTCTATGATCAAGAAGTTTATATGGGTGAACTTGTATGAGGTTCCAACCATTGATGATGCAATAGAAATACTGATGGCAACAATGGATCTACTAGTTAGGATGGGAATCTCAAATAGCATACTTTGCCACTTTTGTGTCATATGAGTATTCATACAATGAAGATATGTGAAAATTACAAAATATTGACTTAAAGAAAATGTTGCTATACCCACTGTAATATCACTTTCACAATAGATGCATGATGGTCATGTTAAATCACTCAGGATGAGATCTGTGGGTGATTGGATCTAAGTGCAAGTGGGAGTCTGTTGGTATGTATGTCCAGAGAGCTAATCATATAATGATTGTTATGGAATAACATGTAAATGATTTGATTCATAATAAAGGTAAGCTTCCAATTTATTTTTTATATTCGGTTATGGGATAATGAATAATATAATAAACATCTAGAAAATGATATTACTCAATGACGTATGTCTTCAGGTTGAGGATCTGAACAATGAGATCATATGGGTGTTAAGAGTAAATACATTCTCATTATGTCCCTGATCAGTTGCTACTGTGGAAGGTGGATAGACAACAATAACACATAAGACTAGAGTATGAGTTGGTTGATGACAGAGTCTCATCAGTAATGATATGGCAATATCAAACCAAGCACACATATACTTGTTAGAGAACAATGTATCAGACAGACCCACCATGAAACTGACACATGGAATCCATCATCATGGAAGTCATAGTCAGATCTCATAGTGATGGTGGTGGTTGTGGTTCTTTGACCTAAAATCACTACACTCATCACATGTCATTGGGTACACTTTGACATCATCAAACACAATCCTGAAACATGGGTTGTTATAAGGTAATGATAGGGTGACTTTCACACATGGGGATAGATTGTGAGTGATAGAGATGGAATTTGTCCCCCCAATAGCAGTATGATATCCAAGGCCTCTTGATTAGAGAGATTGAGAAAGTATGGCCATACATGTGTCAATATGTGATGTTGAGCTTACATATATCTCATGTAGTCTACTCTAGTTCAAGAAACAAGATTGAATAATAATGAGGATGATTTCTCCATGCCTCTACTTCAATTGGGATATCATTAACAAAGGAACTATACAAACACTGTAACACCATACACAGATTGTAGCTTGAATTTTCTCCCCCACTTTCCATTCACTTGGGTAGCACTGATGTGCAACTAGTCACCGCTCTTTGCTTGTGATGTCATAAGTTGTTATGGACATTCATTGCCAATGTGATATGGTGCCTATAGGGTCACACACATAGGAACTCACCTAGAATAGGAGTTCAGATCTTAAACGATAATTAAATTGATTAATAAAGTGTCTAGGTATTTCAACTCACACAATAGATCATCTGACTAGACTGTGAAATGGTC
Source organism: Alisma plantago-aquatica (assembly GCA_963693085.1). Classification (NCBI taxonomy): domain Eukaryota; kingdom Viridiplantae; phylum Streptophyta; class Magnoliopsida; order Alismatales; family Alismataceae; genus Alisma; species Alisma plantago-aquatica. Next base: position 823,944,405 of record OY856414.1, on the reverse strand, counting down.
GGTTCAAGTGTTGAAATAGACATTTGGGGTGCCAGGTTGATTGTATTGTGCATTAGGTGGAATTCATCCTGAAATGGCCAGTAGATGCCCGTCTAGCTTGGACAGACGATCGTCTCAGGTGGTGTGAGACACCGCTCTAACATGCATCTTAGAGCTGTCTCGGGGGTGCAATTCGACTGCATCAAGGATTGATGTCGACGTCAAGTTGAGTACTAATTGGAATTGAATTCCTGACACATGTGTAAAATTTTATAGTGTGAAACAACCATCTCGCATCATAAACGACCATAGTGTTGGGCAATACAACCGTCTCAGTTGTCACAGATTGTGAAACTTTTAGAATTGTTGCCAAAATTGAAGATCTTTTGGTCCTTTCCACTCCCTTTTTAGTCTTGTATTGATGGGGATTGGGAATCCTGACCTTAACCACTCCTATATATAGAGGGGTACTGGGGGATTCCTAGAACAAAACTATAATAGAGGAAATTGAGAATAAGTTTCTCTAACAATTATTGTCCTCTCTAGTTGTGGTAACCATGAGAGCCCAGGCAAGTCCTGCCCGACTAGGGAGGGATAGCCATGGGAGAGAAACAACTGAGGATCATTGTTGTGGGAGAGAAGGTTGGTGATTAGTACACCAATGTTAGGAACAACTCCTTCTTGTCTGTTCTAGTAGGAAATCATGAACTCTAGTTGGCCCATGTGGACTACTATAGACTCAGGAGTCCTTTGGCTACTGCTAGAAGGGCAACATCAACTCATAGTATGTGGCTAGATCTGAGGAGCCACTGTAGCAGTTGTACAAGTCTATTATCCATGGAGGAGAAATCAGACAAGTCCCAATGCCACCAGGAGCTGCACAAACACTGTATAAGACAGAGCACAATCTATATTGATGAGGATTGTTGTTGGAATTGCTACATGACCTGGTATATCTTTGTGAAACCATCCTTCACATTGCATATCCATTAATGTGATCTGCTGGTTAATGGGAAATATGTCAGTAAGATTTATGTTTCCTCTACCTATATTATGCCATATTTCCCAACAGTGGTATTAGAACCATATTAACTAATTATGTTTTGGGATAATTGATATGATCGGATTTTGGTTTTACCATATTTATTTATTGCATGTGATGTGAATATTTAAAGTGGTTGATGTGCACAAGTTTCTAGTTCTCCAGTCGCTCATTTCGTCTGCAATATGATCAGTTGGCATCATCAGAATGTCCATCTTCTTTGTCATAACAAGAACGTAAACTATTCTACTTTTACATGATTATAGAGAAACCTCGAGTTACATTCCAGGGGAGCAAGGGTAGGAAAGAATTAACTTTACATTGGTAAGATAAGATAGAGGCTCGTTTCATAGACCAAGATGAAAGGATTAACCAACCACACAACCTTGCACCAATAATGAGGGTTATTGTCCACAACCATGCTGCACATCCACCATCAAAACCACATTTAGGGTGACACATGTAAATTGCATATATATATATATTTATATATATATATATATATATATATATATTAGTTTAAAATTTTCATGGTATTTGATTGCACTTGAAATTATTGGCATTGCATGCAATAATAGAATGATAAAACCAAAATCTGATCATATCGATTATCCCAAAGTATAGTAGATTGACGTCACTCTGATACCACATAGGGAAATATGGCTATAGCATAGGTAGCAGAAACAAAATTTTTATCTACCATATTCCCCATAAACTAGCAAATCACGTCAATAACTATAAGATGGGAAGGATGGTTTTAAGGATAGACGTGATCCTAGACAAAGTCTAGTGAAATCTCCTCATTGTTGTAGATGCGAAATTATTGTCTAGTTGCTCTTGGAAAATGTCTATGCAACTCCTGGCCTTCACCACAGATAGTAGACTATACAGCTTTTGTAGTGACTCATGCGGTTTCTCCATGGGATACGAGTTGATGTTGCCCTACTAATCGCAGCCAAAGGACTCCCGCCTCTAGAGTATTCGATACAGACCGCCTATAACTCTTGTCATCCTTATAGAATGGATAGGAAGGAGTTGTCTGTCCCGTTGGCATACTAGTCACCAACTTGCTCTCCCACAATAATGATCCTTAGTCATTCTCTCCCATTTATATCCCTCCCTAGTCAGATAGTGTGACGCCCTTTGACACACAAATCAAGATTACTCAAAACAAAGTGCGGAATTATAACTAATAACAATATTACCACAAAACATGGTAAATTAAAACTGATCACATGACATCTTAATAAGACAAAATTGGAGCCATAAACTGTTGCCACTGTATTTCATTCATATCAAAAGGTATTACACTTCATTGTTCAGTGGCTATTTAGCCACAAGCTATTATATATAATCATATGCTCACATATACAATCTATGTTTGTACCACTATGGCTTACACCCTAAAACTCAAACTAATGTACAACATTCACAAAACTCTGCCACGGAATTGAGGTACATGGACGACACAAAGGACTCTATTACTAAACACTAACGATACATCCATGATCTAGTGGATACAACTCCTTTTATTAATAGTTTCACCCTTATGATCTCTTTCTCACTCTGTCCGTCCACCTAAGAAAAAGTGGATCTCACATGGTGAGACCAAAGTCCCGGTAAGAGATACAACTCTCCTCAAACATCTATTATAAGCACTAATAAGCTAAACCATAAGTTATACTATTAACTGATAAGAAGATTTAGCTACATGATATAAGCCAAACAATTATCACTGTTTAACCAGTTTGAGTATCTACAATTGAGCAATAAATCATCTTATACTTTAAGAAGGAATATGAAGAACATGTATAACTATTACAAATTAAATAGTATAGAAAACACAACAAGCAGGTCATCTAATGTTATTTGTAAATGAACCTAATCAACAACACTACACGGATGTGTTGCATCTTTAATTAATATGCCCTGAGGATTTGAGGTGTACCACTCAAATCGAATTGACCATTGTGAAGTTGAAATCGGTACCATACAACATCAAAGGAAGAGTCAGACTCCATGATCATCACCAACACTACTCAGTCAGTACGAGTATGCAACGCAGTGACATATAGTCAAACTACAAAGAAATCAACTTATAACCAACACTATAGTCCTATAAAGATAAAAACTCATAGTCAAAGTTATGGAGCTGTAAAATAACTAGCCTGCCTTGGTACATGGCACAGTGCTAGAGAACAATCTCATGCATGGTTGTTCTATAATAAAACATCATATTACTATTTCAACAATTTAAGGATTCCCTGCATATTCAACAATATGCGCTCCAAGTATCCCATAGGAGTAACTCGTTTCACCATCCAACTAGATTCTGACACTAAAGATGGATCTATGGTACATGACAAACTACATGATTAGGGTTTCACTTGATTAATTATGCCAATTGGGTGAATTAAGGATCTATCATACAAGTGGACATACAAAACCCTAATTTTATTTTGGCAAGCATAACTATGAAACAACTTCAGAAGATTTATAACTTATAAAGTGTGAACATTGTTGGTATGTATGCCCTGAGAGCCAATCATGGGATGATTGGTGGGATACATTAAGATTGATTTGATAAACCATAAAGGCAAGCTTCCAATTCTTTCTAGTTTAGTCATATGAGATAGTGATAGAACATATTGAATGTCTAGAGAATGACAATACTCAATGACGTATGCCTTCAGGTTCATGGCCTGAACGATGAGATCATACAGATGCTAAGAGTTTGTAGATTCTTGTTATGTCCCTAGTCGGATGTCATTGAGGAAGGTTGTCAGACAACAATGACACACAAGACTAGATTGTAGTGTTGGTTGATGACAGAATCTCATTAGTCATGATATAGAGATATCAAACCAAACACATATGTACTTGTTATAGAACAAGTATACCGGACAGACCCACCGTGAGTTTGACACATGGAACCATGACATGGTAGTCACATTCAGTACTCACAGTGATGGTGGTGAGTGTGATTCTTAGACCTGAAATCACTACACTCAACACATGTCGTTGGGCACACTTTGACATTATCAAACGCAGTCCTGAAACATGGTTTGTTATAAAGGTGATGATTGGGTGGCTTTGACACATGGGGCTTTTGAGGGGTGAGTGATAGATATGGGATTTGTCCCTCCTGAGGGAGTTTGATATCCAAGGCCACTTGATGAGTAGGATTGAGATAGGCGTGCGCACGCATGTGTGAATCAATATGTGATATTGATGTCATACATATCTCGTTCAATCTGCTCTGAGATCAAGAAAGTGAATGAACGTTGACAGGATGACTGTTCCATGCCTCGAGTTCATTCGGGATATCAGTGATAAAGGAATTATACACTCGCTGTAACACCATTCATGGATTGTAGGATTGAAAGTTGTTCTCCAACTTTCAACTTTCACTTGGGTAGCACTGATGTGTGACTAGGCACTGCTCTTTTCTTGTGAAGTCATAAGTGTTATGGACTTTCACTGCCAACGTGAAATGGACCTGCAGGGTCACACACATAAGGATTTAACCTGGAAGAGGAGTTTGGTCCACAAACAATGTTTAGATTGATTACTAAAGGAGTTTAGTAGTTCAATTAAACACTCAATCAATTGATAGCTCAATATCATATTGTTCAAGGTGTTGGACATATTGATTGGAGTATCGGATTGATTGAAATTGCATTTGACTGATTCTACACAACCTGTACTCCCAATCAATCGGTTCAAGTGTTGAACCGATCGACTGAGGTTGCTGAACCGGTAGGCTCAAGTGTTGAGTCGATTAGCTCATGGTCAGAGTGAAAAGATCAGTTCAAGTGTTGAAACGATCGGTTCAACTGGTGCAACCGAGCAAGTTGGGAAAGTCAGGTCGGTGAGAATTTTCCTTGCGTTTCACTTGCCCAATTTGATTGGAACAAGGATTGGTATTCGATACCAATTAGAAACAAAAGAAGGAAAGTCAATTGGGAACTGATCAGGACCACGAACCGACCGGTTCAGAAGTGAACCGATCGGCTCATGGTTCCCAACCGATCGGTTGGTGTTCCAACCGACTGGTTCAGGTCCCCAACCGACCGGTTCAGGTTGCAAGTTGATTGCTTTTGTGGAAAATCTAGAACCCTTCTACTCTTTCTTTTAGTCCCGCATTGCCCGAGACGGAGAACCCTGTCCCATGACCCTCCTATATATATAGGGGTTTTGGGGGATTCTCAAAGTACAACTCAGTGCAACCAGTTGCCCTGCAAAGTTGTCGTTCTCTCTGGTTTTGGTAACCGAGAGAGAGAGCCCGAGCAAGTGCTTCCCCTAAAGGGAGGTGCAGCAAGGGAAGGACAACTGCAGTTGCAACTGGAGGCAGGAGAGTGTGTTGGCGACTAGTACGTCAATAGGAGGGTGCGACTCCTTCCACTTCCTTGTAGGACAAGGAGTGTGGAGTTCTAGGTGGTCCGTGTGGACTACTTCAAAGGCGGGAGGTTTCTGCTGCTCAAGAGGACAACTGTCAATCCTGACAGTCCCGGTGAGAGGAGGAGTCGTAAGTCCCGGTGCGACTAGGAGCTGCATAGAGCCGTTCAAGACCGGAGTTGAAGACCGCGCAAGGAGTGAGGTATTGTCATCGAGCAAGCCTCAGGACAAGGTATGATTCCACAAAACATTCTTTCCTATTATATAGACGTTGACGCGTTTCCTCGTGCTGGGTTTGGGGGAGAAAATTTTTGTTTCCGCTGCCTTCTCTGCCTCCCCTAAAACCCAACAGTGGTATCAGAGCCACGTCAACTGTTCTATATTTTAGGAATATCGATATGATCGATTTTGGTTTGTCACCTTTATTTATTGCATGCGATGCGAATAATATTGGCTTTATGCATGTCCAATCCTAAATCCACAAATCCCAATTACATATATGATATGTATTATTAATGCACTCGATACGCGTCACCCTTAAACGAGTTTTGTGGTGGATGTATAGCGTGGTTATGGACAATAAACCCTATCTATGATTGGTTGTGTGTGGTTGCTTGCATCTCGGTCTGCGCACCAATCTTCCTTCTCCTATTCCTGATGTAACTCGAAATAATTCGAGATTCTTTCCTACCTTTGCTCCCCCCGAATGTAACTCGGGGTTTCCATTTTAAGCAATGTAATATTAGAATAGATTTTATTTCTTGTTATGTCAAAGAACGAAGGACATTAAGACGACAGTTGAGACAATCGGTTCAAGGCGTGAACCGATCGGTTGACGTTCCAGACGGTTGGTTCAAGGAGTGAACCGATCGGTTGATGACCGATCGAGGAGCGAGACGACCGGGTGGCGGACATGACAAGATGCACGACATCCAGGTGAACCGATCGGTTGGAGGAGCCAACCGATCAGCTGGTGGCACCCAGACGACCGGCTGGAGAGTACAGATCATTCATGTGATGAGTTGATCAACTCGGATGGCAAGGCACAAATGTTCATCTTGTACATGTTGCATGTGATGTTGACCTAGATGACCGTGATTCCTCTTGGCTCGAGGAATCACATTAGGATGGCCATAATCATCGCTTTTTATCATTTGTGCATGTTTTTTGTGGGATATAGCATGTAAATGATACATACTATGTATTGTGGTGATTGGATATGTATATGTATATAAAACCAAATCCCTCATTAAAATATTAAGTTTTAGATGCCTTCCAAATGCGACACACGTGAAAAGCTTGATCGACCAAGTGTGGGCACGCCCTAGCGTGGTGCATCGTCTATCTCGTGGAAGCGTGAAGGATGAATGTGTGGGTCTTTCCTAGCAGGGTGCATGTTCATCATGTTTGCTTTATGTCGGACTTAACAAGGTGATCTAGATGGGATCTAGTACCTTGAGGCATGGAGATGAACATTGCAAGGAGTTGTATATGACATCTTATCAAGAGTTGCATATGATGCAATTGGCAAAAGTTGCCTACCTGAGAGATCTAAGTTGTGGGCGATCAACCCTAGCTGACTCATGACTTAGAGGATTTTAGGATCTTGCCCACTAGAAGGTTGTACGTTGCAATCTTCTGAATTGATGGTGAGGGCTATCAATTTGAACTAAAATAGTGGGAGCGATAATTAATTAAAGGCCTAATTTTATCGTCAACTTTTCAAATCAATCAAACAAGTCAAAAGAGTTTTGGACTAAAATTGCATATATTTCCTTTTGTTAAAATAAATGGTTAATCAACAATAATCACTTTATTTGTGATCGGTCTTTGAGACCAACAAATTAAATGGGAATAATTCCACGAATGGTTAGGATGATGAGAAGTGTTCTCAAAGAGCGAAAGCTCTAAGTCCTAGTTATACCAGAACCAGATGAACTCGATCCCACCACATCAATGGATGAAAGTATGCTTATGGAAGCATACCGAGGATGACATTGATGAGGAGTGCTTGATGTTGTGTTCTCTGAACTGTGAGTTGCAGAGACAACATGAGACATATGATGTCTCCAAAACACTGCCCTAGTATGTCATGACAGAAGGAGATCCAGTAAGGTATTCCAACACTCAATGTGATCGGGTATGTGGAAAACCTGACTAAGAAGGATTCCCTCTGAGCCAAGAGTTGGCTATTGGTATGATACTGCAAATGTTGCAAGAATCATACAATTCATGATAAGCTACAACATGAACAACTTTGACAAGCGTTGACAGAGTTGTTGGAAATGTTGAGCATAGTAGAGGCAAGGATGACGAAAGACTAATCCTAATCTTTGATGAGATCAATGAAAGGTTAGTCTTAAGGGCAAGGGCAAGGGCAAGTGCAAAGCAAAGAAGTGTTTTGATGCTAGCCAGCAGCCCAAGCCGTCTTCAACCTCAAGGCACATGGGGAAAGGGTGTATGAGGGAATTTCCCTCTATATCTGGAAGAACAAAAGAAGATGAAGGAGGGGATGGAGATCTCCACCTAAGGTATCTTGAAATGAACCGCTTCTTTATCTAAGGTATATGATACCAAGATATGGATCTATCATATATGATATGCAAGATCTGCAAAGAAGTGATGGCCTTTGTGAAAGGACCAAGAAAGAAGTACCCATCATTGGAGCAAGTGTTGCTGCCATAGATAGGAGTACCTTTCAGTTCATTTCAGCCTAAAGGGCATCAAATAGAGTTGAGAACTACTATTTCATATATTGCCAATAGATAGAAACACTTTATTTTTGCATATTGTATGACAATGATGGCAATTAATAAAGTTGATGTTTCAATCTTAAAGATATGATCTTTGTGGCAATGCCTTGTTTATCTTGTAATACATGGTATGTATAAGATAAAATGATACCTAAAAGTTATAGATAACTCAAAGAATCTAATTAGCATCAATCATGAGAAATTCATTTCTAGTTTCCATATGATGGATAAATCTAGACTCTTTTGGTTAGAGAACCAGTAAGAGACATGAATATCTTGGACATGATTAATCAATCTTCACTAATATAGTGGGAGAGTGATTATCCTATTAGGTATAATACATGTGATGTATTTACATACCTATTGGAACAAATGCTAATACTTCAAATGGTGTTTAGAGAAATACCAATATGAATATCTTGAAGTGTTCAAGATTATCATAGATGAAGTACAAATTTGGTAAAGTATTAATTCTTGATGAGATCAATGAATGAAATACTTGGACCAAATGTTTGAGATCCTTATGAGTGATTATGATAGTGTATCATAGTGAACTCATGATTAAGGCATGGTGATGTCTAAATCAAGAAGGAATCATACTCTAAGGAGTTAGAGAATGATTATCAAAATAACTGAATTCTTCAAAATAAAAGAATATCCCACACTAATAAAGGACATTAAGAATCACAAGGAGTTGTGAGTTCGTATATCCTTGATAGATACACCTCAATTATCTATGTGATGAGTTGTTCATATGATGAGTCAACTATCTAGATGAATATGAGGAATCAGATTTTGAGTTATGATATAAAACCATTACATCCTAAATGACTTCCATGTGAGCCATAAGGTATGACCTTGATGGTAGTACTCATTGGGTCATATCCATAAGTGAAAATAAGTCTTAAGCGTTAAGACACATGGATAACATTTTAAGAAGGATGATGCTTGTTAATTGCAACTTAATGACTAATACATTTGGCATATGGATACTAAAACCGCATTCCTATGAGGAATAAAACCAGGATGTGTACGTGACACAAACTATAAGGTTTATGAATCCACTAATGCAAATGAAGTCTAAAAGTTACAATGGACTAATCAATATGATTGATTGAGTACAAGCAACTCAAAATTGGATCTTTACTTTGATGATACAGTCAAAGGGTTTGACTGATATGTCAAAGATAAAGAAGGGATCTGTGATTTAGTGGGAGTGTATTCACATTCCACATGTTAATGTGAAATGGAAATGTTCTAAACTGGAAATCCAAGAGTGGAAATTATCTTTAAGGAAGATAGAGATGTTTCCTATATGATAGGAATAGAGATCTATAGAGATAGTTCTCAAAAAATCTCTTGACCTGGAAAGAGAAAGCATACATTAGCAATCTATACTGAAGGGTTCAGTATGCACAGATTCAGTGGGAGAAAACTTGTCCATGTTATATGGATATTAGTATCCCAAGGCCAGGTGTCCAATTCTTATGAAGAATGGGAACACTAAGAATAGATATGGATCTATCATGTATGTAATCATCCCATTATCTTGCATGTATGGACATGGCAAGAATAAAATGCATTCATCATCTTGTATGTAGGACATGACAATATGATGTGCTCATCCTGATAACTCGTATGTGGGACATGACGAGTGGATGTCTGTCTACTTCCAGTAAGGGTTACTGGAATACCATGAGAACTTGATAAGTACTTGAGAAGTACTAGTTCTATGGAGATAAGGAAGAGTTCGATGTAAAGAGTTACATTGAAGCGAACTTCTAAAAGGACAGAAAATTAATTGCAATATATATATAAGATATATAAAAGTGAAAGTTTGTTGATAATTGGAAACGTTCCAATAAAGCCGTTTAAAAGGAAATTCCGAGTATCTATGTGTTAGAGAACAACAATGGAATCTATATGGATCTAGGAGTTCATGAGATGAACTTATAGATATTCCGCTCATTGATGACAAGTATGGAATCCTTGATCATGCAATGTGGCTAAAGGTTAGCAAAGGAATACTAGATTGTGTATTATGGCACCTCCATCTCATACATGTGACGTACAACGAAGAGATGAGAGACATGCAATTTATACTGACTTTGGCAAGGTGTTGTCATTACTCACTATGTTCGCACTAGAGCACAATAACATGTGGGACATGTTTGAAGATCACTATGAATATGATTCAAGGGTGATTGGATCGCAGTGCAAGTGGGAGTCTATTGGTATGTATGCCCTGAGAGCCAATCATGGGATGATTGGTGGGATACATTAAGATTGATTTGATAAACCATAAAGGCAAGCTTCCAATTCTTTCTGGTTCAGTCATATGAGATAGTGATTGAACAAATTGAATGTCTAGAGAATGACAGTACTCAATGACGTATGCCTTCAGGTTCATGACCTGAACGATGAGATCATACAAATGCTAAGAGTTTGTACATTCTTGTTATGTCCCTAGTCGGATGTCATTGAGGAAGGTAGATAGACAGCAATGACACACAAGACTAGATTGTGGTGTTGGTTGATGACAGAATCTCATTAGTCATGATATAGAGATATCAAACCAAACACATAGGTACTTGTTAGAGAACAAGTATACCGGACAGACCCACCGTGAGTTTGACACATGGAACCATGACATGGTAGTCACAATCAATACTCACAGTGATGGTGGTGAGTGTGATTCTTAGACCTAAAATCACTACACTCAACACATGTCGTTGGGCACACTTTGACATCATCAAACGCAGTCCTGAAACATGGGTTGTTATAAAGGTGATGATTGGGTGGCTTTGACACATGGGGCTTTTGAGGGGTGAGTGATAGATATGGGATTTGTCCCTCCTGAGGGAGTTTGATATCCAAGGCCACTTGATGAGTAGGATTGAGATAGGTGTGCGCACGCATGTGTGAATCAATATGTGATATTGATGTCATACATATCTCGTTCAATCTACTCTGAGATCAAGATAGTGAATGAACGTTGACAGGATGACTGTTCCATGCCTTGAGTTCATTCGGGATATCAGTGACAAAGGAATTATACACTCGCTGTAACACCATTCACAGATTGTAGGATTGAAAGTTGTTCTCCAACTTTCTACTTTCACTTGGGTAGCACTGATGTGTGACTAGGCACCGCTCTTTTCTTGTGAAGTCATAAGTGTTATGGACTTTCACTGCCAACGTGAAATGGACCTGCAGGGTCACACACATAGGATTTAACCTGGAAGAGGAGTTTTGTCCACAAACAATGTTTAGATTGATTACTAAAGGAGTTTAGTAGTTCAATTAAACACTCAATCAATTGATAGCTCAATATCATATTGTTCAAGGTGTTGGACATATTGATTGGAGTATCAGATTGATTGAAATCACATTTGACTGATTCTGCACAACATGTACTCCCAACCGATCAGTTCAAGTGTTGAACCGGTCGGCTGAGGTTGCTGAACCGGTCGGCTCAAGTGTTGAGTCGATCGGCTCATGGTCAGAGTGAAACTATCGGTTCAAGTGTTGAAACTATCGGTTCAACTGGTGCAACCGAGCAAGTTGGGAAAGTCAGGTCGGTGAGAATTTTCCTTGCGTTTCACTTGCCCAATTCGATTGGAACAAGGATTGGTATTCGATACCAATTAGAAACAAAAGAAGGAAAGTCAATCGGGAACTGATCAGGACCACGAACCGACCGGTTCAGAAGTGAACCGATCGGCTCATGGGTCCCAACCAATCGGTTGGTGTTCCAACGACCGGTTCAGGTCCCCAACCGACCGGTTCACTTGTGAACCGATCGGTTCAGGTTGCGAGTTGATTGCTTTTGTGGAACATCTCGAACCCTTCTACTCCTTCTTTTAGTCCCGCATTGCCCGGGATGGAGAACCCTGTCCCATGACCCTCCTATATATATAGGGGTTTAGGGGCTTCTCAAAGTATAACTCAGTGCAACCAGTTGCTCTGCAAAGTTGTCGTTCTCTCTGATTTTGGTAACCGAGAGAGAGCCTGAGCAAATGCTTCCCGCAAAGGGAGGTGCAGCAAGGGAAGGACAACTGCAATTGCAACTGGAGGCAGGAGAGTGTGTTGGTGACTAGTACGTCAACAGGAGGGTGTGACTCCTTCCACTTCCTTGTAGGACAAGGAGTGTGGAGTCCCAGGTGGTCTGTGTGGACTACTTCAGAGGCGAGAGGTTTCTGCCGCTCAGGAGGACAACTGTCAATCCCGACAATCCCGGTGTGAGGAGGAGTCATCAGTCCCGGTGCGACCATGAGCTGCACAGACGCCGTCCAAGACCGGAGTTGAAGACCGCGCAAGGCGCGAGGTATTGTCACCGAGCAAGCCTCAGGACAAGGTATGATTCCACATACCATCCTTTCCTATTATATAGACATTGACGTGTTTCCTCGTGCTGGGTTTGGGGGAGAAAATTTTTGTTTCCGCTGCCTTCTCTGCCTCCCCTAAAACCCAACAAACATGTCACATCATCTCAGAACAACACTGTTTCACTACATTAAATGAGGCCATCAACATCACCACTTGATAACTCTTCCATATCATGTTGATCTCTATTATCACATCACTAGAGGATATAATCTCACACTAGGCATTAAGCCTTCACTAGGTCATAAGACCAATCATATTATTCATGTAACTCACTATTGTCTCATCTTGCCTTATCAAGCATGTAAGAATTACCTATATCATAATAATCATTACCTATGATAAACATTACATCATGCCTCATCAGGCATATTAACCTCACCTATATCATATCTCTTATACACCATAGAATTCATTATCTAAGATAATCATCTCACGTACAAAATCAATTTTATACAAATAGAGAGAGAGAGAGTACTCATTATTATCTCATCATATTAAACATTTTAAGCAATGTAAACAATGCATCCTATGTCCCCTCAATTTAGGGTTAGGGTTTCATGCTTAACCACATAGTGTTTCATGATATTATTTATTTACCAGTATCTAGTTTCATTACCTCCCACAAGTTTGGAGTGTATTAAAGTTAAGCACTATAGATTATATCTAAGTGTTCACATTCACATATTTATAGTTCCAGTGCACCCCATCAAGGCTCATGGCATCATCTACTATCATTTAATCATCTTCAAGCTATGAAACTCAACCACCCTATAAATTAGAACATACAAGTAGGAGAGAGAGAAAGTATTATCATATACTATTGATCCATGCACGTTCTATAAGTATAAGATACCCTAGAATTAGTGTTAGGATTCATTCCCATAGCTGATTAGGGTTTTACTTCATGACTATATCACCAAACCCTAATTACACCATCTCCCATTTTGTTGGAATACATTTAGGGTTGAACATCATTAACGGAACACGATTAGATCATTATGTCATTTGCACTAAGTATCACCTTCATATACATGTGTGCGTGTAACACCTCATCATGTCATGCATGTGTTACAACTAAGGAACATAGTAGGCTTATTTACCACCCCCAATGTAGGCGTTACGACCACTACAACTGAGTGACTTGACCACCATTCAATCATGGTGTTTCAAACACAACTACCATATGTCCCAACCTCAAACCAAACATGGTGTCATGACCTACTGGTGCACCCCCACCAATGGCTTTACACATCACACCACTCAATTGAGACTTCAATGGATGCAACTCCGTGGACGGAGGCACACAGGTGGATTCCAATTTTGAATTTATAATGACCTAGACTAGATACACTTGCACAAACTAAAACACTACCCCTGCAAGCACACGGGGTCATGTCATAGTATAGGAGGGTGGTAATAATAGGGTCGATCCACATGGAGAAAATGGCACACTGGCGCTAGGTTAGGTTTTCTAGGTTTCAACTATAGAGACTAGGGTTAAGGGTTTAAAGGTGATTTGATTGTGAAACTAAGGGTGAACAAGAAAGCAATTAAAGGTGAGAATGAAATCTAAGTTAACTCTAGACTAGATTAAGACTAATTAAGTAGGAAAAGACTAAGCTAGGTATGAAAAGGCAATAAGAGAAAAATCCACACTAAGGAAAAAGAGAAATTAAGGACATAAGCTAGAAAGAATAGGGAAAGAAGCAATTTAAGCAAGAAAATAGCTAATTAAGCTAACAGTAGCTAAGCAAGATGGAAACTAGGGTTTTGAAGCAATTAATTGAGATGTGGGCTATTTAGGGGATGCACTTATCAATTAAGTTGGGGATGACATATGAACCTTATGATTCCATTTAGATTATCCAAACCAAACAACAAGTTAGAGTCTAATGAAATATCTTAAGCTACTAACTGGCCATGGATATGCTAGGTTGTGTATAGAGGAACTAGTCCCTAACACTCCCTACTACCCTTGTGAGGCTCAATTGGGTTAGGTCTTGGGTGTAATTCAATTAGTCTAAACAAGCCTAGGTTTCTAGGTTAGATGATATTAGGATGATTAATAGCTGAGATTAGTAATGGGGGGTGGAAGTAAGGTTTCAGGCCTCCCATCACCCACATTTTAGCCTTGAGAAATCTCCATGCTCAACACATTAATTTCATTTAAACTAGCTACTTAGATCTCTCAACTAGGGTTAGGAGAATTGATTATGATGTAGGAAGATGGGTAGCTAGCAAGGGATCCAAGAATTGGACCGAGGAGCAAATCCCAAAATTCATACATATTGTCAATTTCCCTAAATTCCTAGGTGATTTCAAGTACACACCAACAAGAAATTTATGGAGAATGAGATAGAAGTAGAACATAATCATTAGAAAATGGAATTATAAAGTTTACATTTCATTTCCCCCCAACATGGCATCAAAGTAACATTTTACACCCCAAACAACCCACCCAAGGGGCCTAGCTACTCGTAGCAATGCAAAATACAAAAAGAAAGGAGAAAGAGGTAGAAGAAGCCATTGAGCTCAATTTTGATGAAGAATTCCTCCACTTCAGCTATATTAGGGTGTCCTCCTCTCTTCTCCAAGGTGCAATGGCATGGGATGATGGTAGAAATGGCTGGAAATGAGGAAATGGTGGTGGAAATGGTGAGATGGAGTGAAATGGAGGTGGGAATGGAGTGGAATGGATAAGGGGAAAATGGGGAGCTAAGAGGTGGTGGAAGGTAGCTAACCTCATGTTTGAGCATCCACCTAGGTATATATCGGTGTGGGGGAACAACTTGTCCAAGTAGGGGTAGTATGGGAAAAATTTGCAAAATTAGCCAGGTTTTTGTAGCTAGCACAGTCGTGGTGGTCACCACGACCGTGGTGGGGAGGGGTAGAATGGTCGTGGTAGATGGGAATGACCGTGGTGAGAAATGGTGAAAAATCACATGGAAAATGTCACTTTTGTGTTGAAAATGGTACGACTGTGCTGGTCACGACGGCCATGGTGGGGTAAGTGTAGCACGACCATGGTGGCTCGAATTCCATTGCCCTTTCTCGGCTCCACATTCGTTCTCTCTGGAGATATGAGAATCGTGCTACGCAACACGACCATTTTGGAGTCAGTGCACCCCGACCGTTCTATGGTGCCATGGCCGTGGGTATTTCTACACAAATTGAGCTCTAAACCTATTGATTTTGCAAGTGTCCTAGCACAACCGTTCTGTGGTACCATGACCGTGCTGGTCTCTAGATCAACACTTTGACATGATTCTTTGGAATTTCTTGGACATCTTTGCTTCAATGTATCTTTGGCCACTAGGGGTAGGTTGAGGGAGCATTAGACTTCACTTTAGGTCTCTCCAAGGGTAGAAAAACCCTAGGATCACTCCTTCTCTCTCTTCCATCAAGCATGGTAATACCTGAAAAACATGTAAATAATGTCCATAAGTGCATTTTACTCAAATATGCATATTGAGGGAAATAACATGTAATATAACAACTATAGATGTAATTGAAATGCACTATGACACAAGATGAAGCCCTAAAATAGGACTGACTCACCACCCCAAACTTGAAACATATGTGTCCTTAAGTATGCTCCAACTCAATCTCTCTGTAATTTTTCCACAATCAAGAAATGAGAAATGCAATATAAGGATGATTATTTCTAAATGGGATCAACAATGACTAAGTACATGCATTCCACCTCTCTCCTCTCCTGCTTTCACAAACCAATCATGAAAAGATCACAAAGCATATGAACTTCAAATATAGTGCATAAAACACACAAGCTATCCATATTTCTTTCATGTAGTTCCGTGTAGACCATTTCATGATGGTGTCTAATCAAGGAAGACTAGGAGTATTGTTTCTCCTTCATTCATTCAACCTTATGTTTCAAATCAGACCAAATGACCCATGTGGTTGTGGAAAGGGCAAAGTGAGATAGATTTGATGTTTCCTAGCTCAATGGGTATGAAATGGAGGAAAGGGTTGGGGTAAGATTTTGGAGTGATAT
The DNA here is from genome assembly GCA_963693085.1 of Alisma plantago-aquatica. Taxonomy (NCBI): domain Eukaryota; kingdom Viridiplantae; phylum Streptophyta; class Magnoliopsida; order Alismatales; family Alismataceae; genus Alisma; species Alisma plantago-aquatica. Next base: position 823,927,829 of record OY856414.1, on the reverse strand, counting down.
TACATAGAGCACTCATATTTTATTTATTTAGATGCTATTAAATAGGATCATCTTTTATTTTCTTTTTGCATTTTTTTCTCTTTTCTTTGCCCTTGGAGTAGATAGGGCATACAATGATGAGAGTGAAGCGGTGAGATGTAGATGTGGCCACCCCAAACTTCTTGAGGTGGTCATGGATGATATGTGCACTTTGGCATCCTTTCATGAGGTGGAGGGGTAAGAAGATGGTGAGTGAAGAGTCAGGTCAAAGAGGGGTCACTGGCATGATTCTCAATATAAGGTATCCTTCACGAAAATTAATCCAACACTTCATCCAACAATATCACACCACATGAATGAACAACTTGAAATTGATACTTCTACCAAGTGATTTCATAGGCACTAAGTGCTCATAGCTTGCTGAAGTCACAATTCAACCAAATCATTCACAAATCCAAGAGAGGTGATGCACATGTAAAAAGTCAAGAATTGATACCATTTAGTAGTAAATAATGATAATTCACTTCCATTTGTCAAAGGTCATCATTTTGAATCTAAAAAGTAGAGATTGGGTTGAAACACAATTTTAGACAAGAAATCTCAAATTTGGGAAAAATTGGCCAAAATGGTGCCAAGTTGCCTTCAATCACATCTAAGCCTATATTATTGAACTTAAAACAGTAAACAAGAAAATCCTAGCTAAAACATGCAAAAATTACAAAAAATCTACATGATATGCAATGCATGGCAAAAAGAGCAAATTATTTGAAAATTACATAGAAATGACAAGAAAGCAAACTACATGTCATGTATGTATGCAAAGTAGGTAAACTCTAAACTAGATAGAAAAAACAAACAAAAAGTAATCATATGAGATAGGGAATCAAGAAAATAAGCTGAGAACTGAGGGCTTACTACCCTACTACCCCAAACTTTTAAATCATATTGTCCTCATCATGAAACTAAAGCTTAGGAATGATAGGGTAGAAGTCATGGATGTGGTGGTGGTGGTCCTCCCTGTGGTGGTGGGGGGTGCTGGTAGTAATGGCCCCAGTAGTCTTCCTGTGGAGGCGGGTAGGTTTCTTGATAACTAGAAAGGGCTCCCCAGAAATCCTCCCCCCATTGGGGTTCCTCTACGCCTGTGCATGCTGATAGTGGTACATGTGGTTAATTTGATGATACATTTGCTGCTGATCTAACCACATGGACTGATGTGTCTGATGAATTTCCTCCAACTGTGCATGAATGGGTGACATGTTGTATGCATTTGTTGGAGGTGGATGTGCATCAAAGTCCTCCCCTCTCAGTCGTGTGTGGTGTGGATGCTCAGAAATGTGTTTCTACTCTAGCACATTTGTCTCTCCTCCTTCTTCATGTAAGTCCATATTTGGTGCATTGAACCTCTCTCTTGGGTGCTCCTCCTCATACTATGTTATCACCTCAGAAAAGTTCTTCAATGGCCCCACATCTATGGGTAGGGGGTGGGGTGGTATGGGAGCTCCAAGGTGATTCCAGGGTACGTGAGGTTTAGAACATAAAAGATTTTGCTATCTCTGAGGGAGATCATTTAGGACCTAGAAAGATAGTTTAGATCAACATATTTACTTCCTTCTCCCTTGGTAAGCCCATCTACATTGCAGCCCACTACCTTTTCCATTGTGGTGATAATCCCTCCCATGATGAATGGATTTTTACTCTCAGAGGGAATTGTCTTCAAGTGGTCAATCTCCATGGCACCTCTGTTTACATATCCCCTACTTGCAATTGTGGCCATAACAAACAAATATTTTTGCGAGAAACACCCTTGATTGTCATAATGGCCAAACAAAGTGTTTGACCTTATGTAGGTATCTCATGAAGGGGTTGTAAACCTTACTGGTCTTGGATTTTCCTGTAGACAAAAGTAGATTGAGCAAAAATTTTCTTCCACATCCTGGCATAATCTGCTCTACGACTCTTGTCAAGTCTTCCTTCATTGAATCTCTCTGCCATTTCTAAATTGGGAGCAAAGATAGCATTGATTTGGGAACTTTAAGCACATGTGTGGATCTTTTCAGCTTGAACCTAATGGCATCTTCTCCCTAGTATTGTACCTTCTCTAAGGTTGCAAAGAATTCATGAGTCAACTCCAAGTATGTTTCTTCAACCTGAATCAAGATCTTATACAACCCACAACATTGCATTTGACCATTGACTATGTAGTTGATCCCTAGAGATTACACGTAGTCATGCATGCATATCTAGTGGGATCACCCTCCTTGTCAAGCACTCAGGGTGGAGAGGCCTCATCATAGCTTTTCTTTTTGTTCCCCTTCCATAGGTGGTTCCCTCTAGTTGCTTTCCCACCCATCTCAACCTGTCCTCTTCTAGCTTGGATACAACGTCCACTGGTTCATCTTCCATCTCCTTGCTTTCTGTATCATCTTCCTCCTCTTCTACATAAGTGTGTGACCCTAAACTTGTGTCTAAGTTCAAGGGCACCCTCTCATAGCTTGCACTAGGTCTATCCAAGGAAGTGGAATGTCTTGTTGGAACTGGTCGTGGTGGTAAGCGCGAGGAAGATGCATCATTTGATTTCTTAGCCCTCTTCTAGCGAGCCATCACATCAACATTAACAGAGCCCACTATGTTCTCCAACTCTTCTTCTTATTCGTCCTCCTACTCCGTGGGTTTTTCATAGCTTGGATCCAAAGTGTGGTCGCTGGAGGAGGAGCGGTGTTGGGAGGTGCTCATCGATGCCGACCGTTCGAAGGATCAGGAAATTGAATTTGATAGTGATGAAGTATTGTCGGACTGCTGTGAAGGAGAGGCCCGCTTGAAGTGTCTTTTGCCTCTAGTGAGGATGTCCATCGTCTTCTCTACTCCCTTTGTGATTGACTTTCCCATGCTCTTCATCTTTGCAAGGTTCTTTGGTGAAAAATGAGCACGAATAGCACCAAACATGCTTCTAGGTGGTAGGGGCAGATTCTCCTTGGAGGTGGACAAATAGAAGGTGATGGATGGTGGAAAATGAAGCTTGAGATTAGGGAAGACGATTGGGGTCCATGGGAAACTCAAATCCAGAGTTTGGGAGCAAGAGGAGTTGATTTGGAGGTGAAGGAGGGTCGCCCTAATCATCAGTCTGCGTAGAACGAGCGCTATGTGTTACAAAAATGTGTTCTGGTTCATGCTGGCTCAGGCGGAATTTGGCAACTTAAGTGTTGTATCAGGGCCAGCAAGGCCATTCCACTCCAGCACGGCCGTTCTGGCCAGTACGGCTGTGTTGTAGGAGGCCAAATCTTGCATTTTCCCTATTGAAAACCATCTCTTCCAGCACTGTCGTTCCACACCAGCATGACCATTTTGGGCTCTATCAGTTCAAAATTTTTCACAAATCATCAAATCATTTCATCATTCATAACCCAATCATCTTGAATGATCCCTTTGATGTTGTATCTATCGTTTTTCACTGAATGTGCCTCATTTGTCAACTTGCACCTATTTCACCAATCATTTCATCAAAACTAAAACAAAAACTATCAAGCACAAGTGTGTGTGTGTTTTTAGGTTTTTGTAAAAATAAAGAAAAAGTATCAAAAATGAGAGGTTGGGTGAAAAATTCCCAAACCTAGGTGGGTTGCCTCCCACAAGAACTGAGTTTCTTGCCTTCATCTTGGCTTCTTGGTGATTCTTCATTCATTCATCCATTTGGCATTCTCATGTGTCCATTCGTGCAAAACATGCATCCCTCATTTGCACTTAATCTATTTTCCTCATCCCTTTTATCACAATAATCGTCATCAATTTTGATCCATCTTGATCTTCTTTTCTCAAATGATCATTTAGACTTGTGAAGTGATCATGTCCAATATCCCTATCTTGGACCCACTGGGTTGGGGTTTTGTACATGTTGATCTTGATCTTCATGTCCATGAATGAAACTGTCATGGTGTCTCTACGTACATGAATCTCTACATCAGCTGTAGATAAGAATGACCTTCCCAAGATGATAGGAATCTTCTTATCCTCTGGCTCCATATCAAGTACAACGAAATCTTTCAAGAACACTGTACTTTTCTCTTTATCTATTATCACCAAGACATCATCCACTCTCCCCTAGGCACTTTAATGGATCTATCTGCCAATTGGAGAGTGTAATGTGCCGGCTTCAACTTGCCTAAGCCCATCTCAACATAGGCATTGTATGGCATCAAATTCACACTAGATCCCAAATCAAGTAAGTACATGTCTATTTGATGCCCCCCTATATATCTAGGTATGATTGGGGCCCCTCGCTCTTTTCTTTTCACGGAAAGTGAATGTTGTATGATGGAGCTCACTTGTTTAGTCAACTTCACTTTCTTTGGAATTCTCCTCATTGATATTCTCTTCATAGTGCATAGGTTCTTGAGGAACTTGGCATATGATGGGATTTTCTTGATAGAATCCAAGAGTGGAATGTTCACCTTCACTTGGCAAAACACCTCAAGAATATCAACATTATGCTTTTTCCTCCTCTTCATTTCTGGTGGCTCATCTAGGGCTTCAATGAATGGAGGATCATTGGCTTTTTCCTTGCTTGCATCAATGTCAGGTGGAACACTAGGGATGGTAGGACTTGTGAATGGAGTATGAGGTGGAGCACATGGTATCCCAAAATCAACAGGTTGTATCACTAAATCATCTTCGGAAATTTCAATCATAGTATCACCACTTGGCTGCCTTTTCTTTGCTTTATCATCATTTCTTTGACTTGTGGGATGATCAAGAGATTTCCCATTTCTTAGAACTATCACAACACTTCCTTGCTCATGGTGGAGACGGGGAGCTAGTTGTGGCTGTGGAGGAGGTGGAGGTGATACTTGGTGTTAAAATTGAGGTGGAGGGGAGAATTGAGGTTGGAAGGTGAATTGATGGGAAAATGGTGGGGATGAAGGTGGTGGGGTGGAGTAAAGGCTTTGGATTGCCTTGGAAATAGTATATTGGATGCACTTACATGGGAGGTGGACTATAGAAAGCTTGAGAAGAGGGCATTGGTCCACTTGATTCAGTGTAGCTCATGATGGATTTTGAAGTCAACTTTTCTTCTTGGAGAGTAATTATGGAAGATAGATGCTCTATTTTCTCTTCTAGACTTGCAACATCTTTTTTAACATAATCAAATATTTTCAATCTAGAGATAACCTCTTCCTCAAACATTGAGCTACATTTTGGAATTTGCAGCTCTTGGTAGCTATAGGAGTGATGTTCCTTCTTTTCTTCACCATAGAACTCAATAGAATTAACTGGGTGGAAAGGAACATTTGTCACCTAGTTCTTCATGAAGCTCACCATGTCACCAAGAATCTTCATCACTTGCAGGCTTGAGTCATTATGATTAGGAGGTGTCACACCAAAGGCATTTCCCCCATCATTCATCATGCTAGAATCTTGAATTCTTTATCCTTCAGCCAGCTGCTCATACAAAAGCCATATCTCCTCAGGTGGCCTACCCATCAAAAATCCTCTACAAGAAGAATCCACAGTGTTTTGGTCCTTTAGAGATAAACTGGAGTAGAATTATTGAACTAGCTTCCACAAAGGGATCTCATGGTGTGGAAACTCTCTCAAATTCTTCTTAAATCTCTCCCATGCATGGTGGAACTGCTCATTTCCCATTTGACTAAAACTTGTCTCAGCACGCCACATTTTTGTTAACCTTGCTACAGAGTAGAATTGTCTCAAGAAAGCTTTCTTTATTGTTTCCCAACTCATGATGTCCCTTCTTGAATCATACCAATCTTTGGCTCTATCTTTGAGGGAGAAAGAGAACAAGGTCAACCAGATTGTATCATCACTAGTCGTCGACATCCTGAAGGTGGAGCTTACTTCAATAAAGCAATCCAAGTGCTTGTATGGGTTCTCACTCTCTGAGCCATAAAAGGAGGGCAGAAGCCCAAGAAGACCTGGAGGGATTGAGAATTTCTCCCCTGGCATTTGATCAACCCTGCTAGAAGTTGGTGATTTATAGTTGTTGGGCATGAAGTAGTCTTGAAGTGGCTTGTGGGGTGCATTTTAGCCTTCCATCTTGTCTTCCCCCGAATGGCTTGTCACATGTACAAAGCACAACCAAACAAAATAGAACAAGTCAGTAAACCAATATACATAAAGAATACATAGAATAATGAATAAAGAATACCAATGATGAGGGAAGTAGGAAAAGTTAAGGAAAAACTAACTTGCTAGGCCGAGCGCCTTTCTCCCCAGCAACGGCGCTAGAAAGCTTGGTGTGCCCCCGCCAATGGCTTTACACACCCCTCAATTGAGACTTGAATGAATGCAGTTGCACGGATAGAGGCACACAGGTTGATTCCACTTTCGAGTTTATAATGACCTACACTCAATACACTCACCCAAACTAAAACACTACACCTGCAAGCACACGGGGTCATGTCATAGTATAGGAGGGTGGCAAGTATAGTGTCGATTCACAGGGAGAAAAGAGGGCACTAGAGCTAAGTTGGTTTTGCTAGGTTCCTACTATGGAGACTAGGGTTAAGGGTTTAAAGGTGATTTGATTGTTAAACTAAGGGTGAACAAGAAAGAAATTAAATGCGAGAATGAAAGTTCATCTAAGTTAACCCTAGACTAGATTAAGACTAATTAAGCAGGAAAAGACTAAGCTAGGTATAAAAGGAAATAAGAGAACAATCTACACTAGGCAAGCAAGACAAGGCAAAAGAGCAATTAAAGACCTAAGATAACAAGAATAGGGTAAGAAGCTATCTAAGCAAGAAAAGAGATCATTAAGCTAACAGTAGCTAAGCAAGATGGAAAATAGGGTTTTAAAGAAATTAAGGGAGATGTGTGATGTTTAGGGGATGCACTTATCAATTAATTTGGGGGTTACATATGAACCTTATGATTCCATTTAGATTATCCAAACCAAACAACAAGTTAGGGGAACTACTAATTGGCCATGGATATGCTAGGTTGTGTATAGGGGAACTAGTCCCTAACACTTCCTACTACCCTTGTGAGGCTCAATTGGGTTAGGGCATGAGTCTAATTCCATTAGAGTCTAATCAAGCCGAGGTTTTTGGGTTAGATGATCATAGTATGATTAGGGACTGAGATTAGTAATGGGGTGGAAGTGAGGTTTTAGGCCTCCCATCACCCACATTCTAGCCTTGAGAAAGCTCCATGCTAAACACACCAATTTCATCTAAACTAGCTACTTAGATCTCTCAAATAGGGTTAGGAGAATTGATTATGATGTCGGAAGATGGGTAGCTAGCTAGGGATCCAAGAATTGGACCTAGGAACAAATCCCAAAATTCATACATATAGTCACTTTCCCTAAATTCCTAGGTGATTTCAAGCACAAACCGACAAGCAATTTATGGAGAAACTTTAGTAATCTTAACTACTTTTTTGGACAACTCATAATCATGACTTAAGCATACTATAAATATCTTAGTTGAAGTTAGTATATCATGTACGTAAGAAGAGCGTTAATGACATTGGAGGAAATAATTAATAAATAATTTTTTAGGAATATTATCCAAATAATAATATCGGATTGTAGCGAATTCAATTATCAATCCAAAAAAAAAGAATGGACCAAATTGGAGTTAAAATGAGAGAGTTATGCCCTTTTTAGTAAACATGTATAGATAGTAGCGACCACAACGGTACGAACCGCTAGGCCAATAGCGGCCGCTACGGATGCTGTCTAGGATAACCAATCATAAAATGATCATATCTCAGGCTATACATATCCATTTTTAATGAAACAAAGTACGTTGGAACCACATTCGATCCTCTATCATCTCAGACCCTTTGCTTGACAAATGGATGACATGAAAGATGATTTTTGGGGTGATTTTTGGGTAAGAATGCGAAGAAGGATGGGAAAATCCAAGGGGTTTGGAAAATATTTGACTTGGTACATAGTTTTAACTATTTATTCTTCCTTCACTTCATTTTCCCTTGCTCAAAAATAGATGGTCTAGCAAATCTGAGCTTTGGGTTAACCTCTGAACTTCATCTTCTAGCTATTACAAACCTTCTTTAGGGTCGGGAAACACGATAAAAGGCCATTTAGAACATGATCTTGAGATCTAAAGCTTGATTCAGACTCGAGTGAGCTAATATCTAGGATTAGTTGGTGAAAAAGGTAAGATCAGTAATCTTGGGTGAATTTTGTGAGTAGATAATCACCTTTTATCCCTGATTTAAAGCATACAAACTCAAAAAATTGTTTTCCTATGTTTGATTCTTACTCTATGCTATTTGTGATGGATTTAATAAACATGAGTAGTGATTATCAATAGTTGAAATGATTTTATAATTACAATAATAGTGAGTTAATACCATGTTGAATGTTTCCATGTGAATTGTTATGATTCAATAGGTGATAAACATGTAAATTGAGTCACCAAAAAGTCAGGTTATCCTAATTCATGTTTAAAAGAGTTGAACTATGATTTGTGAGATCTATGGAAATTTTTAAATGATTTACTATTTAAATATGAGATGATTAATTGTCAAAAATAGAGTAATCATTAGCAACAGTGATGAAACATGTTAAATCAACTAAATATCACTAGACATTAGATGGCAAGGACACTGTAGAATCCTCACAGGATGAGGCATGCACTGTGGGGAGGAAACAGTTTCCCAACTAGAGGTAGTCCAGATCGAGGTAAGACAGAGCATACTAGTAGGGTGTGGGGGTCTTGACCAGTAGGGAAAACTCCTTATAGTTGTCTGGTACCCAACACCAACCAGGGATGTCGGTGGTACATGTGTACATGTTGTAGTGATCAGTGGTCCGTAGGTCCACTGATGCACAATAAGCCTGAGGGCTTTGACTCACCTCCTGAGTACCCATGTTGATAGGTGGAGTCTGAGAAATCCGATCGCTCCCATTAGCCGTCGAGAGCTAGACATGTCGATGTCAGGTGTAGACGTAGCATTGAGTTTAATACTTAGGAACACAGGCATGCTATTAAGTCTTATAAAGTGAGATCAGAGCTTGTTTTGATACTTCCAGATGTTGTGGTACACCTCATGTGGTCCAAGGAAATAATTAATGAATTTAAAATAATGTAAATGGTTAGGTTATCCTTTTATTGTCTTTAGTTTCTGTTCAACTGCCATGTTGAGTGAATTACAATTTTTAAATTTCCTTGCTTACATGATTGCATTTAAGTTCTAATAATTGTAAACATCATAAATATCTTGGTTACCAGTTCTCACCAACCTACTAAACAATTTTTTAGGTAAATAATTATCTCTTCCTGAGGAGATGGAAGCCAACTTTAATGAAGAGTAGTACATAGGTCTTGAAAGTAGAGTAGTTAGAATAGATACATGATCTTTTATCCTTCCTCTAGATCCTGGGAATGAGAGAGTGAGAAAAGGGAGAATTTTGAAATGTAATGTACATGATGTATATTAAGTGTGAAACTCTTGCTTCTATGTAGTAGTCAAGTTTTTTTGTATCTTACTATTATGTTTAATCGAGACTTCTCATTCAGTATGTGATATTGCAATATATTTGAGAAAAAAAGTTATTGCAGATTTTCATTGAGTATTTTAATGTTGATGGTTAGTAATAATCCTTGTTTTAACCCTAATTAGTGGGTTCATGTCGTGCCACTTGTAGTGTTGGTTGTTGTCAAAAAACCGATGATATAGATCTATGTTGTCTGTTTCTTAAGAAAAAAGATGCTATAAACAAGCAGTGTTGTCCATTTTCTCTCTAAACCAGAAACATAGCTATTCTAAAATGGTTATGATGCCCAACATGCTCGTCCTACAGACTGAACTATAATGTCAATTTTTATGGGAAACCAATGACACAACTATTCTATAATGAATGTTTTGCACAATATAGTCATGATACCAAGTAGCTTATAGTGTCAATTTTCTATAGAAAATGATGAGATATCTTCATAGCTTTTAAAAGGGAAAACTACATATTGCGTCAGTTTTTATTAGGGAAATCAAAGATAGAGGTTTGACTGTAGCATCTGTTCCTTGTTGGAAACTGACAACACAGTGCAATACTACGACACCGATATTATTCAGAGTCGTTGATTTCTATTTTTGTAGAAAATGAGCTGGGATATATGTTTTCAGTTTTTCCTTTCCCTAAAAATCGATGCAAAAGGGTCGTAGCTATAGTGTCTCCCACTTAGTGTAATACAAAATTGGCATTATAGGGCTATTATATCTAACATTGTAAATCTCTTTTGTTGGTTTCTTAAAAAAATTGACACTATAGACCAATCATTTGTAGGTTTTCTCTATAAATTGATGACACACGTATTCTTAAATGGTCATGTTGTGTGCATAAGAATAAAATTATGTCTTAAAGAGAATGGATTTAAAGAAGGGAAATGTATGTGTGTGAATGAGTTTTGTATGTGTTTGTTATTGTAGGTTTTGTAGGTGTGTTGGTATGTTGTTCAAATGAACACATGATGTACCTATAGTTCTAATGAACTACAGGCTTTGCATCCTATTGAATAGTCAGATGATAGTTCTACACACCTTTTATAAGAAAAAGCATACTTGTAGTTTCAGTTGTTACAAAAAAACCGACAATGTCGATATATCTTATAAGATTTTGAAGAAAAAATACGTTATAGACCAGCAGTGTTGTCCATTTTCTCTCTAAACCAACACCAAAACTATTCTAAAATGGTCATGATACCTAGGACAGTCATGCTACCAGCTAACCTGTTGCATCAATTTTTATAAGAAATCAACGACGTAGCTATTTTGAAATGATTGTGCTGCATAATTTAGTTGTACTGCCAACTGGCCTATAGCAACAATTTTCTACAAAAACTAACGAGATATCTTTGGAGCTTTTAAAATGGAAAAGTACATATTGCATTAGTTTTGATTAGGGCAACCAATGACAAAGGTTTGACAATAGCAACGGTTCCTTGTCAGAAACTGACAACACAGAGCAATACCCCGACACTGATATTATTATGAGTCTACGATTTTTATTTCTATAGAAACTGAGGTTGTACCTATGTCTTCGATTTTTCCTTTCCCTCAAAACGGATGTAGAAGGGCCTTATCTATATTGTCTCCCACTTAGCGTTTGGTACAAAATCGATGTTATTGGGCTATTCTAATCGACATTGTAGATATCTTTTGTTGATTTCTTAAGAAATTTGATGCTATGGATCAGTTGTGTTGTCAGTTTATTCTCTTAACTGATGACACACTTATTCTTAAAGGGTCATCCTACCACCTGGCCTATAACGTTGAGTTTTATGAGAAATCAATAACACAACAATTCTAAAATGGGCATGCTTCCCTGCACAGTTGTGCTACTAGCTAGCCTATAACATCCATTTTCTACAAAAAAAAAGATATACCTTTGGATCTTTTAATAGGAAAAAGTACATATTGCATAGTTTTTTATTAGGACAACCGACAATAGAGGTTTGACTATAGTGTGTCAAAAACAAACAACATAGAGAGATACCATGACACTCATATTGTTCAATGTTGTTGGTTTTTAACGTTGGATCTATGTCATCGATTTTTCTTTTCCCCCAAAACTGACGCATAAGGACCTTAGCTGTAGTGTCACCCACTCAGGATTCTGTATAAAACTGATGTTATATGTCTATTATAACTGACACTAAAGATGGTATCTATACTAGTGAATAAAGAAAATCAAGGTTAGGAGGAGGTATGCATGACTAAAAAAAGGTGAATCCAATAGTGTTGCACGTCTTCTGGGTATCTCTCATAGGTGGCAAAACCTCTACTTATAGGTTAGCAATTATGCAAGAGTGTGACTATCAATAGATATCGGAATAGAGGGAAGGGGTGTTTGTGGTCTGATTGGAAACTAGTAGACATGACTCCAAATGGTATTCAGAATATATATGAGGCAAGGTACATGATTTTGAGTAGATATTGGGATGATGTGAGAAGACAAAGAGAAAAATATCAAAGGAGGAGTAAGGAAGAGTGCATACTCTATAGTCCCAGATGGAGAGGAATTTAGGGTTGAAAAGATCTCAAACTTCATATAATCTTAATCCAATGGATCACGAAGATCATGGGTATGGGCTATAAAAAGAAAATGTGTTTCATAAAAAGGCTTAGGTTAAAATGAAAAAATATAAAAAATGAACATGTAGACCAAAGTATGATTAACTTTAGTATAGTATATTTCAACATCAAATTTTCTAATTATACTGGTATAGTTATCATTATCGAATTAAGTTGAATTTTGACATCTTACATAACTAGAACCCCAAGGAATCCAATATTGATCTTATATGTAACTTCAAATATTATCTTGTATAATCCTAATACAATTAGGTTTAAACTCCATTATCTCAATATTTACTATTATGTATCAACATTTATTATCAATGTCTACTATTTAGGATCACATTATTCTCATATCAGAATCAAAATGGTTATGGTGTATTTTATTGCATAAATTTCCATTTTTTACTTATGTCATCCATTAAATTCATTAATTCAATATTTTCATACATAAATAACATTAATTACTCCCACTTACATCAAACGTCCAATTATTATTCTTCATAAAATTGAGATCATTGAATACTAAATTAATCATTTAGGCATATTTAATTTCACAAATGTTTATCAATCACATTTAAGTCATTAGTTGCATGTTAATGTACAACATGACATGTCTAACATATGTCGAGATTAGTTTACTTTTTTTCATATTTAGCTCATAAGGTCCTCATTAATTGTATCAAGACATGTTATGTGATTAATTCACCTACAGTTACTGATTAATATATATAGAACAATGCATATAAATCTTAGAGTTAGTCAACTTCATGTTAGGGCTTATGCCAACATGATAACTATTAATCTAATTCACATCATCGGCATGTACAAAGTCTAGGTAGGTTTCATAAATCCAACTTAACCTCATGTTAGAGTTCATTGATTTATAAAAGGGTTAGAGTCAAAGATAGTCATTTTTAGGGTTTACATTTGAGTTAATCATTTATATGTACATTATATAATCATTCTGGTACATGCATGTGTAACCGGATAAATTCTTAACCTTGTTTGGTCACTTCTAATGATCCGATCACATTAACCTCCTATCCATGAGATCATATTTAATTACATTAAATGACTCCATTGCTTAAACATGATTTTTTCCTTCAAATTTTGCATGTCCATAATCTAACATGTACTACCCTCCACCCCTTAAAAGGATTTTCCTCTGCCAACAAACTAAACATGTGTTAAGGGTTATGTCAACTAAACTATATCATGTTCCACTTCTTCATAAACATTATCATAGACCAGAGACTAAGATTTAAGAGTTGATCTACCTATTCATGTGATCCCTATCTATGGTATTTATCTATTAGTTCATGCTTCACCGACAGGTGACTTGGTTCAAGGACGCATCACTAAAATAAAAAACCTTTATTTTTGTAGTATCATAATAGAAAATATTTTTAACACCAAAACTGTAAGGCCCCTAAACTTTCATAATGAGTTGAATAAGCTTAATTATCATAATTTAATTCTTATAACATTAATATAACCTTGTTATATACTTTGAAATCATAATAAAAGCTTACGTTTCAAATTTGGTCCAATTTGAGCACTGGTTGAGCAAGTTATGCAATTTTATGCACATTTTGGAATTTTCTACAATTTACCCAATTGAGAGGTTTTCTTTGCAATTTATCACTTGCATTATGTTACTTGGATATTCTCTCATCATACTTGAGCTTTATAGCCATGGGGCACCTAATTTAACCTTGGTTTGAAGGTGTTTTCCTCAAGGGTAATTTAGGGTTTACCCCTTCATGGATGAGCTACCTTTAGTAGCTATCAACTAATGAATGATTTTTTTGCTTAGAAATTCAAGAAACGAGGGATAAGAATGTCTCTATGGATGGTGGGGGATCTTCTTGTGGGTGTGCTTGTATATTCTTAATAGTTTAAGGCCATGGACCCTCGGAAAGATACTAGAACTTCAACCTTTTCTTTTTCTTTATCTTAAAGTTTCATATACTTATCCCTGAGAATCAAAATGAGCCATTTGATCTCCACCACTTCCCTCCTTCTACAAACCTTGTTCTCCCTCTATTATGCTATGAATTTCCTATCCAAGGAAGAAGAAATAGGGGACCTTCTTGGAAAAAGAATCTAGGGTTGTAATTGACATCCTTTTAGGGTTTAAAAAGCTTCCTTCTAGTGATCTTGACCTAAAAGAGTAAGAATCCCCATCTTTCATATGTTTATTTCTTTTTTATCCTTCCTCCTACCTTTCTACTGGTCAGAACCTTGTTGTTCCGTGGTAGTAATTGCTCTAAAGCTCTAAAACCCTACCTTTCTTGCTCCTTATGCTTAGGGTTTGCTCATTTGATGAAGAAAGGTGCTAGATGGACGAGTTCACTGCTTATGATTGGATTTTATACCCTACCTACTCATGTTTTCTTATGTGTGGGAGTTTATTTTCTCATTTGAGGCAAGTTTTATAACTTTCTCCATGTTTATTTCTTACCATAAGCTTGCTAGCTCATGTTGTTTCTAGAAAATGATGATTCATACACTAAAAAGCTATGCTTTTTTTTATAAAAAAAAATTGGCCATTCTATTCATCGCATGGCCTGGTCTCGATCCTAGGACCTCTCACTAACAAACTGAGTGTCTAACCATCTTGACTTGGATTTCAATTTTTATAATGTACCCTATTCTGATTTCAGTTCTAGATGAACATGTTATCATGTGTACGTTATTCCTAAGGTATAATATGACTTAGATCAGGTTGGTTTGACAACCTATGGTGCTAAGAACCTATCAACTAATTGTCAATTTTATGGTTTAAAGTTGATTTCTTTTATAAACCAATGACCTGATGATGGTACCATTGCAACAACCCTATGGTGTTGTCTTCATGACAACTGATGGTCGAGATCAAAGGTATCAAATGATGGCGACAACCTATGGTCACCCCCTTAGGTTAGGTTTTGGATCAATTAGAAGTTTAATAATCAACCATTAAGTACCCTACTGATGTTATCAATCAATGATGACATTATCTTAATATTTTATGCTGATTAATGAATATAGTGTTGATCTAACAACCTATGGTGATTTAATGGTCACTAATGATGGTGGACCAGGTCTCTACAACCTATGTTGAGTTAAGCATTGTAGTTGTAGCATCAATTAAGCCTTAGAACAATGGTTTCTTGGGTCACTTGATGCAATGGTTGGACCTATACTATAATTGATGGTTTTAACATATGAACTTGACCCAATGGTCAAGATCTACTATTTATTCCTCCAATAAAGTGGAATAATGGATAATGTAATATGTTGGTCCTAATAGTGTGATTTATATGGTTTCCTTTATATGATCAACTTAAGGAGCTTACTTGTTGACAATGGATGGTTTGTTTTAAATGAATCGTTGATTGTGGGTTTTACCTTACTCTCAATGGAACTTTTTGTGTTTTTCATCAAGGGACGTCTAGGGTTAAATGGTTACTCTTTCTAGACAACAAATAAAGGACTTCATAGGTGGTTTATACAAGGTGTTTACTTATGTAAACAACCAATGGTTTTACCTTTTAAACATCCAATGGTTTTAGGTGACATTGTGTATGGTGATAAGGGTTGAATGATGATGGAACAATGGAGGGTTACCCTTAACAAGGTAGTCTTACCTATTCACTCATATGAATAGAAGGGATGATAACCATATTGTATGGATATGTAACCCTAATGAGGTATAGCTTGTTATACCTATCTTTAATATAACTTAATGATGGTAATTGGATATGAATAGTCCTTGAATGACTAATTCAATCATGGGGTACTCTCTTATTGTTGTTGAAACCCTAGTATGCTATAACCCCATGGTTACATCTTGATTTATGTGTGGGTTCATACTTGAAAATAGTATGGAATGTGATGCTGATGCTTCACCTTATGCATCCATGATGCAATGGGGATGCCGTGAGTTAGGGTTTGGGTATAAGAGCTGATTAGCAACATTAATATAATATATCATGTTGAACCTAACTCTAATGCAAATAGATAAAGATGAGTATTCATGTTTAACATTCTTATATGATGGAATGATGGTGGAATAACCTCCTTAATATGATTATAACCTTAATATGTTAATTGGTGGTTATGATAGCCGCATGGTTGATACTTTCTTATGCTAAACATGTGCATTATGAATATGATAAAGGTTAATCATATCTAGATTCCTTGCATGTTGATGTAATAAAGGAATGTTCTTAACATTAATATAACCCTGCTATTATTGTTTATGAATATCTCCTAGCTCATTAATGCAATATTGTGTTGATCCAGTGTATTATATGTAACTGATGTTGTTGAGCCTTGTTATAAGGCATGAAAAGATAATGATGATCTTGTATGGAATAGTATAATGGTCTTAATGACCTTTGGGCATGGTTGATCCCTGAATGAGTATTAATCCTCTTGTGTTGATAAGGGTTGATACCCTATGATATTGTGAAAAGAATTTATATCTTGTGATAGTATGATGGCCTTAATGACCTTTGGACATTGTTGAACCCTGAATGAGGTGTAATACTCTTACGTTGATAAGGGTTGATACCCTATTATGCTGTGAAAAGGATTTGTATCTTGTGATAGTATGATGACTAGTTTGGTCTCATGAATGGCAAGTGAATAGTACCATGTGATGATGAGATGAGAAATTATGTTTCACACATTTTATATATTTTCAAAGTTGTGATATATATATGCTTGCTAGAAGTGAATTAGGGTTTGTATGTCCACTTGTTTGATGCAGGATTAATTCACCCAATTGGCATAACTAATCAAGTGCAACTCTAATCATGTAGTGCCCTGTACCATAGAACCATCTTCAGTGTCAGAACTTGTTGGATGGTAAAACCAGTATTCCTAAGGGAAACTCGGAGCGCATATTGTTGAGTATGTGGGAGTGGCAGGTTCAGGATATATCCTTGTCAGCCATACTGCATATTGTGGAGGTTGGCTATGGTCATGCCTCATACATCTGATGTGATTGAGAATGGCTACAGTCATGTCTCAGTGATTATAACATGATGTGATTAGAGGACAATTGTGGTTGTACCTCAATGATTGGGTCTAAATACCCTAGATGCTAGTGCCATGACCTGTACCAAGGTGGGCTAGTTACAAGACTATATGTCACTGTGGTGGCAACTTTGACTGATATGTCACTTCCTTTTACTCGTACTGACCAAGGGGAAGAGATCTTAGCATACCGACACTCCTAGATCTTGTACGGAACCGAATAGCCCTTCACATGGGTCAGTTGGACTTTGAATGGTACTATTAAAATTCCCCAGGGCATAATAAAAGATGTAAGACATCCATCTAGCATATCTATTTAGGGTTATACACGATGCTTCATATTAGATGATAACCCTTGTTTGCTTTCTTGTCACTGAGATCGTGTATAGTACAATAAGAGATAATAGATATGCTTATGCTTTAGTTATGCTCATGTTGTAAACATGCTTATGTTGTCAATATATAGACGCTACTGGTTAAGGTGATGTTGCTAGCTATGATCAATATTCCTAGTCATGCCTATGTAATTAGAAATGCTTAAACTGCTAATCATGCCTATGTAGTTCATTATGTTATAATGTTAGTTCTACTTATGATATAGATTTGTCCCCTTTATTTGAGATTCCGATATTGATAGCCATGTTATGTTACTAGACATATTCATGATGTCAGGGATGCTTATGCTACTAGATTGCTTGTGTTGTTAGCAAGGAATATGATGATAGTCAGATTAATGATAATGATTGTTATTAGATGCAATTTGATGATGTTTGAGTAGATATCTATCCAAAGAAATGGATTTATTCATTATATATATGCATTGATGATCGTACTTGTTGCTAAGTTATTGCTTAATCTGTTTAGCATACTTGAACTGTTCAATCTGTTCAATTGATTATTAAATACTCCAACTACTTAGTTATCTACTATTTAAAATGTTGTAATCAATACACATTGTTGGAGGTTATATCTCTTACTGGGACATGGGTCTCACACTTGGGGTTCGCCACATCTTTATAGGTAATCAGAAGTGACCAAAACAAACATCTGGCAGCAAAGAGGAGATATAGTGATGAATCTGTGAGAATGTTGATTAGATGTCTAGTGTGTCCTAGAGTCATCATTGTACTCTCAGGTCCAGGAAGAAAAAGTTTGTATATGGTATTTCAAACAAATCGGAATTTTTTTAGCATGTTAATGTTTGTTCTGTGGGATATACAAATATTGTTCTCCTATGTATATATGTTGTAGCTAAGGTGATAGAACAATTTGTATCAAATTCTTGGCATAGTATGGATATAAGAAAGATGTTGGTCTCTTATGAAAATGTTTCTGAGCGGGTGCTGACGTTGAAATCAGTTTTAATTTACCCATATTTTTGGGTATGTGGTTAATTGGTGATTGATTGTGTTTTATGTTTTGAGTACTCTCATTAAGTGTATCGGGTTATAACAAAAACATTATGATTTAAAGATAGATATGGTTCCAAAATCAATTTTAGAACCAAGACAACAAATTTCCACAACACCAACATATTTACTGAGTATAATACCAACCCTTGCTTCAACCAAACATCTAAAAGGACGTACCACAAATGTCCCTAACATGCATCATAGGAGAGGTATGCAAGGTGTTCAATTGCATGATGTCAACTTATCCTAGATCCTAGTTCGGTTCATACTTCACCATATTTTGTTTTATAAATACCACTTATCCTACTAGGGGCTTTATACGTCATCATGGGATATTTAGAGGTAACATGGCCATCTCAAATTATGTGGAAGAGGATAGGGTTTCATATTCTTGATGTTTTTATCATATTGTGCCCCTATAGGACATAAGGGAATTACTTGGGTATCCATCCTCATCAAATTGGTTTAGCTAGGTATTTATATCTACATTTAGAAAAACAAATTACTTTTGAATCCCACCTACATGCATATATGTGAGGCGTGGACTCCTAAGGATCATTAATAGATACCCTAAAACAAACATAAACTAGCCCCAATGTTTGAGGAATCCACAACTTCAATGGAAGATTATCCTTTCCCCATGTAGATGGGTCAACTTCATGTTAGGGAAGGCCTAACAAAAGATAATGTATATACTCTTTCTACCACTAGTTAAATGGGTGTCATAAACCTATGTCTTAAAATGGGAGTCAAATTTGTAAATTGGGCATGCTCATCATCAAGGAAACTAGAGTTATGAGATACACAAAAGACTACATGGAAGTGGGTTAAGCTAGAGACTATGATGTAAATGGTGCCAAAAAGAATGCAACAACCATGCCAAGAAATTTGCACCACATCGGCATCTTTATTGATTATTTCACCTTCCCTTATTTCAACCAAGCATCTAGACTTACATACCAAAAACATCCAAACATCTTAGGAGAGGAGTATAAGGTGTCCAATGCATGATGTAAACTACTCTAAGATCCTGATTGGGTTCATACTTCACCATATGTTGTTTTCTCAACACCGCTTATCCAACTAGGGACTATGTACCTCATCATGGGATATTTAGAGAGTCACATGGTCATCTAAAATTATATGGAAGAGGAAAAGGATTCCTAATCCTAATGTTTTTCTTATGTAATTCCCCTATAGGACATAAGAGAACTAATTTAACATTCATCCTCGTAAATTAGTTTAGCTAGGTATTAATATGTACATTAGCAAAAAAAGGTTTACTTTTGAATTTTACCTACCTACAGCTATGAGAGGCATGAACTCCTAAGTATCTTTAATGGATACCCTAAAACAAACATCAACTACGCCTAACATTTGAGAAATCCACAACTTAAATGGAAGATTATCTTGCCTCTCATGACATATGGGTCAACTCCATGTTGAATGCAAGGTTGATGCACATAAACTACAGTTCCAAAACGTAAGTGCACATATCAATGTAATATAGGCCTAAAGAGGCCTGGATATCGAACACCGGGAAGACGCATATCCAGATACGGCTACTAACTATGACCTAATCAGATAGGCCTAAGAAAAAGAGCGATTGGTTGTTTAATTCCCTAAATTGTAGGAATTAAAACTAAAACTATTGGTTGTCATCACAATTAGAATTAATTCCTTAGGATTATGGTTTCACCACAGTTCACATTACAATTAACATCATTTCATTAATATTTATTCCTACTAACCCTAGAGTAAGGGACTTTTAGCAAGAATTAACCACTCTTGCAGTGTAATTCACTACATAATCTAATATGAATTCTACTCTCACAGAAACATGATTATTAGTTAGGTGCTTTATTGAATTATCTCAGTTATTCCCTTCACAATTGTAGGCCCTTTCTTAGGGTGTGGTATAAATTGTGTATATCTATGAGTTTTACAACCCTTAATCCATCTCTCAAAAGAAATTAATGGTCTACAAAATCATGGATGGTGATCAGGCACAAATGATTCATTAAGAAATCATGGAGATATGTCCAAAAATTAAGAGAACTATGAATATTAATTCATAATTGTCAATTACAATGCAAAACCATGCTAATCCCAGATCCTAAGGAACAAAGGGGATTTGACCCCACATGATTTCCATTGTCAAGAACATGGGAGAAGAAGAGAAAAATGTGGGAACCATTAGAAAACTAAAGTAACCCCTGAAGAATATGGTCTGGATGACTCCCCCTCTCAAACATGCCGATTTTCTAACCTCTAGCCATGAATCCGTCCACCAGAGGTGCCTGAATCTCCTGGATTGTGGCTTTCTTCTCTCCTTTCTCCTCACCTAGCTCTCGGTTGTCATGCAATGGAAAAGAATGTGATCCTTAAGTCTAGCTACAAATCCCCTTAGTCATAGAAGTTACTTAAGGTGTCACTAAGTCTAGATTGTCAGATTAATTGTGATTTTCAATTTGGCATGATCGCGTCAAGTCGATACTACTGACTTGGTGTCAATAGTATCAACACCTTTGATTAGTCACGATCTATTGTAAGTTGTCTGTACGACTGAGCTGACCTTCAGTAGGATTGAGATTTTCTTTAAAGTTCCTTATTGGATTTTTTCATTACAAGTTCATACCACCGAGTTGGGCGTCGGTGGTACGGATATTCATCCTAAACTCTCCTATTAAAATGTCGATAGTACTGATTCTTGTATCGATACTACCAAGTTTTCTTGATTCCACTCTGTTCCTTTACGTCAAATGTTGGTACCACCTATTGGTTTTTCGGTAGTACCGAGCTGTTTTGTTTCTTGCAGAGTCACCTGAAATTCAACAAAAACAAATGTAAGCTACAAAATAATGATAAATCAATTGGGAATAGTAAAAATAATGAATATTTGTTGCCATTATGTGTCACAAGCTATTAATTATAAATAATTCACAATTGATAAAAAAATGAATCATAAGTGCACACAAAATGTAATAAAATATCCTATAAAGGTAACAATGATTCAGTGCATCAAAATCCCTAAGCTTTAATGTTGTTCATCCTTGAACAACTCACCCTCGGATCTATTTGAGAAAAATCAGCAAAAGGACAAGGAATATGAATTTCCATTCTCAACTATCCCCATGTGACGGTCCAAACTGGCCTTTATTGACCAGTGAACAATTAACTGGTCTCAAGTGACCAAAAATATTGATAAAAGATGTCAATCCTTAGATCAATGAAAGACTATTAATAAAGCAGTTAATATCATAGTTGATCATGCATTCACTTGGTGCATCATGTGATTCCGTATCTACATTACCCTTTCCTAACTACCAACTAATTGGAAGCAACTCTCCCTTTAAGAATGAATGAGGAGATCAATCACATTTGTGTCCTACCAATAAGAGAAATGGATGGAATGAAATAGGTGGCTTATGAAGAATCACAAGTAACTTTGAATCCTTTATGCAAGAAAAAAACATGATAAGGCTAACATGGTGAAAATGAGAAAATGCAAGAATCCTAATGCCTATTGTTGGGTTGAATGATGTATGCACTGAAAATTTCATTTGACTGATGAAATTAAAAAAAAGAATACATCATGTACATGAGTTTATCTTCTTTTTGAAGAATGATCCAGAGCCAAGATAGGGCATCTTTCTCTACATCTTTGTGGAATTTTTATTTATTTATTTTTTCTTTAGCCCATGTTTTAGCATGATTAAAGAGTATGCTTGGGCTTCACTACACTAATCAAACTTCTCTTGTTTTCTTTTCTTTCATTATACTTCTAAAAGGCATGGATGTGTATCCTTGCACAGTTATATTTAGAAGAAAATACATGCGTACATGATTGCAATCTACATTGAATTTGTTATGCAACTAGATGATATGCATAAGAGAATTTTTTTTTTCATTTTGTAACTAATGCGCGAAACATAACTAACTATCATGTCACCTATTATGCCATGCGATGCACCCAAAAGGAAACAATTCGGGTTACTTGATCATCTTAAAGTGGTGGATAAAAATGGATGTAATCAAACAATTAAGAGACAATGCCTTTCTTAAGCTATGATATGTCTGTCTACTACTGACCTGTGTACAGGGTAACTAGGATTTCTCTCTAAAACTTCAATTTATGATCCCATTAATTATTTGATCAATTCAGTCTCAAACCCTATCCTCTTTCACTTTACATGAATAATTAAGACTTCCATTCATATCAAATGTCCCTAACCTGACTCACCCATACACTTCCTGTAGGTGATGCCATTCAAGAAATTGCAACTAAGTCAATTTAATTTCAATTTTTAATTTTCATTGCAAAGACATAGAAGAACACATTCTATGATTAATAAAGATAGAAATCATGCCTCTACTTCTCCAAAATTATACTAGATAGATGTGGATCCTAAAAAAACTCAAAATAATATAACTAAAAAACAATATTAGATAGAGTTGTTCTAGCACCCCCCTAAGCTTGAACTTGACTATGTCCTCATAGTCAAAATCTAGACAAAGATGTGGAATAGTAGTACCGATCAAAATGGTGGAGGTGGTAGCTGCAACATGGTCCTGGGAAACTCCTAACCCCCTTCACTGATGACGGTGGAGGTACCTTAGAGATGACTTCTATTTTAACTGGGTCAACCTCCATTCCCTTTTTGGACACCTTGTGTCTCAAGATTATTCCCTCACTCACCATCATGTGACACTTTCCCCAGTTCAGCACTAAGTGAGTGTCTTTACACCGCGGAAAAAACTTGTCAAGACTGTGAAGGTAGTCTTCAAATGACTCCCCATACACCAAAAAATTATCAATGAAAACCTCAAGACATCTCAATACCATATCAAAAAAATGGTTAACATACATCCCTGGAAAGTTGTTGGTGCATTGCATAACTCAAAATCCATTTGATGGTAAGCAAACACACAATAGGGACACGTGAAAGTAGATTTCTATTGGTCTTGTGGCTTGATAGAAATTTGATTGTATCTGGAATACCCATCAAGAAAATAGAAATAAGAGCAGATGGCAAGCTGCACAAGAATTTGATCAATAAAAGGAAGCGAAAAATGATCTTTGAACATGGAGACATTAAAATGATGATAGTCAATACAAACTTGCCACTCGGTCACAAATCTAGTAGAAATCAATTCAGTTGCAAAGTTTATTGTGACCATTATTCCTCCTTTCTAAGGAAGCACTTGGGTTGAACTAATCCAATTTGAGTCAGAGATAGCATAAATTATACCTACCGATAGAATCTTTACTATCTCTTTCTTGATGACCTCATTCATAATGGGATTGAGACACCACTGAGGTTGTACTATCGGCTTGGCTCCTTCTTCAATGTGGATCTTATGATAGAAAAATCTAGGGGAGATCCCATCGATATCTACAATTAACCACCCAAACATAGCCTGGTCATTCTTCATCACCACTAATAATTGCTTATCCTCTTAGATGCTCAAGGTGGCTGAGATAATCACTAAATGATTCTCATTTGTTTCTAAGAAGACATATTTCAAGTGTGGCAGCAATGACCTCAACTCAAAAATTGAGAGGAATCTATAGGGATGGAATCAACGATGGTGGAGGTGGTCCTAAGTCCTCATAGTGCTTGGTGTAGTAACATGGAAATGCCTTGAGAAACAAGACACACTCCTTCAAAGAACACCATTGTGTGTAGTCATCCACCAAATTCATGATGCACACCTCTAAAGGTCACTCTACATTATCTTAAACAAGGGTAAAAGATGTTGCCTCTTCAATTGTCAGTGGGTACTCTTCCTCCTCTTCCTCATTAGGATATGGAACTGCCTTGGCCAATGAAGCTTCCTTGGTATGCTCCATGATATCCACTGCTAATGTGCCTTTATATACCTTGGTCATCACATGAGCCAGATATAGGAATGGCTTCCCTAGAAGTAGAGACACCTCTCCTTGTACATGTTGTAACATGTGACACTGTGGTTTCTCCTCAACTGGTTGTGCAGAATGAGGCATCTTTATTTCAAAGCGGTCATCCTTGATGTCCAGTGTCAATCTTTCTCTTCCCATTCCAGAATCATATCTATAGTAGCCTTAAATGGGTCTTCCTAGAAGTGTTTCATTGTCATGATCATTCTACATTTCCATGACTACAAAATCTATTGGAAACACAATTTTTTTTTACTTAGACAAGAACATCCTCACAAATACCATATGATTTTACCACTGAATTGTTTTCTAGCTATATGGACATGATTCTCTTTCTAGATTCCTTGAGACCCAATTTCTTGAAAGTAGTCAAGGGCATGAGATTGATGCTTTACCTGAGTCGCATAAAGCTTCTCAAAACTTTATCCTCCCGATGTAGCATGGTATATTGAAGCATCATGGATTTTGCCTTTTCTATGTCAATCTCCTCTGAATAAGAGCACTAAATTCCTCTCTCAATACCACTACATCTAAATCAGCTATACTCCTCTTTTTATTGATTATTTCCTCTAGAAA
Source organism: Alisma plantago-aquatica (assembly GCA_963693085.1). Lineage (NCBI taxonomy): Eukaryota > Viridiplantae > Streptophyta > Magnoliopsida > Alismatales > Alismataceae > Alisma > Alisma plantago-aquatica. The sequence goes on along the minus strand of OY856414.1, from coordinate 823,902,854 downwards.
TTTGTCATAACAATGAATCTTCTCAATTGCATCAATGAGACGGATGTTGACATGAAGTTTTCTAAAACCTCTGAAGTTGTTGGTCAATTTTCTTTTCCTTCAAGTTGTTTCAGAAGGGCACTGGCATCACCAACTTCCTTTGATGAGGTGGGGCATATACCTCCTTCCTTGTCTCCCTTGGTTCATCAGTTTCTTCTTCAGCTTCTCTATCATGTATTGTATTGTCTGGTTCAACTAGATTAGTAGTCACTGCTGGTCCTGTGCCACTTTCCTTGTTACTTGCCTCGGGAATTGTCTTCAATTCATTTAGCAGTTTCTTCCCACTACGTAGCAATATTGCTTTCACCTGATGGTTGCCCAATCAAACATCATTGTTTCTTGGAAATCCTGATTGAATGGGTTTTTTCAAGGAAGCCACTTCTGTTGCTATCTAAGAGATCTGATTCTCTATGATATGAATTAGAGCTCCTTATTTTTGCAAGTCACTCTATGTTTGGTCAATGATCACCTATTTTTGACTGACTAGCTTGCCTAGCATGTCTTTCATGTGGTCTATCTTACTGGGAGCGATGTCATGTTGTTGTACATGACCCTATTGTGTCTCGGCTTTATGCTTGGTATGTGTCTTGTTTAAAGTTATTGGGATCCATCAAAGAAAACTTGGGATCCTTCCTCCTAGTAGTCATTTCCCCTATACTTCTACTACCGCATATACATGCATTCTTTATCCTCTTCTCCAGAGGAATTTCCATCTTCTGATATAATTTCTTGGCAATTAGGTCCAACTTCTCATTCAATGTTGTAATGAATTTAGACTCTCCAACACTTTTGATGGTTTTTGTATGTTCTCTTTCATCTCCCCATGACTGATTCTTAGCCATGTTCTTTAGAATCTCATAACACCTAGATGGCTTGTTGTTGAGGAAGAATCATGTGTCTGCATTGTCGAATGTGGTCCTCTCTCCTTGATGCAGCTCGTAATAGAAGATCTTTGCTTGGCCATAAAGACCAATCCCATTATGAGAAACCTTCCTCAACATGTTTTGGAGCCTCTCCAATGCTTCAAAATAGGACACCTCTACCAGCTTTTTGAAGTTGTAAAACTTCCTATCCAACTCATTTGTCTTCTGGGGTGGAAATAGAGCTCAAAGTAAACATCTATCATCCCCTCCCATGTTTCTATTGACTCAGGAAGGAGGTTAAGGAACTATGACTTTGCATTAACTTCTAATGAAGAATGCAGTAGTTTTTGGTAGATGATTATTGTTGGAACCCTATCAATCTTTCACCATATCGCAGTTCTTATCAAAATTACTGATGTGCATCATTGGATCCTCTGTGTTGTGGCCATGGAATGCTTGTGATTTAACCAACGCCACCAATTTACGGTCTTTCTTGTAGTTACCGACATTCATAGCCAACCTTTTATCAGACCCGACTGAGATATTACAGACAATGCCTTTATGTTCTCCTAGATAGTGTGCTCTTCTTCTTCTACATCACCCATCTCTGTTGGTTCAATTATTCTTTTAGAGGTGGTGGAGTTTCAGATGGTGGAGTTTGAATCAATCTTGGTATAGAGTTACCATACTCCAATGCTCTACATAAGAATTCCTCTTAGAATGCACTCTATGGTGTTGACCCTTCGGATTGGTGCTTCTTGTTTGCACCATGCACTAGTACCTAAAATTGATGAGATCTTTGTGAGAAATCTATACTAGTGCCTGTATAAATACTTAAAATTGATATTAGAAATAGTAAGAGAAAAATAACATTTGCGGCCTAGAGTGACCAGTCATGGAGCTTGTAGTGTTGGACACACCATTTTCCCCGACAATTGTGCCAAAAACTTAATGTGCTTAAACTACACGTCCAAAAACACAAGTATATGTATCAATGTAATATAGGACTAAAGAGGCCTGAATATCAAACACGGGGAAAATATGTGTCTAGAGACTATTAATAACTATGAACTAATCCGCTAGGCCTAAGAAAAAGAGTAATTGATTTTTTAATTGGCTAAATTGCATGAATTAAAAGTAAAAATACTAGTTGTGATCAAAATTAGAATGAATTCCTTTGGATTTTGGTTTCATCATAGTTCACATTGAAATTAACATCATTTCATTAATATTTATTCCTACTAATCGTGGACCAAGGGACCTGTAGAAATAATCACCCATTCTCATAGTGTAATTCACTTCCTAATCTAATATAAATTCCACTCTCATAGAAATTTGATTATTAGTTAGGTGCTTTATCAAATTCTTAGGGTTATTCCCTTCACAATTGTAGTCCCTCTCTCGAGGTGTAGTATAAATTGTGTATATCTATGAGTTTTACAACCCTTAGTCCCTCTCTCGAAGCAATTAATGGTCTACGAAATCACCCATGGTGATAAGGCACAAGCGATTCATGAATCAATCATAGAGATATGTCTAGAGAGTAAGAGAAATGTGCATATTAATTCATAACTTCAATTACAATGCAAAATTGGGCTACTCTCAGGTCCAAAGGAATAAAGGGGATTTGACCTGCATGATTTCCATTCTCAAGAACATGGGAGAAGAAGATAAAACTGTAGGAACCATTAGAAAACAAAAGTAACCCCTGAAGAAGACGGTCTAGATGACTCCCTCTCTCAAACGCACCAATTTACTAACCTCTGGCTGCAAATCCATCCACTAGATGTGCCTGAATATCTCAGAACATGGCTTTTTTTCTCCTTTCTCCTCTCATGTCTCTCAAATTGTCGTGCAATGGAAAAGAACGTCATCCTTAGGTCTGGCCACAAATCCCCTTAGTCATAGAAGTCACTCAGACTATCATTAAGTCTTGACTATCAGATTAATTATGATTTTTGATCTGGCCTGATCGCGTCAAGTTGGTACTACCAAGTATGTGTCAGTAGTATCACAACTTCAATTAGTTGTGATCCATTATAAGTTGTTGGTACCACTGAGCTGACCATGGGTAATATTGAGATTTTCTTTGAAGTTCCCTATTGTATTTTTAGTACAATTCGATATCACTGAGCTTGGCGTCTGTAGTACTGAGATTCATCTTGAATGCTCCTGTTAAGACGTTGGTAATACTGATTCTTATGTTGGTACTACTGAGTTTCCTAAATTCCACTTTGTTCCTTTTCATCAAATGTCAGTACCACTGACAGGCTTGTTGGTACCACTGATAGGCTTGTCAGTAGTACCGAGCTATGTCATTTCCTATAGATTCACCTGAAATTGAACAAAAACAAACATAAGTTCCAAAATAATGATAAATCAATCAGGGATAGTTAAAATAATGAATATTTGATGCAATTCAGTATCATAAGCTATTAATTATAATCATGCACAATTAAAATGAATCATAAGTGCAAAAAAATAGTAAAATGGCCTGTAAAAGCAACAATTATTCAGAGCATCAAAGGCAAAAACAAAGTTAATGCATTATTTCAGGATACCACTAGTTAAACAGGTACCATAAATATCTATCTTAACATAGGAGTTGAAATTCTAATTTAAGCACGCTCATCATTAAGGAAAATAGAATTTAGAGAACACTCAAAACACAACATCAAAGAGAGTTAAGATAGAGATGGTGACTTAACTTAGAGAAAAATATTTAATTTAGTCTATACTCCTTGTCATTGACAACGGTTCAGCTGAGTTTCCCCATAAAAACAAAACATAGATACCACCACTAAAGGGTAGCTTATCATATATGGGAAATTCCCACCACTAGGTTGAGTCCACACCATGAAGGTGACTTGGGTAAAAATGGGAAACTAGATGATGAGGGGATATATCTCAAATTGTTTGTCCTAAAACTCAAGGGTAGAAACCTAAACCATAACACATATATATTAAGTGCCTCATATAAGGCAAGAAGGATAATTTCTGATATTCAGATTCGCCAACTGCTATAGCTCTGACCATACTTGTAAGAAGTTGGACTCAAGAGGGGATCCACTTCTTACTTTTGTGGAACAAAACTCATTCCATCCAACACACCGATAAGTATGAAGGAAGGTATGTATTTTCATTTCTCAAGAGTATCTACATAAAACATATGGAGTTTATACTAAAAGAAATTAAGCTTTTACAACATTATTTGCATTACATCATTGTCTATTTTGCATCCATATGTGTGGAACTACAATAAGGATTCTAGAAGTCCAACATAACTATGAGGACCAATTGAAGAGGGCAACCTAGCCATCTCAAGCAATCCTAACAATCTATAGTTGTGGAGCTATATCCTCCTAATTATCCTTTCCTAGAAAACCTACAACCAGGTGGTTTGGAAACAACAACCAAAATGGGAGAATCAATGAAGAAGATTATCGATGAAAGGCTAGCATGTTCTATAAAATCATACATTAAGAAATAAAGGGGTAAGGTCAAAGACAGAAGTTGATCACATTCAAAAGGAGGGATGCAAGTAGAAGATAAATTTTATAATAGGTTGTATAATAAGTTGTAAAAGGTGATAAGGCTCTCAAGAAAAACACATAAAGTAACAATAAAGGATTCTTGACTTAAATAATGACAATTATCAACATCAATATTAAGTTTTCATGTAGATTAAAACATGACTGGTCTACCTACATGTAGAGTTGGAACACTTCCACATTATGAGCCTAAGAAGGAGTGTACAATACCCTAAACATCTATATAATTTGTATAAGATAGGTCATAGAACTTGGGGCTTGGTGAGAGAACCATCACCCATATACAAAAAGTTGTATGATGGGTTCCAAGAACTTAATTTACCTCTACACAAGGTACAACAAATCAAATAAATCTCACATGGTTAATAAATAGGGTGTTGGATCCTAGATGGGTGATAAGATTCTCTAGAGGGGGGTGAATAGAGCTGAATGCACTTACAAAAAATTCATTAGACCTTCAAGATATATCATAAGATAAGGTTGCTCAATAGGAAATTTGTGTGCAACTAAAACATGCATAGCAAGGATGAGAGAGATTGAGCAAACACAAGAGACAAGCTATTTAGAGTGGTTCCACACTTCAAACTAGAAGTGTGTCAGTCCACTATCCTAGAGAGGTCAACCTCTAGGACTTCCAAACTATTGCACTCTTATATTCATTCATAAGACATACAATACATGACCAAACAAAGGACTTACCTATCCAATACAAAAAGTCTTCAACCTTACCAAGGACTTACCCACTTTGCAAGGAGTCTTCCACCTTCTTCCAAGGATTTACCTACTCTTGAACAAGACTTCAGCCTTGTAGGAATTACCCACTCTTCTTAGATCTTCCGCCTTTGACTTCACCTTCACTCAGAGAAGCTTCCACCAAGGACTTACGCACTTAAGCAAGGAGTCTTCTGCCTTCACCAAGGGCTTACCCACTCTAGCTCCAAGTCTTCAGCCTTCATCTTTACCGAGAGACTCATTCCCTTGTTCTTCTTCACCTCTCTTGGACAAGAGAGAGAACCTTCATCTTCATGATTGAAATGAGAGATATGGAGGTGGTGGAAGTGAGAGCCTCACAAGATATACATGTAGGACTAGCTCTCTTACAGATTTCCTACTCACTCTAATGGATGTACCAAGTGATTAAGCTTAGAGAGAGAGAGGAGTCTGTAGGAAGTACTCAAATATAGAATAGGAACCTCACATAGAGTTTTACAATGAATGCTCAACCTTGGAATGAAGCCCAAGGGGTCCTATTTATAGCTGGGGATGCCTCTTAGCCTTTGGGAACACTTGAGAATGAAAACTAGCCGTTTTGTAGCTTGCAACAGATATATTTTCACTTGTTGCAACTCCACAAAGGCTAGAAGCAGTTTTCTGCACTTTTCCCTACAGTGCAATCGATCAAGTTTCTATAAGGGTAACTCGACCGATCAAGTAAACGACAAGGCCGATACTCAAATGATCGGCCGAGTTTGTCCTGACAAAACTCGACCGACCATTAGGAATCAAAATGGTCAGTTACTTGATCGGTCGAGTTCTTTGTAAACACAACTCGACCGATGCAATCTGCAGAAAATTGATCAAGGATGATTGGTCGAGTTTTTAGGCTGGGAAACTCGACCGACAAAGTGCATGTAATCAATTTTCAAAGTTGCATAAAAAGTGATATAACATTCGATCTAAGTTCTCCTGATTTTTTCTAAGCTTAATTACAAGTCATACAATCATTACAAGTGATTTACAACATGATTCTAATGGATTTACATCATATTACAAAAACGTGCACTTGTATGGATTTTGACTTGTCTTTTTTCCAAATTGATATGCGCAAGTTAAGGCATTTGGAGTGTGTCTATACCTAATCTGAAGTCACTCAAGTAGAGACATTAGACACCAATATGTGGAATGGTTAGTCATCATCAAAACAAAGGTTTAGTCAATTTAGACGTGAGTCAACATTGACCTAATTGACCTTGAGTCAACAATCTCCCCCTTTTTGAAGATGACAAACCATTCCATAAATGTATTGAAAGATTTCAAGTAAAATCATACCTTCGGAGAAACCAAGGGGTTTCAATAGGATTGAGCTCATATGCTCCCCCCTCAATTGATGCACATGGAGTTCTCATACTCCCCCTCAATTGATGCTATTTCTCCTGCATGGTTAGCTTTCATAACATTTATAGAATACTATGTCTTCTACTCATATATGTTCTTACACATATATGTCTTCTCCCCTTTACCTTTTCCCTTTACATGAACATGCTTCTCCACTTCATGTAAGACATGCCTTCTTCCTCTTTTAAAAGAAGACATACGTTTCTCCCCCTTTGTCATTTCAAAAGGTGGGGTTATGAAGAAATAAGAAACATCACTTGTTAAAGAGAAAGGAGATAACACAAATATATATAAGGAGAGTAGAAGAGCATAGATAGGGGCTTGTCCATGCATAGAAAGAAAAACATGTTAAAGCATATACTTGAACAACCCAAAAAGCAAGATAAAGTGCTACAGAAAAACAATAAAACATAATTTTGGCCCTCAAGATGACGGATTTTGACCACAAACCATCAGAGCTCATTGCAAAGCAATGAGTCTTGCTCAAAAGGTTGTTTTTGTATGAAAAACACTAGTCTTGCACCAAAAACTAAAACTGAAGCAAAATCTGCATAAAATCCAAAAATACTCCAATTTCTACATATAATGTAGATCTATGTACCCTGCATCACAATGTTATACAAGCAACTCAAGATAGTGGATATGCAATTTAAGGAACAAGCTTGAGCATGTATGAGACAAGATACAAGCATAGCATATAGATGAGCAAAGATGCCAATTATAAATAGGGTTATAACTACATGTATATGAACTACTAGTAGATGTTATCACAAGTTAGGACTACTAGTAGGATCTAGATCATAGCAAGAGATACCAAAAGATACACAAGATAAAACAAGCTATGAGTAGATGTAGAGATATATCCAAACAAAGAGATGTGCAATTTTAGAAGCATAAAAGGATATAACTCACATACAAATATGCATCCTTACCAAAAGATGATTACCACTAAGAACCTCAAGGTTGTATCAAGACAAGATATACACCTAGATATATGTAGCAAGTTAGAGCACAACGGAAGCAATTTTTAGACATATCTAAGAGATCCAAAGAGATCATCATCAAAACCTGCAAAACAACTCAAAGAAAGTAATTGCAAGATATAGATATACCAATTTAGAGCAATTAGAGAGATAGAGTTGTAAGTAAGATAGACAATTTAGAACATGGCAATATGCATATATAAAGGTACCAAAGGAGTGCCAAAGAATAAGGCTATTGGTTGAGAAAATCTAGTTGAGAGGGAAATTCTCATTCAATAACACAAATGTATATTCTGTACACAGTGTTATCGGTCGAGTTCTGTGCATTGACAAATCGACCAATGACAGCTATTGGCAACACTCATTGGTGCCTATCGGTCGAATTTCAAATAGGGTAAACTCGACCGAAAGACCAGCTGTCAAAAAGCACATATATTTCATAAAAAAATATTTAAAGACATGCTAAATATACAAACCATATCCAAACATGTCTAAGCAAGTTAGTAATGTACTATAGAAACATTAGAAATAGTTTTTGAGCAAGAAAACACAAAATACCACTTTTGACTCAAAATCTATATGTATAGTGCACACTAACTTGACAAAAACAAGTTAGAAATGGTTATAAGAAAGAGAACATTACCTTTGTTCTTACCATTCCTTTTTCCACTTGTTGTCACCCTCTACACATCTCACCTTTCTTCTTTCATGTGGATTGAGAAGTCAATTTGCAATTTATTAGATCAAGTCAATCCATTTGTAAGTACCTACAAGAAGAAAGATGAAATGGTCTCCAATCATATTTTTGGGTTCGGAGGGGTTAGTTTAGCAACCCAAGTCCTATTGCTCTTCGGTGCTCTCCTAAACGGACAACAAGTAGAATAATGACCAATTTCATCACAATAGTTGCATGTGCCCATAGTCTTGGAACCAGAGGATTCTCTATGGAAGATTGGAGGTCCTTTATCTTTGTTGTTCCCTTGACTACTATCATACCCTAAGACATGTCTACCAATTTGTTTAGTAGTATGGTGTAGGATATCATTAAGACTCTTTTTACCAACTTAGAATCTTTGCAAAGAGGATCTCAAACTATCATTATCATGCTTAAGAGAAGTAATAGTAGAAGACAAATGATTTATATTATCTCTAGCATGCATAAGATCATTTTATAAATAAAGAGCTTTAGTTAAATAAGAATCTCTATCAATATGAAGAGCAGCAACATCATTCTCTTTACTAGTAGAACTACAACAAGATTCATGCACATTGATTTTAGCAAGCAAGGAGGCATTTTCTGTTTCTAATTCTTGCAAGACAAAATCTTTGTCCTTGTTTATAGATTTAAGAACATCAATATCATGCATGAGAGAATCAATAATTAACGTATGCTCTTCATTAGAACTAGGCATGAGAGGTTGAGCTTCTAGAAATCTAATCTTATCAAGCAAATTAGCATTTTCAAGTTTAAGAGAATCTACTTGACTAAGACACTCATTTTTATCATCAAGCAAGCAAGAATAAGCATGTTCAAGATCATCTAGTTCTACATTCAAATTATCATCAATTCTAGCAAGCTTTTTCCTTTTCCTTTTAGAAGACTTAAGAGAGGCACAAGTATCATGAATAATAGCAATCAAAGATTCTTTATCTAAAGAGTTTAGATTTACCTCACTTTAGTCTTTACTTGTTGATGCTATAAGAGAAAAATGGCATTCTACTTCATCACTAGAGCTTGAGCATGATCCTTCACTTGAATCTTCACTTGAGCTTGAGTTGAAGGAGCCACTTGAGCTTGAGTGCCATTTCTCCTTCTTCTTGTGAAGATGGGTCTTTTTGCCTTGTGGGCAATCTTCCTTGTAGTGACCCTTCTTTCCACATGTGAAGCACCAGATGGAGGAGGACTTGCCTTTGTAGAATCTACCCTTGGAGTACATGGCATCTTCTTCAACTTTATAGGATGGAGAGGCTTGATCAACAATAGCCTTGATTTGACCTTCATTTCAGCCTTCTTCATTCTCTTGAGTTCTTTCTCCTCTTGTCTTTCTACTTCCTCCCTCTTGTCAAGTGTGGCTTCATGTGCTTATAGATTTCCAATGAGCATTTCAATAGGAATATCCCTAAGAGACTTGTTGGCTAAATTGGACATTATTATAATCCCTTTGTTTTGATGATGACAAACATTTCATTCTTGTGGATCTAACATGCTACTTGAGTGATGCAGGAACTAGGTGGATGACACAACTTTAGAAGATCTAAATGCTCACAATGTGTTAATTTCATGATTGTAATCAAATGTAAAAACTTGTACAAGATATATAATGTACAAGTACTTAGACATCATGTAAATCAAGCGTTAGATCTTCCCGAGCCAATCACAACACTTAGATAGGTCATTCCCTATAATAGTGTCACATCTGCACACTCATACACACACTTAGTATCTAGTTCAAAACATTGAAACAGGGTCATTCTCGGTCGACAAACGCCTCGACCGAGACACTCTCGGTCGACAAATTCCTCGACCGAGATTGACCCAAGTAGCCGTTAGACCCAGCAGACAAGGTGGTTGGGAGTTGGAAATAAACGTTGTAAACACTTGCTCCAGGACGTCCCTCGGTCAAAAAATGTTCGACTGAGAAGGACTCTCGATCGAAAAATTGTCGACCGAAATGAGTTCTGTCTGCACTTTTCAGAATTAATTAACTAGTCGTTGCTAAAGCAACTAAAGTGTACCTAACGGCTAATTAAGCACTTGGAACCCCCTAGAAAGTGTCTAGAACGTCCTTAAGTACTTGTAGGTCATTCCTATAAATAGGACATGCCTTAGGACACCTAAACTCACTCATATACACTTGTGCTATACTTGAGATTATACTTGCAATTGGCAATCTGTTTTGAGCAATTGAGCAACACTAGCATTGGCTATTCATTCCCTTGCTCTAAATTTGTGTCCTATAGGCTAGCATCTCCTATCCACATCACTTACACTTCTATATACATTGGTTAGGAGATCAAAACACTTGATATAGGAAATCAAGCCTTGAGCTACAAGTGGTATTGTAATTTCTATTTTTCCTTCTTGTTCCTTTTATCTTTTGTATTCTCCTTGCTACTCCTAGGGTTGGAGGCTGCGGATTGGAGAAGGTTCTTCTCGGTGTATAAGGTGGACTTCGGACTACTTCAAGAAGGTCGTTGCAATGGGAAGCTACTTCAAGAGGAAGGCTACTTCAAGGGGGAGCTTGAAGTTACTTCAAGAAGGCTGCTTCAAGGTTGGTGCAACTACTTCTAGGTGAAGGCTGTTCAAAGGGTTTGGTGAAAGAATTGTAATTTTATGTAATATCCTTGCGAGGTAATAAAATTTAATTCTTTCAAAATCCCAGTTGGGTAAGCAACTGGGTAGTGGATTGGCTGCCTTAGTATTTGCTAAGGTTGGAACCACTCTAAATCCTTGTCCCCTTGTCCAATATTTTTTTGGTTGCTTACTTTGGTTGAATTATTATTAAAATATTCATAAAACCCTATTCACCCCCCATCTAGTGGTTTTTCAATTGGTATCATAGCAGGCTTCAAGGAGCTCTAATCGAGTCTTGAAGAATGAAGGGTGGTGGTGTCTACAACCGCAAGCAAAGGAAAAGCATGAACCAATCTTCAACTAGTTGCAGTTGGTGCTTAGGAACAAGCCACACAACAATTAGTTGTCCATGGAGAGAAAAGAAGGAAGAGGGGCACAAAAATTGCCTTATTGCTACAACAAATGAAGAATAAGAAGAGGTAAGACTTCTTTATTTATCAAAAGAAGAGCTAATTGCTAGTCTTGAAGAAACACATAATAAGTATATTGAGTGCAAGAAGAAATTAAATAAGTCTAATAAAGAAAATGATGAGTTACATGCTAAACTTCTTGCTCTCACATCTGAAAATGAAGATTTGTATGCAAAATTAAATGATCTTGGATTTGAAAAGGATGGCATTATTTATGAAAATCATACTTTGAAATCATCTCTAAATGATTGTAATGAGAAGATTTTTACTCTAGAAACAAATTACAATCTTCTATTTCAGGAAAAGGTTGGATTACTTGCAAAGTTAAATCATCTTCAAAAACAACCTATTTTGTGTACACATCTAGATTATGATATTATTGTGAAAGAAAGAGATTCCTTATCATCTAATCTAGATAAAGAAAAGTTAGATATCAAGAAGAGAATGGATGAGATTGTTAAGTTACAACAAGAAATTAGTAGTTTGAGTAACAATGATATCCTTGATAAAATCTTAAATGATCCTTATCGTCAAATTGGAAGGAGAGGACTAGGTTATAAGCCTAAAGGAAAATCTTATCAAAAACCTAGTTGGAGAAGGACACATGTACTAAAGAGTCAATCTATGTATGTACCTAGAGGAAAATATACATATGTACCCTAGAACAACCTAGAACAAAATCATAGAAAGAGACTTGAGGTTGATTCTATATGTTGCCATTATTGTTTATGTCTTGCACATTATTCCTTCTCATGTCCTTACAAGAAAAAGGATGTTGAGTTAGTATGGGTCCCAAAACCCCCAAACTAAATGAATTAAAATAAGTTGAGATATGACCAAAGACTCTAAGTTGTATATCTATATGCCTATCTCAACTTAACAATGAGATAACAAATTGATTCAAGAAATTAAAATTCCAACTTGAAAATACACTTTTCAAATAAATCTGTAGAGACACATCTTTAAAAATTTGTCTTTATTTGGGTTCCCAAAACCTAAAGATTCAAATATGATTAGTTGAGATTTGATCTAAATATTTATATGTTTTATCTCAACTAAATTGAGTTTTTAAACTGGATAATTGAATTGTAAATAGTCTATGTTTTACTTGAAAACAATTACTGAAAATAGTTCTGAAATAGTACAAAAACTTTCTCGGTCGAGAAACTATTCGACCGAGAACATTGTCGGTCGAGAAATGGTCGACCGAGCAGGTTACTATTTTGGAGTTTACAACAAATTTGACAAAACCTGTACAATCAGCAGCATTCTCGGTCGAGAAAAATGTCGACCGAGACAACTTTGGTCGAACTGTTTGTCGACCAAATCAAGTTCTGCTGAACCTGTTTTCAATTAATCTAGTTTGCTATCAATTTGTTATTAATGATTGATTTAATATGCAAAATCAAGAATAAATCTTGGAGACCATCTTTGAAACAAGACATATTGATCTTTTTTCATCATGTTTTAAGGTATAACATTATGAATATGAAATCCTTAAACATATTGCAAAAGTATTATATGAAGACTTATTTTTGAACAAACCTTATTGAAAAAGTTTATTAAGCATGTTCATGGTTTGTCTTAAAAATGAAAACTTATGAACATGAATGAGATTATTTTGGTTTATCCTATACATGGTTCGGCTTAAACCTGAAAATTATATGCTTGTATCTTGATCACTGTATTGTGGATATGCTTCTAGTGTTCTATCAAAATCATTATACAATGATCATTGTGTTTAAATTTTACTTTGTTTTTCTAAAATAATCTTTGATCTATATATACAAACCATAAATGGATGATCATTGTGATTACAAATATAGATGATGCTATCATTGAAAATGCCATTTTGCATAATACTAAAACTCTATGGCATAAATGCATCTTGACATAATAGAAAATGATTATTGTATGCATGGCTTGTAATAAATGAATGATGATGCTATGAAAAGCCAAGTAGTGTCTCTTAGAACAAGAATACTAATGGTTTATCAAGTTGTTTGCAAAATCTTGACTTTAAGACATTAATCTTGCTTTCAAGGATATATGTTTCTAAAGAATCTTATGATTAATCTGAAAATAAGGGTACAAGAAGAAATGGGATTTGATATTTATGTACCCATAGCAAAGCTTATGAGACATCATTCACAATGAATGTAAAACATACATTCTAGAAAAATCAAGGTCAAAGACTTCACTATGATTCCCATATTAAGTCTTCATAATAGGTATCACTTAATGTGCTTCAAATTGATATTTATTTAAAGCTACCTGCAGAAATTATACTTCACATATGAATGTTTAAATTGGAAATCTGCAGATTTTGCCTCTTGATTAAATTAAATTTAATCAAGGGGATCTATGGTCAAAGTCAAGGTCAACCTAAAATAAGCTTGACAAAATGCTTATTTGTACATCATTTTACTGAACTTAACCTTAGTATCTAGTGGTTTTTCAATTGTTTTTTTTTTCAATTAAAATAATCTTAGTATCTTGATTCAAAATGTGTTTATCATATTGAAAACATAATTTTAGTGCATAACTCTCATAAAAGGTCAACATATTATGATCTAATATTAATTGTGACCTTAGAATCCTTAAATTATCTTGACTATAAGATTAAGGGGGAGCTCACACAAACTATCTTGATCATAAGATTAAGTAGATTACAAAACTTTGTAAACATCATTTGAAGCTTGTTATGACCTTAGTATCCTTAAATATAATCTTAATTATAAAAACAAAGAAATCTACAATATTCATGAATATGATATACATATGGTTATTAATGGAATTCTCTAAACAAATCTGGGCCTAACATCCTGTGTATTTATTTAGAGATACATTCTTGTACTCTAAGCTTAAAGGATACATCCTTTGCAAATAATTGAGAAATAAATTGCGGCTAAATTTGATAATAAATTGTTTCATTTTACTTGGTTTGCATCCCTTGATTCTTTCAAACTGAATATCTTATTAAGGGGGAGCATCTAATTATGAAATTAAGAGGGAGAAATAAAAAGTCAGACTAAATGATTAGCTTGGATATCTTTTTGAAATAACAAAGGGGGAGAAATAATATAAAATCCAAAACATAAAATTAAATGAGTTTCATAATATCTCGGCCAGCACACCCTTGCAAAACAAGAATGGCTACAAAAGGTAAACTTCAGGTATGAAACTCATATGATTTATATTTCTTTATTTTATATTTTGGAAATGTTTGTCATCTTCAAAAAGGGGGATATTGTTGGATAAATTGGACATTATTATAATCCCTTTGTTTTGATGAAGACAAACATTTCATTCTTGTGGATCTAACGTGCTACTTGAATGATACAGGAACTAGGTGGATGACACAACTTTGGAAGATCTAAATGCTCACAATGTGTTAATTTCATGATTGTAATCAAATGTAAAAACTTGTACAAGATATATAATGCACAAGTACTTAGACATCATGTAAATCAAGCGTTAGATCTTCCCTAGCCAATCACAACACTTAGATAGGTCATTCCCTATAATAGTGTCACATCTGCACACTCATACACACACTTAGTATCTAGTTCAAAACATTAAAATAGGGTCATTCTCGGTCGACAAACCCCTCAACTGAGACACTCTCGGTCGACAAATTCCTCGACCGAGATTGACCCAAGTAGCCGTTACACGCAGCAGACAAGGTGGTTGAGAGTTGGAAATGAACATTGTAAACACTTGCTCCAGGACGTCCCTCGGTCGACAAATCTTCGACCGAGATGAGTTTTGTCTGCACTTTTTAGAATTAATTAACTAGTCGTTGCTAAAGCAACTAAAGTGTACCTAACAGCTAGTTAAGCACTTGGAACCCCCTAGAAAGTGTCTAGAACAACCTTAAGTGCTTGTAGGTCATTCCTATAAATAGGAAATGCCTTAGGAAACCTAAACTCACTCATATACACTTATGCTATACTTGAGATTACAGTTGCAATTGGCAATATGTTTTGAGCAATTGAGAAACACTAGCATTGGTTACTCATTCCCTTTCTCTAAATTCGTGTCCTATAGGCTAGCATCTCCTATCCACAACACTTACACTTCTATATACATTGGTTAGGAGATCAAAACGCTTGATATAGGAAATCAAGCCTTGAGCTACAAGTGGTATTGTAATTTCTATTTTTCCTTCTTGTTCCTTTTATCTTTTGTATTCTCCTTGCTACTCCTAGGGTTGGAGGTTGCGGATTGGAGAAGGTTCTTCTCGGTGGAGAAGGTGGACTTCAGACTACTTCAAGAAGGTTGTTGCAATGGGAAGCTACTTCAAGAGGAAGGCTACTTCAAGGGGGAGCTTGAAGTTACTTGAAGAAGGCTGCTTCAAGGTTGGTGCAACTACTTCTTGGTGAAGGCTGTTCGAAGGGTTTGGTGAAAGAATTGTAATTTTATGTAATATCCTTGTGAGGTAATACAATTTAATTCTTTCAAAATCCCAGTTGGGTAAGCAACCAGGTAGTGGATTGACTGCCTTAGTATTTGATAAGGTTGGAACCACCCTAAATCCTTGTCCCCTTGTCCAATATTTTTTTGTTTGCTTACTTTGGTTGAATTTTTATTAAAATATTCATAAAACCCTATTCACCCCCCCCTCTAGTGGTTTTTCAAGACCTTGCTTCTTCAATGGAAGTCACCTTGGGTTCCCATCTCTTGGGGAGAGTTCTAAGGATCTTTGAGTTGATCTCTCCACTAGACATAGGATATCCTAGACCAGTAAGACCATTCAAGATGGTGTTGAGCCTTGAGTACATGTGGGCTATGCTCTCCTCCTTTCCCATCTTGAAGTTCTCAAGCAGCCCTTTGAGCATGTAGACTTTGCTTTCCTTTACTTGATTTGTCCCTTCATAAGTGATGCAAAGCTTTCTCCATACCTCATAGGATATTTCACATGAAGAAATCTGGTTGAACTCGGTGGGTGTCATGGAGGCATATAGGATGTGCATGGCTCTAGCATTCAAGGTTGCTTTCTTCATTGTAGCTTCATCCCATTCTTCAATCTTTGTCTTTGGTTGCGTGTATGGGCTGTTCACCATTTGCCACATCTCAAGACTTGATCCTTGGATGTAGAATTGGAGCCTTCTTCTTCAATAGAGGAAGTTTCTCCCATCAATGATTGGAAGGCTGATCGAGTATCTCCCTCCTTGGTAGTCACCCATCTTCTCCTACTTGTATAAGTATGCTTGGAGAAGACCCACTCTGATACCAATTGTTGGATCCTAGATGGGTGATAAGATGCTCTAGAGGGGGGTGAATAGAGTTGAATGAACTTACACAAAATTCATTAGACCTTCAAGAAATATCATAAGATAAGGTTGCTAAATAGGAAATTTGTGTGCAACTAAAACATGCATAACAAGGATGAGAGAGATTGAGCAAACATAAAAGACAAGCTATTTAGAGTGGTTCCACACTTCAAACTAGAAGTGTGTTAGTCCACTTGCCTAGAGAGGTCAACCTCTAGGACTTCCAAACTATTGCACTCTTATATTCATTCATAAGACATACAATACATGACCAAACAAAGGACTTACCTATCCAATACAAAGAGTCTTCAACCTTACCAAGGACTTACCCACTTTGCAAGGAGTCTTCCGCCTTCTTCCAAGGACTTACCTACTCTTGCACAAGTTTTCATCCTTGCAGAAATTACCCACTCTTCTTGGATCTTCCGCCTTTGACTTCACCTTCACTCGGAGAAGCTTCCACCAAGGACTTACCCACTTTAGCAAGGAGTCTTCTGCCTTCGCCAAGGCCTTACCCATTCTAGCTCTAAGTCTTTAGCCTTGATCTTCACCAAGGGACTCCTTCCCTTGTTCTTCTTCACCTCTCTTAGACAAGAGAGAGAATCTTCATCTTCATGATTGAAATGAGAGATAGGGAGGTGGTGGAAGTGAGAGCCTCACAAGATATACATGTAGGTCTAGCTCTCTTATAGATTTCCTACTCAATCTAATGGATGTAGCAAGTGATTAAACTTAGAGAGAGAGAGGAGTCTGTAGGAAGTACTCAACTATAGAATAGGAACCTCACATAGCGTTTTGCAATGAATGCTCAACCTTGGAATGAAGCCCAAGGGGTCCTATTTATAGCTGGGGATGCCTCTTAACCTTTGGGAACACTTGAGAATGAAAACTAGCCATTTTTTAGCTTGCAACAAATATATTTTCACTTGTTGCAACTCCAAAATGGCTAGAAGCACTTTTCTACACTTTTCCGTACAGTGCAATCGGTTGAGTTTCTATAAGGGTAACTCGACCAATCAAGTAATTAAACAACAAGGCCGATACTCAAATGATCGATCAAGTTTGTCCTGACAAAACTCAACCGACCATTAGGAATCGAAATGGTCTGTTACTTGATTGGTCGAGTTCTGTATAAACACAACTCGACCGATGCAATCTGTAGAAAATTGATCAAGGTTGATCGGTCGAGTTTTCATGCTGGGAAACTCGACCGACAAAGTGCCTGTAATCAATTTTCAAAGTTGCATCAAAAGTGATCTAACATCCGATCTAAGTGCTCCTATTTTTTCTAAGCTTAATTACAAGTCATACAATCATTACAAGTGATTTACAACATGATTCTAATGGATTTACATCATATTACAAAAACGTGCACTTGTATGGATTTTGACTTGTGTTTTCTCCAAATTGATATTTGCAAGTTAGGGCATTTGGAGTGTTTCTATGCCTAATATGAAATCACTCAAATAGAGACATTAGACACTAATATGTGGAATGGTTAGTCATCATCAAAACATGGGTTTAGTCAATTTAGACGTGAGTCAACATTGACCTAATTAACCTTGAGTCAACATAGGGAAGGCAAGACAAGTTAGTTAATTTAAATAAATACTCAAGTAATAATGATGGCATCGTCTATCAAATATAGTTACTAAAATGACAATCAATACATGTTTGAAAGATAAAGAACCATCATTGTAAAAAATAAAGATCTCAGAAAATAAGATATATTAGAGGAAATTCAAGAAGAAAGTCTTAATATATAGGTATTAGACTCATCCATGGAAATATATATTTGTAGTTGCAAATAAATTTTCAAAATTAAATAGGATTGGAAACATATCTCAACTAGTGTCACAACATGTCAAGGTCAAACCCTAGGACCAAGTAGGGTATCTTTCACCTATTATCTCATTGAATATATATATATATATATATATATATATATATATATATATATATATATATATAGGTTGTTCATTCGTTACCTATGCGGGTAGCCAGATTTTTGCTACCCGCTGGAGTAACTCGGGGTTAAAAGAGTAACTATATGGTACACTGGAGTAACTCTTCTGAATAAAAAAAGTAACTGTATTGATATATAGAGTAACTCTGAGAGTCATTTACATGGTCTAGAAATCAAACTTTTGCCATACTCGATCATTTCATTTGCTCCACCCCATGGGAAGACAAACACCACTCTCCACGGTTCACATCTCTCACAGAGCCATATCTGATAATTTCCCTCTTGTTCTAGATACTAATACCATTTCATGGGGTAAGCGACCTTTCAAATTTGAAATTGGTGGCTCTCCATAAACAACTTTACCACCATCTATGTAGAGAATTGGAAATTATCCGACTCCCAAACCACAAACCTAGGCCTCCACATTCTCCAAAACACAAAAAGCATTAAAATACACATCAAAAACTGGAAGCACACAAACCCAAACAAGCTCTCTGAAACACAAAAAAACCTAGAAGAACAATTCCTCTTTGTGGACAAGGACCCTTCAGCTGACCCTGCTCTTGTCTTGTCAATTAAAGCTGACCTTGACTTCACAAAAAACTGTATTGACACCAGGTGGAGACAAAGGGCTAAAATCACATGGGCAAAAGAAGGGGATAAAAACATAATGTTCTTTCATAAAATCTATAACAAAAATTATCGAAAAAACTCCATCACATACCTTCTGATAAATGGAAGTATCACAACCCACAAACAATCTATCACAAACCACATCACTGACCATTTCAAAAAAATCTTCAACAACAACCACAATCTGTCCTTCCTAAATGACTTCGACTGGACTATGATCTGCCCTACAAACATTGAAAATCCTCAAGACCTTATAAAACCATTTACCCCAGGGGAATTGGACTTGGCCATATCTACACTAGGATTAAATAAATCACCTGGACCTGACGGTTTTAATGTAGAATTCTATCTTGCAAACTGGAATCACTACAAAATTGACTTCCTGGCTTTGCTTAAGACTTTTTATGAAAGTGAAAACCCGCATAACATCATCAAGAATCTAAACCAAACTTTCATCACCCTAATAAAAAAAACCAATCAACCTGACCTTATCTCCTAGTACAGACCCATCAGCCTTATCAACACTTCATACAAAATCATAGCAAAAACTCTAGCAAATAGAATAAAACCACTCATGAACAAAATCATTCCCCTCAATCAAAATGCCTTTCTCAAAGGTAGAAGCATACAAGATGCGTACCTGATGGTAAATGAAACAATACATCTCTGCCACAAAAATAGAACACCTCTGCTGGCCATCAAATTGGACTTTGAGAAAGCCTTTGACTTTGTTAACTGGATCTTTTTAACAAAAGCACTCACAGGCTTTGGATTTCCACACAAATGGGTCAAATGGATACATGCTTGCATATCCACAAACCACTTTTCAACTATCATAAATGGTGTTCCATTTGGTTATTTTCATAATTCAAATGGCCTCCGACAAGGCGACCCTGTGACGTCCCCGAATTTTGGCTTCTCCAAACCCTATTGGGAATGAGATGTCAGAATCTGAAAACATCATCCAATCATATCAGAAAGCGATGTGGAAGCATAATACGCATACATGAACATACAACCATAACATACTCAACATTCAACATGCATATTTATACAATGAATTATTACAAATGATTTACATTTACATATTGAATGAAAATTCTACAAGTTTGAACATGTATGCTAACATGATCTTAGACAATAGGTACAACCTGGACAACTTGCTCACATCCTGTACTTTTTCTCCCATGCTATCTCTGAACCTAAAACATACGTGAAACAGCAAATCAACACATAAGGTGTTGTGCACGTGGATAGGAAGATACATACTAATATGTTTTCATAATTGAAATAACTTGAGAAAGAAAGAGTAAAAGAAAACATTATTTAAAGCGATAATCAGGTAAACATTCCTTTTATTGCTTTCACTTTGACGTGGTTGTACTACACATACTTGCACTTGACTTACATCTAGTGTGGGCAATATAGTATCATCATACATCTAACATGGGCCAAGGAATCATACATCCATGTTAGGAAACATACATCCACACCAGGCTATGTGCTCTAGTAGCTACAACCCATCATACTCATTTATGTTCTATTAGATTTGGCAAAGTATAACTTATACTAGTTCAACCAAGCAATCATATCCAAATACGAGAATTCAAGATATTGCATATCATAGGCAACCAGAAAACTAGTCTTATACTTAATAAATCCCACGTACCTGAATTCAAAGATTCCTATTTACATTCTGGATCATCTACATATCTGGTCAGCACCTGATTAAGACAAGATCATATACTATCATCAGGTTCTTATCATCTTACATCTCATCTTAACCCTAATCGTATCCATTGTAGGGTTCTCTTAACTCATTAGGATATTCTCATCATTACTTGCATTCTGGTCTTAGAATTATCTTAATGATGTCATTTTCTAGATTATGGTTCAATATCTGAATATTAGGTTCCATATTCTATTTTTGTGCACATATTAACCGTAGGTTACATCATTAACCTAGATTAGGGTTTTAAACCATGTATTAATATTCATCTTCATATAACATGGATTTTGTTCATCTTTATGATCTCTTAATTAAAACTGAGGTTCAATATACTGATATAAGCTTACTCTGTGAATTTCATCATTTATTGACCATGTATGCATTTATTGCATTTTATTAGGGTTATTAGCCCTAATTAGACATATTAATCAAATTATATGCTTTTGAGAATCAACATGAACATATCTAGAATCATATGCATTCTATATGTAATTATGGACTTACTGATATTTTCCATGATTTTATGTCATCATTTGCTATTTATTATCCATTAAACGAGCATTTCACAACTTATATGATATAACTGAGATTAGTGCATAAAATAACAAATATTATGCTTCCACTACATTCTACGCATTTTTCTAAGAATTTTGGTATATTGTTTGTATTTTTATGACAACGAAGCTAATTACTAGGAATTATACAAGATCTGGGAAGTTTGAAGGAAAATACCTTTTTCCGGTCAATTGGCCTCCACCACATGTCCAGTGGGGCTGGTGCTTCCCTTTGCTGGTTGTGGGCCGGTTCAAGCTGGTTCACCGGTGGTTTATGGCTGGTTCACTAGGTCTGGGCCTGGTTTTAGGGCTGCGGACCCGGTCCAGCTTGGTTGCGTCAGTCTGGTTCAACGGCTGGACCAGCCGGTCCTGCTCCTTTCTCTTACGTGCGCGAGGCGTGACTCTGTTCTCCCGTGAACAGGTGCCACCGCCATCTGGCCCAGCTCCAGCAAGCAAGCAAGGGCAGAAGAGGGTTCCTCAGGGGCAAGTGAACTTGCGGTCACCTTTGCGAGGTCGGACCGGATTGGGACGGTAGAGTATCGGGGTGTGGCTCCCCTTGGAGCGGTGATCCGTCGAGGAGGTCACCAACCACGGAGGAGAAGAAGATGAGGGGAGAGAGAGGAGGCATTGGGAGCTTGAGAAAGGGTCGATGAGCGTCAGCGGTGTGTCGCACAACTCGAGGGGGGATTTGATTGAGGTCACGGCTAAAGGAAAGGCCCAAGCAGCAGCTGCATCATGGAGGAGGTGCCCGGAGGGAGTTTGGTTGAGGGTGGATCTACTGAGTCACGGTTCAGATTAATCGTAGGACAGGGTAGACAAAAGGGGTCTAGGCGAAGCTAATGGAGGCTATTTGTAGGCTCTTGAAGCTATGGGCAGTGAAGCCCTAAAAATTCCACTGCTGGAGTGAGGAGGTCAGGAGGAGCGGAGGTTAGGAGGGCACAACGGCGCATGAAACTCGGTCGTTGTTGGGGTAGTTGGCCATGAAATCATGAGACAAAGTCAGCTCGTCGGGCGAAAAGTTGAGATAGGGGGTGAGGTGGCGCCTGGACGAGGGTCAGGTTCCCTTTCTTCTCCCCGCTCTTTGCGGGAGGTAGAGGGCGGGTTCCCAGCCCTTGGATCCCCGTGCGATCCAAAGGGGCAGGATCCTAAGGTCAGGAATGTGCAGACAAAGAATAGAAGTCATGTGACACATACATGTGTCACGGCCTGGTCATTTAAGCCAAAACTTAGGTCCTAGGGTCCAATACGCATGAATATATGCACCAAAATTCAATTGCTATATCTCCTAATTGGATAATCCAATTGCCACAAAATTTGAGGTGTAGCTTTATAATGTCATGATGTAGCTATGATGTAAAATTGGAGTTAAAATCTGAATATTGGCCATGTCAATTGGCTATATGTAATATTTCATGTAATTTGACTTTATAAGATACTAGGGATGGTATTAAAAGAAATTGAGAAGCCGAAATAATCAAGGTTGACATCAAACTCTAACATTGGTTCATTTATACATAATTCCTCAAAAGAAAATTAGTTCACTACTCATTGGATCACTAAATGTATGATTGGTCTCATGAGGACTTAAAACAATTAGTAGGGGTATTCATCACTAATTGAATTCAATTAGGCATCATAGTCCTCTATCATATCTCAAATCACCTAATTTGGGTGAAGGAAATCCATGATTGCATTACTAGTTCCTCAATTGGTATTTGACATCTTACATAGAATGCATCTCTCTCAATTATGGTATTAGTTATTAAAACTCAAAAATCTAGGTTTTTCACATTCACCCCACCTTATTTGGAATTTCGTCCTCAAAATTCAACGAATCTCATCCTTAAGAGGCTATTTTGGGGTCGAACTTTATATACATCATTATTTCTTAGGTTCTGAGGTCACCATAGTCGCATGCACTCTAAGTTGTCGACTTAGGGTCTAGAGATTCTTGGGTGTGTCCACCCCACCATATATATGTGCAAGCATAATTTAAAGTCTTAGTCATAACATGACATTATGATATCTTAGGATTACATCACCCCTAAGGATATAAGTTTTGTTCAAACTTTTAATGTTCAAGAGGAATTCGTTTATAGGCCATGATATTCAGATCGGTCAAATCTAACATCATTAATATGTTTTATGATCAACATCTTACAATGATTTCAGAATTAGAGGAGATTTATCTTTATCCTTCTTATTAGAATTTTTCTTCTTAAGAAGGGCTTACGTAACATGTTTGAAAATTAGGGATTCACCCTATGGTGTGATATTCATACTCAACTTAGAAGCATACACTGAGAAGGATCAAAGTTATGAACTATATTTGTGATCATATATCCTATGATCCAAAAATATCTTTATATCAAGTTCATGAGTTCAACTTTTTATGTCTTGCATGTATTAAGTGAAGGGAAAGAGAGAATATACTAAGTTTATCCCATGATCTCAACATCATATCTTTCATGTTTCATATGAAGGGAAAGAGAATATTGAAGTCAAACTAATCATGATTTCAATCTTGGGTGCTACATGTATGATATAGGGGGAAATATAGAAAAGGTCAAGCTTATACAAGTGACTCCTCATATATAAATCATCTATATATCTCAAGTGAGGTTTCTATCATCGTATATTAAGAAGAAGAAGAAGAAGGGAGAACATGTATTTTGAAATATTACCTCACTTGCAACTAATGATGAGATTCACAAAATATGTCACTCTAGCTAGGACCTAACTCAGCCAAAGGATTGACTTTATCATATGGATCATCTACCCATCCTTTTCTTTTACCCAATTCTCACATATAGATTTGAATCATGCATAAGGACTCAACTCAACACTCGAAAGTAATCTAGTGTAGGATTTTTTTTAACACATATCTCATATATTGGAGGCTAGGTCCTATGACCTTCTCCCTGTGGGTCTTACTCTCTCTAGAGTTCACCACATATCTCATCCTACCACTAGACATCCTCCTTGTATAAGATCTTGAGGCTCATGTACACTCATCTCTATCTTAACTTAGCTTATCTTAAGTAGGCAAAGGGAATGTACTTTCATCATTATGACTTAGCATAGATCCTCTAAGAGTGGATTCGTCTCATATATAACTCAAATCTTAATAAGGAAACTTATACCATCATAGTCCAACTTAGATAAGATTCTATATGCTTACTTCCTTCATCTTTCTTTTGTCTATCTATCTATCACATAACCTTATGAGGCTCTAGACATCTAATCTAGATCTATTCTCTCTTCTAGACTGATGTCACTCCCTTTCACTTAGATTGCATGAACACTAACTACTCTCCAGTGTGAGGGACACATTTTTATATTTACATATAGGTAATAAAATATTATATAGTTTTTCTTCGAGAAGGCAGACGACAGAGAAAACTATCGAGGCTCGAGCCGATTGGAAAACAAAACCAAATCAGCAAAACGAGTGTCCCACACACATTAGATAGTCTAGTGCCATGTCACCTAGTGAAATGGTGAGAACGAGATGTAGACTAGTGTAGCTACCCAATACATATGAGCTCTATATGGAAAGGGTTTCTCACACTTGTCTAAACCTAGTTCTCGAACATCTAGGTTCTAACTTAGAGGCTAAGTCAAACCTTATTCCTAAAGAACAACTTACTAAGTTTCTAAGATTTAAAGTGAGAGGTGAAATTTAGTTTTATGTTTCATGGTGAGAAATTGCTAGGTGTAGCTATTGTTCATGCTCTGATACCAACTGTGACATCCCCGGATTTTGGCTTCTCCAAACCCTATTGGGAATGATATGTCAGAATCTAAAAACATCATCCAATCATATCAGAAAGTGATGCGGAAGCATAATACACATACATGAACATACAACCATAACATACTCAACATTCAACATGCATATTTATACAATGAATTATTACAAATGATTTACATTTACATATTGAATGAAAATTCTACAAGTCTGAGCATGTATGCTAACATGATCTTAGACAATAGGTACAACCTGGACAACTTGCTCACATCCTGTACTTTTTCTCCCATGCTATCTCTGAACCTAAAACATACGTGAAACATCGAATCAACACACAATGTGTTGTGCACATGGGTAGAAAGATACATACTAATATGTTTTCATAATAAAAATAACATGAGAAAGAAAGAGTAAAAGAAAAAATTATTTAAAGTGATAATCAGGTAAACATTCCTTTTATTGCTTTCACTTTGATGTGGTTGTACTACACATACTTGCACTTGACTTACATCTAGTGTGGGCAATATAGTATCATCATACATCTAACATGGGCCAAGGAATCATACATCCATGTTAGGAAACATACATCCACACCAGGCTATGTGCTCTAGTAGCAACAACCCATCATACTCATTTATGTTCTATTAGATTTGGCGAAGTATAACTTATACTAGTTCAACCAAGCAATCATATCGAAATACAAGCATTCAAGATATTGCATATCATAGGCAACCAGAAAACTAGTATTATACTTAATAAATCCCACATACCTGAGTTCAGAGATTCCTATTTACATTCTGGATCATCTACATATCTAGTCAGCACCTGATTAAGACAAGATCATATACTATCATCAGGTTCTTATCATCTTACATCTCATCTTAACCCTAATCGTATCCATTGTAGGGTTTTATTAACTCATTAGGATATTCTCATAATTACTTGCATTCTTGTATTAGAATTATCTTAATGATGTCATTTTCCATATTATGGTTCAATATCTGAATATTAGGTTCCATATTCTAATTTTGTGCACATATTAACCCTAGGTTACATCATTAACCTAGATTAGGGTTTTAAACCATGTATGCATATTCATCTTCATATAACATGGATTTTGTTCATCTTTATGATCTCATAATTAAAACTGAGGTTCAATATACTGATATAAGCTTACTCTGTGAATTTCATCATTTATTGACCATGTATGCATTTATAGCATATTATTAGGGTTATTAGCCCTAATTAGACATATGAATCAAATTATATGCTTTTGAGCATCAACATGAACATATCTAGGATCATATGCATTCTATATGTAATTATGGACTTACTGATATTTTTCCATGATTTTATGTCATCATTTGCTATTTATTATCCATTAAACGAGCATTTCACAACTTATATGATATAATTGAGATTAGTGCATAAAATAACAGATATTATGCTTCCACTACATTCTACACATTTTTCTGAGAATTTTGGTATATTGTTTGTATTTTTCTGACAACGGAGCTAATTACTAGGAATTATACAAGATATGGGAATTTTCAAAGCAAATACCTTTTTCTGGCCAATTGGCCTCCGCCACGTGTCCAGTGGGCCCGGTGCTTCCCTTTGCTGGTTGTGGGCCGGTTCACGCTGGTTCACCGGTGGTTTATGGCCAGTTCACTAGGTCTGGGCCTGGTTTTAGGGCTGCGGACCCGGTCCAACTTGGTTGCGTCAGTCTGGTTCAACGGCTGGACCAGCCGGTCCTGCTCCTTTCTCTTACGCGTGCGAGGCATGACTCTGTTCTCCCATGAACAAGTGCCACCGCCATCTGGCCCAGCTCCGGCGAGCAAGCAAGGGTAGAAGAGGGTTCCTCAGGGGCAAGCGAGCTTGCGGTCACCTTTGCGAGGTCAGACTGGATTGGGACGGTAGAGTATCGGGGTGTGGCTCCCCTTGGAGCGGTGATCTGTCGAGGTCCAGCGAGGAGGTCACCAACCACGGAGGAGAAGAAGATGAGGGGAGCGAGAGGAGGCATTGGGAGCTTGAGAAAGGGTCGATGAGCGTCAGTGGTGTGTCACACAACTCGAGGGGGGATTTGATTGAGGTCACGGCTAAAGGAAAGGCCCAAGCAGCAGCTGCATCGTGGAGGAGGTGCTCGGAGGGAGTTTGGTTGAGGGTGGATCTACTGAGTCACAGTTGAGATGAATTGCAGGCCAGGGTAGACAAAAGGGGTCTAGGCGAAGCTAATGGAGGCTATTTGTAGGCTCTTGAAGCTATGGGCAGTGAAGCCCTAAAAACTCCACCGCCGGAGTGAGGAGGTCAGGAGGAGCGGAGGTTAGGAGGGCACAACGACGCATGAAACTCGGTCGTTGTTGGGGTAGTTGGCCACGAAATCATGAGACGAAGTCAGCTCGTCGGGCGAAAAGTTGAGATATGGGGTGAGGTGGCGCCTGGACGAGGGTCAGGTTCCCTTTCTTCTCCCCGCACTTTGCGGGAGGTAGAAGACGGGTTCCCAGCCCTTGGATCCCCGTGCGATCCAAAGGGGCATGATCCTAAGGTCAGGAACGTGCGTACCAAGAATAGAAGCCGCATGACACATAAATGTGTCACGGCCTGGTCATTTAAGCCGAAACTTAGGTCCTAGGGTCCAATGTGCAAGAATATATGCACCAAAATTCAATTGATATATCTCCTAATTGGATAATCCAATTGCACAAAATTTTAGGTGTAGATTTATAATGTCATGATGTAGCTATGATGTAAAATTGGAGTTAAAATCCGAATGTTGTCCATGTCAATTGGCTATATGTCATATTTCATGTAATTTGACTTTATAAGATACTAGGGATGGTATTAAAAGAAATTGACAAGCCGAAATAATCAAGGTTGACTTCAAACTCTAACATTGGTTCATATATACATAATTCCTCAAAAGAAAATTAGTTCACTACTCACTGGATCACTAAATGTATGATTGGTCTCATGAGGACTTAAAACAATTAGTAGGGGTATTCATCACTAATTGAATTCAGTTAGGCATCATAGTCCTCTAGCATATCTCAAATCACCTAATTTGGGTGAAGGAAATCCATGATTGCATTACCAATTCCTCAATTGGTATTTGACATCTTACATAGAATGCATGTCTCTCAATTATGGTATTAGTTATTAAAACTCAAAAATATAGGTTATCACATCCCTCTCCCCTTACATGTTTATCATCATCACAACCATCCTCTCTCGTATGATACAACTTGGGAAAATCAGTGGCCTCATTAACTCACCAGAGGAATGCAAAGAGAACATTATACAATTTGCCGATGATACCATAAATCTCTTCTCCCTAGAGGATTCCTCTTTACTCAATATATTCAGAATCCTAGGCATTTTCTCCTACATTTCTGGGCTTAAAATTAATCTCCAAAAATCATCCATCTTTGGGGTTCACCTTGAACAATCTATCCTGGAAAGGTATAGAGATCTGCTTAGATGTAAGATTGATGACTTCCCCATTCAATACCTAGGACTCCCAATTACCCCCCACAACATCACAAATACTACCTGGTCTCCCATCATAGGGAAAATAAATAAAAAACTCTCTGATTGGACAAATAACTTTCTAAATCTCTCGGGAAGGCTTACTCTTCTTAACAATGTCATCACTACTATCACCACACACTACCTGAGTTGTATACCCCTTCCATCCAAAACTAAAACACTCTTTGACAAAGTGAGAAGGCAATTCCTCTGGAATAACTATCACCCATCCACAAATTCTGGAAAGCATTACCATCTTGTAAATTGGAAAACTATTGCTTCCCCTTTAGACCAAGGTGGATGGAGTATACTAAACATTGAAACCCATGCCTTCTGCCTCATAATGAAAATCATCAACACTCTGGTTAAAAATATGACAAAAATATGGTCAAGCCTTATCAACTACAAATACTATCTAAAATCCCCTCCCTGGCATAAAATTCCAAAAAAAATCAGCCTCACCCCTTTGGAAATACATAAACAAACATATCCAAATTATAACCCAACTCATCAACACTCTTCCACACTCCCTCCTAAAAATCTCCTTCTAGAATGATCCCTGGTTTGAAAAAAAATCTATTCTAAACCTTCACACAATTTGGACCATCCCAAACAATCTCCTCAAGATCAACATTGTCAAGGCCCTCCGCCTTCTAACCAGCAACAAAACAAACTCTCTCAAAAGATGCATTCTCATGCATCTCAAACCTGACGACCTCTGTTCCTTAAAGCAGACACTTGAATACAATTCATCAAATGATATCACTTGGCGATGGGGAAACTCCTACTCTCTTAAGAAAGCTTACACTCACCTATCTTTCAATGGTTTTTCCACACATACCACAAAAATATGGAAACAAAAATGGCAACAAATACATAAAACATTTCTTTGGCTGCTCCGTCACAACAAGCTGCTTACTGGTGAAAACCTTTCCAAGAAAGGCTTCATTGGTCCTTCCAGATGCCCTCTATGCAAATCGGACATTGATTCGGTAGAACACATCTTATTCAAGTGTAACACCTCACTAAACATCATCTCACACTTCACACAAAATTACCAATTCCAATCAGCTACCTTTCCCCTTCAGATTACACCAAACAAACACTACAACTCCTTCAGGGGAAATGACAACTTCACCATCATCAGTTGGAACCTTTAGCTTGAGAGAAATAATAGAATCTTCAACAACACTATGAAAATGAGGTAAAATATTATCTCACAAATAGATGCAGACCTTCACTTGCTCTCAATGTGCAGGTAAACATGTCCTAGATAGGAAGGAGGACTCCGAAGAAGGTGATTCTGAAGCCTGCTTTCTCTGCGACCTGAAGGCCATGGTGGATGATGAAATGGGAGTCAGTTTGCTGCAACAACATTAGTGATTCTATTATGTCTAGTAGCTGCACTTTTCTCAAAAAAATTTATGGATTAGTGCTACAAGAGGCTTGTTAAGGAGTGCCTCCCCCTAAACCATGTAAACATCACTCATTTTCTTCACCCAGCAAAACATTTTCTTTCGTATTCACATCCTTTACAACTCACCAAAGCAGGTGTTTGGTTGCTTTGATTTTTAAATATATGCTATGACCTTTACCTTAAAAAAGAGTAACTCTGAGAGCAAAAGAGTAACTCCGTAGAAAATATACAGTCAGTAAATATATGGATGGGTTTTTTTATTTGGGGGGGGGGGAATGATATTATTTTTGGATCAAATTTTTTGGGGAGCTAGATAAAATGCTCCTCTTCAATTGCAAAAAAAATATTAGGAAGTGTGCGCGGGTAGCTACCCACGTTGGTATTAAAGATGAGCCATATATATATATGTATATATATATATAAATATATATATATATATATATATATATAAACATCCTAAAGTCAAATGATAATAATAATAAGAGTGATAAAATAGAATTTGAAGCATGCACATTAATTTATTTTATATATATATATATAATAAACTTTATATACTCTAGTAGAGATTATTTTTAAGATTTCAATGAGCACTTATTTTGATTTTCTAAGTTATACATTAATGAATATGAATTTCCTAATATAAATTGATTTTATTATTTATTATATAAAATTGTACTAGAAAATTACTTTTATACCCTAGAAAATGCATCAAAGGATGATGCATGAAAAGGAAATTTTGTAATTAGGTCATGATCAAAATCTACACGTTTAAACAAACACATAGGGATGAAAATTCAATTAAACCCATGGTAGCAATTATTACAATAAAGCGAGGGCAAGATTGTGAAATTGGCAGTAGTCGTGTCCTTTGTTTTCTTTATAGACACAAGAAAACTCTGACCTTTTCAAAGACTGAATCATAAGGATCCAACACCATGAATTTAAATGCCATCCACACAAGAAGGTGTACCAATGATCTACGAGATAGTGATAGTCTCAGACAGCCTAAACAAAGGGCCTCATTCAACTTGACTTCCCAACAACATCCTCACCATGGATGAAGAACAGGTTGAGCTCTAGAACACATAAAAAAAAGTATGTGAGCACAATGAAGGCTCACAGACAACACATGAAGACTAAACAAAAGCATTTGAGTCAAATCTAGCAAAGGAACATCGAGATGTGACAGGATATCATCTCATAATCATCCACTAGATAAAGAAGAGAAGAAAGAGAGGATCAAGTAAAACATGTTACAAGGTTCAAGAAGGGATTCCAAGAAATCTAGAGACATCCAAGGAAGTTTCTTGACACGTATAAGAGTCTCAGGAAACCCACTAGGGACCACCAATTTTGAGGTCACCAACAAAGACGGTCGGCGTTTGGAGGAGGTATGCAGAACTAAACAAGGCAAGTCCAACATACTTGTTTTGAAGATCTCACATAGGTGAGGGGACCCCTACTTCTAGGTTAGCATTCATGGAAGAGTTAACACACTCAATGGAGATCAAAACAGAGGCAAGAGGTATTAGTGGTCCCAATCATAAATAGTAGACACAGGTCCCAGAGGTGTTCAGCATCTACAAGATTGGGATGAGGCAAGGAACATGATATTGAATAGATATTAGGGAAATGTGAAGATAAGAGAGAGATAGAGATTAGGGGAGGAGGAAAGAAGAGTTCCCAAATAGTAGAGTCCCAAGTGGAGAGTGACTCAAGTTTGAAGATAGCTCATAACCGATACGATCTTAGTTTAATTGGTCATGAAGAGCCTGTGTATAGGCTACAAAATAAACTATGTGATAGTGGGACTTAGGTAAAGATGTGAAAATTCAATAATTTGACATATATACCAAAGTCTAATTAACATTGAGACTGAATAATTCAATATTATCTTCTCCGGACAAATTGGGATAGTTAGCCTGATCAAATTAAGTTGAAAAATGACATCTTAGCTAATTAGGACATAAGGAATACTATTTTAGACTTACAATTGTCATTTAATATTACATCATAGTTTTTAATATAATTATGGTTTGGCTCTTTTTTAGTTTCTTACATATAACTAGATTGGTGCAAATGAAAAAAGAATAATTAATCTAATTAATCAATTATGACCTTAATAATGTAGCACTCTGAGCTTGTAGATATATTTCCTTGAGTCTATGGTGGGTAACTAGGAATATAACAATTGTGAGAACAGGCTCAGAAACATATATTAGTGAATATATAAGGACACATGGGTCAGGTAATCCCTAGCATATTAAATTATTGTTTGGATGCGATTGAGAGAAATGGTCATGTGATATATGATAGAGAGTGGTTGTAGTCATGTATCTAAAATGGTTAGGATTTAATCCATACTTTCTTGGTGCCTTGACATATGTACCCAAGACATATTTGTTATATATGGACCCACTTTTGAGCATTCCAAGGTAGATTTGGCCTTAGATACGAAATCCATAAGCTTAAACCCATTTTTATGGTTAAAAGTTGTTTTGCTTTAATATAACCCTTTCTTTTTATGCACTCTAACTTTTATTTAACCTGGCTCCCACATTGATTGGAGAGATCTAATAAAGGTTTAAAATTCTTATATCTTACATGGGGCTAGTGTGGGTTTTGCAACCACTAGATAGTAGTTTTAATGGTATGCCTCAACCACCTAGGGTATATAAAATACATAACTAGTTGTTTACTGTATCTACTGGACTCTAATTGATAAATCACATGGATTGTTGTTGTTATACTTTCATTCCCTACAAACATAATAGGTGATTCATAGTCTATTCTTGTATATGTATCTGCTTTGACATATTCTCAATGTAGTATTTACTAATTGTAGAAACACTTGCCTCATTAATATTTTATTAAATAATATGCTTGCAAGTAATAAATGTTCTTAATTGTTATATCATACATATGGAAATTGGGGTCTCACCCCTATGGTTTTCCACATCATTTAGGTGACCAGTAGTGAAACCAAGATTGTAGTCATGAGGATCTGTCTTTTGGAGTATGTCAGTGAAGTGGAGGTTGGTGATTCCTTTTGCATTAGTTTATCTATAATTATCCCTTTACTCTCAGGTTTGGGTGGGGAGTTTGGTAGTGGTTGTAACTTAGAATTCGAGGTTTGATTTTTATTTCATGTAATGTTGTACATGTTGTTTCTGTGATAGGCATACTTCTTTTTTATACATATGTGACTAAGGTAACTAAATAGTAAGTTGTAAGGATACATGTTGGACATGAATGAATGTAAAGGTCCTTTTTGCAATTTATAATATGGTTTTAATTTGAATTTTTTATTTCATATGTTTCCAACACAAGTTTATATTAAGGAATTTACTTATTGATAATTGGTTTTTGTTTTGAGTATTCTCATATTTGTAGGGGGTTCTCACATTTTTATAAACTATCACTCCCCATTCTTTGATTTGTGATAATATTCATATTCTTTATAATGATCTCTTATATCTTTTCAGCTAATGTGTGGTTCATGATTCTTAAGCTTGATCAAGGTCATCCTTATGTGAACCAAATGGTTTTTGATGTTTCATGCAAAGAGACTACAACCTACAATATCTTCTTGAAGTCTTATAACATGATATATAAATAGAACATTTTATTTAAAAAAAATTACATTGGATGACTTTCTTGTTGGCTTTTTGGATATGACACACTCATATATCGATGTCACAAATATTTCCCAAATTATGTCACTAATGTGTGCATTAAGTATTTCAGGTGATCAAGAAACTAAGTCAAGATCCAACTAAAAATATCTTGCAAATATATATATTTGGATACTTGAAAATCAAGTTTAACCATGTATTTATATATACTTGTGCTTTTGTACAACTTGATAGATATGATGTCAGGACAAGTGATAATATTCTGAAATCTACCCAGAACCCTATCCTACCTCACATAAATTCCTTAGGGTTGATATCTTTCAAATAAGTCTCCTATAAGACCTCACATACTTTGCATATTCATAAATAGAGTCCTTCTACGTCAAACTTATTGTTGAATAGAAACACCTTCGGTCTAAATTTTTCTCAACCGACGAAGAGTCATTGGGACATATTCTATTTTTTTTACCAAGATATAGTCGTTGGATCTTTTTCACACTCAGAACATTCTCGGTCAAAATAAATTTTGATTGAGACAGTACTCAGTCAAAATAAATCTCAATTGAGGAGTGATCTAGAATGAAATTTAATTAGTGATCAAACTTGTCATTAAACCTTAATTAACTTCATTCAAATATCTAGTTTGACCATCCAGAACACTCTAGTCACTCCCTAAGATGTCCTAGCCACTTGTAGACCATTCCTAAAAATAGTAGTGGTCTAAGGACACTAAGACGCAATCCATTAAGCAACAATTACATATACCCTGACATACACTTGAGCATGTTAGCCATCTTTCCCAAAATGTGTAGTCCATGTAATTAATATTACCATCAATCTAAAATAAGCCCTAGCATCATCTTGAGTGACTTCTCCACCCAATACAACCTTGCCATAAACTTTTTGGAAGTAGATCATCATCACATGTACATAAGAGCTTGATTGTATATCTTGTGAAAGAGTGTTGTAATCTCCCTCTTCCTTTCTTGTTCCAGTGCTCCGATTTGTTGTTGCTTCTCACTACTTCAAGGTAGAAGGTTGTGGTGAAGCTCTCTTGGTGATACCTCTTGGTTGACAGTTTTTACTAAGGTGGTGGATGTGGATTGTGATCCTCTCCAAGTGGGTTACCTTCCTTGACCCATCAAACAAGGTGGAGTTCTCCTTTAGCTAAAAAGGAGGGTTAGTCTTGTGCCATTAAAGACACTGGTAAATTTTGTGTATTTTGTATCGGTATGTAAAAGGAGAAAAATACATGTTTTGCAAATCCTCATTGGAAACAACTAGGTAGTGGACTGACATCATTTTACAAAACCACTATATTGTGTTTTCTCTGTGGTTGCTTGTTTAGTCCACTAATTTGCCTTATATTTCCACTACACTTTTAGTTAAATTTTTTTTGATTAAAAGTACCATAAAGCTATATTCACCCCCCAAGATCTTTCATATCGATGAGGGTTGTGTAAGGACATGGACCGAGAGGGGATCAACTCCTTACAAAATTAATGAATAAACCCATATAATCCTAACACACTAAAGTTTTTGCTAGAATAGGTGCATTTGTTTCCTTTCTCAAAAGAATGGTATACAAGAATAAAAGTGGAAGTTTTCATCATAAAAATACTAATATATGCATGTAAATAGGAATTGAACAATATTATGAATAATGGACATAAATATACTTATCATGGCTTCTCAAACCAATAGGGAATGAGAACATCCAAATGGATATCCAAGAAAACAATTAAATAAGACCATCAATAAGAGGGTTTCTTTCCTTAAAAAAATCTTTCAACAAAATACCATCATCATAAATACTGGTAAATAGTGCTTGCCAAACAATCAGACTAACATTATTTAAGCAGGGTTGGGACTCATAAAATCTCAAGCCTAAAGTATTGGGTGGAAAGAACACACTCTAGCGGAATGCATATGTCCTACATATTTATAGGATTCGAATGTGCATACTCGGGACAGAATATGCATGTCCAAATGTTATGGTGGTACAAAATACCACTACTCAAAATAAGTTTAGTCTATTGTACATGCACAAATGTAGAGGAAATAAATATGTTTTGTCAAGCTCAAATAAGGGATATGAACATCCATATATTATCAAGTGGGTTCACAGGACCCATAATAAATATTCAACCATATCCATAATTAAGGTTCATCATAAGACCATGAGATGCCATCACATGGAAAATAGGGTTCTATATCACAATTATAATCAAATTGGTTCAAACCACAAATTAGAGTTACAACATGAAATAGGATGAACAAGATAAACATAGAGTCCAACAAGCATATCCAACAATTTAAGAAGATCAGAAGATCAACATCATCCTATAACCACTCACTTGAGTCATCATCTCAAAGGAAAGAGAAGTGTATATGGTAGTATGTATCAAGGGACGAATAGATAGTTAATATGGTTAATTTTTCAATCAAAGTAAGAAGGAATGCAACATGTCTCATATCAAGTCCATACATCTATAAGGTCAACCCACATTCCATATCAAGGTCACATACCACCTATTAAAAGTATATATCTAAAATTAGGGCTAAGTTCAAATGATTTCATAAACCATAAAAGTTGTCTTTTCATTATTAATAAATTAGTTTAATAAACATTTACTATTTCTAGATAATATTTTCTTGATCCCATGACATATTCTAGTCTATTTTTATAACTTAAAAATTAGTAGATATGAATTTAAAATATTTTTCCAATTAGAGATGTGAAGAGTAATTCTTATTATAGGAATTAGAGTTACAAAGAGTGACATATATAGCCTTGTATCTAGGTATGATAACTGGATACACAACATAACCTAAGTTGGACTAAAGCTAATGGGCCTGAGAAGAGTAAGCCTAATTAGCTAATACAAGTGAAAATAAATAATACAAAAGACCACCAACACTCCCCCTCAAGTTCAAGAGTACACATCGTGTATTCTCATCTTGCCACACATATAGGAGAATGATGAATCTGGAAGACGATTGTTGAAGATATAAGCACTTTATTCTCCAGTCTCTACATATGCCGCAATGTTCTTGTCACAAATCAAATTTGTTGTGAAGTGGAAGTCAACCTCAATGTGCTTGGTATGCTAATGAAAAACTGAATTGCTAGAGATATGGATAGTTGCTTGAATATCACAATTGAAAGTTTTTGGAATGGAGAGAGGGAAACCTATTTGCAAATAATAGATTTTACACATTGAACTTCACAACAGGCATGTGTGGTGGCACGATATTCAACCTCAGTACTTGAGTGAGCCACAATAGGTTGCTCCTTTCTCTGCCAATTGAAGGGATGACCTATCAAAAGAACACAAAAATCAGAAATAGATATCATGTTGTTCACATATCCAGCCCAATCAACATATGCATAGCAGTTCAAAGAGATATCTGGAGATTTTGGTTTCTTATAAAGGATACCTCTACCGGGTGTACTTTTCAGATAGCATAGAATGAGTTGTACCTGACTCCAGTGGCATGCAAGAAGTTTATCCATGTTTGATTAACAACACTAACAACAAAGGCAATATTCATTTGTTTAATTGTAAGATAGTTGAGTTTCCCAACCATGCATCAATATTATCCAGGATATAGAAATATACTCCACCTCATATAGAACTTTGTTGTGTAATTATCCAATTCTATTCTCATGACATGTACATATTCAATTCTCATTGTATTCATTCTTCTTCACATTCATTCACACACATACATATATACACACATCGTTCACATATGTACCAACAATTCACTTGCATCAAATTTTAAGTTCAAAAAGTCATAACCACTACATGTACATAGAAATAATGTCATTAATATTTACAAAACTAATATATTATACCAATCAAATTTAGAATTCACTTCCTTAACAAAGGTGTGTGCCCATTCTTCTCGTATTTCATCTATCTCTTTTTTTATATAGGTCTCTGTCATGTCAAACAACTACAAAGAGAATGATATAATTCAAGAGTTTGATTTGATTTTTTCATACTATCAAATGAGACTGTTTACTTATGATGATCAAGAATATATAGATTACCTTATGTTTTTATCTTTTATTTTCTTGTAGCAATTTTCTTTGCAAGTGTAGGATCTACATCTATCTAGTGTAATTGTGGGTTTAATTATCATGATTTCACATATCATCAAAGAAAAATCTATTTCGTGTCTTTGCAATGGAACCTACAAATGTTAAAATATTGATGATATCTTGTTAAGATGTATTTGCAAAGTCCAAGACAACACCACCTAATGGAAGTACATTGGTTGATCAGTTTGAGGACACATAATATGAATGAAAATCCTAATATATCCAAGAATTGTGGATGACGATGGGGTCTGATCCCAAACTGACCAAAAAAGGAACGACACCTTAAATGGGATTTTTAGAAAGAAACTCTTAGCTTACTGTATACACAGGTTGATAAGAGAGGGACATATCATACTTTAAAATAGGTATTCCCTCTTAATCATGTAATTCCACCCATGTTTCATGACATTTCATCCACCACCTTAAGATGATCAAGTAACTTGAATTGTTTCCTCTTGATTACAATGCATAGCATGATAGATGACATGATAGTTAGTCTTTTTATTGCATAAGTTAGAAATAAAAACAAACATATTTGCATATTGATTAGGTAGTTGCATAATAAATTTCATGAAGATTGAATATTCTTTTTGCATCATTCTTCGATCATGTATTTATAAAGATTTCTCTACAAAAATGAATTGAAAGGTTACACATGCATATCTCTCATTGAAAAAAAAGATCAATGCTATATTGAAGAAAATGTTGATCATAAATTATCAATCACACTAACATAAGAGGGTAGGAAAAAAAGAAAAAAAGAGAAGAAAGAACATAAAATAAAGAAAGAGAAAAGGATGTCTGAAAGTCTAATCTAAAATCCTTCAAGGAGAAGTGAAAATAATTAGATGTATGCATTCTTTTACCCCACACTGATCAATCAGATGAGATCTTCATTGCATGCATCATTCTATTGAAATAGTAGGCATTATGATTGATGCATTTATATTTTTCCTTATGTTATAGTGTCATCTTATTTTGTTTTTGCATAAAGGATTTGGATGTTACTCATGATTCTTTTTCATAGCCACCTATTTCATTCCACCCATTTCTCTTTATGGTAGGATACATATATGATTGATATCCTCATTCACTTTTATTATGGCGAACTGCTTCCAACTAGATTGGTGAGTATACAAGAGCAACATAGATAGGAAAAAACATGGTGCATCAAGAAAATTCCCTATTGACTATGATATTAACTGCTCTATTAATAGTTTTTCATTGATCTAAGGGTGGACATCTTTAATGAATATTTTTGGAGTAGTTATTTTTTCAGTGGTTGGTAAGGGCCAGTTTGGGGCCATTAGGTAGGGATTTTTGAGATATATAGTTCATGTTGTTTGTCCTCTTACTTATTTGTCTCAAATAGATCCAAAGGTAGTGTTTCTCAAGGGTGAGCAACATTTAAGGTTAGGGGTTTTGATGCACTGAGCTTTATTCACTTTTCACAGACTATTTTGCTATGTGTTTCATGCATTGTTACTCATTTTAATGTTAAATATGAATTATATATTGTTGTTAGCCTATGAAATACTATTGCATCAAATAATAAGTATTTTTACTTAATTATTCCAATTTTACATATTTATTTAGACTTATGTGGGTTTTCCAAATTTTAGGTAATTTGAGCACTTCTAAAGAAGCTCGGTGCTACTGACCTCAGAGTTGATGGTACTGACTTAATATATAAATCCAAAAGGGAGAATAAAGAAGTCTCATTTCCACTAAGATCAACTCAGTGCTACTGAGTCATAGCTCGTAGACACAAAAATGGCAAGTTAGTGCTTCTGACTAATGATCTAGAGAGAAATAAGAACTGATTTCATTATTTCAGTGCCACCGACCTACTTCTCGGTAGTAATGAAATTTATCAACAAGAGATTTTAGAAACTAAAAAATAGCAACTAGGTTTTATCGACCATTATGTCGGTAGTTTTGACACTCAACGAGGGTTTCGAGTCAACCATAGACTTGGTGCCACTGACTATCTGCTAGTGGTATTGACTTGACATGATCAATGTAGATTTCAAATCACAATAGATCGATGACTGAGATTCAATGATGATTTGAGTCCTACTTATGACCTAAAGGGAGTTTGGCCAAACTCGAGAATCACATTCTATTTTATTGAAATAGAGTGTGCAACCAAGAGAGGAGGAGACAACCACATCCCAAATGATTTAGACACTTCTGAAGAGCAGATTTGTAGCCGAAACGCTACAAATTGAGATGTTTGCTAAAGTGGATCTTCTAGATCGGTTTCTCTAGGGCTTTACATAATTTTTTTTTATGTTTTCCACATTTTCTATCTTCTCCTCTATCTATGAAACAATAAAAATCATCTAGGGCTAATCCCCTAGTTCCTTAGGACCAGGGAGTAGCCCAATTATACATTGTAATTAATTTTCATGAGTTAATATAGTTATTTTCTTTTAATTCTGGACTTAAATCTTCAAGTGCCTAACGAATATCTATTCTTGATCACCATAGTTAATTGTTTATACCATTAATTTCTTTGGGAGAGGTATTAAGGGTTGGGAAGGTCTTAGATTTGCAAAGCCTATATTGTGCCTTGGTAGAGCTCTTACAACTATGAAGAGAATAATGTAGAGGTCTCTCTAAAGCACCTAGATGACTCCTAAATCTCTATGGTAGGGAGAGTTTTCTTAGCATAGGTAGTGTATTATGCCACGAGATTGGGTAATACTTGCTACAAGTCTCTTAGTCCAGAGTTAAAGGCAAGTGCTTATTAATGAAATGGAGTTAATTGCAATGCACTCCATGGTAAAACTGTAATCCTAAGGAATCCATTCATTTGTGACCACAATCCACTTAATATAGGTTTATAAATTCTTGCAATTAATTTAATCAAACAACCAATCACCTTTTCTTTAGGCCTAGTTAATTATGTTATAATCAAACAATTCACCCATGAGTCTCCTGATGTAGAAACCTAGTCGACCAATTGGGAAGCATATACAATAACTAAAATGTATCTATACTCCTTACCAAATTCGAAATTGGGAGATTCAAGATTATTTGAAAGAAAAAATTGATTACTTATGGAAAATATATATTTATTGGCCACTTCTAGTTGGTTGACTAGACCACTAGTCGCCCGACTCACCTATGTTGTAGATTTTTAGCAGATAGCTAACATCCATTAGATCAATATAGTTTGACTAGAGATTTTTTATGCTGATATGAAAATACTTGTGGGACGTCCATGGAAAGGGGTCATGACC
The DNA here is from genome assembly GCA_963693085.1 of Alisma plantago-aquatica. Classification (NCBI taxonomy): domain Eukaryota; kingdom Viridiplantae; phylum Streptophyta; class Magnoliopsida; order Alismatales; family Alismataceae; genus Alisma; species Alisma plantago-aquatica. Next base: position 823,861,693 of record OY856414.1, on the reverse strand, counting down.
TATCTATTCCATCTAAAACCCTATCCATCATCAAGAAAATATCTAGAGATGAATGTTGTTGACTTGATGTGGAGATGTGCTCTGCTGGAGATCGTGACTAGAGATTTCAGCCTATGTTCGAGGAATGGTGAAGAATACCACATAGCCTATCCTCCATGATGATATATCCTCCATGATATTATTCTTAATCTCTCTTTTCTCTTGTATCTGTGACATGATTGGAGAGTAAATTCTATGATAGGGAACATGGATTAGCCCCACAGTTTGTACTCTATTTCTATATTTTGGATTGTTATTTGTACGAACATATGGATTTATAATTTATTGTTTAATGCTTACATTATAGTGTGATAATATATCTTGATTTATTTCTATAATACTATACATAGAAAACTAGAATTTTAGGAATTAGAAAACCAAATAATATTATTGAACCACAGATGAGACCGCAAAAGGGCATTTTCAGGGGGGACGGATTTATGATCCATATGTAATGATAATTGAGCCAATGAGAAAATGTGTTCCTTTAAAATTCATATTCTGAAAGGATATGCAAGTCCTTGGCCTCAATCTATTATTTATATGAATGAATGTCATAATGTTTTATATAGTTACATAGGTAGTGGAAGTGAAACTTGTCCCATCATTATCAAAAATAATTTTTATCATAGTTTAATTTCATTTATTTCTTTCTGAATTCAATTAATGAAACAACATTTCAAACAATTATCCTTGTTAATTTCTTATTTTAATTAGTCTTTATATATAATTTGTTCCAAAAAATATTGTCCTTTGGGTCTGATCCTAAAGCTACACTACAAGAAGACTAGCTCTCTTGTAGGTGGTGAGCATTGCACACTAGATTAGGTAAAGCCTGGGGTAAACCTATTAGGTTAGTTTTTTGTTCTAAAATCATACACATCAATTATATTCTAGTATACATTTGTCTTAGATTCAAAGTGTGGTCTTTCAAAGACCTCTATAATTTTATTGGTACATCTTCCACAACCCGAATATGTGTTGTGAAGGTTGATCAACAAGATGGATGCTCATACCTATGTCCACCATGTTAGTTAAACCTAGCCTCTTTGCTAAGGTTAGGTGCATTAGAGTTACTCTTCATTCCAAACTGCTAAACCGTTCATCTCTATGGAGTAACACATGTGAAAGGGCATTACAAATTCCCTTGGATATTTTTGTAGGTGGTTGTAGTCTCCTTTATAAATGCATTTGAAACATTAGGTAGTGTAATAGTCTATATCTCTAAGGTCCTAAACGTTTTTGTGATTAAATCTTTGAAAAATGAGCATAGGGTGATATCTCTTCAATAACATCTGAAAGGGGATGTCCAAATGTATTTTTTTTACAGCTACTATGAAAATATTATATCTTTTCTCCAAGTGGGCCTTATCCATCTATACAGAAGGGATACTTTTGGAGCATATATATCAATTTTTTTTAATGTCTATTCATTAGTATCAACACCATTTTAGGTCTTCCTCATCTTCCTCTTTCATTTTGATGCTCATTTTGTAGGAACAAGTTGTTTTGTCTTTTTAGGATTGACTTTTGGTTCATATTTTTTGTTTCATTTGTAGAAAAGGGGGTTTTAGGACAACACTAAAACTTATAATAGACATTTTTGCAGTCTCGTGTCCTTGGTGTTATCCTATTCATTAGGTAGAAACTTCCCTATTGAATTATTGATCAACTCTGCTAAGGAAGCCAACTACTAATTTTTTATATATCTTGTTATGCTACTAAATATCATAATTGAGTGATAATGATCCCCATCTGGGGCTACATCATGTTCATAATATTTTATTTTTTGATGATTATTTGGCTAAGCTAATTGATAAACTCAATGTTTCCTCTTTGTAAAGTTCATCATCTAATTTATCATGTTGGGATCTGTTTGGATAGGCGATAGAGGTCGATGGGGCTGGATTGATCAAAGAACTATGTCATCCTTGAAGATGTAATACTGAAATGAAAATTCTCTAATGTCACATGGAAAATTTGATACCTCTTTAAGGAGGCATGATTGCATATTCATAGGTTTGGTTGGGGATCAAGCCACCTCTAAGACACACTATAGATATACTTTTTTTATTTTGTCCAACTAATGAAGCATGTGCATCAAGGTAGGTTCATCATTGGGCACATCCTTTCTTGAATATGGTAGATGCTCACCTAGTAGTGAGTGTTGGAAAATATTGTATGAGATAGGTAGCGGAAATAATTTTCTTACTGACATATTTCACATTAACCGGCAGATCGTGTCAATAACTATGCAATGGAAAGGATGGTTTCACGAAGATATACCTGGTCCTGGAGCAAGTACAACAACAATCCTCATTAATGTAGATGCATACTCTATCGTCTTGGATGGTGTGTGTGCAGCTCTTGGTTGCATTGGGACTCATCTGACTACTCCTCCAAGGACAAAAAACTCAAACGTCGTCATCTGAAGTAGCTCCTCTCATCACAGACTGTTGGCTAACATTGTCCTCCTTAGCAACAGGAAAAGACCACCTCACCTCTAGATAAGTCCACATAGACCAACTAAAACTCCTATCATCCTTCTAGATTGGATAGGAAGGATTTATCCCTCCTATTGGTGTACTAGTCACCAACCTTCTTTCCCAGAACAATGATCCTCAGTTGTTTCTCTACTGTAGCTATCTCTCCCCAATCGGGTAGGACTTTATTGGGCTCTCTTAGTTACCACAACCAGAGAGGACAACAATTGTCAAAGCAACTAATTCTCAATTTTATGCATTGTTCTCTGAGAAGCCCCCACTACCCCTCTATTTATACGTAGGGTTAGGGCCAGTGTTCCTAGTCCATGAGGGAGTGGAAGGGACTAGCAAATCTCTAATTTTTGCAACAATTCTGGAAACTTCACAGCCTATAACATGCAAAATAGCTGTTTGGCAACCCAGATGGTCATCTGGCATGTGAGACATTCATCTCACACTATGATATGGTCGTTTCACAGTTTCCCAATTTTGTACATATTTTGGCAATTCAAATTCCAATTAGTGCATGTCATGACATCAACACCAATCCTATATAAAATCTAATTGCACCCCTAAACCCGCCGTTTGGTGAAGACAAGATGGGAATCTCACACCATGCCATACATTCATCTCGCACAAGCAAGATGGGCGTCTTGCAGCCTGAGTCAGGTTGAATTCCAGCCAATTTACAATACACTCAGCCTGACACTCCAAATGACTGTTTAAACTCTTGAATTGATCATCTAGCAGTCCAGTCAGCTAATTTATTATGTAGATTGAATTCCTAAACACATTAGTAATAAATCCAATCATCATTCAAGATTAAACTCCTCTTCGAGATGAATTACTATGTGTGTGACCCTATAGGTCCCATATTACGTTGGCAATGAATGTCCATAACAACTTATGACATCACAAACAATGAGTAGTGGCTAGTCACACATCATTACTACCCAAGTAAATGGAAAGTTGGAGAACAACTTGAACCTATAATCAGTGTAAGGTGTTACAATGATTGTATAGTTTCATTGTCACTAATATCCAGATTGAACTCGAGACATGAATTTGTCATCCTCTTCAACATTCAATCTATATTTCTTGCTATAGCAGACTATATGAGATATGTGTAAGCTCAATATCATATATTGACTCACACATACATGGTAATGTATTTCCCTCTTTTTCTAACTCAAGTGGCCTTGGATATCATACTCCTATAGGAGGGACAAATACCATCTCCATCACTCATAGTCACTCCCCATGTGTCACAGTCACCAAAACATCACCTTTATAACAACCCATGTTTCAATATTGTGTTTGATGATGTCAAAGTGTACCGAATAACATGTAATGAGTGTAGTGATTTTAGGTCTAAGAAACACCAACACCACCATCACTATGAGATCTTACTATGACTACCATAATAATGGTTTCCATGTGTTAGTGTGATGGTGGGTCTGTCCAGTACATTGTTCTCTAACATATATCTATGTGCTTGGTTTGATATCACCATATAATGACTAATGAGATTTTTTCATGAACGAACTCATACTTCGATCTTCTGTGTTATTGCTGTCAATTTACCTTCCAGAATACCAACCGATCAAGGACATAAAAAGAATGCATATACTCTTAACATCTAATGATCTCATTGTTTAGGTCCTCAACCTAAAGACATGTCATTGAGTAATATCATTCTCTAGACATTTATTATGTTATTTCATTATCTTAAAAAACTAAATAATCAAAATAAATTGGAAGCTTGCCTTTATTAATAATCAAATCATTTACAAGTTATGCCATTACAATCATCATATGGTTGGCTCTATGGGCGTACATACCAATAGACTCCCACTTGAACTTAGTGCCAATCACCCATGACTCTTATTCCAAGTGACCTAACATGACCATCATGCTTATGCTATGAAAGTGGTTTAGTTAAGGGATCAACAATGTTACTCATAGTTGGCACTCTGCAAATCTTTACATCTCCTCACTGAACGATCTCTCATATGAGATGATACCTCCTTTGTATATGTTTTGAGCGCTGATGCGATCTGGGTTCTTTACCTTGTGCATTAGCTCCATTTTTGTCACAATATAGCTCGATTGCATCACTGATCCTTGGAATGACCCCAAGTTCAAAAATGAACTTCTTGATCCATATACACCCTCCTTTGTTGCATTTGATGCAACAATATACTCGACCTTTATTGTAGAATTGACAACTATCTCTTGCTTGGAACTCTTCCATCTTACAACTCTGTTGTTTAGGTGAAACACAAATCCTGATTGTAATTTATAACATCTTTGTTAGTCTAGAAGCTTGCATCGGGGTAACCTTTTACCACCAACTCTTCCTCTCCCTCGTAGACCAAGACCTAATCCTTAGTCCTTCTCAAGTACTTTAGGATGTTCTTCACGACTTTCTAATGAGCATAATCTAGATCTATCTAATATCTACTTGTCATTCTCAGGACGTCCAAGACGTATGGAGGGGTATACAACAATTGCATACATGATTGATCCAATTACTGAGGCATATGGAATCAAGCTCATGTGTTCCCTTTCTTCATAAGAACCAAGACATTGGAGTTTAGAGATGCAAACTCCATGTAGCATGGATAGGTTTCCTCTCTTTGAGTTCTCCATGCTGAACCACTTCAAAACTTTGTCAATGTATGTGCTTTGACTTAGTCCAAGAAGCCTTCTTCATCTATCTCTATAGATCTTTATCCCCATGATGTAGGATGGTTCTCCTAAGTCTTTCATAGAGAAGGTATTTCCAAGCCATGTCTTTACCTTTTATAAAGTAGGTATGGCATTCCCCATCAATAGTATGTCATCCACATACAATATGAGGAATACTACCATGCTCTCACCAATCTTCTTGTACATGCAAGGTTCATCTTCATTTTGAACAAAGCCAAACTCTTTGACTATCTCATCAAAATGAAGATTCCAACTTTGACATGCTTGTTTCAATCCATAGATTTACCTTTGTAGATTGCATACTTTATTTGCATCCTTTGGATTGATAAAACCCTCAAGTTGTGTCATATACACATACTTAAGAAGATTCCCATTAAGGAATGTGGTTTTAACATCCATCTACTAAATCTCATAGTCATGATAAGATGCAATAGCAAACATCATCCTGAGGGACTTAACCATGGCCACTAGAGAAAAGGTTTTTTCATAGTCAACACCTTGAACTTGTCTAAAACCCTTTGATACTAATCTGTCCTTATAGGTTTGTATGTTACCATATATGTATGTCTTCTTCTTGAAGACCCGCTTGCACCCTATGTGTTTTACCCCTTCAGGTGGTTCCACTAAGGTCCATACCTTGCTGGCATACATGGACTCCATCTCAGATCTCATGGCCTTAAACTATACTGAGACTTAGGTCCCTCAATATCTTCTAGATAGGTTGTTAGCTCATCATCTATGACCAACTCATTGTTGTCCTGAGTCACAAGATATCCAAACCTCTCAGGTTCAAGATGTGTCCTACTAAATCTATGAAGTTCATGTGTTACTTGAGGAATTTGAGATTCTACAACATTTTGTGATTCTCTTTGTTCCTCTTGTACATCTATCAGTTCGATGATCTCTTTTTGGTCTTGAACCTCTTCGAGTTCCACTTTCCTCCCATTGATTCCTTTGGAAATAAATTCCTTTTCTAATAATACAACATCCTTGGCAACAAACAGTTTATTGTCATATTTGAAATGAAAGTAATATCCTTTGGTCTCCTTAGGATATCCAAAAAATAACATTTATCACACTTATGGGAAAGCTTTTCAGAAAACATTTTTCTAACATAATCTTCACATCCCAAATCATCATGAAAGACACAGTGGGACGATTCCATACCATATCACATATGGTTGTCTTTTGAATCGATTTAGACGGTACTCAGTTTAGTGTATACACAGTAGTTTCAAGAGCATGCCCCCCCCAAAAGGAAATTGGAAGATAAGAAAAACTCATCATAGATCACACCATATCTAGCAATGTGTGATTCCAACTTTCTAATACACCATTATGATGTGGTGTTCTAGGTGGAGTTCATTGTGATACAATACTATGGGCTCTCAAAAGGTCCTCAAACTCTTGGCTTAAGTATTCTCCACCTTGATTAGATTGAAGCGCCTTAATACTTTTGCCACACTAGTTATATACATCATATATTAACTCTCTAAACGTTTCAAGAGCTTTTGACTTATGTTTCATCAGGTAAACATATACATGCCTACTGAAATCATTAGTAAAGGTAATGAAGTACTGATACACACCTCTAGCATTTGTTCTAAAAGGGCCACATACATCAATATGTATGAGTCCTAATAGATCACTAGCCCTCTCACTATTTCCAGTGAAGGGAGTCTTGGCCATCTTGCCCAACAAACAAGACTCACATGTCTCTATTGATTCAAAATCAAAAGAGTCCAGATAACCATCTTTATGGAGTCTAGATATGCAATTTTCATTTATGTTCCCTAGATAATTATGCCAAAGTTATATTTTATTTGAGTTGTTGAGTTTCTGTGTTTTGGTATTTATGTTATATACACTGGTTTCTAGATCTATCAAGCATAGACCATATGATATAGGGCACTGCCATGACATCTTCCACTCTTTATAAGAAATTCGAATTCATTCTTGTCCAGACAAGATATAGATATGATGTTCCTATTAATGGAAGATACATAATAGAAATTCTATAACTTTATTACAAGCTCACTCGACAGAGATAACTCATAGGTTCCAATTATTCTGGCTGCAACTCTTGCACTATTTGTAGCCAATAGTTCTACCTCACCTTTCTCTAAAGGTCTATTTCTTTTCAGATCCTTCAAATTTGAGCAAATGTGTGATCCACATATGGTACCTAGTACCCATGATGAGGAAGTAGTAAACTTAACCTCAATAATGTATATACCAGAAGTAGAGAGTAGAGATCTCAATCCCTTGCTTCATCTTCCTTGATTCACTTATCCTTCTCCTTATTTTGAGTGCAGAAGACTTGAACTTCATCTTTTTCACATAACACTTCTTTTCTTTGCCTTTGTCCTTGGACTCAACTCCGTTGATCATAATCACAAATTTCTCCATATTCATTTGTGCTTTGACACTTACCAAATGTCAAGAAACTCAGAAAACTGTCTAGCCATGTTACTCAGATGATAACACTCAATAAACTGGCTATATGATTTAGGCAATGATTGCAAAATTATATATGCGGCCAACTCTTGACCTAATGAAATCCCAGACATTCAAGATCTTCATATGCTCAATCATATTGAGCACATGAGGTTCTACTGGATCTCCCTCTATCATGTTGTAATAAAATAGAGCCTTGGAGATATTATACCTTTCATGCTTATGGCGCTATTTATGAAACTCATAGTTCATACAACCCAACATAAGGTTCTTGATGTTCACAACATCATTGGCATGCTTCAAAGAAGCACCCATGTCAGTCTTAGGAAAATGTGTAGTGTATACTGGAACTTGTGTTTTAGGATCATGCAGAACACTTCTTAAGGTCTTGAACCAGTTATAGAAATAAATCTCATTTAATTCATCTGATTGTGATGAATGCGTATTTTCCATTTGATTCTACTAGAGAAAATTTGCATTTAGCAAAACCATTTTTTATTTGATTTAATTTGATTTTAAAAGTTGATATTAATTAGGTCTTTAATTAAGTATATCTCCCACTATTTTATTCAAATGGATATCCCTCAATATCAATTCAGAAGAATTCAACATACAATCTTCTAGTGGGCCAAGGTCCAAAACAATATACCCAACCAACGCTGGTGCTCATCACCAATTATTAAGGTAGGAAAATTTGACAATTACATCTTAAGCAACTCTTAGATAGATGATATGTGCAACTCCTTGCCATAATCATCTGCATGCTTCTGGGCTTAAACTCTCTAAGAGTCACCAGTTAAGCCCGACCCAATAACTAACATGATAATAATGCACCCTGCTTGGCAGGCCCACATTATTACCATCACACTTCCATGAGATAAATGACGTACCACCCATGGGGTGCCCACACTTGGTTGATCAAGCTTTTCATGTTTTTTGCTAATGGAAAGCATCTTAGAGTTAATATTTTATTAGGGGAGTTTGTATAATACATATAAACTAACCAATCACCACATATATATAGTACATATCATATACATGATATAACCCAAAATAAAAACATGCAATGAACAATAAGTGATGGTTATGACTAGCCTAATGTAATTCCTTGGAGCCACAAGGAATTACAACAATTTAGGTCTACATCATATGCATAATCCTATTGTTGATGAACATATGTGCTTGCCAATCCGGGTTGACTGGTTCAACCTTTGAACCAGTCGACTAGCCTCTTGGTTGGTCAGTTGGTCACCTCCACCTGATCGTCTGGCTCCTCCAAATGACTGGTTGGTCATCTTGTATTCAACCATTTTCCTCCTCCAAATAGTCATCTTGTTTGGTCCTTTGGGCTCCTAGTCAGCTCGCCAACTAGTCGTCTCTGCCCCTCCAGACGGTCATCTTGGCCCCACCCATTGGTTGGCTCAGACCATCTAGCCAGTCAACTCGGCTCCTCCATGCCATTGGTTGATGTATTTATTCTTCGTTAAAACAAGAAAGTAAACCATCCTACTTTTACATAATTATCGAGAAACCTCAAGTTACATTTGAGGGGAGCAAAGGTAGAAGAGAATAATACATTTACATTGGGAAGATAAGAGAGAGGCTCAGTTCGTAGACTGAGATAAACAAGATTAACCAACCACACAACCATGCATAGATAATAGGGATTATTGTCCATAACCATGCTACACATCCACCATCAATTCTCACTTTTATAGTGATACGTTCAATTTTCATATATATATATATATATATACATATATATATATATATATATTCATTTGGGTTCTTATGTGGTGATTAGTCAGACATGCACATCACCCAATTTAAATATTCACATCGTATGCTGTAAATAAACATGATAAAACTAAATAGCAGATTGTATCAATTATTCCAAAATATACTTAATTGACATGACTCTGATACTAATGTTGGGAAATACGACACCTGATAGACAACAGAAACAAAATTTTTATTGATATATTTCCCATTAACTAGCAGATCGCATCAATAACTATGCATGGAAAGGATGGTTTCATGAAGATATACCTGGTCCTGGAGCAAGTCTTGCGACAATCCTCGTCAATGTGGATGTGCACTCTATCGTCAAGGATGTGTGTGCAACTCCTGATTGCACTAGGACTCATCTGACTACTCCTCCATGAACAACAGACTGGAACGTCTTCATATGCATTAACTCCTCTCTTCATGGACTGCTGGTTGAAATCCTCCTCCTTAGTGATAGGAAAAGGCCACCTCACCTCTAGAAATGTCCACACGAGCCAAATAGAACTCCCTTCATCATGGTAGAATGAATAGGAAGGAGTTGTCCCTCCTGTTGATGTACTAGTCACCAATCTTCTTTACCACAACACTGATCCTTAGTTGTTTCTCTCGGGTAGCTATCCCTCCCCATTCAGGTAGGACTTTCTTGGGCTCTCTTGGTTACTATAACCAGAGAGGACATCAATTGTTTGAGCAACTAATTCTCAATTGTCTATGTTGTGCTTTGGGAAGCCCCAATACCCTCTATTTATAGGTGTGGTTAAGGCCAAGGTTCCCAAACTATGCAGGAGTGGAAGGGACAAGGAGATCTCAATTTTTTGCAAAAATTCTGGAAAATCCATAGCCTACAATAGCCAAAACAGAAGTCTAACAACCCAGACGGTTGTCTAGCATGCAATATGGTTGTTTTGTAGTTTTCCAGTTTTGTACTTGTTTTGGCAATTCAATTTCAATTAGTGTATGTCTGACCTCAGCACCAATCCTAGATGGAACCAAATTGCACCCCCAAATGGACAATTTGGCACAGAGGATACGAGAGTCTCACACCAAGCCAGACGGTCATCTCACACAAGTTAGATGGGCGTCTTGTAGACCGAGTCTGGATGAATTCCACTCAATGTACAATACAATCCATCTGACACTCCCTATGATTGTCTCAATACTTGAACTAATTATTTGGTAGTTCATTCTGCCAATTTGTTGGGTGAGATAAACACATTAGTAATCCATCCAATCATCATTCTATATTCAACTCCTCTTCTAGATGAGTTCCTATGTGTATGACCCTATAGGTCCAATATTATATTGGTAATGAATGTCCATAAAACCTTATGACATCACAAGCAATGAGCGGTGCCTAGTCACACATCATTACTACCCAAGTAAATGGAAAGTTGGAGAACAACTTCAACCAACAATCTGTGTATGGTATTATAGTGTTTGTACAGTTCCTTTTTATCAGATATCTAGATTGAACTAGAGGCATTGATCTATCATCCTCTTGAATATTCAATCTATGTTTCTTGCTATAGCAGACTATATGAGATATGTGTCAGTTCGATATCATATATTGACTCACACATACATGGCCATGTATTTCTCAACCTCGCTACATCAAGTGGCCTCGGATATCATACTCCCATAGGAGAGACAAATCCCATCTCTATCACTCACAGTTAGTCCCCATGTGTCACAATCACCCAATCATCACCTTTAAAAAAACCCATGTCTTAGGATTTTGTTTGATGATGTCAAAGTGTACCAAATGACATGAGATGAGTGCAGTGATTTCAGGTCTAAGAACCACAAACACCACCATCACTATGAGATCTGACTATGACTACCATGGTAATGATTTCCATGTGTCAGTCTCAAGGAGGGTCTGTCCGATACATTTTTATCTAACTTGTGTCTGTGTGCTTGATTTGTTATCTCCATATCATGACTAATGAAATTCTATCATCAACTAGCTCACACTATGATCTTATGTGTTATTACTATCTATTTACCTTCCATAATAACAACTGATCAAGGACAAAACAAGATTGCATATACTCTTAACATTCATATGATCTCATTATTCAAGTCCTCGACCTAAAGACATACGTTATTGAGTAATATCATTCTCTAGACATTTATTATGTTATTTCATTATCTCAAAAAAAGGAATAAATAAAATAAATTGGAAGCCTGTCTTTATTCATAATCAAATCATTTACAAGTTATGCCATTACAATCATCATATGATTGGCTCTCTGGACATACATACCAACAGTGAGAGGATTGGCCTTTCCTTTATAGGTTGATGTGATTGTGTTCACTAGGTATCTGACACATGTCATCCACGCATGCTCGATGGATGTTGAGGTGACAAATCAACCAGTTCAAGTGATGTTTTCCAATCTCTCATGTTAAGGTTGTAGGGATTCATGGAGATGATAGGTGTAGTAGAAGCAAAAAAAATATTTATCCACATTCCCATATGCATATCTTGTAAATAACAATGGAAAGCCATAACAACATTTGAACTAGAAACAATGACAATTGCACAATCTCTCCTCTCTTTCCTTATAGGTAATAATGTCTACCACTCAGGTGTCCAACATGGGTAAACAAAAATATGATCATAATCACCCTTATTATAAAAGATGTAGGGAATCATGGTTTCTAATAAACCTTGCAAAACAAAAAGGAAAAAACCACTTTTCAGTAGTCCATTCACATATATCTAGTCAGTCAACTAGTTTAGTCCAATCAGGCAATTAGGCTGGGTCAAGCCGCATTACATGGACTTGTCTGAGACAACTAGTTGGGTGACTGGCTAGTCTACTCTGGTGACTGGGCTAGGTCAAACATTGTGGATCTAATTCACCAATTCTCTAAACCAATCCAGTCAATTGACTTGTCCATCTAGTTGATTGGTCGGATGATCTTGTCGATTCAAGCAATTGGCTACCCAGTCAATTGATTGGGCTGATCTCGACCCAATTAATCAACTAGACCTTCCATTCGATTGACTATCTATCTACTTGGGCAACTGGACTTTTCACTCGACCAACTATTGTTGCAGTTTGTCCATCAATGATCTAATTGATTATCTAAATCTTTTATTAACCAATTTAAATTATTTCCATGAATGCCCTACATATGATTTCATCTTTTCTTTACATGAACCATTCCCTAAATTGATTCCGATCTGATCAAGTAAAAATCATATACAAGTAGAAAAATCTAATTTAGATTTTTTTATAACATGCATAGGATCTTCCCACTTACCGGTGATAGGTTTCTTCATGGATTTCAGAAAGAAATCATTAGTTTTACTTTCGTGAATAACATTAACCATGGAAAAACATTCAACAACAATTGTGTTAGGATTTTTGATCTTTCCCTTTAAAAACCACGGAGGATCTAGCTTTTCAAAGATACTAGCATGTAATGTTGAAGAGAAAAAACTAGATCAATACCTTATGATCATGTTTAGGGCATGGTTAACAAAGAATCACAATGAAGATGTGGTGTTATGTACCAAGTTCCAAACTTAGATGCTAACATGCTAGTCATGGAGAGCATTAGTAATAGATTCCTCAATTAGATTTCATCTTGGCAATAAGTTTTTATCAGACATGTTTCATCTCTTTCTTTCTAGATTAGTAAACAGATCACTATATAGCATGAGCTAGCTATGAGTTTACAATCTGTTGGGCATATAATTTTGTCCAATCCTACTACAATACCCTAGTTTTGAAGAATTTAGATTTTTCTAAAGTGTGTAGAGAAAACTTGACTCAGAATGCACCATCAACTTCATGGATCCATCTCTACTCATCTCGTATAAGGGAGGTATTTGGAGGTTTTGTGGACCTAATTTTCATAACAAGCAGGTCATCAAGGCAACTAAAGATAAAATATTGAGGTCCTCTATACCATTGTATGCAAGGGACCCAACTTGCAGCTCCATCATGTATTCAGAAATTTTCTTCCAAGATTTTTCGATGAGGGAATCATTAATTGTTGATCACTTGTTAGTCTAGAAGAGAGAATTATGACTTGAAAAGAAAATTTTGATGCAATTATCAACAAGAGCATATTGATGTATTTTGAAGGACCTCCAAATTTGACCAAATTAGACTTATGTCTTCTGATATACTTGAATTTGATGAGAAGGCTCCAGTGAGCCTCTCTCCCTCTTCAAATATCCTAACTATTTTTCAGGAGAAAGACACCATTCAACTACCTCATAGATCTAACACAATTTCCACCCATAGACAGTGGGCTGGTGACTTTCTTCTAGGACACTTTGCTAATGTCTATTAGCATAGGTTCAAATGAATTTCTACATCTTATTATGTATGTCATCATGGACCATTTTAGGTAGCTTGTCTATTTGAATCATTAAGTATGGAATGTTAAAAGAGTGCCTTTAGTAAGCATGAGTTTGACAGTGAGGTTGAGGCTCTTTTTTACCAACTGTTAACATCTGTAGAGAGTTTTTCGATAATATTTTCTTAAGTACTCTTACAGATTCTCTTGTGCATAATTGGCACCCCAATATACTTACTCAGATCATCACCAGACTTAAACAACATATGTAACATACCAAAACCTAGCCTCTTGACTCTAGTAACCCTAGTCTCATGGAAATGAGATTGGTATGATAGGTTCCTTTGATTTGATCAAACAAGGATGAAGTAAAACCTTAATGTATATAGATAATGCATGTAACATGAATAACTCACCCTAACATGATTGGGATTTAAAACATATACAGTAGATTCTATATTCAACATCAACATAAGGCTCTATATTCACATATGTCATCTTCTAGCTAAAAATCACAAATGGTTTATATATGGTTAATAATAAGTATAATGTTCTTAATGCATATATTACAATACAAATTGGATTTCCCATGTCCATATATATGAATAATACATCATTATCTAAATAAATATTGAATTAATGGACTTAATATATTAAGTTCGTAATATATGAAATTTCTTGCATAATAATATAATATAAATCTTTTGATAAAAATGTGAAGACAACGATAATCTTCTTTAGTTTCATAAAATAATGATAATCTTCTTGAAGTCTCGAACTCTCTCTCCTTAGATGGAGCTCCGCTCCATCTCTAGAGACAATCGTTGCCATGGCTGCAGTGGGGGATTCAACCCCAACTGCCTCAATATCTAAGGCCATTTCTTATGGACTTTCCACCTCCATATCCTTACCCTCCTCATCCCCCTCTATTGTTCCTGACACAACAACTATAGTTGAGAAGGCACTCAGTTCCCAATCAACACAGGCTTCCCCCTCCTGGGAGGATCTATCCATAGATGTCTCTCAGGGATAGAGCATTGGTGGAGACTCTCAAGAAGCCTATGGAGGTTAGGCACTCATGCCATTCAGTAGAGATCCCAGAGGACCCCAAGCAACTGACTTTCCGTGAAGGTGACTCCAGACCTTGGATGAAGATCACCCAACCTATGGTGAAGGCGATGGATGACTTCCATAGACACACAATGATGTTGTAGGTAATGGGGTGCAAGATGTTTTTCTTAGGGCACCTTTACAATTGGATTCTCACAGCATGAAGACCTAAAGGGGAGCTCTAACTATTTCCCTTGAAGGAGGGGCTTTTCTTAGCCCGTTTTGCCTTCGATGAAGATCTGATATCAGCAATGGAGGATGGACTGTGGTTCTTCGACAATAAACTAGTGCTCATGAGGTGCTTGTCGCTAGAGTCAGACGTGAAATGGACTACCTTGATGACTGACCCAGTGTGGGTCACACTACCGAATGTCAGTCTATATTGGACTAGAAGGACAATCACTATTATCGGGTATGGTATTGGGGTACCCATGGTGATTGATTTCCTCCCTTCTGGGGTCCATGCTGGTGCATAACATCTTTGTGTGGAGATTGAGGCTAGCAAGGAGCCACCACTGGTGGTTATGGTCGAAATGCCACATGGTAGAGAGCTGGAGATCCGGGTGATCTATGATGCCCTCTAGGAGAGATGTGATGCCTGCAAAGTGTTAAGACATTTTTCCAGCTGTTGTGGGGGTGCCAAGACCTGGAAGATGGAGAGACTCGTGGCTGCTCTACTATTAGAAGGCCTCATAGGAGGAACAACAAGACTAGAAGGAGGAAATCAAAAACCACCAGGACCATCATAGGAGACCCCGATGAGTGATGACGAGCATGTAGGGATGGCTGGATAAGAGGAGGCAGAAGTTATGGATGTAGTTGAGGTGGATGTGGTGTTTGTGGAGAAACTACCCGGTCTGTCTCACCAAGCTGCTATCGAGGTCATGATGACTAGAGCCTTGGCTCTGTCCACACCCCTATAGATGACTCAATTTGCCATGTTAGCAGACCAAGATAGTGAGATACATGTGATGAAGGATGCTAATGTGGATGTGGTGGCATTGATGGGAAGATAAAGAGGAGGACCTACAAGTAGAGGGAGAAGAACCTCCACTAAAATCTCAACTTTGGGCAGAATTGGAGCATCATCATGATCCCTATCACCCTCCTCACATGGAATGTGAGGAGGGGATTCCAGAGCCCAAGTTCCTGAGAATATTGAGACAAATTATCCTAGACTCCAATGCTTCCTTGGTCGTGTGTTTGGAGGTGAAGATCCACAAGGAGGAGCAACATAAGATCCCCAACCTATTCCTGGCCGGATGGGACTGTGATTCCAATCTGTAGTAGGTTGATGGAGGTCGTATTGTTGTGGGATGGACCCAGGAATTTGGGATATGCAATGTATAGAGAAGTTTGACCAAATTGTGGTTGTGACCTGCATCAATAGGGCTGGATATCATTGTGTTATCAGTTCCATTTATGGACAAAATGATGAAAGTTGCAGGCACATGCTCTGGGGGATGATTATAGACACTACATAGTAGGATATCTTGTAACTAGTGGTGGGTGATTTTAACAATGTGAGGAAGGCCTCAGAAAAGTTTGGGGGAAAGCCTATCCCATACTCCATTATGGAGAGGTTAAATGTTGTGGTATATGCATCCAATCTGATGGAGCTAAACATGGAAGGGGGTGGAGTCACCTAGAAGAGAAAGAAAAGCATGGAAAATAGAATTGTGAGCAACCTTGACTAGGAGCTAGTGAATGCTGACTGGCTTAATTTGTTTCCCAAAGCCTCTATTGGCTTGGGAGGGCACCCAAATAGTTATCATGCATGGATGTCGACAAGATGGAGAACCAATCTTCACCTAATAGACCTTTTCACTTTCTAAACCATTGGTTGGAGTGAACAAGCTATGAGAGCACTATCAAGGTAGCTTGGGACACCAAAGTAGTTGGGAACCCCCTCTTCTATTGGGTTATAGGGGAGATAGAGAAGACAATGGAAACAAAAATTTTCTTCTCCTAAACCTAGAATAAAGGAATCGCGTCAACATCTATACATTAGGAAGGATGGTTTGTAGAGACATAGCTTGTCCCGAGGCTTGCTCGGCGACGTTATCTCACGGCTTGCGCGGTCTTCACCTCCAGTCTTAGATGGTGTATGTGCAACTCTTGGTCTCACCGAGATTGTCAGGATTGACAGCTGTACTCTGAGAGGTAGAAGTCTCCCACATCTACAGTAGTCCACACGGACCACCTGGAACTCCGATCGCCTTGTCGTATAAGGAACTAGAAGGAGTCACACCCTCCTTTCAGAGTACTAGTCACCGACACACTCTCCTACTACCAGTCACTTTTATACAGTTGTCTTTCCTTTGTTGTGCCTCCCTTATCAGGTAGAACTTGCTCAGACTCTCCTGGTTACCACAACCAAAGAGAACAACAACTTTGCAGAGCAACTGGTGTTCTGATTTCTACTTTGAGAAGCCCCCAATACCCCTATATATAGGAGGGTCATGGGATAGGGTTCTCTTCCCTGGGCAATATGGGATTAAATAAGGAGTAGAAGGGTTCGAGATTTTCTACAAAACAACCAACTACGTCAGCTGAACCGATCATTTCAAGCATGAACTGATCGGTTGGGGACCTGAGTCGATCGGTTCACACCTGAACTAATTGGTTGGGGCACCTGAGCTGATGGGTTCACTTCTGAAACGATCGGTTCACTACCCTGGTCAGTTCCCGATTGACTTTTCCTCTTTTGTTTCAAATTGATCCAAATACCAATCCTTTTTCCAATCAAATTGGATAAGTGAAACGAAGAGAAATTTCTTACCAACTTGAATTTCCCAACTTGCCTGTTTGGACCAGTTGAGCCGATCGGTTTAACCCTTGAACCGGTTGGTTCAGTCTGTCATGAGCTGATTGGTTCATCACATGAGCCGATCGGTTGGGAGTGTAGACTGTGCAAAATCAGTCAATTGCAGTTTCAATCAATCTGATACTCTAATCAATCGGTCCAACACCTTGAACACTATGATATTGAGCTATCAATTGATTCAGTGTTTAATTGAACTACTAAACTCCTTTAGTAATCAATCTAAACATCGTTTGTGGATAAACTCCTCTTCCAGGTTAAATCCTATGTGTGTGACCCTACAGGTCCATTTCACGTTGGCAGTGAAAGTCCATAACACTTATGACTTCACAAGTAAAGAGTGGTGCCTAGTCACACATCAGTGCTACCCAAGTGAAATAGAAAGTTGGAGAACAACTTTCAATCCTACAATCCGTGAATGGTGCTACAGTGAATGTATAATTCCTTTGTCACTAATGTCTCGAATGAAGTCAAGGCATGGTACAATCATCCTTTCAACGTTCATCCATTTCCTTGATCTCAGAGTAGACTGGGTGAGATGTGTGTGACATCAATATCACATACTGATTCACACATGCATGCACATGCCTTTCTCAATCCTACTCATCAAGTGGCCATGGACATCAAACTCCCTTAGGAGGGACAAATCCCATATCTATCACTCACCCCTCAAAAGCCCCATGTGTCAAAGTCACCCAATCATCACCTTTATAACAACCCTTGTTTCAGGACTGTGTTTGATGATGTCAAAGTGTACCCAATGACATGTGTTGAGTGTAGTGATTTCAGGTCGAAGAATCACACTCACCACCATCACTGTGAGAGCTGACTGTGACTACCAAATCATGGTTCCATGTGTCACTCTCACGGTGGGTCTGTCCGGTACACATGTTCTCTAACAAGTAACTATGTGCTTGGTTTGATATCACTATGTCATGACTAATAAGATTTTGTCATCAACCAACACAATATCTAGTCTTTAGTGTTATTGATGTCTATGGTTATTTCCACAATAACAATCGACTAGGGACTAAACAA
Organism: Alisma plantago-aquatica; assembly: GCA_963693085.1. NCBI lineage: Eukaryota > Viridiplantae > Streptophyta > Magnoliopsida > Alismatales > Alismataceae > Alisma > Alisma plantago-aquatica. Next base: position 823,842,922 of record OY856414.1, on the reverse strand, counting down.
GAATGTATATTCTTAACATACATATGATCTCATCGTTTAGGTCCTCAACCCAAAAGCATATGTCATCGAGTAAAACAATTCTTTAGACATCTATCATGTTATACTATCATCTCAGAAATAGTTAAAACATATAGATTAGTAATTGCCTTTATTATTATTCAAATCATTTACAAAGTATCCCATTACAATCATCACATGACTTTCTCTATGGACATACATACCAATAGAGTCCCACTTGCACTTAGATCTAGTCACCTAGGAACCTCAGTCCTTGTGACCTAGCATGACTATCATGCTTCTACTGAGAAAGGCCCTTAGTCAGTTGATTAGCTATGTTGTCTTCAGTTGGTACTTTGCAAATATTCACATCTCCTCGTTGTACGATCTCTCATATGAGATGGAAGCATCGCAGTATGTGCTTGGACCAGTGATGTGATCTGGGCTCCGTAGCTTGAGCAATAGCTCCATTATTGTCATAATAAAGCTCAATTGCATCACAGCTACTGGGAACTACACGAAGTTTAGTGATGAACTTCTTGATCCACACAACTTCCTTTGCTGCATGTGAAGCAGTGATATTCTCAGCCTCTGTAGTAGAATCGACAACTGTTTCTTGCTTGGAACTCTTCCAGCTCACAACTCCATTGTTTAGGCAAAATACAAATCATGATTGTGATATGTAATCATCTTTGTCAGTTTGGAAGCTTGCATCGGTGTAACCCTTTACTACCAGTTCTTCCTCGCCGCCGTATACAAGGAACTGATCCTTAGTCCTTTACAAGTACTTGAGGATGTTCTTTACGGCTGTCCAGTGAGCATCCCCAGGATCTGACTGGTACCTGCTCGTCATGCTGAGGGTATACGAGACATCTGGGTGTGTGTACAACATAGCAAACATGATGGATCTGATGGCTTATGCATATGGGATCTCATTCATATGCTTCCTCTCTTCACAAGATTGGGGACATTGAGCTCTAGAGATGGTGACTCCATGTAGCATGGGGATGTTGCCTCTCTTTGAGTTTTCCATGATGAACCGTTTTAGCACTTTGTCAATGTACATGCTTTGACTTAGTCCGAGAAGCCTTTTAGATCTATCTCTATAAATCTTAATACCAAGAATGTAGGATGCTTCTCCTACGTCGTTCATTGAGAAAGTATTCCCAAGCCAAGTCTTTACCTTCTCTAAGGCTGAGACATCATTCCCCATCAATAGTATGTCATCCACATACAATATGAGGAATGTGGTCATACTCCCACTAACCTTCTTATACACAAGGTTCATCTTCATTTTGAATAAAGACAAACAATTTGACTTCCTCATCAAATCAAAGATACTAACTCCGAGACGCTTGCTTCAATCCATAGATTGACCTTTGTAGCTTAAAGAGTTTATTGGCATTCGTTGGATCTTCAAAACCTTCAGGTTGTGTCATGTACACATCCTCATTTATATTACCATTAAGGAATGCGATTTTAACATCCATTTTCCAAATCTCATAGTCATAGTAAGCCACAATATCAAGCATGATCCTGATGGACTTAATCATGGCAACTGGAGAAAAAAATTCGTTATAGTCAACACCTCGAACTTGTCGAAAACCCTTTGCAACCAATCTACCTTTATAAGTTTGCACATTGCCATCCATTTCGGTCTTCTTCTTGAAGACCCACTTGCACCCTATGGGTATTACCCCTTCGGGTGGTTCCACCAAAGTTTCATACTTTGTTGGAATACATGGATTCCATCTCAGATTTCATGGCTTCAAGCCATTTCTCAGAATTTGGTCCCTCCATAGCCTCTAGATAGGTAGTTGGATTATCATCTATGATCAACTCACCACCTTCCCGAGTCACAAGGTATCCAAACCTTTCAGGTTCAAGGCATGTTCTACTAGATCTACGAGGTCCTTGTGTTACTTGAGGAGATTGAGATTCCACAACACCTTGTAAACACCTATGTTCCTCTTGTACATTTATTGGTTCAATGTTTTCTTATTGGCTTGAACCTCTTCAAGCTCTATTTTCCTCCCACTGCTTCCTTTGGAAAAATATTCCTTTTCTAGGAACACATCATCCCTGGAAACAAACACTTTGTTGTTAGTTAGGTGGTATAAGTAATATCCCTTAGTCTCCTTAGGATATCCAACAAAATAACATTTATCAGATCTAGGGCCTAGCTTGTCAGGAAACATTTTCTTGACATATGCCTCACATCCCCAAATCCTCATAAAAGACATATTGGGAGGCTTCCCAGTCCATATCTCATATGGTGTCTTTTGAACCGATTTAGATGGTACTCGGTTAAATGTAAATGCGGCAGTTTTAAGAGCATAACCCCAGAAGGAAATCAGAAGATCAGCAAAACTCATCATTGATCGCACCATATCCAATAACGTGTGATTCCTTCTTTCAGACACACCATTATGTTTTGGTGTTCCAGGCGGAGTCCATTATGATACGATACCACTGGCTCGCAAAAGGTCCTCAAACTCTTGGCTTAAGTATTCTCAACCTCGATCGGATCGAAGTGCTTTAATACTTTTACCAAGTTGGTTTTGTACTTCATTCATGAAATCCTTGAACCTTTCAAGGGTTTTTGACTTATGTTTCATCAGGTACACATAGCCATACCTACTGAAGTCATCAGTGACGGTAATGAAGTACTGATACCCACCTCTGGAATTAGTTCTAAAAGGCCCACATACATCAGTATGTATGAGTCCTAATAGATCACTAGCTCTCTCACCTATACCTGAAAAGGGAGTCTTGGTCATCTTGCCCAACAAACAAGATTCACATGTCTCTACTGACTCATAATCAAAAGAGTCTAGATAACCATATTTATGGAGTCTAGAAATGTGCTTCACATGTATGTGCCCTAGATGACAATGCCAAAGATACATTTGATTTGAGTTGTTTAGTTTTTTCCTTTTGGTGTTTACGTTGTATACACTTGTCTCTAGATCTATCAAGTATAGGCCATAAGACATTGGGGCACTTCCATAAAAGATCCCATATTTTGAAATGGAACACTTTCCATTCTTAATAAGAAATTCAAAACCATCCTTGTCCAAACAAGAGACGAAAATGATATTCCTATTTATGGCAGGTACATAATAGCAGTTCTTCAACTCTAATATTAGCCCACTAGGTAGAGTTAATTCATAGGTTCTTATGGCACTGGAAGCAACTCTTGCCCCATTGGAAACACATAGTTCAATATCGTCTTTCCCCAAAGGTCTACTTCTCTTAAGATCCTTCACATTTGAACAAATGTGAGATCCACATCCGGTATCAAGTAACCATGACAAGAAAGTAGTAAAGTTAATTTCTATCATGTATACACCAGAAGTAGAGATGTTTATATCTCGCTTCTTCTTCCATTGTTCCTTCCATCCTTTCCATGCAGAAGACTCTGACATTGGTTTGGCGAGAGAACCATTCTCTCCCTCACCTTTGAACTTGGAGTTTGTTCCATTGATCTTCATCAATGAACTATCCTTCTTATCAAACAACACATTAAGCATACATTGAGTGGATTCAAAGGCTATCAGTATTTCTAGATTGTGTAGAACACTTCTCACAATCCCCAACCAGTTATGGAATTTATTCTCAATTAATTTTCCCATTTTAAAAGATGATTCTTTTGCCATTCTACAAGAGAAAATTTTCATTTGTCAAAACTCCTTCTGATTTGATTTGAATAAAATTTGATGATAGTTAATTAGTCCTTTAATTAATTACCGCTCCCACTATTTTGATTCAAATTTATAGCCCTCACCATCAATTCGGAAGATTGCAACGCACAATCTTCTAGTGGGAAAAATTTGTATTTCATCAAGTCATGAGTCAGCTTTGGCTGATCACCCACAACATGATTATTTAGGTAGGCCATCATGCCAATTGCATCATATGCAACTCTTAACGAATGAACATGCACAACACCTTGCCATGAACATTCCATGCCTTTGGGCCTAGACTCTCTAAGAATCACCAGTTAAGTATATCACAAAAGCCGACACGGTAAACATGCACCCTACTTTGGCAGAACCTACATGTTTACCCTTCACACTTCTGCTAGATAGACGATGCACCACGCTTTGGCGTAACCTACACTTGGTCGATTGGGTTTTTCATGTGTGTCGCTAATGGAAGGTGTAAAAGACTTAATATTTAGATGAGGGATTTGGTTTTATAGGTACATATACATATCCACTCACCACAATATAGTAAGTATCATATACATGCTATATCCCACAGAAAACATGCAAAATGATAAAAGCGATGATTATGGCCATCTGTTACAACCCCAATTTTTGGGTTCATTTGGTGAGAAGTGTAATTTCTCATATTAAAGATATTTGAACAACAAATGAAATAATTTGTTTGGAATAAATGGATTTCATTTGCAATAGCCTTGATGTTTTTGTTGTGGGCTTTATTGGCTATTGGGCCCAAATAACAGGAAAATTCAATTAGTAAATGAATAATTGAATATTTGAGAAAAGGAAAATATGGAAACCTCTAGAAGGCACATCTAAAGAGGATTTCATGCCTCTTGGGTTCCAAGGAGTCCAAAGTTGAAAAAAGAAAGAAAGAAGAAAAGAAAAGATTAATTAAGTATTTCTTTATTAAGAAAGAAATTGAAAACAATGGTAAAATGTGGAAAACAAGTGAAAAGATGTGTAATTGAGTTATTCTGCGTGAAATTTCGTATCCCAAGAATTCCTAATGATAAAAGGAATACCAATGAGGAAAATAAAAGAGAAATAAAGAGAAATCCTCAAAACGAACTATTTTAATAGGAAATAAACAAGATAATGAGGAATAACGAAGAATAATGCATTAAGATGCATCTAGAAGGTTAATGAGTATCCAATAAAAAAAGGAATTTCGAATTATTAGAATCCCTTGGGGTCCAAGGAGACCAATGAATAAAAGAGGAAAGAGAAAATACACATAATAGAAAATAAGAAGATAATGTGAGTATACAATTAATGTATTATGTGGTATTGCTAAAACGAAAGTAATTTCTATTAAAGGAAAATAGGATTTTGTGCCTAAGGATTGAAAAGCAAGAAACAAAGAGAATAAGTGGGAAAATTTTCGAAATCCTAATATCAAAAGAAGAAGGAATAATAAAGAAGTATGAGAGAGAGAGAAAGATAGCTTCTTAATGAAGGAATTACATTCCTATTAGGATGGGGACTTTTTTCCTCTTGGAAGAACGTCTTTGGGCATGGATATCCTCCCCTATATAAGGGGGTAAGACCTAAGGCTGAGGTCCAACGCACCTCTCTCCCACTTCCTCTTATTTGTTGCACGTAAAACCCTAACGAGGGAATAGTTATACCCATAGAGCAATAAAGGATGGTTTTGTAGTCTTGATGGAGGCAGGGAGACTCCATGACAACTTAAGACCGATCAACTACCAACCCAGTCCCTTTGTCTTTGCACATCTTCCATTGTAGGTATGCAAAATCACGGTGAGTGCAACAACAATCAATAACTGATCCCGCGCTTGAGTGGCTACCTTGACTATGACCAACAACACCCTCACATGCGCAGAGGCACGACAGAGGCTGAGGAACAGTCCTGGAAGTCGAAGAGGTCGAGAAGGAGGAGTCGGAGCCGCGCCTAGGGTTGCAGGTTGACGGTTAGGGCGGCAGCCAGCCGCTAGAGCAAGGAAGGAGAAGGGAGGAGAGGCGTTTGACGGTCTTGCCCTCTGTGGGCTAAGCAGCTGTCCAACTTACCCAAGGGCAGTTTTGTCATTCAATTATAACACCAAATCGGTGGCGAGCTATTGCATGGGAACTTGGCGACGTGGCGATCTCTGATTGGTCGGAAGGTATTTTTCTTGCAAAATTCATATCTAATAATCGGTAGCTCGGATGGATACGAATAAAATATGCTTTTTGCTCAGAAAAATGAGAGGAATGCAATAAAAATATGTTTAGAAACTAATTCCTCTTTCTATGTGAAAAGTAGTGTAAATTATCATCTTTATCGAATTAAAGATTAAGAAACTCTATTTTGAAATGAATAAAGTGTTTAATAGGGTTTAATGGGTCATTAAAGTTGATAATAACCTGTTAAGTGTAAAAAGGTACTTTAAGATCGAAAAGGATGATCTTTGCATGTAATTAGTTTAAATTAGAGATTATGTGCATAAATATGCTTGAAATTTGAAAAGTACATAAAGTTATCATCTTTGATGATTTAATTGATGAAAAACCCTTAGATTTGATGATAGATGGATTTCATGTTGTTCAATGGATAATTCAAGCCAATATGAACCTATTGTTGATAAATGTGAAGATAGAATCTAAAAAGATGATCTTTTTATATAATTGGCTTAATTTAGGGTTTCGTGCATGAATATGCATTAATGAGCTTGAAAACCCTAATTTAGGTGAATATGTCTTTTAATTGTTTTAATTGTTCAAATCCATAAATAAATAGGGATATGATGATCCTAAGTCAATTTGGGTATAAAAGACTATTAAAATGGATAGTTGAGCAATTAAGGTTCATATAAGTAGAAAAGAGTATTTTAGGGTTTGTTGACCTAAAAGGGATAAAGTTTGAGAAATTAATCTAAGAAACCCTAATGAATATTAATGAAACCTTAATGCTGATTAGAAACCCTAGAAAGTGAATCCAAGTCAATAAAGTATATTCTTGATAAAGTGTGTAATAAATAAAGTACATATTCTTTTCAGGAATTATGTGATTGTTGATTTGCTTGTTTGGATTGCATTCTTGGTTGGATTTGCTTAACACTTGTGAAATCATCAAATTAGGTATGTGGTTATGCTTATGATTATACCGACTAGTTTTCCGAGGATTTGATCGACGTTTCCCTCATGGCTTGAAATAACTATTGGATGCTTTTATTTCATGCAACTATAGAGTGACTATGACTATCACTATGAATATACATGTATAACTGGCTAGATCTGGGTCCACCTCTGTGACTTGTAAAGGCTAAAAAGGGGTAACCTAAAGTAAGGTATAGGTTATCATGGGTTAGAAATTGGGCTACCAAATGTAGTGCCATGAGACCCATTAGCCTGCCATGAGTTAAGGAGTGGGCTACTTACGAGTAGTGCCATGTGACTCAACCCTAGAAACTGGTTCACCTATAGGTGGGACCATGAGGGGTTTAATGGGGATCTACCATAAGGAGGGTAGTATCCAGGTCCACTGCAGGGATAGCACAGAGGATAGGGTACTCATGGATCAAGGAGTTATATTTAAAATGTAATCATGGTTGTTAAATGATTAATTGAATGATTACATTGTTATCATAGTTGCACGTTTATTGTTTCCCCCACATACCAGCTTCGGCTGACCGAAATTTTGTTTGTCGGCGTTTTAGGTACAAACCAAAAGGACAAATAGTAAATCATCATATTGTGAAATACGTGAAGTAAAATACAAGGAGAATTAGTTAGAATAGAATCCATAAGTGGATAGAAGTTTAGAGATCCAAGTTTTAAAAAAGGTATGCAAAAGTTTATTTTCTTACAATTTTCCCATTTAGTCTGTTAACATTTGATAATTATTTTTGGTTAATTGTCGAACCTTTGATCCGGAAGTTATGGGTGCGACTTCGACTGCTCGATCTCCCTTAATTGGGGGTTATCGGGAGGTGGGGTCGTAACATTTGGTATCAGAGCATAGGTTCCTCACTTAACCATTAATAATTTTTAAATTTTACGAACTCCATAGAACCCAAGGGAGTTATTAGAGGATTATCAGAAAGACGGAGGTGTCTAGAAAAGGATCACAACTGGGGGCTGGCAATATTTTCCTCCGCATGGCTAGTCGGAATATGGGGACTCCTGGATCCGTGTGACTGCCTGGCCAAAGTCTTAGGGTATGAATCGAAATAAGATACCTTTAGGACTTTCTCATCTTATTCATTCCTTCTCAACTCAAATTATGTTAAGGACCTTAAGGATTAGGGTTTCCTCTCTTCTCCTCACCCTCTTGAGGTATGGGTAAAGTTAATAAGGTCTAAGGAATCCTCCACCAAATTAATGAAAAGCATGTAAATAAGATGTCATGGACATATGCTTAATAGATTAAGCACAAACTAAAGAATAGATACATGATTAGGTTGTATGACATAAGTTTTCATGTCCTCAGAAGAGATCTGAGGCTAGACCTTCTTGTCAGGAGGATAAGTGAAGAGAGTTAGTCTTGGAGATAGAGATCTCCATTGCAAGTAGAGACCTGGCACATCCTATGAGGATGATGCTAACCCTAACTCTAAGTGAAGGTTAGAGAGAGAGATGGCATAATGAGTTAGACCAGGTGTTTGAAAGGACATGCCTTTGGGATGTCGTATGATCCATGGGTGACGTAGCACCGTTGGCAACCCAACCCTGGGAAGGGTCATGCATGTTAGAGTGAAGGATAGCTCCTTTATTGATGAGGTTAGAGAATTGCCTATGGAAACCCCATGATCTTATATGGGCCTAATAGGAACCTAGAATGTATCTGTAGTGCAAACAACATGTTGAAGCCCTAGCCGAGAGAGTTTGGTGGATAGCTTATGTGATAAGCATAAAGGGCTATGGATAACCTTGAGGAAACCTAAGATGAGCATAAGATTCACTCAGGTAGGGGCATGCTTATGAGCTTGATCCCTCATGAAGAAAGGACCTCTTATAGAGAGGTTGTTTGTAGGATTAACTCTAGAGAGAGAGCATGACCCTAGGAAAGAAGGTTGGTGTAAAGACCAAGTCTCTACTAAAAGTCATGGCAAACAAAAACACCAATGGTGTGGCAGTGGAAGAATAAAATCTTGACTTAATTCAAAATGTATAAAGAGTACATTATAAAAATTTCCCAAATGGGAGTACAACTTTATACAAGCATAGGATCTAGGTAGCGGAAAACTTAGACTAATACAACATTGTCTCCAAACAACTACTCAAAACATAAAAACATTTATGATCAAGCAACTATGTGTTCCTCATCTTCTTCTCCTATCCTTAGCCTTAGGTTCACCAAGCTTCCATGCGCACTCTGATCCTAGCCCGGAAGGTTGGGGTCATCCAACAAGAGAAAGATAAAAGGTATGTGTTAAAAATAGGATAAAGGCAATCAATAAGCTAAGAAAAAATATTCCATTAAGGGATTTCAAGAGGAGAGAGACCAATGAGTAAATAAGGATTTAGAAAACTGCCACATTTTAATATCAACAAATATCACCTTTGCATGAATATAAATTATGACTCAACATCCTCTCAATGTAGGGTGAGGCACCTACCGGACCTCACCAATGGCAGGGGGACTACAACCCCAGTGCCTAAAAAGTGGCAGGGGGACTAAAACCCCAGTGCCTAATATATAAAATGGCAGGGGGACTAAAACCCCAGTGCCTAAAAAGTGGCAGGGGGACTAAAACCCCAGTGCCTAATATATAAAATGGCAGGGGGACTAAAACCCCAGTTCCCGGCAGGGGGACTAAAACCCCAGTGCCCTGTGGGTGGTTTGTACTCATGTACACTACATTGTCAATTGGCCAATAACTATATCATGCATAAACATTCACTTGGCAGTAGAGTGAAAAGTATATAAAGATAACAACACAACATTGGGAATAAAACCCAAGAATAAAATAAATATGCCATCATAGTCCACAACCATATCCAAGAGTTCCAAGAATTAAAAGAGTCAACAAGCATCAACATTATACAATGCTTCCAAATATTTCCAAAAGAATGAGCCACATAGGCAATAACAAGGTTACAACATTTCCATGTAAAAGAGGCAACAAATGTAGTAGCATGATTCACATGTTTCAATTGGATTAACCACAATGGCATTAGAAGCATAAAATAAGTAAAGAGTCAATAAATGCAATTAGAGGGATAATCAGGCTAGCACAATAATGATTGTGGGGTTGGAAAAGTCCCAACTGAGAGATTAGGATTGTTTGCACAATAACATTCACATTCATCCATAGAGATCACATATATGAATAGGGTCCGCATAATAGGAGCCACATACTAGAATAGGGTGCACATACATAGGGGTCACATACATAAAATAGGTTTCACATACAAAATAGGGCTCACATACCTTAGTTTATATTCATAACCATCACATCCACCAAACTGATTGAATCCAAACCATAATCCCTAGTTATGAACATTACACATGAATTAATATATGTAAAAACATAAATCATAGGAAAAAAACCCTAATTTTCTACCTTGAAAACCAAAGGTCGATTTGTGACTCACAACCTTGACCAAACGATTATACATACTCTCCTTATTAACAAAACATATTTTATTTTACAAATCGGAGTTAAAATGAATTAATTATGTATTTTAAAACATTTAACATACTAAAAATTCCATTCAAAACAAACTTCGAAAAAGGAACCAGATTCATGACTCAAAAACCATAAAATCAGATCCTACGTTAAAAATCCTTTCCATCGACTATTTATTCATATTTTTCTGACCAATGGTTGATTTACTATGAATTAAGTAAACCCAACCAATCAGAAATTAGGAAAAAGCCACATATGCAAAAATAAAAACAAATTGGGCGCCACAGTGGCCGGACCCATGCTGACATGGGCCAATCAGCTTTGGCCATGTCAGTCGGTCCAGGCTCGCTAGGCCTTGGTCAAAGGCGGATAAACAAAGAGGCAAAAGACCATTTATCCCTCGGTCGTCAACTCGATTTAAGCCAAGTTTCGAGGGTAGCAATGTCATCTGAACTTCGCAACATCCCTCGGCGAGATAACAAACCCAAAAGCGAAAAGTCTTTATTGCCCCTGCAGAGCAATTCGTGAAATCAGTGGCGCGGGGACACCAAGGTCATTCCCTGACTTGCGTTCATCGTTCGCTAGCCATGGCGATGGCAGGTATCTGGAGCTCGACTCCTCGACCCCAACTCGCCATGAGGGCGCAACTCCACGAACTGAACCCGAGAAGAGAATTCCCATGGTCTCTCGAAGTCAAAGAGCCCGATCATTAGCCGATACTTGCTCGAGAGGCCAAGAAACCATGTCGACCTGGCCGGGAAACAGAGGAAACGGAAAACCGATCAAAAGCTTGAATCCGAGGAGAAAGATCAGAGATGGGCACTCCAACGTGTTCGTGGACGCAAGCCGGGTCGAGACCAAGCATCACGACAGGCGGAGGTCCACTTAAAATGGGGAAACGCCCGGCGGCGGCGGAGCTTCACGGCGGCTCTAGTGGTTGCGGTGGTAGGGGGCATTGCGAGGCAACCCGATGGTAGAAACAGGAAGAGGGAAGGTCGAGGATACTCACCGGAGAAGGAATTGGAGTGGGGTGGTCGGGAGGATGAGTCCTTGGAAGTCATCGCCGGAGATCCATCTCGAACAGGTCCGGGTCATCAGGGGTCGTTCAGGAGAAATTGAAGGGAATGAAGGGGCGCTAGAGGGCAGATGGTGCTTGTCGACGCCATATCTAGGTCGGAGAGTGACCCTTGACTATGCTGTGAGTCGGCGTGGAGAGGGGGTGAGAAGCTGAGAGAGGCATTTCGCCTACAGACCACCTCGAAGGTCGAGTAAAGTGTTACTGAACCCGTCGCGGGGAGACGATTCCAAAGGGGCCGAGATCGCTCATAACGGTGGAGAAGGGAGAGAGAGAGACGCGGAGGAGCTGGGGCGCCGCGCCTGCTCAAATGCTGGAGGAAGAAGAAAGGTTCGCGCCCGTTGGATCGAGTCCAGATCCAGTCTTGACCGTCGGATGGGAAGTCCACCATGGACCCGGGCGCGTGACAGGAAAAATCGGCTGAACCATAGCGTTAGGCATCTATTTAATGAAATCGATTTAAGAAAATGGTCACACTATATTCAATACTTATAAAATGGATTTGAAGGGTCAAATGAACTCCAAAAGCCACAAGATTTAAACCATAGGTTCATAATGACGCATATTGCAATGCTATGCAATCACTTTCTTGTTTAATGCATAATAAGGCCCTTAATAAATATATAGCTCATAAAAGAGTATAATAATATATTAAAAGGAATGAATTATATAAAAAGACTACATTAATAAGAAACATGTGAGTAATCTCGAGATATTAAACACATTAGGGTTCAAATAATCATTTCTCAACAAAATAACATATTAATATGAATTAAAATCATATTTCGAGGAGAGAGAAACAATAAAGGTTAATTACACTCATAATTAATTACATTACATATTATTATTAATATATTTATCCAAAAAGCTCCAAATAAATATTATCTACTTATTTCCATCCTTAATGGCCAAATTACATTATTAACCTCACTTATCTACTAAATTGGGTTATTTATGCAAACACCCCTCCATTATCATAAATGAGGGGAAAAGGTGATTTTAAACATCGAATGTGCTCAAATTGCACAAGGGGTCCAAAAAGAATAGAAAACAAGGGAAATTTATGAAAAAGGTCCAAATGGACTAGAAAGCAAAGAAAAGCTCAAAAGTGGGTAAATTGTAGGGAAGACCCTAATATTCAGTATGTTACAGCACACCACACCTTAAAGAGGATTTCGTCTCGGAAATCACAACAAGAGGAAAGAAAGGGTGGGTGTGCAACTTCCCAACCTTAAACACTAGGTTATAAACCTTAATCTAGGGTACAACACGAAATCTACATAAGTCATGTGTTACTAAGGTTTCCACAAAACCTATAGCCTTTTATTAAACTTAAACTAACATTTTTGCCTTATTAATATAATCTACATCATGAAGAGGTATCTTATATATTATACTACTACTTGTGCCACATTTTATTCAAAACAATTACATCTAAATATTTTATCATGGGTATTACCCTCATCCAGGGTTTTAAGCACAATTAGGGTTTACTAAGCCATTTCAACATTAATTAATGTATTAGATCACAAACCTTAATTACATGAATTCATTTTCCATTTTCCTCTTAAATCTATCATGTAGAGCTATCACCAATTATTTTGTAGAAAAAGTTAATATTATCCAACAATTTATTAAGTCTATAATATTTCCAAATAATGTTCATATTACACATTTTCATATCATCTTTTTATACTCATCTTAATGACATCATTAATCATTTTCTTCCATTATACTACATATTATGAATTATACATATTTTAATACACATTAGGCATTTATGAATATTTATGTGAATCCAATTATCCATTATCATGCTTGAGTCATTATATTCATTTTAGTGAATAGGATGTAACCCATTAAATATTAATGAATTAATTCATATATCAAATTATGATGAGGTGTTCATTAGAGGTCAAGGTGATATACCTTATATATATTGATAACTTAGTGGCTATAATCCATTTACATGCATTAAGGTATATTATGTGACGATGACACCTAATGTCACTAATGTATCATGAAAACATTAAGGGTATACACATTGTTAAGGCTAGATGAATACATCTTAGGGTTTAGGTCAACATGATCATTACATGTTAAAGCATCCTTAGGGTGCATTTTACCATACACATTTTACCATTAGGGTGACTTAATCAAAACTAGGTATATTCACATATGAATAATTAATGATTATGTGCATCAAGAGTATATTAAGGTTCGAGCATGAGAATTATATGACTTATCCATTTGTTCATAAGCAAACAATATGAATTACAAACATATTAGGTTTGTTCAACTCTCACTAAACCCATGGCTAAGGAGTTAGAGTTTCTTGATTTCAAGGCATTGAGGGACTCCAACCCCCTAAAGAGGATTTCGTCCTCGAAATCAACAACTCCAAAATCTATCAAGGAACTAACATTACCTTTACACTCAAAAGGTTGACTAAGTCAAACTATTTTAAGGGTATAACATCCAACATTAAAAGTCTTACTAAAATCTATCTTCCAACTCAAGGTATAGCATAGGGTTCACTAAACCTTAAACATGGAAATCTAAGGCTCATATAAGATACTTAGGATTACAAGATGATTTTTGTTTGAGAAAAGAAATCAAATCATCGTATAAGAGTTATAAAGGTTACTCAACAATAAGGTAATGTCTAAAGGTAGACTATTTTGAGCTGTCCGTTTCAGATCAGGCCAGGCCAGGTCATATGAGCTCAGGAGTCCTCGTGACCAAGCTAGTGGGATGGAGGAAAATATTGTCAGCCCCCAAGCTCTGACCCTTTCTAGACACCATCACTTTCAACTTCTTGCTCTAATAGCTACTCAATAGACATTTCACCAAAAAGTTGACAAATTTTATTTTTAGTTAATTATTATTAGGATACTAAATCAAACTTTCATGCTAGGTCAACTCTAAGGTGAAAAACTAACTAAAGGGAAACTATATAAGATAAGGGTTCTATCTAGGAGACAATTTTGAACTAGTCAAGAATCCGATTACCTTGATGCTCTGATACCATGTTGTAAAGACCAAGTCTCTACTAAAAATCATGGCAAACAAAAACACCAATGGTGTGGCAGCGGAAGAATAAAATCTTGACTTAATTCAAAATGTATAAAGAGTACATTATTTTCCCAAATGGGAGTACAACTTTATACAAGCATAGGATCTAGGTAGCGGAAAACTTAGACTAATACAACATTGTCTCCAAACAACTACTCAAAACATAAAAACATTTATGATCAAGCAACTATGTGTTCCTCATCTTCTTCTCCTATCCTTAGCCTTAGGTTCACCAAGCTTCCATATGCACTCTGATCCTAGCCTGGATGGTTGGGGTCATCCAGCAAGAGAAAGATAAAAGGTATGTGTTAAAAATAGGATAAAGGCAATCAATAAGCTAAGCAAAAATATTCCATTAACGGATTTCAAGAGGAGAGAGACCAATGAGTAAATAAGGATTTAGAAAACTGCCACATTTTAATATCAACAAATATCACCTTTGCATGAATATAAATTATGACTCAACATCCTCTCAATGTAGGGTGAGGCACCTACCGGACCTCACCAATGGCAGGGGGACTAAAACCCCAGTGCCTAAAAAGTGGCAGGGGGACTAAAACCCCAGTGCCTAATATATAAAATGGCAGGGGGACTAAAACCCCAGTGTCCGGCAGGGGGACTTAAACCCCAGTGCCCTGTGGGTGGTTTTTACTCATGTACACTACATTGTCAATTGGCCAATGACTATATCATGCATAAACATTCACTTGGCAGTAGAGTGAAAAGTATATAAAGATAACAACACAACATTGGGAATAAAACCCAAGAATAAAATAAATATGCCATCATAGGCCACAACCATATCCAAGAGTTCCAAGAATTAAAAGAGTCAACAAGCATCAACATTATACAATGCTTCCAAATATTTCCAAAAGAATGAGCCACATAGGCAATAACAAGGTTACAACATTTCCAAGTAAAAGAGGCAACAAATGTAGTAGCATGATTCACATGTTTCAATTGGATGAACCACGATGGCATTAGAAGCATAAAATAAGTAAAGAGTCAATAAATGCAATTAGAGGGATAATTAGGCTAGCACAATAATGTTTGTGGGGTTGGAAAAGTCCCAACTGAGAGATTAGGATTGTTTGCACAATAACATTCACATTCATCCATAGAGATCACATATATGAATAGGGTCCACATAATAGGAGCCACATACTAGAATAGGGTGCACATACATAGGGGTCACATACATAAAATAGGTTTCACATACAAAATAGGGCTCACATACCTTAGTTTATATTCATAACCATCACATCCACCAAACTGATTGAATCCAAACCATAATCCCTAGTTATGAACATTACACATGAATTAATATATGTAAAAACATAAATCATAGGAAAAAAACCCTAATTTTCTACCTTGAAAACCAAAGGTCGATTTGTGACTCACAACCTTGACCAAACGATTATACATGCTCTCCTTATTAACAAAACATATTTTATTTTACAAATCGGAGTTAAAATGAATTAATTATGTATTTTAAAACATTTAACATACTAAAAATTCCATTCAAAACAAACTTCGAAAAAGGAACCAGATTCATGACTCAAAAACCATAAAATCAGATCCTACGTTAAAAATCCTTTCCATTGACTATTTATTCATATTTTTCTGACCAATGGTTGATTTACTATGAATTAAGTAAACCCAACCAATCAGAAATTAGGAAAAAGCCACATATGCAAAAATAAAAACAAATTGGGCGCCACAGTGGCCGGACCCACACTGACATGGGCCAATCAGCTTTGGCCATGTCAGCCGGTCCAGGCTCGCTAGGCCTTGGTCAAAGGCGGATAAACAAAGAGGCAAAAGACCATTTAGCCCTCGGTCGTCAACTCGATTTAAGCCAAGTTTCGGGGGTAGCAATGTCATCTGAACCTCACAACATCCCTCGGCGAGATAACAAACCCAAAAGTGAAAAGTCTTTATTGCCCCTGCAGAGCAATTCATGAAATCAGTGGCGCGGGGACACCAAGGTCATTCCCTGACCTGCGTTCATCGTTCGCTAGCCATGGCGATGGTAGGTATCTGGAGCTCGACTCCTCGACCCCAACTCGCCATGAGGGCGCAACTCCACGAACTAAACCCGAGAAGAAAATCCCCATGGTCTCTCGAAGTCAAAGAGCCCGATCATTAGCCGATACTTGCTCGAGAGGCCAAGAAACCATGTCGACCTGGCCGGGAAACAGAGAAAACGGAAAACCGATCAAAAGCTTGAATCCGAGGAGAAAGATCAGAGATGGGCACTCCAACATGATCGCGGACGCAAGCCGGGTCGAGACCAAGCATCATGACAGGCGGAGGTCCACTGAAATGGGGAAACGCCCGACGGCGGCAGAGCTTCACGGCGGCTCTAGAGGTTGCGGTGGTAGGGGGCATCGCGAGGCAACCCGATGGTAGAAACAGGAAGAGGGAAGGCCGAGGATACTCACCGGAGAAGGAATTGGAGTGGGGTGGTCGGGAGGATGAGTCCTTAGCAGTCATCACCGGAGATCCATCTCGAACAGGTCCGGGTCATCGGGGGTCGTTCAGGAGAAATTGAAGGGAATGAAGGAGCGCTAGAGGGCAGAGGGTGCTTGGCGACGCCATATCTAGGTCAGAGGGTGACCCTTGACTCTACTGTGAGTCGGCGTGGAGAGGGGGTGAGAAGATGAGAGAGGCATTTCGCCTACAGACCACCTCGAAGGTCGAGTAAAGGGTTACTGAACCCGTCGTGGGAAGACGAATCCAAAGGGGCCAGGATCGCTCATAACGGTGGAGAAGGGAGAGAGAGAGACGCGGAGGAGCTGGGGCGCCGCGTCTGCTCAAATGCTGGAGGAAGAAGAAAGGTTCACGCCCGTTGGATCGAGTTCAGATCCAGTCTTGACCGTCGGATGGGAAGTCCACCATGAACCCGGGCGCGTGACAGGAAAAATCGGCTGAACCATAGCGTTAGGCATCAATTTAATGAAATCGATTTAAGAAAATGGTCACACTATATTCAATACTTATAAAATGGATTTGAAGGGTCAAATGAACTCCAAAAGCCACCAAATTTGGACCATAGGTTCATAATGACGCATATTACAATGCTATGCAAACACTTTCTCGTTTAATGCATAATAAGGCCCTTAATAAATATATAGCTCATAAAAGAGTATAATAATATATTAAAAGGAATGAATTATATAAAAAGACTACATTAATAAGAAACATGTGAGTAATCTCGAGATATTATACACATTAGGGTTCAAATAATCATTTCTCAACAAAATAACATATTAATATGAATTAAAATCATATTTCGAGGAGAGAGAAACAAGAAAGGTTAATTACACTCATAATTAATTACATTACATATTATTATTAATATATTTATCCAAAAAGCTCCAAATAAATATTATCTACTTATTTCCATCCTTAATGGCCAAATTACATTATTAACCTCACTTATCTACTAAATTGGGTTATTTGTGCAAACACCCCTCCATTATCATAAATGAGGGGAAAAGGTGATTTTAAACATCGAATGTGCTCAAATTGCACAAGGGGTCCAAAAAGAATAGAAAACAAGGGAAATTTATGAAAAAGGTCCAAATGGACTAGAAAGCAAAGAAAAGCTCAAAAGTGGGTAAATTGCAGGGAAGACCCTGAGATTCAGTATGTTACAGTTGGAAGCCTAAAACCCCGAGATATGAGGAACAGTGGGGAGTCGAGGATGATGCGACCTAAGTGAATGATAGTCGTTGCCTCATGCATAATTCTTGGAGGCTGATGATATCTTGGTTGTCTTTAGAGGAACCAAACCCTAGAGAGAGGATTAGTCTGCTTATACCTTTGAACCTATGGTATAGATGAGAAGAAGAGTTCCATAAACCATGTAGAGGTTTAGTGATAGGTTGTGAGGCCTTATACCTTGATGTATGTCCTTGAGGAGGACCCAACTCTAAGTGTTGCTTGAGTTGAAGGATGACAGGAAGTGCATGTCATGCCTTTTGCATGCTGGATTCGTGGTTATAAGATAGAGCATGCAGTTGGACACCTTAAAGTGAACCTAGAGTTCCTAGGCCTATGAGGGGAAGTGGTATACCTAATGCTCATGACAAGAATTAAGTTGCTATAGTTTCGAGCATGATACTCCTCCTGTATAGAGAAAAAGGGAAGCCCCTTAAGTTTAAAGTATGCTCGATGAACCCCTCACGGCTAAGTTAATGACAAGGGAAGGTATGATCTTGATCCAATGTGGAGGATGAGGACAAGTATGACCTAACATGGTTTAGTAGGTGGTCTACATGTGCCTTGCATAACTTTCTAGGGTTAAGCATGCTAGACCCAAGGATGTTTGTGACCTTGTGGTCAAGAGTTGTAGTTTCCTCCCATCCTGGGAGAGGGACCCTTTTGTAGGGTATATACTAGTTTTTTTGGTTAAGGTAACCTAAAGAGGTTTCATAAGATCGTGAGAAGCTAAGTGAAAAGTACATGGTATGAGATGAACTTGTAGACCCATAGATATCCATCTCTAAGTTATTATGGATGTGTTACCATGGAGGTAATCGGTATGGGGCCTGACCAAGGTAGGCAGGTTGCCATGATCCTTATGAAGAGATGAAAGTTAGCCCATGAATGCAGAAAGAGAGATGATGAAGGTTTGGGTAAGGTTCTAAGTTGGACATGTACTATAATAGAATCCTCAGTCTATCCTAAGATCAGGTAGGGATAAGACCGATGGAAGTAGGAGTTGCCTAATTCCTTAGATACACATGACCATAGGGTCGGGAGATAACAACTATCATTGTTTGAGGGCCATGGGTTAGGAGATTGATCACCTTCGTGAACTCATGCGACCCAAAGGGTAGATGAGTAGGGCACTCTCTGGATGCATAAAGGGAAAAGGGATGACCCTAAAAGTGTCAGCATCCTATAGACCTAGAGGAGATGACCAAGGGATGTGTGTGGACCCAAGTAGGTTCAAGACTAGTTTTCTATGGAGGTAACTTTGATATTGAGATGATTGTGATGTAGAGACATAAGTTACACATTTCAACTTAGATTTGAAGGTATACTGGCAATGTGGGTTGTACCATCTCTACTTGTGGAACAGGTAGAACTTTGTATTTGGACGGCCACCAAATGCTTATTTCCTCTTGTTATGGGGGTGACAGATAGGATAGTACACGAGCCATACACCAAGGATAAAGATGACGTAGGTTAGAACGTTGCCACAAGATATGGGGACAAAAAGGATAACATACCCTAGTAAAGTGAATGATACACGGATGGTTTGCAACCACTAAGAGGAATGAGGTAGTCACCTTATGAGGATGTTTTTATCATGAGATATGAGTCATACAAGGTTGAGTTTGATCACCAAGAAGATTGGCTCAAAGTGTTCTCAATGAAGAAAGACTTAAAGTTCGAGTTTGAGACGATAAGTGAAATACATGGAAGTGTATGTCTTCAATGTTACCTAATACCTAAGGATGTGAAGCGGTAATGGATGCTCTGGTTGAGATATATCTGACTAGTTTGGCTAGAAGCTAGAAGAGGTGGTTAGGCTAACCCTAAGTTTGGAAAGAGGATATGTTTGGATAATACTCAGATGTAATAAGATATGTTGAACAAGTTAATGGTTGTTTGGTTAGCCAGCCTAGACCTTGATGAAATGAAAGGATGATTATAGAACCTCAAATGCACTTCTTTGGAAAGGAAGGTGATGAAACCTGAGTGGAGTGGTTTAGGGTTTTTGAGGAATCAATCTTAAGGAAACATGACATATAGGAAATCATGATTGAAGATAATAAGTGACAATAGTACTTTAGATGCCTAAGATGAGGTTGCATGTGGTATGTTTCCATGCATGACAGGAGGTGAAGGATGAGCACTGGTAACCCAGTGCATTGATATAAAGGATAAAGATTCCCTAAAGGGGAAAGGGAGTTCATCTTTATGGATGTTGTAAGTATCCCCAGGAACAAGGAAGGTCGAGATGCAATATGGGTTATGGTAGATCACCTTTCCTAGATGGCATGAGAAAGAAAGAGTTCTATCAAGGGAAAGATCTGGTTGAACTACCCATGAGAAAGATGGTTCAACTACACCATGATGAGAGTTCAAAGGTTCTGGAGTTTGACCTAAAGGTTCCCTTCCAAAAGGTGGAAGTAGGTACATAAAGAACTCGATGTTAGTACAGTTTATCACCCCTAACTAATGGTTAGTATGATCTAGACTAAAGGGTCTGATGAGAGCATATGTGCTCATTCTGGGTGATAGCTAGAGACAATTCTTGTCCTATGCAAGATGTGAAGTTAACCACCATAGCCAGTATCGGGATTTAAAGAAGCTATGTAAGAGAGGTTGTGTCGGTCACCACTTTAGTAAGGTGATGTTGGTGAAATGACCATGTGATGGTTAGAAAAGGACCACAATGTGTGTAGATGAAGTCGCTTTGATCGTGCAATGGTGAAAAGGAGCCTAGAGACGACTAGAGTCATGAGCAGATGCAAAGTAGAATGACATGCGGTTCACTATGGGAGAATATGTGACATGAAAAATTGACCCCTCTAAGTTATAGCTAAGAGAGTTGAGTCCCCGATGCATGGGTTCTTTTGACATGGTTTGGTGGGGAAGGTTAAGTTTGACCTTACCCCTCAGGATAAAGTAATGTGTGATGAGTTCCATGTGCCAATTTAGATTACTATGTGAGGTACACGACCATGTGCTGAGCAATGAACCTAGTGAGCCCCAAGGGAGGCTGAAATGGCCTGAGTCCACCTGTACAGTTTATAGACGCTAGGATGAAAGAACTCAGAGAAAAGAATATGTGATGATAAAGGTTCTTTGGAAGCGCCATGAGTACGGTAAAGCCACATAGGGGCCAATGATGGACATGGAAGAGTCTTATCTTGAATTTTTTGTTTGCTTGATAGAATTTTGAGGACAAAATTCCTATAAGAGGGGAAGGATGTTACAACCCCAATTTTTAAGTTCATTTGGTGAGAACTATAATTTCTCATATTAAAGATATTTGAACAACAAATGATATAATTTGTTTGTAATAAATGGATTCCGTTTACAATAGCCTTGATGTTTTTATTGTGGGCTTTATTGGCTATTGGTCCCAAATAACAAGAAAATTCAATTAGTAAATGAATAATTGAATATTTGAGAAAAGGAAAACATGGAAACCTCTAAAAGGCACATCTAAAGAGGATTTCGTGCTTGTTGGGTTCCTTGGGTTCCAAGGAGTCCAAAGTTGCAAAAAGAAAGCAAGAAGAAAAGAAAAGATTAATTAAGTATTTCTTTATTAAGAAAGAAATTGAAAATAATGGTAAAATGTGGAAAACAAATGAAAAGAGGTGTAATTGAGTTATTTTTGGTGAAATTTCGTATCCCAAGAATTCCTAATGATAAAAGGAATACCAATGAGGAAAATAAAAGAGAAATAAAGAGAAATCCTCAAAAAGAACTATTTTAATAGGAAATATACAAGATAATGACAAATAACGAAGAATAATGTATTTAGATGCATCTAGAAGGTTAATGAGTATCCAATAAAAAAAGGAATTTCGAATTATTACAATTCCTTGGGTTCTAAGGAGCCCAATGAATAAAAGAGGAAAGAGAAAACACACATAACAGAAAATAAGAAGATAATGTGAGTATACAATTAATGTATTATGTGGTATTGCTAAAAAGAAAGTAATTTCTATTAAAGGAAAATAGGATTTCGTGCCTAAGGATTGAAAAGCAAGAAACAAAGAGAATAAGTGGGATAATTTTCGAAATCCTAATATCAAAAGAAGAAGGAATAATAAAGTAGTATGAGAGAGAGAGAAAGCTAGCTTCTTAATGAAGGAATTACATTCCTATTAGGATAGGGACTTTTTTCCTCTTGGAAGAACATCTTTGGGCATGGATATCCTCCCCTATATAAGGGGGTAAGACCTAAGGTTGAGGTCAGTGAGATCCAACACACCTCTCTCCCACTTCCTCTTATTTGTTGCACATAAAACCCTAACAAGGGAATAGTTCTACCCATAGAGCAACAAAGGATGGTTTCGTAGTCTTGATGGAGGATGGGAGACTCCACGACAACTTAAGACCGATCGACTACCAACCCAGTCCCTTTGTCTTCGCACATCTTCCACCGTAGGTCTACAAAATCACGGTGACTACAACAACAATCAATAACTGATCCCGCGCTGGAGTGGCTACCTTGACGACGACCAACAACACCCTCACGTGCGCAGAGGCACGATGGAGGCTGAGGAATGGTCCTGGAGGTTGAAGAGGTCGAGTAGGAGGAGACGGAGTCGCGCCTAGGGCTGCAGGTGATGGCTAGGGCGGCAGCCAACCGCTAGCGCAAGGAAGGAGAAGGGCAGAGAGGCATTTGACGGTCTTGCCCTCCGCGGGCTAAGAAGTTGTCCAACTTACCCAATGGCAGTTTTGTCATTCAATTATAATTCCAAATCTATGGTGAGCTATGGCATGGGAACTTGGCGACGTGGCGATCTCTGATTGACCGGAAGGTATTTTTCTTGCAAAATTCATATCTAATCATCAGTAGCTCAGATGGATACGAATAAAATATGCTTTTTGCTCAGAAAAATGAGAGGAATTCAATAAAAATATGTTTAGAAACTAATTCTACTTTCTATTCGAAAATTAGTGTAAATTATCATCTTTATCCAATTAAAGATTAAGAAACTCTATTTTGAAATGAATAAAGTGTTTAATAGGGTTTAATGGATCATTAAAGTTGATAATAACATGTTAAGTGTAAAATGGTACTTTAAGATCGAAAAGGATGATATTTGCATGTAATTAGTTTAAATTAGAGATTATGTGCATAAATATGGTTGAAATTTGAATAGTACATAAAGTTATCATCTTTGATGATTTAATTAATAAAAAACCATTAGATTTGATGATAGATGGATTTAATGTTTTTCAATGGATAATTCAAGCCAATATCAACCTATTGTTGATAAATGTGAAGATAGAATTTAAAAAGATGATCTTTTTATATAATTGTATTAATTTAGGGTTTCGTGCATGAATATGCATTAATGAGCTTGAAAACCCTAATTTAGGTGAATATGTCCTTTAATTGTTGTAATTGTTCAAATTCATAAATAAATACAGATATGATGATCCTAAGTCAATTTGGGTATAAAAGACTATTAAAATGGATAGTTGAGCAATTAAGGTTCATATAAGTAGATAAGAGTATTTTAGGGTTTGTTGACCTAAAAGGGATAAAGTTTGAGAAATTAATCTAAGAAACCCTAATGAATATTAATGAAACCTTAATGTGGATTAGAAACCCTAGAAAGTGAATCCAAGTCAATAAAGTAGATTCTTGATAAAGTGTGTAATAAATAGAGTACATATTCTTTTCAGGTATTATGTGATTGTTGATTTGCTTGCTTGGATTGCATTCTTGGTTGGATTTTCTTAATGCTTGTGAAATCATCAAATCAGGTATGTGGTTACACTTATGATTATCCCAACTAGTTTTCTGAGGATTTGAACGATGTTTCCCTCATGCCTTGAAATAACTGTTGGATGCTTTTATTTCATGCAACTATAGAGTGACTATGACTATCACTATGAATATACATGTATAACTGGCTAGATCCGGGTCCACCTCTATGACTTAAAGGCTAAAAAGGGGTAACCTAGAGTAAGGTCTAGGTTATTGTGGGTTAGAAATTGGGCTACCAAGTGTAGTGCCATGAGACCCATTACCCTGCCATGCATTAAGGAGTGGGCTACTTACGAGTAGTGCCATGTGACTCAACCCTAGAAATTGGTTCACCTATAGGTGGGACCATGAGGGGTTTAATGGGGATCTACCATAAGGAGGGTAGTATCCAGGTCCACTACAAGAATAGCACAGAGGATAGGGTACTCATGGATTGCGGAGTTATATTTAAAACATAATCTTGGTTGTTAAATTATTAACTGAATGATTACATTGTTATCATAGTTGCATGTTTATTGTTTCCCCCACATACCAGCTTCGGCAGACTGAGTTTTGTTTGCCGGCGTTTTAGGTACAAGCCAAAAGGACAAACAGTAAATCATCATATTGTGAAATACATGAAGTAAAATACAAGGAGGATTAGTTAGAATAGAATCCATAAGTGGATAGAAGTTTAGAGATCCTAGTTTTCAAAAAGGTATGCAAAAGTTTATTTTCTTACAGTTTTCCCATTTAGTCTGTTAATATTTGATAATTATTCTTGGTTAATTGCTGAACCTTTGATCCAGAAGTTTTGGGTGCGACTTCGACCTCTCAGTCTCCCTTAATTGGGGGTTATCGGGAGGTGGGGTTGTAACACCATCATAATGTGATTTCTCGAGCCAAGAGGAATCACGATCATCTAGGTCCACATCACAGGAAACCTGTACAAGATGAACTCTGTGCTCTGCCATTATGGGTTTGATCAACTTATCTCCATGATTGATCGACTCACCATCAGGCCGGTTAGTTAGGTGCCACCAGCCGATCATCTCACGCCTCCAGCCGATCAGTTCACTGGTCGTTGTGCATCTCCTCAGGTCCCCTCCCGCTTACCTTGAGCTTGTTGTATGGATCGCCAACCGATCGGTTCACGCCTTGGACCGATTGTCTCAGTTGTCGTTAGATTGTCCTCCGTTCTTTGACATTACATGAAATAAAAGATCTATCCAATTGTACATTTCAAAAGGGAAACCTCGAGTTAAATTCGGGGGGAGAAAAGGTAGGAAATAAATCTTGAGTTAGCTCGAGTTACATCAGGAATAGGATATAGGGAATTGGTGCATAGACTGAGATGCAAGAAATCACATTCAACCAAGCATACATAGGGTTTATTGGCCATAATCACGCTATACATCCACCACAAAACTCATTTAAGGGCGACGCATCGAGTGCATTCATATTACATATCATACATGTAAATTGGAATTTGTGGATTTAGGATTGGACAAGCATAAAGCCAATTTTATTCACATCGTATGGAATAAATAAAGGCGACAAAACAAAATTGATCACATCGATAATCCTAAAGTATAGAGTAGTTGACGTGGCTCTGATACCAATGTTGGTTTATAGGGGAGACAGAGAAGGTAGCGGAAATAATAAAAAAATCTCCCAAACCCAGAATAAAGGAATTGCGTCAACATCTATACATTAGGAAGGATGGTTTGTAGAGACATACCTTATCCCGAGGCTTGCTCGGGGACGTTACCTCATGGCTTGTGCGGTCTTCACATCCAGTCTTTGACGGTGTCTGTGCAGCTCCTGGTCTCACCGAGACTGTCGGGATTGACAACTGTCCTTCGAGCGGTAGAAGTCTCCCGCCTCTGCAATAGTCCACACGGACCACCTAGAACTCTGATTTCCTTGTCGCATAAGGCACCGGAAGCAGTCACACCCTCCTATCGACGTACTAGTCACCGACACACTCTCCTACCATCAGTCACTTTTCCACAGCTATCTTTCCCTTGTTGTGCCTCCCTTATCGGGTAGCACTTTCTCGGGCTCTACTGGTTACCACAACTAGAGAGAACGACAACTTTGCAGAGCAACTGATGTTCTGAGTTGTACTTTGAGAAGCCCCCAATACCCCTATATATAGGAGGGTCATGGGATAGGGTTCTCTTCCACGGGAAATGTGGGATTAAAGTAGGAGTAGAAGGGTTCAAGATTTTCCACAAAACAACCAATTGTGCTAGTTGAACCGATCGTTTCAAGCATGAATGAATCGGTTGGGGACCTGAGCCGATCGGTTCACATCTGAACTAATCGGTTGGGGCACCTGAGATGATCGTTTCACTTCTGAAATGATCAGTTCACTACCCTAGTCAGTTCCTGATTGACTTTCCCTCTTTTGTTTTGAATTGATCCAAATACTAATATTTGTTCCAATCAAATTGGACAAGTGAAACAAAGAGAAATTTCTTGCCAACCTGAATTTCCCAACTTGCTCATTTGGACCAGTTGAGCCGATCGGTTCAACCCTTGAACCGGTCGGTTCAATCTGTCCTAAGTCGATCAGTTCATCACATGAGCCGATCGGTTGGGAGTGTAGACTGTGCAAAATCAGTCAATTGTTGTTTCAATCAATCTGATACTCTAACCAATCGGTCCAACACCTTGAACACTATGATATTGATCTATCAATTGATTGAGTGTTTAATTGAACTACTAAACTCATTTAGTAATCAATCTAAACATCATTTGTGGATAAACTCCTCTTCCAGGTTAAATCCTATGTGTGTGACCCTGCAAGTCCTTTTCACGTTGGAAGTGAAAGTCCATAACACTTATGACTTCAAAAGCAAAGAGCGGTGCCTAGTCGTACATCAGTGCTACCCAAGTGAAATAGAAAGTTGGAGAACAACTTTCAATCCTACAATCCGTGAATGATGTTACAGTGAATGTATAATTCCTTTGTCACTAATGTCCTGAATGAACTCAAGACATGGTACAATCATCCTTTCAACGTTCATCCATTTCCTTGATCTCAGAGTAGACTGGGTGAGATGTGTGTGACATCAATATCACATACTGATTCACACATGCATGCACATGCCTTTCTCAATCCTACTCATCAAGTGGCCATGGACATCAAACTCCCTTAGGAGGGACAAATCCCATATCTATCACTCACCCCTCAAAAGCCCCATGTGTCAAAGTCACCCAATCATCACCTTTATAACAACCCTTGTTTCAGGACTGTGTTTGATGATGTCAAAGTGTACCCAATGACATGTGTTGAGTGTAGTGATTTCAAGTCGAAGAATCACACTCACCACCATCACTGTGAGAGCTGACTGTGACTACCAAATCATGGTTCCATGTGTCACTCTCACGGTGGGTCTGTCCGATACACATGTTCTCGAACAAGTACCTATATGCTTGGTTTGATATCACTATATCATGACTAATGATATTCTGTCATCAACCAACACACAATCTAGTCTTTAGTGTTATTGATGTCTATTGTTATTTCCACAATAACAACTGACTAGGGACTAAACAAGAATGTATACTCTTAACATCTGTATGATCTCATCGTTTAGGTCCTCAACCCAAAAGCATACATCATCGAGTAAAACAATTCTTTAGACATCTATCATGTTATAGTATCATCTCAGAAACAGTTAAAACATATAAGATCATAAATTGCCTTTATTATTATTCAAATCATTTACAAAGTATCCCATTACAATCATCACAGGACTTGCTCTATGGGCATACATACCAACATCTTCATTGTGGTGGAGAATGTTAGACTGGTGAAATCAACTATGAAGGCATGGTCCAAGGACCTAACAGACCTACCTTCTTTGGTAAAAGTGTACTACCCTGATTATCTGGTGGCTGTGGAGGATTTGAGGTCTAATTCTCTTTAGATTGATGTCATTCAGAATAGAGAAGTGAAGGAAAAAAGGTTGTTGACACTAGAAAAAATGGAAGAGCTTATGTTCTGGAAAAGGAGCAGTCTAAAATGGATCACAAAGGTGACCACAATACTAAGATCTACATATGGATCTTAGGATGAATCATATGCATGACCACATACATAATTTTCTAAAGGAGAATGGCGAACCTACAGATGGCCCAGATAAAGTGGCTAAGGAGGCTATGGATTTCTACAAAAAGCTCTACAACTAAGAGAAATGTTTTGTTCGATGTGATATTCCACCTAAGAAGGTTATTGATGATATGAAAAGAGCCCTATGTGGATTATCTACATAGGGGGAGATTAGGCTGGCACTCTTCTCTATTGGCCCCTCTAAGGCACCTGACCCTTCCGATTTGAACGAGAAGTTCTTCCAGAAGAATTGACTCATTATTAAGGTGGATATTTTTTGTGTTGTACATTAGTTTCTTGTGGGTGTCTCTATGGTTAGGAAAGTGAACCATTCTTTCTTGAGTCTCATCTCATAAAAGAACCTCCCCACTTCCTTGGCTGACTACAAATCAATTGCTTGTTGCTCGGTGCTATATAAGATCATAGACAAGCTGCTAGTTAGGAGATTGAATAAGGTTCTACCAGAGGTGACTTCCCCAAACCAATAATCATTTGTACAAGGGATCTCCATCTCTGACAGTGCCCTTTTGACGAGTGAGATCCTCTTTGGCTTCAGTAACAAGAGAAAAAAAAACAAGGCGTGCATCAAAGTCAATTTGTCCAAAGCCTATGATCATGTAAATTGGGGCCCTTTATCGCTGGTCATGAAAGCATTGGGATTCTCTTCTAGGTGGATCATGATGATGAAACAATGTGTGGAGTCTAACTCCTTTTGAGTCCTAGTCAACAACATCCCCAAAGGTCTATTTTGTGCTTCCAACAGACTTACGTAAGGGGACCCCCTATTGCCGTTGTTGTTCACACTCATCAAGGAAGCCCTTACCCATCTTATTAAGAAGGCTGAGAGTACAAGTGCTCTAAATACCTTCATGTTGTATGGTATGCTTGTGCTATCACACTTGATATACACCGATGAAAAATTGCTATTTTGTTGTTGGCCATGCCAAATACTTGAAGACTACAAGGAAAATTGAGATGCTTTGGCAGATCGACCGGTTTGTACATCAGCCACATAAAATCTAGGGTGTACTTGTCAAGGTCATGTAACTATAGACATGGGAGACTGAAGGATGCAACCCAAATAGAGATTGGCTCCTTCCCAACTAGGTATTTGAGCATACCAATTGGATGGGGGAGAGGATCAAGCAGAGATTATGCATCTTTGGTGGACAATCTTAGGGAGACAGTAGATAGGTGGATGGGTTTGAATCTCTCATTGGCGGCCCGGGCCATCCTCATCCGATCAGTGCTCACAAGCAAGGTTTCTTTTTGGTGTAGGCAAGTTGAGATCCCCACGTTCATCTTGGACAAAGTGGAATCAATTTGCAGTAATTTCCTTTGGGCTAGATGTGGACATGTTGTTGCATGGATGGTGGTGGTGAGGTCGTACCACATGGGAGGTCTTAATCTTCTAGAGTTCCACCATATGTCTTTCAAGGCCTCCTATAATAAGATTGATACTTTCCTTTGCTCTAAAAAACTTCCTTGGACTATGTGGATGAGACATAGATACAAGGATTTTCTTGACTCTTTCTGCCTGACGTTGAGCTCCAGAGTATGGAGATCCATGATGAAGAATTGGACTCGCATTAAGAATGATTATACTCTAGTTGGGACGAGATGTAGAAGAACTTATCCTAAACTGTGGGAGATTCCTCTCGTTGGTCCTCATGTGCCATGACATCAACTGCTATGGAACTGATACAACATCCCCAAGTGGAGTTGCACCCTCTATAGAGGCATCATGGTATGACTTCCTACCTTGGCCCAATTACAAAGATGGGGTCTGGTGACTAGTGTTAGTTGTCTATTGTGCCATACTCATAATGAATCCCAGGATCACTTGATGTGGAGCTACCCTTACGTGAAACATATTTGGTGTTGGGTCACTTCGAAGATGGGTTGGGCTGGCAGACCCCCAACTAATTTGGCCCAGAGCCTTGAGTGGGTTCTTAGCAAGACTAGTAAGAATCATTGTATGAGATGCTTTGGTGGGATTTGTATTTCCAACATCTTATTTCACATTTGGAGGTAGCGGAACTCTAGGCTTCATGGGGAAAAAGAGAGAGATTCTTGCATCATTTTTTATGACAGTGTACATAGCCTTCACAGAGTGTGTAAGGTCAGACCGGGCTTAACCGGTGGCCTAGACTAGATGGTTAGAGAACATTGGGGTTTTTCTAGCTAATCCCCTGTGTATAGTATACGAGGCCCCCCCTATAATTTTTGAGTTGATATTAATATTTTACCTTATCCAAAACACAATGTGAAGATAACACGACTCTAAATAATAAATATTGATGGTAATGATGTAATCTTATAATAATAATAATAATAATAATAATAATAATAATAATAATAACAATAATAATAATAATAATAATAAAAATAATGGGGAAGAGGGATTGGGTTCTAATTGAGATTTCACGTACCCCTATGTTTATGATTTTTAGAAAACTACAAGATGTAGCTGAAGCTCTCAAAAGATGGAATAAGAAAGTAGTTGGATTTTTTTTCTCAAAGTATAAAGAGATGGAAATGAACATTTTTTCTTTATAGAGGGAAGTTGAATCCAAACTGGGGTATAGTATGAAACAAATAGATTTTAGGCTAGGTATGATGGTATTAAAGTTATGAGGGATGAGGAGAGTTTACTTAGACAAAAAAAGAAGAGTTCAACAATTGAAGTTGGGGGATAAAAACTCATCCCTTTTTATGCTTCTTTAAAATCCAAAAGGGTTAGAAACCATATTAATGTTCTTACATTTGAAGATGGGGGTATTTTTTATGATGTTGACTTGATTAGGGATAATGTGAGGAACTTCTATAGCAACTTGTTTAACAATTATCTAAACACTGAAGTGAATTGGAATAATAAATGGGTCTTACCTACTATATCAAAAGAGCAATGTGATGAGTTGAGAAAAGTGGTCACCAGATCTGAGATTGAAGATGTGGTTAAACTAATGAAAGATGATAGGGCACCAGGCCCTTATGGTTTTAATGTGGTGTTCCTCAAATCTATTTGGGAGATCATTGTTGAGGATATTATAACTTCTATTTAAGGGTTTTTAGCTCTAGGAAATTTTGAAAGAGTGTAATAGCACTCTTATTACTCTAATCCCTAAATTATAAGGGGTTGGTTGTTTGAAGGATTTTGGGCCCATTTCTCTACGTAATCTTGTTTACAAAGTCATCACAAAAATTATGGATAACATAGTGAAGTTTATTCTTCCTACTCTCATAGATCATAACCATATGGATTTCATCAATGGGAGGAGGATTGGTGATGCGATCATTTTGGGTAATGATGTTTTGAGCACTTTTGTGGGTTCTCAAAAAAACACGTGTATTAAGGCTGACCTAGGTAAGGCCTATGGCACAATTAGAAGGTATTATATTCTCTTCCTCCTTTATAAGATGGGATTTCCTAGATATTGGATTGAGTGGATCAGTGTGACCTTTTCTTTGACCTCTTATAGAGTGTTGGTGAATGGAAGTCCTTCTAACCAATTTATTGCCTCAAATGGAGTTAGAGAAGGAGAATCCATTATCTCCATTCCTTCTAGTGATAGCAATGCAATGTCTCACATATATTATAAATGATGTTGTGAGGAGTAGTGAGTTGAAACCTCTTTTTGCTTCTGAACAGATAAGTGCTTCTCATATAATCCATTCAAATGATCTTCTACTTTTTCTAAACTGATGACTAGAATGTGATTTTTTTAAAAGGTATTCTTGAGGTTTTTAGTGTGATCTCAGGTTTGAATCTAAATAATGTGAAGAGTCAGATCTTTTTGAGTAGGAATGCACAAAAGAGCAATATCAAACATTGAATTACACTCTCTTCCTGTTATACACTTGGGTTTACCTCTAATTATAGGTTTTTAACAAAAGGGATAAGTGCACCAATTCTAGACAAAATGAAAGGAAGGCTGGATTCTTGGATGGGTCTTTTTTTGTCTCAAGTGGGAAGACTGGAGTTGGTTATTTCTACTTTATCTACTTTCCACATTTTCTAGTCTTCAACTTTTCCACTACCTATGTCAGTGATACTAAGCATCGAACAACATATGAGGCACTTCATTTGGTATGATTCAGAGGAGAAGAAACACTTGCATTTTGTCTCTTGGAGGTTTATCAGTAGACCAAAAGATGATGGAGGTCTTGGTTAGATCTATAGAAAATTGATCTAATGTTGGTCTTCTTAAGAACCTTTGGAGTTGAGTCATTGACAAGGAGTCTTTGTGGGTCAAATGACTTCATAAAAGATATGTAAAAGATGAGTTTATCTTCCATCCTAGCTTTAGAGGAAAATCTTGAGTCAGAGGGATAACCTATTATAGGAGATTGAATTATATTTAGGAAGTGGTGATAGTTTCCTACTGTGTAAGTGACCCTTGGTTGAAGGGTAAGAAGAAACTCATCGATGTTTTGGATTCCCAGCTGGTCTTTATATTGGGAAGAGGTTTGAATTGCAAAGTCAATAGTTGCATTGTTAATGGTTCGTGGATCTGTGCTAACTTTAGAGTATC
The DNA here is from genome assembly GCA_963693085.1 of Alisma plantago-aquatica. NCBI lineage: Eukaryota > Viridiplantae > Streptophyta > Magnoliopsida > Alismatales > Alismataceae > Alisma > Alisma plantago-aquatica. Next base: position 823,810,357 of record OY856414.1, on the reverse strand, counting down.
TGAAGCTCTCAATAATGTTCTTTCAGAGCAAGGTAACCCTTCTTACGCTTTAAAGATAAAAACAACTTTTAGTTTGAAGAATGATTGGGAGATTTCAAGAAAGAAGTGTTAGAAGGTTTGTTGGGGGAAATGGATGTGGCCCGATGACACTCTTCAAAGGTGTTCTATTGTTCTTTGGAAGTTATTTCTAAGGAAGTTACCTACAATGGATTACCTAGAGAGAATGGGCTTTCAGATCATTTATAGATGTCCATTCTTCAGGATGAATGTGGAAAGTATTGTCCATATTTTCTTTGACTATGTTTTTGCTAAGGAGTTATGGAGGTGGTTTGATAGCAAGTGTGATTATCTTCCGTGTTCTCTTGAACATCTGCTTATGATGAAGAAGGAATTCAAAAGCCTAGCTATTTTTCTCATATACATGATATGGAGGGAAAGGAATGGAAGGATCTTCTTGGATTGAAATAAGGATACCAGGTTGATTTGGGACATTTGCTCAAATGATCTAAAAATAGTGCATAGTTAGTTCTTCATTTTGCTGTACATTTCTATTTTCTATTCTTTATACAGGTCTGTGATTGTAGTCTGCAATAATTGAATACCCTTTTTGAGATGAGTAAAGAGGCACAACACCCTATTCCCCACTAACAAAAAAATAATAATAGGGAAGAGTCTAAAACCTTTTTGTATTAGAACTCATTAAAAGAAACCTCAAAACCCAAATCTAATGGCAAAATCATTTTCCTTGTGTCCCATTTAGCTTGGGTGCCAGGTTTGAGTTTAATTGGGTGACCCTAGCTATCCTGATATAATTGGGGAAGAAAATACCAATACTAGTAGTTTCCTATATCATTTATGATGCAATTCTTGCATTGATTAATGACTTGTCTTTAGTTGGGTTGTCGTGTTGTTTTTATGCTAGTATGAAAACCTAGATTCGATTTGGGTCATTGGATTCTAATCATTTGGTTGATGCTTCTTCTCCTACCTCCAATTCTTTCTTTCACTCACAACATTAAATCAAAACTCTTCACTGATTCTTTCTCTTGAAATCTCTCTCTCTTCAATGTTTCCTTGAATTTTCTTTCCCCTCATGCTCCTTGCATCTTTCCACACCAACAAAACCATATATATATTGGGGTTTCTTATCTTTCACAACATGTTTTCACCTCATCTCCTCCTTTCCCTATTCCTAACCTACTTTCTCTCACCTTTACTTCTCCTCACCTTCTCAGGCATTAGACCATTGGAAAAGCATGCCTTGATCTCTGCCACATCACTTAGTATCCTTCACCAGTGCTGGTTTGGCCACTTTGCTTCCTAGGGATATTTACCCAACTCAAACCGTCCACGTCAAAGGCCTTGACTGATGACCATAGACAAGCTAGGAAAAGGCTTTTAATTTACCCTTCCATATGAACAAAGCTCCTTTCACCTTCAATTCCACTAAAATAGGTAAAGTTTGTGTTTTCCCATTCCGCCTTGGTTTTCCATGTTTTGGTACTATTATTGGTGTTTTAGCTCAACTTCTGGCCCGATGGCCTAACCTTTACCATCCACATCTTCCTTAGAAATTGTTGAACACAATATGTTTTGTTTCCAAGTGTCTTTCGATTTTTCCTCACTTTTCGATCTTCCTCCTCCTTACCGTTATGGTAGAAGGTATGTCGGGTCTCTGGTCATATCTAGGACTTGAGTCCAGGCTTTTGAATTTGGGAGGATCTTCTGATTCCATTCGATAAGTTATCTAGTTGTGAAGAAGGCCTATTCATGAGATTTAATCTTGTATTGTTGCCCTTTGGCGCTATTATTTGTGTTGGTAGAGGAGGAAGAAGACCCCTCACACATTCACTATTTCATCCCTATGTTGATTTTCATTTTGTCACGCCATCATGTGTAACATAGTCATTTCACTACTTTTTCTAATGTGTATTGGGTGTTCTTTGGTCCAATTGTGTGCGTGGCTTGTTTATTAGTCTAGGCCAATTGGCCAAGTCTGATTAGGCTAACACTGCTAGCCCTGAGAGGATAATGAATTACACGTGGACTTTTCTTGATTTTTGATTGCCTAGTATATAGAACATTCATAATAAATTATTTGTAGATCACAAAAATAAAATATAATATGTCTTGAAATTAGTATTACTTTCATCATATATCCAATCTAATAATGTGATTTCTTTAAGGATACATTTTAGTGGCTAAATTTTCTAAAAAACCATATATAATAATTTATAAGTCTAGAAAATAAGTAAAATATGCTACAAACTCAATAAAATACACCTACAAGATGGTATAGTTTCACAATCTAATTCATTAAATAATAAAAGACGATTTTTAGTATTTGAGTAATTGATGTGAAGTTACCCTAGTTCCATATATGTATGTAATAGGTGGCTTGAGACTTGATGTGGCACTAGAACTATTCCTGGTTATGTCTAGACACTATCTGAGGTATGTTACTACTGTATATGAGTTATATTGACAAACACCTAATTTATTTATCTCTCTCTCTTGATGTATGTTGCATCTTTATTTATCATATTTAGCAAATCACCCATATTTATCTCTTTCTTTTGGTCCTTTGGGACATAATGTCTTATACACTTTTCTCTCTCTCCTTTAAGAGGTTTACTCATGTGAATTAAATAATATGAATCTTTTATTCAATATTATTATTGACTATGAATAGTACTTTACTTCATCATGAAACCATAATTGTGGATATGAACTATTTATGCCACTTATGTGGTGTATGTTTTATATTTTCCATTTATGTGATGAAAATCTCATTGGTTCTATTCATATGACTATACTTTCACTTGACTCTACATTTTATGAATGCTTTGTGATTTCGTAGTCCTAGAGTAATGTAATGCTTTGGTTTTGTTGCATTTTATTCCCTATCAAATGTGTCTTTCCACTCATATTGCATATATGGGCACATCATTCCGCAAGGCGCACCTTGCCACCCGATATTATATTTTTGGGGGTATGTCAATACATCATTCTCTACCAGGTTATGGGTTATGTTCTCTAACCACCATTGACTTTACATTTCTCTAGTGCAATTCTTATCTCACATGCAAGTAGTTTGATATTATTGTTAATAGGTTATGTGCCCTAAGTGCCACTGACTTAAGGAGTTGACTCTTGGGATATGGACTTGAGATAGTTTAGGCATACCACTACTTAGATCCTGAAGTTGTTCTTTCATGTAAGCCCATTTATAGGAGATTCTTTTATCATCTTGGTAAATTGAATATAGTCATGATTTATTATTCTGTTGCTATACTCTGGTCATCTTGTATACCATAATCTATGGAATGAGAAAATACACCTATTCCAACATACCTTATTAGTGTCTCTAGATTACATGGTTTATTCCTCAAAATAAGTAGGGAGTGGGTCCCACTCTTTACAACATAATTTTTTTAATATAACTACATTCAGTGTTAGTCATTAAATTAGAGAAGTAAATTCTTGATTTTTCTTGCCACGCCTGGTCCTCTGGTCTTTAGTAGAAGTGTTGAGGCACTTCTAGATTATCCTTTCCTACTTGATAGATGCCTCTACAAAAAGGATAAAGGTCATCTACAAAGAAAATGTAGTGCAAACTCCTTATAATAGTTTCCAATAACCTTGTTCTACTTGCTGCTCCATGTAGAAGATGACTTCATCAAGAAATTGTCAATTCTCTAGAAAGTAGACCTCTGTATAAAGGAAAAGAGGTCAAACACCCCTAAATGACCCTGATCACTAGGTCTGGGAGTGGTGGTCCAACCAATACCATGAGGTTTCCCTTCCCTAAGGCAAACACCAATGATGCTCATCATATAATCAATGATGAAGAGGGGCGGTTGTTCGTATGTATGCCCAAAGAGCCAATCATATGATGATTGTAATGGCATATCTTGTAAATAATTTGATTAATAATAAAGGAAATTTTCTTCTATATGTTTGTTCAATTATGAGAGAATGGTATAACATGATATATGTCTAAAGGATGTTACTCGATGATGTATGTCTTCAGGTTGAGGACCTAAACAATAAGATCGTATGTATGATAGGAGTACATAAATTCTTGTTATGTCCCTAGTCAGATGTTATTACAAGAGCTAATAGACAACAATAGTACATAAGACTAGAGTGTGCGTTGGTTGATGAAAAAATATCATTAGTCATGATATGTGATATCAAACCAAGCACATATGTACTTGTTAGAGAATAGCTTATCAGACATACCTACTGTGAGAGTTACACATGGAGATCAATGAATGGTAGACACAACCAACTCTCATTGTGGTAGTGGTGATTATGGTTTTTGGATCTGAAGTCGCTATAGTCATCACATGTCATTCAATGTATTTTGACACCATCTAATGAAACCTTGAATAAGGGTTATCATAAAGGTGATGCTTAGATATGTCGTGACACATGGGGAATGACTATGAGTGTTGTAAATGGGATATGTCCCTCCCAGTGGAGTTCATATCCTAACCACTTGATATGCAAGACTGAGAAACATATGTCCATACTCATATGAATCAATATATGATATGTTAGCTCACGTGCATCTCAAATAGTCTGCTCTAGTTCAAGGAACATGGTTATAATGATAAGAGGATGAAGATTCCATGCCTCGAGTTCAATCTAGATATTAGAGACAAAGTAACTATACAATCACTATAACACTAAACACAAATTGTAGGTTGAATCTATTGTCCAACTTTCCAATTATGGTAGAAATGATGTGTTGCTAGATACTGCTCATTTCCTGTGAAGTCATAAGTTAGTTATGTACAATTAGTACAAAAATAACTGATGAATGCATATTCATCTTAGTTTCCGTCACCATTTCTGGCCCAGTTTTGCACTGAAAGCTCTCATATACCCCATGAATCTGCTCATATACAATTTTTCTTAGTTTTAGATGATTATTTAGAGTTTTGATCCAATCCATTCATCTCCGTTGTAGGATTATGCATTGTAGTATGTGCACCAGTGTAGGAGACGGTGGTCCCGCTAGTCAGAGGATTCATTAACACATGCCCATCGACTCATAGAAATAGCCCCCCTCGGGGGTGGGTTTGTTCCATGAGTCCATGATCGCAAACAAGATATCGTGTATATCGACACTCAACACGATCGGGCCGAACTCAGCATGGTCGGGCCAAGGCTAAGGTAGCACGACCCTGTTACTCCACGTTGACCGCGGCTAAGAAGATCCCATCGTGATCGCGGTACATACACCTCGACCGTGGCAATCACCTCGCAACCACGACCCTAGCATGGGTAGGTGCACCTCGACATGGTTGTGACAAGGAGTACCACAACTACTTCTGAAGGTCGCGACTGGGCAGTGAAATCGGTGCACTCCAGATCTGCATCTATAAATAGACAACCCCCTCCTTCATTTGAGGCATCACTTCTGCTTCATCCATGCAGACATGATGTCGCTCTGTGCCCCACCAAGGAAGATGATCTCCACCGCTAAAGACTACCTCTATGGTGACCTTGCTACTCTGCTATCTTAACTCCATCCAGATCTATCTCCTAGCCATGAGAGTAGTGGGATTTTAGATGGGTAGCACCTTCATCCATCAGCCATCTACCACTACATCTCCTACGAGAAAGATCATGAGAAGAGAAGGAAGAAGGAGAGAAAAGATCATCATTGTCTGTCTTGGTATTTTTCCCCTCATCCAGATCTGCCATACCATCGTGTAGAAGATTGTTGCTCCACCGAGATGCGATCATCTTCTTCACAATGACCATGGTGGAATCTTCCTCCTCTCTTGTTCTTTTTGTTTCTATCATGAGGAATGAGTAGTTCTTTTTGTTGGGGTGTGGATATTAGCCCCATTGCCCGTTCTTACATGTTCATCTTATAACATTCTATGGCTTTTATATAACTTTCCATTTTGTTGTTAATCATTTAATGCACATGCTTTGTGGATTGATCACCTGCCTTCCATGATCTATTATATTTGTTTGTTGTGAGAACTTCAATACTTAGGTTTTGAATATCAATTAACATGGTTGATGCCCAGACGAGAACTTCTAAAGGGATATCTCCATAGTAGTATGTGTGTGATATGTGGGTAACGAGACATCGAGCTTACGGAGATGCTTACACAAACTCTATTTCCTAAAGGATAGTTTGCTACTCCATTTGGATAGTTGTATCATCCCTGGATGTGTTTTGGATATGTTTGCAAGTGTAGTGGTGGTGAAACCCGATTCCACCCCATTAATTCCCATCATTAATCTAAACTCAGTTTTAATCCTTCTCTTTTACTTTCCTTGCAATTAGTTTAATTAAAACCAAATCAACTCTTATTTTAAATATTAGTCTGGATTCAACTAGATACGACTAGAAAACTTCTTAAAAAAAGTTGTCCCTTGGGATTTGATCCTTAACTATACTACTATTGCACAAAGTTTTGGTAAAAACTTAGGGATTTCAGCCCTAGGTGGATTTGAAACTGTAGTAAAAACAACATCAAATTTTGGCGCCATTGCCGAGGACAATGAAATCATCTAGTTAAATCTAGTTCTATTGAGACTAATCTAGGATTTTACTTTCACTTTTGATACTATTGATCATCTACTTGAATTTGATTCTACTCCGTCCATATGAATCCTAAAAGATCTTTCCATCCTAGGTACTCCCAAAGACTAGTGCATTCCACGCTCCAACAACATCGACCTTGTAGCTAGCTTTGACCCAGAGATAGAATGACCCTTTTAGTGTTAGAGTAGAGAGAACCAAGATAGGGTGACATAAGAGGAGGAAATTTCCTGAAGGGTAACTCAAGCCCTCAATGAACAAAGGGAAAGGCTTATGCAAGAAGCTCGATCTACGATTCAAGAGGAAATCCAAGCAGCTCAAGCAACAACTCAACAAGCTGAGTTACAAAAGGACCTTAGAGAGTTCTCAATCCCTAAGGCTGCTGATGTTCAACACCCAGTACAACCTCCTCCTATCACTACTCCAAACTTTGAGATAAAGTCACATTGAATTAAACTACTTCAAAACAACCCTTTCTATGGTGAGCACAACGAGGACAGTCAAGAACATCTTTTGCGGTTCATAGATTTATTTACTATGACAAAGAAGAATGGAGTTATAGATGATTCCATTTGATTTTGCCTTTTAAAATATTCCCTTGGAGATAGAGCCATGAGTTGGAATAACTCTTTGCAATATGACCCCATCACCATATGGGAACAAATTCAAACTATTTTCTTGGAAATATTCTATCTTCCTTCCCTCACATATGATATTAGGGGCCAGATAACACAATTTGTTCAAAACCCTGGTGAAATCCTACAAGAAGCATGGGAAAGATACAATGAGTTACTATGCAAGTGTCCACGCCATGGCATACCTAAGAATCAACTCATTTCTTTTATAGGGGTGTGGATGATGATATCAAGAAGTTTTAGACTCCTCATCTGGATGAAACTTCATGCATCAAAGCTATGATAACGCATGGAAGGTTGTCACCCTTGGAGCTCAAAATCAAGACAACTGGGGTAGATCCATAGGAAAAGGAGTGTTGAAGGTAGCTATGGTAGAAAGTAGTCCTGAGTACAAGTCTATCACTGAGTCTCTAAAGCTACTAGTTTCCAAGAAAGACAACCTAAAATCGTCTTTCAACACTTATAAAAGGAGGCACTCGCCCCCTCAAAAACAAGAGCATGTCAAGTCAGCTTCACCATTTTGAGAAGCATGTAAAGGCACTGATAATTATACGCTAGCGTATAATATTCTCTACAATGTCGTTCCGGGCAATGCTTGTACCCAAGGTGGTAATGGTCAGATGGAAAATCTGAATGCTATCCATGCTATCCCTGGTCAAGGGTATTATAATCCAAATCAAAATAGGAACCATCTAGGTTTTTAGTATGCAAATCCTTCGGGAGCAGAAAATTCACAACAACCCAGGTTAGATAATCAACAGCGCGGCCCGTCGGGATTCCATTATAATCAACAACAAAATTTTAGGAATCAAGGGAACTTCATGGGTAACTTTCAAAATAGAAGTTACAACCAGTATCAAAACACCTCTCAGTTTCAGAATCTCAACCAAGACCCACATCAATAACTACAACAAGGACAACATGCTGGTCCCATCACTTCTAATGACAAACTGTCAGCCATTGAGAAGATACTACAATTACAACAGATTATGATAGCAAATCAGCAAGCCCATCGGAAGGTTATTGAATCCCAACTAGCTCAACTTTCAACTAGCCTCAAGCCACCTGCTGGAGCTTTTACTGGCCAAATAGAGAACAATTTTAAACATCCTGAGCAACTGAAAGCTATTTCCACTTGATCTAGAAAGGACTATTCTAATCCTCCTATCAAGACACCTGTGGTTACAGACAAGCATGACTTGGTGATTGTCCAAGACATTGAAGTTCCTAAATCTAAACTGAAAGAACCGTTGACCACTGATAAGGCAAACAAACCAAGTCTTGAGAAGCCTATCATTCCAGAAGAAGAAGACATGCCTGAGCTAGTTATACCATTATACAAGCCTCATCCTCCTTTCCAAACTTGATTAAAGTAAACAAGGCTTGACACTCATTTCATGAAGTTCAAGGAAGCAATGAAGAAGCTTCATGTTGATATACCATTTCTAGATGCCCTAGATGAGATACCAGCCTAGATGAAGTACTTAAAATATATCCTCATACAGAAGTATATAACCAAGGAATATGAGACAGTAAATTAGGAACAACTACCTCCAATATTATTCAGAGAAAAATTCCCAAGAAGTAAAAAGACCCAGGATATTTTGGGATTTCTTACCATATCCGCGACTCCACATGTAATAAGGGACTAGCAAACCTCGGTGCTAGCATATATATCATGCCACTTAGTATTTTCAAGAGGCTAGGGTTTGCGGAACTTCTCCCAACTAGCATGACCATACATCTTGCGAACAATTCTATGACTCCCCCTTTTGTAATCATTGAGGATGTTCCAATCAGGGTAGGCAAAGACTCTTATGTCCCATGTGACTTTGTCATCATGGACATAAAAGAGGACTCCATATACCCTCTTATCTTTAGTCATCCAATCCTCACCACAATGAGAGTTTTGATTGATGTTGAAGCAGGAACCCTGCTTCTAAGGCTGGGAAAAGAAATACTCGAGTTTAGAGTTTTGAATGTATGTGAAGATCGAGCATGTAAGAGGAAGTCTATTTGATTGATTGCATAGAGAAAATGTCACTCCTCATGCAAGAGAATCATGAAATAGATGATCATTTAGAAGTCGATTTAACAAACCCATATGATGATGACTCCATTGAGGAACAAGTAAAGAATTTTGTGCTTCACCTCAATTCTGTAGAAAAAGATCCTAAAGCTAAGTTTGAGGAACTCAAGGCTATGAACGTAACTAAAGACCTATGTGAGAAACCAAAGGCCCCTAAAATGAAGCCCCTACCTGAGGGACTGAAGTATGTGTTTTTGGATGATCTCAAGATCAGCCCAGTTATCATAAATTCTAAGCTAACATCCAAACAAGAAGATAAACTCCTGACAGAATTAAGGGAAAGAAGAAAGGCCCTCGACAACAAAATGAGTGACCTCACTGGGGTCCGTCAAGTGCTTTTCATGCATAAAATCCCCATGGTGGAAGACTACAAGCTAAATATCAAACATCAACAGAAGCTTAATCCAAATATGAAACTAGTTTGCCTTGAAGTCATGAAATTTCTCACTATAGGAATCATCTATCCTATATCTGACTTGCCATGGGTAAGTCATGTACATGTTGTCGCAAAGAAAGGTGGAACTACCGTGATACAGAATCAAAATAATGAACTCATCCCCTCTTGAACGATTACTGGCTGGAGGATGTGTGTTGATTATAGGAAATTAAATAAGGCCACACATAAGGATCATTTCCTGATGCCTTTCCTAGACCACATCTTAGAGTGATTGGCTCACCAAGAATATTTTTTCTATCTCAATGGTTACTCTAGATCCTATCAAACTCCCATACATCTAGATGACCAAGAGAAGACAAAATTCACTTCCCCCCTTTGGAACAAATTCCTTTAGAAGGATGCCTTTCAGACTTTGTAATGTGCCTGCCACTTTCCAGCGTTGCATGGCAGCCTTATTCACTGGACTCACTGAAACCATTATGGAAGTTTTCATGGATGATTTCTCCGTATATGTGGATTCATATGACTCATGCCTGAAGCACCTATCCTTGGTCCTCAGACAATGCAAAGAAGCACATCTAGTGCTAAATTTGGAGAAATGTCATTTCATGATAAAAGAAGGCATTGTCCTCGACCATAGGGTCAACAATCAAGGGATCAAAGAAGAAAATGCAACGATCAAAGTGATTTCTAAACTCGGTCTCCCAACCAATGTAAGAGAGGTCCGCACATTTCTGGGTCATGCAGGCTTTTATAGAAGGTTTATAAAGGATTTATCCAAGATAACCAAGCCTATGAGAAACTCATTACTAAAGGACGTTGATTTCCACTATGACGAAGAATGCATAAAGAGTTTCAACAATCTTAAGAATGCCCTTACATCAACTCCTAACATTAGAGCTCCAAATTGGGAGCACCCTTTTGAAATAATGTGTGATGTCAGTGATTATGTAGTCGATGCTGTTTTGGGCCAACATATAGAAAAGAAACATCATGTCATCTACTATGCATTTAAGACCCTTGATGAAGCTCAAAGGAACTATGCACCTACAGAGAAGGAACTTTTAGCAGTTGTGTATTCCTTTGACAATTTTAGATCTTACCTCATCGGTTTGAAGGTGATTGTCTACATATATCATGATGCAATTTGTTACCTCCTAGAAAAGAAAGATACAAAACCCAGGCTAATCAGATGGATTCTCCTCTTGTAAGAATTTGAACTTGAGATAAGAGATAAGAAAGGCACGAAGAATGTTGTGGCAGACCACTTGAGTCGTATCCACACCCTGGACACTGGAAAGGTCCCAATTAATGACTCTCTTCTAGATGACCAACTCATGAAAGCTTCAGAAGCTATCCCTTGGTATGCGGATTACATGATCTACCTTAAGGCTGGTGTCATCCACCCTAAATGCACTGACATTGCACTGAAGAAATTCACATGATGTGAGGCAATATCACTGGGATGAGCCATACCTCTTCAAGCTCTATGTTGATGGTCTTTATAGATAATGTATTGTTGAGGAAGAAGCCCAACTTGTTCTAGAGTATTTCCACTCAGGCCCTACTTGAGGCCATATGAGTTCCAAGAAGACTTCTTTGAAAGTTCTACAATGTGGCTTCTTTTGTCCAACCATATTCAAGGATGCCTACAACTTTTTCTTGTCTTGTAACAAATGCCAGAGGGCAGGTAACATTACAAAAAGGGATGAGATGCTTCTTGAGCACTGCCAAGAGGTTGAGATTTTTGATGTTTGGGGAGTTGACTACATGGGCCCATTCCCATCCTTGTATGTATTTTCCTACATTCTAGTTGCGGTGAATTATGTCTCTAAATGTGTGCAAGCGATACCAACCATCACTAGCAATTTGAAGCATGTCATCAACTGTTTAGAGATATTATTTTTCCCCATTTTGGAGTTCCACATACTGTGATATCCAATGGAGGTTCTCATTTTATGGAAAGAAGTTTTGAGTTCCACGCACTTTGGCTCACAAGGTAGCTTCCCCTATCACCCACAAACAAGTGGATAGGTAGAGGTGTTGAACCGTCAACTCAAAGCTATCCTGGAAAAGATAGTAGGTTGCAACCTAAAGGATTGGTCAGTAAAAATCAATGACGCCCTGTGGGCCTACAGAACTGCTTTCAAGACTTCTCTTGAAATAATTCCCTTCAAATTAATCTATGGAAAATCATGTCACCTGCTCATAGAACTTGAACACAAAGCTTGGTGGGAAATCAAACAACTAAATTTTGACATGAAGAAAGTTGGTAAAGCCAGGATTATGCAACTTCAGGGACTGGAAGAGCTCCGGATGATAGCTTATGAGAATGCATGAATCTACAAACAATGCACAAAACATGGCATTATGGACATTTGAAAAGGAAAGACATACAAGTGGGAGACCAAGTTCTACTGTTTAACTCAAGACTGATATTGTTCCTAGGAAAACTCTATTCTCACTGGTCTGAACCATACACTGTTAAGTGCATCTACTCACATGGTGCCTTCATTTTATGGAGTGAAAATATAGGAGAGCTTGAGGTAAATGGCCAATGCTTGAAGAGATATTTCACAACCACTGGCATGAGCATTGAAGCATCACTAAATCTTTATCAACCAGTATATCACCCAAAAAATTGAAAGAAGCTTGTCAAGACAATGACATAAAACAAATGCGCTTGTTAGGATGCAACCTGATCCTTATCTTAGCTTTTATTTTTAGTTTTGAATTAGAAAATTTTGCTCCTAGTTGTTAATGCATCACAAGATGCAATCTTAAGTGCTGATAGTATTCATTTTTGAGATTTCATATGGAGGACACATTGATGAGATGAACGCAACCACATCTAGTGGGCCAACCAAAATGGGTTTTTCCCTCCATCTCAGATTTAGAGTTTGCTCGAGACGAGCAAATTTCTAAGTTCGAGGTGGAGGGTGGGTGGTACATACTTTACTTTCCACCCACACCTATTTGTTTTAGACTTAAGATTCCATCATTGCAATTTTGAAGCAATTTTCTTAAAAAAATTTAAAATTTGTAAGTTTTCAAAGTAGTTTTGTATATAAACTTGATGAAGTTTTGATGCTTTTATTTCAATCAAAGCATTTACCTAGACGACTAGTTTCTATTTCCATGCAGTTTTGAATCATTATACCCTCCTTATTCGAAGCACAACCCCAAGAGGGACAATTTCTAAAACTAGCCAATGGTTAGAAATCACCATGTGAAGCTTATGAATCCTTACATCACGATCTTTTATTAAAAATGGCAAGTATCCATTGAACTAAGAGGGATCAAACACATCATGCTTCCTAACTGACTAGTGGAACAATAACATTGAATCTCCACAGGGTGCCCATCAAGTCATTATTTGAGCATAGTATGATAAGGAGAACATCTCGATGCAATGAATTGTAAATCAAGTCGCATTATGATCTTGTTGGGTTTTAGAGGAGGCAGAGAAGTAGCAGAAACAAAAATTTTCTCCCCAAACCCAGAACAAAAGGAATCGCGTCAACGTCTATATAATTAGAAAGATGGTTTGTGGATGCATACCTTATCCCGAGGCTTGCTCGGCGACAGTACCTCGCACCTTGTGCGGTCTTCACCTCCGGTCTTGGATGGTGTCTGTGCAGATCCTGGTCGTACCGGGACTTAAGACTCCTGGTCTCACTGGGACTGTCAGGATTGACAGTTGTCCTCCGAGCGACAGAGGTCTCCCGCCTCTGCAGTCGTCCACACGGACTGCCTGGAACTCCGATCTCCTTGTCCCACAAGGAATCAGAAGGAGTCACACCCTCCTGTCGGCGTACTAGTCGCCAACACACTCTCCTGCCACCAGTCGCTTTCTACAGTTGTCTTTCCCTTGCTGTGCCTCCCTTTTCGGGTAGCACTTGCACGGGCTCTCTCTTGGTTAACAAAACTAGAGAGAACGACAACTTCATAGAGCAACTGGTTGCACTGGGTTTTACTTTGAGAAGCCCCCAATACCCCTATATATATAGGAGGGTCATGGGACAGGGTTCTCTATCCCGGACAATGCGGGACTAAAGCAGGAGTAGAAGGGTTCGAGATTTTCCAAAAAAAAACAATCAACTCGCAACCTGAACCGATCGTTTCACAACTGAAACGGTCAGTTGGGGATCTGAGTCGATCGGTTGACACCTCAACCGATCGGTTGGGACCCATGAAACGGTCGGTTCACTTCTGAACCGGTCGGTCCATGGTCCTGGTTAGTTCCCAATTGACTTTCCTTCTTTTGTTTCCAATTGGTATCGAATACCAATCCTTGTTCCAATCAAATTGGGCAAGTGAAACGAAAAGAAATTTCTCACCAATCTTACTTTCCCAACTTGAACGGTTGCAACAGTTGAACCGATCATTTCAACACTTGAAGCAATCGTTCACCCTGTCCATGAGCCGATCGACTCACCAGTTGAGCCAATCGGTTCACTAAGCTTTGCCGATCGGTTCATCACATGAGCCGATCGGTTGGGAGTACAGATTGTGCAGAATTAGTCAATTGCGGTTTCAATCAATCTGATACTCTAATCAATCAGTCCAACACCTTGAACACTATGATATTGAGCTATCGATTAATTGAGTGTTTAATTGAACTACTAAACTCCTTTCGTAATCAATCTAAACATTGTTTGTGGACAAACTCCTATCCCAGGTTAAATCCTATGTGTGTGACCCTACAGGTCCATTTCACGTTGGCAGTGAAAGTCCATAACACTTATGACTTCACAAGAAAAGAGTGGTGCCTAGTCACACATCAGTGCTACCCAAGTGAAATAAAAAGTTGGAGAACAACTTTCAATCCTACAATCTGTGAATGGTGTAACAGTGAATGTCTAATTCCTTTGTCACTGATATCCTGGATGAACTCGAGGCATGGAACAATCATCCTGTCAACATTCATTCATTTCCTTGATCTCAGAGCAGACTGGGTGAGATGTGTGTGACATTAATATCATATACTGATTCACACGTGCATGTGCATGCCTTTCTCAATCCTACTCATCAAGTGGCCAAGGATATCAAACTCCCTCAGGAGGGACAAATCCAATATCTATCACTCACCCCTCGAAATCCCCATGTGTCAAAGCCACCCAATCATCACCTTTATAACAACCCATGTTTCAGGACTGCGTTTGATGATGTCAAAGTGTACCCAATGACATGTGTTGAGTGCAGTGATTTTAGGTCTAAGAATCACACTCACCACCATCACTGTGAGAGCTGACTGTGACTACCAAGTCAAGGTTCCATGTGTCACCCTCACGGTGGGTCTGTCCGGTAACTTGTTCTCTAACAAGTACCTATGTGCTTGGTTTGATATCACTATATCATGACTAATGAGATTCTGTCATCAACCAACACACAAGCTAGTCTTCAGTGTTATTGATGTCTATGGTTATTTCCACAATAACAACTGACTAGGGACTAAACAAGAATGTATATTCTTAACATCCGTATGATCTCATCGTTTAGGTCCTAAACCTAAAAGCATACGTCATTTAGTAAAACCATTCTTTAGACATCTATCATGTTACACCATCATCTCAGAAACAGTTAAACATATAGATCAGAAATTGCCTTTATTATTCAAATCATTTAAAAAGTATCCCATTATAATCATCATATGACTTGCTCTATGGGCATACATACCAACAGACTCCCACTTGCACTTAGAGTCAGTCACCAAGGAACTTCAGTCCTTGTGACCTAGCATGACCATCATGCTTCTGCTGAGAAAGGGCCTTACTCAGTGGATCAGCTATGTTGTCTTCAGTTGGTACACTGCAAATCTACACATCTCCTCATTGTACGATCTCTCATATGAAATGGAAGCACCGTAATATGTGCTTGGACCGCTGATGTGATCTGGGTTCCTTAGCTTGTGCAATAGCTCCATTATTGTCACAATAAAGCTCAATTGCATCACAACTACTGGGAACTACACCAAGTTCAGAAATGAACTTCCTGATCCACACAACCTCCTTTGCTTCATGTGAAGCAGCAATATAATCGTTCTCTGTAGTAGAATCAGCAACTGTTTCTTGCTTGGAACTCTTCCAGCTCACAGCTCCATTATTAAGGCAAAATACAAATCCTGACTATGATCTGTAATCATCTTTATCGGTTTGGAAGCTTGCATCGGTGTAACCCTTTACAACCAGCTCTTCCTCGCCGCCGTAAACAAGAAACTGATCCTTAGTCCTTCGTAAGTACTTGAGGATGTTCTTCACGGCTGTCCAGTGAGCATCCCTGAGATCTGACTAGTACCTGCTCATCATGCTTAGAGCATACGAGACATCTCGGTGTGTGCACAACATAGCATACATGATGGATCTGATGGCTGATGCATATGGGATCCCATTCATACGCTCCCTCTCTTTACAAGATTGGGGACATTGAGCTCTAGAGACGGTGACTCCATGTAGCATGGGGATGTTGCCTCTCTTTGAGTTCTCCATGCTGAACCGCTTTAGCACTTTGTCAATGTACGTGCTCTGACTTAGTCCGAGAATCCTTCTAGATCTATCTCTATAGATCTTAATTCCTTGAATGTAGGATGCTTCTCCTAAGTACTTCATTGAGAAAGTATTCCCAAGCCAAGTATTTACCTTCTCTAAGGCTAAGACAGCATTCCCCATCAAAAGTATGTCATCCACATACAATATGAGGAATGTGATCGAGCTCCCACTAACCTTCTTGTACACACAAAGTTCATCTTCACTTTGAATAAAGCCAAACACTTTGACTTCCTCATCAAATCGAAGATTCCAACTCCGGGATGCTTGCTTCAATCCATAGATTGACCTTTGCAGCTTACAGACTTTATTGGCATTCTTTGGATCTACAATACCTCAGGCTGTGTCATGTACACATCCTCATTTATATTCCCATTAAGGAATGTAGTTTTAACATCCATCTGCCAAATCTCATAGTCATAATAAGCTGCAATAGCAAGCATGATCCTGATGGACTTAATCATGGCAACTGGAGAAAAGGTTTCTTCATAATCAACACCTTGAACTTGTCAAAATCCCTTCGCAACCAATCTGCCTTTATAAGTTTGCACATTGCCATTCATGTCAGTCTTCTTCTTGAAGACCCACTTGCACCCTATAGGTTTTATCCCTTCGGGTGGTTCCACCAAAGTCCATACTTTGTTGGAGTACATGGATTCCATCTCGGATCTCATGGCCTCAAGCCATTTCTCATGATCTAGTCCCTCCATAGCTTCTACGTAGGTAGTTGGATCATCATCTATGATCAACTCACCACCTTCCTGAGTTACAAGGTATCCAAACCTCTCAGGTTCAAGGTGGGTCCTACTAGATCTACGAGGTCCTTGTATTACCTGAGGAGACTGAGATTCCACAACACCTTGTGAATCTGCATTTTCCTCTGGTACATCTACCGGTTCAATGTTTTCTTGTTGGGCTTGAACCTCTTCAAGCTCTATATTCCTCCCACTGCTTCCTTTGGAAATAAATTCCCGATCTAGGAATACAACATCCCTGGCAACAAACACTTTGTTGTCAGTAGGGTGGTATAAGTAATATCCCCTCATTTCCTTGGGATATCCAAAAAAATAACATTTATCGGATTTGGGTCCAATCTTATCAGGAAACATTTTCTTGACGTAAGCCTCACAACCCCAAATCTTCATAAAAGACAAATTGGGACGCTTCCCATACCATATTTCATATGGTGTCTTTTGAACTGATTTAGATGGCACACGGTTAAGCGTAAACGCGGCGGTTTCAAGAGCATGACCCCAGAAGGAAATCAGAAGATCAGCAAAACTCATCATTGATCGCACCATATCCAACAATGTGTGATTCCTTCTCTCAGACACACCGTTATGTTGTGGTGTTTTAGGCGGAGTCCATTGTGATACAATACAACGGGCTCACAGAAGGTCCTCAAACTCCTAGCTTAACTATTCTCCACCTCAACCGGATCGAAGTGCCTTAATACTTTTACCAAGTTGGTTCTTTACTTCATTCATGAAATCCTTGAACCTTTCAAGGGTTTCTGACTTATGCTTCATCAGGTACACATAGCCATACCTACTGCAATCATTAGTGAAGGTAATGAAGTACTGACACCCATTTCTGGCATTAGTTCTAAAAGGCCCACATACATCAGTATGTATGAGTCCTAATAGATCATTAGCTCTCTCACCTTTACCTAAAAAGGGATTCTTGGTCATCTTGCCCAATAAACAAGATTCACATGTCTCTATTGATTCATAATCAAAAGAGTCTAGATAACCATCTTTATGGAGTCTAGAAATGCGCTTCTCATTTATGTGCCCTAGATGGCAATGCCAAAGATATGTTTTGTTTGAGTCGTTGAGTTTTTGCCTTTTGGTGTTTACATTGTATACACTTGTCTCCAAGTCTATCAATGATAGACCATAATACATTGGGGCACTGCCATAAAAGATCCCATCTTTAGAAATGGAACATTTTCCATTCTTAATAAGAAATTCAAATACATTTTTGTCCAAACAAGAGACGGAAATGACATTCCTATTTATGGAAGGTACATAATAGCAGTTCTTCAACTCTATTATTAGCCAACTTGGTAGAGTTAATTCATAGGTTCCTATGGCACTGGAGGCAACTCTTGCCCCATTTGCAACACGTAGTTCAACCTTGCCTTTCCCCAAAGGCCTACTTCTCTTAAGATTTTTCACATTTGAACAAATGTGAGATCCGCATCCGGTATCAAGTACCCATGATAAAGAAGTAGTAAAGCTAATCTCAATCACATATACACCAGAAATAGATATCTCTATCTCTAACTTCTTCTTCCATCGTTCCTTCCATCCTCTCCATGTAGAAGAAATTGGTTTGGGGAGAGAATCCTTCTCTCCCTCACCTTTCGTTCCATTGATCTCTATCAATGAACTTTCTTTCTTCTTCACCGATGCTTTAAGCGTACATAGAGTGGTTTTGAAGGCTCATGGTATATCTAGATTGTGCAGAACACTTCTCATAGTCCTCAACCAGTTATGGAATTTATTCTCAATTAATTTTCCCATTTTAAAAGATGATTCCTTTGCCATTCTACAAGAGAAAATTGTATTTTGTGAAAACTCCTTTTGATTTGATTTTAATAAAATTTGATGATAGTTAATTAGGCCTTTAATTAATTACCGCTCCCACTATTTTGACTCAAATTGATAGCCCTCACCATCAATTGGGAAGATTGCAGCGTACAATCTTCTAGTGGGTCAAGATCCTAAAATCCTCGTAGCCATGGACCAACTAGGGCTGTCACCCACAACTCAGATCTCCCAGGTAGGCAACTCTTGCCAATTGCATCATATGCAACTCTTGAAATATTTCATATGCAACTCTTTGCCATGATCATCTCCATGCCTCAAGGTACTAGATCCCATCTAGATCACCTTGAAAAGTCTGACCCAAAGACAACATGATGAATATGCACCCTGTTAGGGCAGACCCACACATTCATCCTTCACGCTTCCACAAGATAGATGGTGCACCATGCTAGGGCGTGCCCACACTTGGTCGATCAAGCTTTTCACGTGTGTCGCATTTGGATGGAATCTAAAACTTAATATTTAATGAGGGATTTGGTTTTTATATACATATACATTTGCAATCACCACTATATATAGTACGTATCATATACATGTTATATCCCACAGAAAACATGCAAAACGATAAAAGCAATGATTATGTTCATCCTATTGTCATTCCTCAAGCCAAGAGGAATCACGGTCATCTAGGTCTACATCACATGTAACCTGTACAAGATGAAATTTGTGCCTGCCTTTCTGGGTTTGATCAGCTCATCTCCATGACTGATCGGCTCGCCATCAAGTTGATTGTTTGGGTGCCACCAGTTGATCGGCTGATGCCTCCAGCCGATCGGTTCACCGGTCGTCGGGCATCTCCTCAGGTCACCACTCGCTCGTCTCGCTCCTCGAACGGCTCGTCTGGAACACCAACCGATCGGTTCACGCCTTGAAACGATCGTCTCAGGTCGTCCGCCAAGTCATTCCCCGTTCTTTGACATAACAGGAAATAAAATCTATCCTATTTACAATTGAGTTGTGAAACCTCGAGTTACGTTCGGGGGGAGCAAAGGTAGGAAAAGAAATCTTGAATTATTTTGAGTTACATTAGGAATAGGAGAAAGGGAATCAGTGCACAGACCGAGATGCAAGCAACCACATACAACCACACACAGATATAGGGTTTATAGGCCATAACCATGCTACACATCCACCACAAAACTCGTTTAAGGGAGACACGTATCGAGTGCATTAATATTACATATAATAAATGTATATTTGGGATTTGTGGATTGGACATGCATAAAGCCAATTTTATTCGCATTGTATGCAATAAATAAAGGCGACAAACCAAAATCAATCATGTCGATAATCCTAAAATATAGAGCAGTTGACGTGGCTCTGATACCACTGTTGGGTTTTAGAGGAGGCAGAGAAGCAGCGGAAACAAAAATGTTCTCCCCAAACCTAGAACAAAAGGAATCGTGTCAACGTCTATATAATTGGAAAGATAGTTTGTGGATGCATACCTTGTCTCGAGGCTTGCTCGGTGATAGTAACTCGCTCCTTACGCAGTCTTCACCTCCGGTCTTGGACGTTGTCTGTGCAGCTCCTGGTCGTACCGGGACTGAAGACTCCTGGTCTCACTGGGACTTTCGGGATTGACAGTTGTCCTCCGAGTGACAGAGGTCTCCCGCCTCAGCAGTCATCCACACGGACTTCCTGGAACTCCGATCTCCTTTGTCCCACAAGGAATCAGAAGGAGTCGCACCCTCCTATCGGCGTACTAGTCGCCAACACACTCTCCTTCCACCAGTCGCTTTCTACAGTTGTCTTTCCCTTGTTGTGCCTCCCTTTTCGGGTAGAACTTGCACGGGCTCTCTCTTGGTTATCAAAACCAGAGAGAACGACAACTTCACATAGCAACTGGTTGCACTGGGTTGTACTTTGAGAAGCCCCCAATACCCCTATATATATAGGAGGGTCATGGTACAGGGTTCTCTATCCCGGGCAATGCGGGACTAAAGCAGGAGTAGAAGGGTTCGAGATTTTCCACAAAAACAACCAACTCGCAACCTGAACCGATCATTTCACAACTGAAACGGTCGGTTGGGGATCTGAGCCGGTCAGTTGACACCTCAACCGATCGGTTGGGACCCATGAAATGGTCGGTTCACTTCTGAACTGGTCGGTTCGTGGTCCTAGTCAGTTCCCGGTTGACTTTTCTTCTTTTGTTTCCAATTGGTATCGAATACCAATCCTTGTTCCAATCAAATTGGGCAAGTGAAACGAAAAGAAATTTCTCAGCAATCTTACTTTCCCAACTTGCCCGATTGCAACAGTTGAATTGATCGTTTCAACACTTGAAGCAATCGTTCACCCTGTCCATGAGTCGATTGACTCACCAATTGAGATGATTGGTTCACCAAGCTCAGACAATCGGTTCATCACATGAGTCGATCGCTTGGGAGTACAGATTGTGTAGAATTAGTCAATTGCAGTTTCAATCAATTCGATACTCTAATCAATCAGTCCAACACCTTGAACACTATGATATTGAGATGTCGATTAATTGAGTGTTTAATTGAACTACTAAACTCCTTTAGTGATCAATCTAAACATTGTTTGTGGAAAAACTCCTATTCCATGTTAAATCCTATGTGTGTGACCCTGCAGGTCCATTTCACGTTGGCAGTGAAAGTCCATAACACTTATGACTTCACAAGCAAATTAAAACTGAGTTTAGATTAATGATGGGAATCACTAGGGTGGAATCAGGTTTCACCACCACTATACATGCAAACATATCCAAAACACATCCAGGCAAGATACAATTATCCAAATAGGGTAGCAAACCATCCATTAGGAAATAGAGTTTGCGTAAGCATCTCTATAGGCTTGATGTCTCATTACCCATAGATCACACACTTACTACTCTGGAGATATTCCTTCAAAAGTTCTCATATGGGTATCAACCATGTTAATCGATATTCAAAACCTATGTATTGAAGTTCTCACAACAAATGAATATAATAGATCATGCAAGGCCAGTGATCAATCCACAAAGCATGCATTAAATGATTAAAAATGAAATAGAAAGTTATATACAAGCCATGTAATGTTATAAGATGAACATGTAAGCATGGGCAGTGGGGCTAGTCCCCGCACCCCAACTAAAAGAACAACTCGCTCCTCATGATAGAAATAAAAATAATAAGAGAGAGGGAAGATTTTGCCATGGTCATGGTGAATAAGATGATCGCAGCTCGGTGGAGAAATGATCTTCTACACGATGGTGTGGTAGATCTGGATGAGGAGGGGAAGAACACCAAGATGGACGAGGATGATCTTCTCTCTCCTTCTTCCTTCTCTTCTTGTGCTCTTGCTTGTAGGAGATGAAGTGGTAGAGACCGAAAATCCCACCACTTTCATGGGTAGGAGATAGATCTGTATGGAGTGGAGATGGCAAAGTAGTAAGGATACCACATAGGTAGTCTTTGGTGGTAGAGATCACCTTCCTTGGCTGGGCACAGAGCGGTAGCCTGTTGGCATGGATGGAGTGGAAGTGATGCCTCAAATGAAGGAGGGGGTCATCTATTTAAAGGTGCATATCTGGAGAGAACCGACTTAACTGTGGCCATGGACTTCAGTAGAGGTCGTGGTACTCTTCCCCACGACCATGTCGAGGTGCGCACAACCATGTTGAGGGTCATGGTCGTGAGGTATTTGCCACAATTGAGGTGATTATAGGGTTGAGTTGAAAACTACGGTCGAGGTGTATGTACCACAGTTGCGCTGGTATGCCATGGTCGCGGTGGGATCTTCTTGGCCACAATTATGGTGGGGTGTCGCGGTCCCGGTACCTTGGCCTCGGCCGACGGTGCCAAGTTGGGCCCGATCGTACCGAGTGTTGGTTAACATGATGTCTTGGTTGTGGTTGTGACATCATGGAACAAACTATACTCGTGCACATAGTACAATGCTTAATCTTGTAATGGAGACGAATGAATTTGATCAAAACTCTAAATAATCATTTGAAATTGAGAAAAATTGTATATGAACATATTTGGGGGTATATGAGAGCTTTCAGTGCAAAATTGGGCCAAATTGGTGACTAAAACTAAGATGAATATGCACTCATCAAAACACCCCAAACTTAAATGCTACTCATCCTTGAGTAACACAAAATCTAAAACAATCTCCAATTGAATACTTTAAACTTGTGTGATTGCCTCATCTTCACTTCACGTTAGTTTGTTTTTTGCTTTGTATGGCTAGGCATCTCAACTTCCAGAGACCACTGAACACATATTACAATATCTTTGTTCCCGAGTTCATTTCTCAAAATCACTTCCTCGCCACTTTCTCAAACATCAAGCATGTCTAAGAGCTTCAATTGAGTCTAGAGATACTCATAGAAAAACAAGTATGCATCTAATCTGACATTGGTGTTTTACAAAAGAGTTGCAAAAATGAGGCAATTATTGTGCCAGTAGGTGGAAAAGGGAGTGAAGGGGGGTATGGAAGGAAGTAGTAAATCTATTCTATTCGACTCGATATTTTTATTATATTTTTGCAATTACATTGATTGCAACTCTTTTTTTTGTTGTGAATCTCTCCTCTATTCGACTTGAGATTGCATTTTTTTCTTGTGTGCACATTGACATCTTTTCTTTTTCATTTCGGTGATACCCGCTATTACATAGAGAGGGGTATAGAAGAAGCGAATAAAGAGAGGGGTGGTGTGCCACCCCTAACATAGGGTTTAGCACTATTTTTATGGCTTTTTGTTTCTTTTTGATGGATGGAGGGGTATGAAGATGGTAAAAGAAGTGTACAAGAGAGTTCAGATATGTTGGTATGTATGCCCATAGAGCAAGTCATATGATGATGGTAATGGGATACTTTGTAAATGATTTGAATAATTATAAAGACAATTTCCGATCTATATGTTTAACTGTTTCTGAGATGATGGTGTAACATGATAGATGTCTAAAGAATGGTTTTACTCAATGATGTATGCTTTTAGGTTCAGGACCTAAACGATGGGATCATACGGATGTCAAGAGTATACATTCTTGTTTAGTCCCTAGTCGGTTGTTATTGTGGAAATAACCATAGACATCAATAACACTGAAGACTAGCTTGTGTGTTGGTTGATGACAGAATCTCATTAGTCATGATATAGTGATATCAAACCAAGCACATAGGTACTTGTTAGAGAACAAGGTACCAGACAGACCCACCATGAGAGTGACACATGGAACCTTGATTTGGTAGTCATAGCCAGCTCTCACAGTGATGGTGGTGAGTGTGATTCTTAGACCTGAAATCACTACACTCAACACATGTTGTTGGGTACACTTTGACATCATCAAACGCAGTCCTGAAACATGGGTTGTTATAAAGGTGATGATTGGGTGGCTTTGACACATGGGGCTTTTGAGGGGTGAGTGATAGATATGGGATTTGTCCCTCCTGAGGGAGTTTGATATCCTTGGCCACTTGATGAGTAAGATTGAGAAAGGCATGTGCATGCACGTGTGAATCAATATGTGATATTGATGTCACACACATCTCACCCAGTCTGCTCTGAAATCAAGGAAATGAATGAATGTTGATAGGATGACTGTTCCATGCCTCGAGTTCATTCAGGATATCAGTGACAAAGGAATTATACATTCACTGTAACACCATTCACGGATTGTAGGATTAAAAGTTGTTCTCCAACTTTCTATTTCACTTGGGTAGCACTGATGTGTGACTAGGCACCGCTCTTTGCTTGTGAAGTCATAAGTGTTATGGACTTTCACTGCCAACGTGAAATGGACCTGCAGGGTCACACACATAGGATTTAACCTGGAATAGGAGTTTGTCCACAAACAATGTTTAGATTGATTACTAAAGGAGTTTAGTAGTTCAATTAAACACTCAATTAATCGATAGCTCAATATCATAGTGTTCAATGTGTTGGACTGATTGATTAGAGTATCAGATTGATTGAAACTGCAATTGACTAATTCTGCACAATCTGTACTCCCAACCGATTGGCTCATGTGATGAACCGATCGACTGAGCTTGGTGAACCGATCGACTCAACTGGTGAGTCGATCGGCTCATGGACAGGGTGAACGATTGCTTCAAGTGTTGAAATGATCGGTTCAACTGTTGCAACCGGGCAAGTTGGGAAAGTAAGATTGGTGATAAATTTCTTTTCGTTTCACTTGCCCAATTTGATTGGAACAAGGATTGGTATTCGATACCAATTGGAAACAAAAGAAGGAAAGTCAATCGAGAATTGACCAGGACCACAAACCGACCGGTTCAGAAGTGAACCAACCGTTTCATGGGTCCCAACCGATCGGTTGAGGTGTCAGCTGACCGACTCAGATCCCCAACCGACCATTTCAGTTGTGAAACGATCGGTTCAGGTTGTGAGTTGGTTGTTTTTGTGGAAAATCTCAAACCCTTCTACTCCTTCTTTAGTCATGCATTGCCTGAGATAGAGAACCCTGTCCCATGACCCTCCTATATATAGGGGTATTGGGGGCTTCTCAAAGTACAACCTAGTGCAACCAGTTGCTCTATGAAGTTGTCGTTCTCTCTATTTTTGGTAACCAAGAGAGAGCCCGAGCAAGTGCTACCCGAAAAGGGCGGAACAACAAGGGAAAGACAATTGCACAAAGCGACTGGTGGTAGGAGAGTGTGTTGGCGACTAGTACACCGATAGGAGGGTGCGACTCCTTCCGATTCCTTGTGGGACAAGGAGATTGGAGTTCCAAGCAGTCCGTGTGGATGACTGTAGAGGCGGGAGACCTCTGTCGCTCGGAGGACAATTGTCAATCCCGACAGTCCCGGTGAGACCAGGAGTCTTCAGTCCTGGTACGACTAGGAGCTGCACAGACACCGTCCAAGACCGGAGGTGAAGACCACGCAAGGCGCAAGGTACTGTCACCGAGCAAGCCTCGGGACAAGGTATGCATCCACAAACCATGTTTCCAATTATATAGACATTGACGCGGTTCCTTTTGTTTTGGGTTTGGGGAGAAAATTTTTGTTTCCGCTGCTTCTCTGCCTCCTCTAAAACCCAACAGTGGTATCAGAGCCACATCAACTACTATATATTTTAGGTTTATCGATATGATCGATTTTGGTTTGTCGCCTTTATTTATTGCATACTATGTGAATAAAATTGGCTTTATACATGTCCAATCCACAAATCCCAAATATACATATATGACATGTAATATTAATGCAATCGATATGCGTCGCCCTTAAACGAGTTTTGTGGTGGATGTGTAGCATGGTTATGTCCTATAAACCCTATATCTGTGTGTGGTTGTATGTGGTTGCTTGCATCTCGGTCTGCGCACCGATTCCCTTTCTCCTATTCCTGATGTAACTCGAAATAATTCAAGATTTCTTTTCCTACCTTTGCTCCCCCCGAATGTAACTCGGGGTTTCACAATTCAATTGTAAATAGGATAGATTTTATTTCCTGTTATGTCAAAGAACGGGGAATGACTTGGCGGACGACCTGAGACGATCGGTTCAACGCGTGAACCGATCGGTTGGTGTTCCAGACGAGCCGTTCGAGGAGCGAGACAAGTGGGTGGTGACCTCAGGAGATGCACGACGACCGGTGAACCGATCGGCTGGAGGCATCAGCCGATCAACTGGTGGCACCCGAACAGTCAACTTGATGGCGAGCCGATCAGTCATGGAGATGAGCTGATCAAACCCAGAAAGGCAGGCACAAATTTCATCTTGTACAGTTTGCATGTGATGTAGACCTAGATGACCGTGATTCCTCTTGGCTTGAGGAATGACAATAGGATGGCCATAATCATTGCTTTTATCATTTTGCATGTTTTCTGTGGGATATAACATGTATATGATACGTACTATATATAGTGGTGATTGGATATGTATATGTATATAAAAACAAAATCCCTCATTAAATATTAAGTTTTAGATGCCATCCCTATGTGACACATGTGAAAATCTTGATCGACCAAGTGTGGGCACGCCCTAGCGTGGTGCACCGTCTATCTCATGGAAGCATGAAGGATGAATGTGTGGGTCTGCCCTAGCAGGGTGCATATTCATCATGTTGGCTTTGGGTCAGACTTAACAAGGTGATCTAGATGGGATCTAGTACCTTGAGGCATGGAGATGATCATGGAAAAGAGTTGCATATGACATCTTTCAAGAGTTGCATATGATGCAGTTGGCAAGAGTTGCCTACCTCAGAGATCTGAGTTGTGGGTGACAACCCTAGCTGGTCCATGGCTCAGAGGATTTCAGGATCTTGACGCACTAAAAGATTGTACACTGCAATCTTCCGAATTGATGGTGAGGGCTATCAATTTGAGTCAAAATAGTGGGAGCGGTAATTAATTAAAGTCCTAATTAACTATCATCAAATTTTATTCAAATCAAATCATAGGAGTTTTGACAAAATGTAATTTTCTCTTGTAGAATGGCAAAGGAATCATCTTTTAAAATGGGCAAATTAATTAAGAATAAATTCCATAACTGGTTGAGGACTGTGAGAAGTGTTCTGCACTATCTAGATATACCAGGAGCCTTTGAATCCACTCTATGTACACTTAAAGCATTGGTGAAGAAGAAAGAAAGTTCATTGATAGAGATCAATGGAATCAAAGGTGAGGGAGAGAAGGGTTCTCTCGCCAAACCGATTTCTTCTACATGGAGAGGATGGAAGGAACGATGGAAGAAGAAGTCAGAGATAGAGATCTCTACTTCTGGTGTATACATGATAGAGATTAACTTTACTACTTCTTCGTCATGGGTACTTGATACCGGATGCGGATCTCACATTTGTTCAAATGTGAAGGATCTTAAGAGAAGTAGGCCTTTGGGGAAAGGTGAGGTTGAACTACGTGTTGCAAATGGGGCAAGAGTTGCCGCCAGTGCCGTAGGAACCTATGAGTTAAGTCTACCAAGTGGGCTAATAATAGAGGTTAAGAACTGCTATTATGTACCTGCCATAAATAGGAATATCATTTCCATCTCTTGTTTGGACAAAGATGGATTTGAATTTCTTATTAAGAATGGAAAATGTTCCATTTCTAAAGATGGGATCTTTTATGGAAGTGCCCCAATGTCTTATGGTCTATACTTGATAGACTTGGAGACAAGTGTATAAAACGTAAACACCAAAAGGCAAAAACTCAACGAATCAAACAAAACATATCTTTGGCATTGTCGCCTAGGGCACATAAATGAGAAGCGCATTTCTAGACTCCATAAAGATGGTTATCTAGACTCTTTTGATTATGAATCAATAGAGACATGTGAATCTTGTTTATTGGGAAAGATGACCAAGACTCCCTTTTCAGGTAAAGGTGAGAGAGCTAGTGATCTATTAGGACTCATACATACTGATGTATGTGGGCCTTTTAGAACTAATGCCAGAAATGGGTGTCAGTACTTCATTACCTTCACTGATGATTTCAGTAGGTATGGCTATGTGTACCTGATGAAGCATAAGTCAGAAACCCTTGAAAGATTCAAGGATTTCATGAATGAAGTACAAAACCAACTTGGTAAAAGTATTAAGGCACTTCGATCCGATCAAGGTGGAGAATACTTAAGCCAGGAGTTTGAGGACCTTCTACGAGCCTGTGGATTTGTATCACAATGGACTTCGCCTGGAACACCACAACATAATGGTGTGTCTAAAAGAAGGAATCACACATTTTTGGATATGGTGCGATCTATGATGAGTTTTTCTGATCTTCTGATTTCCTTATGGGGTCATGCTCTTAAAACCGCCGCGTTTACACTTAACCGTATGCCATCTAAATCAGTTCAAAAGACACCATATGAGATATGGTATGGGAAGCGTCCCAATTTGTCTTTTATGAAGATTTGGGGTTGTGAGGCTTACGTCAAGAAAATGTTTCCTGATAAGCTTGGACCCAAATCCGATAAATGTTATTTTGTTGGATATCCCAAGGAAATGAGGGAATATTACTTATACCACCCTACTGACAACAAAGTGTTTGTTTCCAGGGACGTTGTATTCCTAGATCGGGAATTTATTTCCAAAGGAAGTAGTGGGAGGAATATAGAGCTTGAAGAGGTTCAAGCCCAATAAGAAAACATTGAACCGGTAGATGTACCAGAGGAAAATGCAGATTCACAAGGTGTTGTGGAATCTCAGTCTCCTCAGGTAACACAAGGACCTCATAGATCTAGTAGGACCCTCCTTGAACCTGAGAGGTTTGGATACCTTGTAACTCAGGAAGGTGGTGAGTTGATCATAGATGATGATCCAACTACCTACGTAGAAGCTATGGAGGGACCAAATTATGAGAAATGGCTTGAAGCCATGAGATCCGAGATGGAATCCATGTACTCCAACAAAGTATGGACTTTGGTGGAACCACCCGAAGGGGTAAAACCCATAGCGTGCAAGTGGGTCTTCAAGAAGAAGACCGACATGGATGGCAATGTGCAAACTTATAAAGGAAGATTGGTTGTGAAGGGATTTCTACAAGTTCAAGGTGTTGACAATGACAAAACCTTTTCTCCAGTTGCCATGATTAAGTCCATTAGGAGCATGCTTGCTATTGCAGCTTATTATGACTATGAGATTTGGCATATGGATGTTAAAACCGCATTCCTTAATAAGAATATAAATGAGGATGTGTACATGACACATCCTGAAGGTTTTGTAGATCCAAAGAATGCCAATAAATTCTGTAAGCTGCAAAGGTCAATCTATGGATTGAAGCAAGCATCTCAGAGTTGGAATCTTCGATTTGATGAGGAAGTCAAAGTGTTTCGATTTATTCAAAATGAAGATGAACCTTGTGTGTACAAGAAGGTTAGTGGGAGCTCGACCACATTCCTCATATTATATGTGGATGACATACTTTTGATGGGGAATGATGTCTTAGCCTTAGAGAAGGTAAAGACTTGGCTTGGGAATACTTTCTCAATGAAGAACTTAGGAGAAGCATCCTACATTCTAGGAATTGAGATCTATAGAGATAGATCTAGAAGGGTTCTCGGACTAAGTCAGAGCACGTACATTGACAAAGTCCTAAAGCGGTTCAGCATGGAGAACTCAAAGAGAGGCACCATCCCCATGCTACATGGAGTCACCGTCTCTAGATCTCAATCTCCCCAATCTTGTGAAGAGAGGGACCATATGAATGGGATCCCATATGCATCAGCCATCGGATCCATCATGTACGCTATGTTGTGCACACACCCAGATGTCTCGTATGCTCTAAGAATGATGAGTAGGTACCAGTCAAATCCTGGGGATGCTCACTGGACAGCCGTGAAGAACATCCTCAAGTACTTACGAAGGACTAAGGATCAATTTCTTGTTTACGACGGCGAGGAAGAGCTGGTTGTAAAGGGTTACACCGATGCAAGATTCCAAACTGATAAAGATGATTACAGATCATAATCAAGATTTGTATTTTGCCTTAATAATGGAGCTGTGAGCTGGAAGAGTTCTAAGAAAGAAACAATTGCTGATTCTACTACAGAAGCCGAGTATATTGCTACTACACATGCAACAAAGGAGGTTGTGTGGATCAGGAAGTTCATTTCTTAACTTGGTGTAGTTCCCAGTAGCTGTGATGCAATTGAGCTTTATTTTGACAATAATGGAGTTATTGCACAAGCTAAGGAACCCAGATCACATCAACGGCCCCAACACATACTGCGGCGCTTCCATCTCATACTAGAGATCGTACAATGAGGAGATGTGAAGATTTGCAAAGTACCAACTGAAGACAACATAGCTAATCCATTGACTAAGGCCCTTTCTCAGCAGAAGCATGATGGTCATGCTAGGTCACAAGGACTGAAGTTCCTTGGTGACTGGCTCTAAGTGCATGTGGGAGTTTGTTGGTATGTATGCCCATAGAGCAAGTCATATGATGATTGTAATGGGATACTTTGTAAATGATTTGAATAATAATAAAGGCAATTTCCGATCTATATGTTTAACTGTTTCTGAGATGATGGTGTAACATGATAGATGTCTAAAGAATGGTTTTACTCAATGATGTATGCTTTTAGGTTCAGGACCTAAATGATGAGATCATACAGATGTTTAGAGTATACATTCTTGTTTAGTCCCTAGTCGGTTGTTATTGTGGAAATAACCATAGACATCAATAACACTGAAGACTAGCTTGTGTGTTGGTTGATGACAGAATCTCATTAGTCATGATATAGTGATATCAAACCAAGAACATAGGTACTTATTAGAGAACAAGGTACCGGACAGACCCACTGTGAGAGTGACACATGGAACCTTGACTTGGTAGTCATAGTCAGCTCTCACAGTGATGGTGGTGAGTGTGATTCCTAGACCTGAAATCACTACACTCAACACATGTCGTTGGGTACACTTTGACATCATCAAACACAGTCTTGAAACATGGGTTGTTATAAAGGTGATGATTGGGTGGCTTTGACACATGGGGCTTTTGAGGGGTGAGTGATAGATATGGTATTTGTCCCTCCTAAGGGATTTTGATATCCTTGGTCACTTGATGAGTAGGATTGAGAAAGGCATGCACATTCACGTGTGAATCAGTATGTGATATTGATGTCACACACATCTCACCCAGTCTTCTATGGGATCAAGGAAATGAATGAATGTTGACAGGATGACTGTTCCATGCCTCGAGTTCATTCAGGATATCAGTGACAAAGGAATTATACATTCACTGTAACACCGTTCACGGATTGTAGGATTGAAAGTTGTTCTCCAACTTTCTATTTCACTTGGGTAGCACTGATGTGTGACTAGGCACCTCCTCTCATAACTAGTTTTCTCAACCATATTCCCTTCTATAGAAAAGTAGTACGAGCACACTTTCACATTCTCTAGAAAAGTAGTAATAGCACACATTCTCTTTGAAGTAAAATAAAAACTTGTTTAAATTAGTATGTAGATATAAATTATTAAAAAGTAAAAGATTAATATCTATTTACCACCTAATGTTATTTCAATAAAGGCAATAGGCAGAAAGTGATGTTAGGGGGTTCAGGGTGTCAAGGAACTTATAGTAGTGTCGATGGATGTGGGAGAGATAAAGGTGGAGGAAGCTATTATTAGGCAAGAAATAGGACTATGTAAGGATGAGAAGTAGTGGGTGATAATGATCATCGGGTCCAACCAGTTGATGAGATATGGGCTACCCCTTCTCATTAGACTAAGTGAAGGTGGGCTTGGATTTAAGCCCTCCATGTCATATTAAACTCCAAGGAAGTAGGATATTGATATCCTTGAATTTTGTGGATATTTGAGTGTTTGTTTTATCTTCATATTGTCATCTAAATGGATTTTTACTTAGATGCATCTAATTGTTTTGACAAGTGTTTTTGTAACCATCTAATCTAATTCTCTCTTCCTTGGTTTCACAGAGTACTACTAGAAGCAGACTTGAATCTAGGCAATTACATACAATATCATTCTTAAGCAGTCATTGAGCCTCCCCGCACAGGTCCTCCGCTGCTCTGGCGATTCTCGCATCTAGGGTTTCCTCCGCTGCGATCGGCTTGGGGGGGAGGGGGTTTTGGCGGCTGGAGTGTGTCGCCCCTTTCCCCCTAGGCCCTTTCCTCGTCCGGTGTAGCAGGGTCGTGGTCTGGTGGTCGTGTGGCTGGCTTCCGAGTGGGATCGCGGGTGTGACGACCTCGGTGGTTTGGGTCGCCCTGGCCTGGCTTCTCCGGCGGTGTCTTAGGAGTCTGGAGCTGCTCATGGTTCCCTGGAGCCTGGGTTACCTCTCCGCTTCTTCCATCTATGGTGCCCTGAAGCTCTCTCAACTCCTGGCGGTGGCTGCAACGGTTTCGGTTCTTAGATCTGGACCTGACGGCGGCTGCGATGGTTTCCGGTTCCCTGATCTGGACCTGACGGTGCTTGGAGTGGAGTTTCACGGTGGTGGTCACGGGGCTCATCTGCTGGGGTGTCTCCGTGTCACGGATAACCTGAGAAGTCAGTGCTTTGTCCCCCCTTCCCTGGGTCTTGCGGAAGCGTCACTCGTTTCTACCCCTTCTTGTTTCTCGTCTTTTATCTTCCTTCGATTCTAGTGTGCTTTTTTGTTTCATTTTTGGTTTAGTGTTTTGGCAGTTAAGCTTCCATCAGTCACTGGTTCCTTCGGCATTTTTTTATCCCTACTACTGCAGGGTGTTTATCTCTCTCCTTCATGAGAGCTTGGAGTCTAGTTCCTTCTAGGTCTCATTCTGCACGTTCTTTATCTCTTTGCTTAGCCTTATGGATATACATGTTGTGGTTAGCTGTGGTTGCATCTTCTCTTGTTGGCAGGTTTCATTCCATCGATGTATGCTCGAGTTGAAGGAATCCCGTTTAAAAAGCTTGTTAAATCAGCTTTATGTGTTGGGGATCAATGCAGAAATGCTTTATTCTCATTCCGATTTCAGTTTCGACAGTCTGATCCTGTTCTTGATGGTTGTATGTTCTTACAGAACTCCTGGTAGATGCCGTATGGCTTATAAGTAATGATATTGAACGATTTGCTCTCAATAAAAAAAAGTAGTCATTGAGCCTAAGGCAAGCTATTACTAAGATAGTATCTCAGTGGTCGTTGGGCCATAACAACACAATGGTCGCTCACATCTATACTTCATGGTGATCGATTGGAGACACATCACCTCTGCGCATGGAAGGCCTTTGCTTCTCTGTGTCCACATGACAAATTCTACTTAGCCACTGATGGGATTACCTCTTCAGCGGTCATCTACATCGGCCACATTCAGTGAGCACTGACCAAGCGACCAATACATCTCAACGATCACTGCGTTCACGATCTCAGTGACCAATGAAGACTCATTAGTTCAGCGACTAAATAACTCACATAAGATCAGTGACTGTTAGTGTTTGAGTTGGTTATTGCAGGGCCCGTTCCTATAAATAGCCACCCATTTCATCCATGAAGGGGGTCATAACGTGAGAGATAATGAAGTGTTTCCGCATTCCATAGCCTCCATCCATCAGTCATTTCAACGGTCCTAAATCTTAGAAGATGAAAGTCTAGAAGGGAGAGAGGACCCATGCCATCACTGAAACCATCAGTCTATTCTTCAAAAGAAGGACTAGCCACCCCTCCATGTCCATGCTAGATCTAGATCGGAAGGGCACATGCATCAACCTTGGTGTTTTGTGGTTACATTTGGTGTATCTCCTTTCTTCTCCTATAGATCTATTCACCCTCCTCCATCTACTTCATCCTTTTCATCATTCTCTCTCATGTCTCACTATATTTGTAAATTTGTCACGCTGCTCAAAAGCATGAGTGGCTAAACGTCTAGCTTGGGTTGGGAGTAGCCTCTAAGGCACTCCAAACATGTATACTTGTATTCGTTTGAATATACATATATGCTCTTAGCAATGACTATCTCCATACTCTTGCAATTAAATGCTTCACTTGTATGATTAGCTACCATCTTGTGATGTTTCATTGTTAGTGCATCAAAAGAGTAATAATAATCTTATCTAAGTGTTATGGAGTTTCATGAGTGTATGAGAATGTTGGAATGCTTAAGGTAATGGTCATATAGTTGTATTTGTGATTGTTTGTTTTCCATCTCGAGAGAGAGAGAACCTTATAATATAGATCTATCCTAAGCTCAAAAGAGGAGGGAATAGACATATATGATGATCGCTTACAATCTTGCTAAGGGTATACAATGGGTGTTAGTATTACATGTTGGTCAGAGAACTTAAATGGTAAACCCAACCCAACTTCACATCCATATTAGTTATATCACGCTTTATTTCTACCGGTTCTCTTGTTTTACTTTTTGTTTATTTTACTTGTTTTACTTTGTTTGATTGGTTGGAATATCATAATTCCCTAAGGAATACCAAGCTTAACCTTACCCCTTTTTATTAGTGAATCTGAGCCAAGGTTCTGCATTCTTAGCACTTTCCACTCCTTGTCCCTGTGGATCAACCCTGATTTACTACATCGGACCCCATATAACAGTTGCAAGGGGTTGAGTGTAAGGTTACAAATTTAAGAATCTGACTACTCTAGATCCACTCCTTTTTGGATGTGTAATTTACGCTAGTCTTATATTATTGTTAGAATTCTGAATATGGATGTAGATTTCCCACATTTAGTCTCTAGTCCACCTTC
Organism: Alisma plantago-aquatica; assembly: GCA_963693085.1. NCBI lineage: Eukaryota > Viridiplantae > Streptophyta > Magnoliopsida > Alismatales > Alismataceae > Alisma > Alisma plantago-aquatica. The sequence continues at coordinate 823,775,426 of OY856414.1, read as the reverse complement.
TATGATAGTAACCATGATGGAGGTACCATATATGCTCTTGATTTCCCATGTTTCAAAGAAAATTTTATTGGGAAAATCCATGCTCATTATGGTGACACATCCATGGTTGATAAGATGACATCCACCTTAATTACTCCAAATAAAAAAAACCACATACATCACAAGTATTATATCCTCAATGTGTCACTTGCTCCTGAGGTGATCTATGAACTCATCATACCATGGAAATTTTTAATAGTTCTCAAACATGTAGGCATTGAAATATAGTTTCTTACCCTATATGCCATGTTAAAAGTCATGTGGGAACCTTCACTGCTCATGTGACTTATTGATATGAGGAACAATTACATTTTTTACAAATAGTCACCCAAAATATATCATTAAAGCACTAGAAGGAGGGTTGTAGATCCTATTTGATCAGTACATCTTTGTGCAACTGTTGTTACCTGATTTCAATACATATGAAGATGTTCCTCAGAATGTTATGTCATGGGTTTGTTGTTCCAAGTTTCATTTACAATTAAATGAATAATATTATCCTCTAAAATGTGGAAATGATTATGGTAATTTTTTCAAGGATGACACCAATATGAGTGAAGGAAACTGTGTAAAATAAGATTGGATTGTATTAGAACCCACCACATTTTCATCATTGTTTATATATATTTCACTTAATGGTAAGGTCACTAAACATAAATATGAGAGTTTATCCTTATTGTGTTATGGATGTGGTAAATGTGGACATGCCTTTAAAATTGTAAAGCAAACACCTCTAAAAACAAGTAGACTATTGTGGATCAATTTGAGGAAACCACCACTCACACAAACATGTATAGGGGTATAATGGATACATGAATGTTATCCTTCAAACTAGATGAATATGCGCTCAGAGGAGTAAGTCAATAAAGACAAATAACTTATTAGATGGCCTCTCCAACTGTGAGGTGGAAGCATTGGAGTACCCAAGTGATAACTTTAATGCCAATTCCAACAATGGAGAGAGACGTAATGGAGAGAGAAGAAGTGCTAAAATTGGGAACAACAAATAGAATCCTACTCATGTACATGTCAAAGAGATTATGCCTTATAAAGAACAATATATACCAAAAGGGGAACCTGAGAAATATGAGACTTCTAAAAATTAAAATTGAGAAACATATATTTGTCAACCTTATAGGATATGAGGTTATTGATATAAATGAAAACCAATTCATTGATGAAAATACTATATTAACCTCCCTACACACTAGGATGAACAACCTGAAATGTCAATACGGCCCCTAAATCTACTAAAGACTCTTTAGGTCCTTCTAAAAGCTCGAAGAGACCTAGCGTTGATCATAATGTCGATGATAATGGCCACTATAACAAAATTGTCAATGAAGAAGTGGGTGAGTAGGAATTTTGTGATGGAGTTTGCAAAACCACCTATTTAAAAATGTTTTTCTTCCTAATAATTGTCACTCTTACTCTCTCACCTTTACATTTATGTCCATTACATGGAATATACAATGTGTGTGTAGAGATGGTATATGCAATGTTCTAAAAGTAATGATTAGGTTCAAGAAACCTAATATTTTAGCCATCCATGAACCTCGATGCAGTGGATACAAGTTTATTACTTCATCCAAAGTTTGTGGTATTCTGATTCTTCTGGGATTGAAGATATAGAATTCTTGGCAGTATTATGGGTTCTCTAAAAATGGGAAAGAACAAATTTCAAGCCATAAAGTGTCATGTTCAATTTATAAATTGATACTTGTCTAGCATCAATTATGTTACTTCATCTATGGATTCCATGACCAGGCCCCATGAAGATTCTAAGGAAACACATGGAGAACATTGTTGCTAATATTTTGGAATCTTGGGTCCTCTTAGGTGACTTGAACAACATTCTCCGTGCCTCTAAGAAAGTAGCAAGCAAAAATAAGAAGGATCAAATTACCTATTTAATGAAATACTTCAAGAAAGTCATCATTAAATGCAATTTGTTAGACATGGAATTAAAAGTAACCATTTTCTCCTCCCATGTGGTCTTATTTAGTAAATTTATAGTGTCTTGACTCTCATATAAATTTGTATTCAAAACATCTTAATAGGTTTCAATCAGACCATTGCCTCCTCCTTCAATTGGAGCCCCAAAAAGTGAGACTTGGTAAAATCTTCAAAGCTAAAGGCTCTTGGAGAAACATTATACCCTTTCAGTCAATGCTCACCAAAAAGTGGATTTAAACTCTGCCTTTTACCCATGCCATCAACACAACTAGATGAAATATCTCAAAAGTGAAGGAGGGGGAATAAAGATCCATACAATGCAAATGTTAAGTGTAACCTTATTAACAATTAACTCAAGTACAATACATAATGACTAGCTCTGATGCTCCTTAGATTCATATTATCCATTATAGTCAATCTTAAAAGTACAATTATATAATACATGGTTATTAGGAGAACCTAAAACAAAAAAAAAAGTAAAATGTATAGGTTGCGTCTGGGTGATGGAAATACAACCATCATTCACATATACATCAAATCATAAAAAGTGTGTAACAATATCCCTGATCTATAGAATGAATAAGGTTAGTGGGTTGAGGAGGAGTTTGAGTTGTAAACCCTATTCTTTAAATCCTTCTCTAATATCTTTAGTTCAGGAAAAAATAATTCTAATGTTCATTCATAAAGCCTCTTCAGCAATTTTCCCTCTATTATTGTCCAGCACAAGGATGATCTTAAAATGATCCTAAGTGAAGATGGAGTTCAAAGAGTGATTTTCCTTATGGAACCCCATAAGAGACCATGGTTGAGTGATGTTGATGCAGAATTTCTCCAATCTATCTGACAAATCCTCAAGCATTCCAATGTAATTAGTATTGAATATTTATTTGCTCAAGGTATTCTAGAGGTAGATATGGATAATCCTCTAGTTACCTTGATTCAGTAATGTGATTCACCACCTAAATACAACCAATTTAGGTCAGGTGCTTTACTAACATCATCTAGAAGATTTTTACTAAAATCCTAACTGAAAGATTTAAAATTTTAATGTTTGGAATCGTTGCTCCCATGTAAAGTAGATCTATACATTAGAAGATGTATCATACACAATATCCTATATTTCAAGGGTGATCAATTCCATAAGGACACTCAATTGAAATTCATATTAATTAAAATATATATAAAAAAATCATTTGCCACTATTAATTGGAAATTAATTTTTGACACAATGTAAAAAGCTCAATTCCTCATATGATCATTCATATCATATTTTATATTCATTCTGGGGATGTGCAAATTCTTGGAAAGGCAAGCATCTCTCAACTATTCAACCTAATTAGGGTGTAAAATAAGGTGGCCTTTCTCACCATATTCATTTTTTGAATGGAGAAACTGACTCATCCTATTTTTTGAATAAGCTAAAATATCACTATCTCTCAAAATGGCATACAAGGAAGCATTGCATACTATGTAATGGAGAAAATATGGAAACCAATCCAACTGTCCAAGAGGGGACCTCACCTCAGCCATATTCATTTTGTTGATGATATGATCATCCCAGAAGAGGCTTTACTTGAACAAATGGATATTGTACTACACACTTTGGGGTAATTTGGGATTGATTTAAGATAGAGAATCTCAAAATAGAAATCCAAACTATTCTTCTCACATAATACAAGTCCAACACTAGCCAATGAGGGGAGTGAAAGGTCGGTTACCTACAAAAAACACACTGTAGTGTCATATGTTGGTCCAGACCTTCATAAAGAGAATATTTGTCCATACAACCATTTTTAGGTTCTCAACCAATTATTAAAACACTTATACATATAATTTTCACCCCTCGGATAGAGCCTACTACTTCTCTCCTACCAAACTAGGAAAGAGATAGTAATGATACCCAGATCAAAAAAACTTCAAAGATGATTCTTGGATATCAGATTAAGGATCCACCACAAAACATCATCCAAGCTAGTAGGAGGTAAGTTTCTCCATCCATATTTGAGAGACATAGGAAACCAAAAGTAATTAGTAAAGAGGCAGCGAAACATAGGTGGTCACGAGATTCATCGACTTTCTTGCAAAGAACACAAGTGAGATTGGTATCAAAATCTCAAACCCTTAGCTCATCAAAGGTAGAGATCGGACCCAAAATACACATATAGAGGCCATAAATCCATTTAGGTGTGTGCATCCCATTTCATAATGGTGGCGCCCCAGGTATAGATGGACCCAAGATTTGAGTAGTCTAAGGTTTGTCCACCAACCTAACCCATAAGATTCAGCCCATTAGGTCATAAACCCCTCTAACATGTTTCAACTTATGCACCATAGCTCACCAAGCTCTAGTGCACCCTGAATGTAGGGGAGAGTCCAAGGAAGGTTTTTAGTGCTTAAACATATAGCTGCTTGAAGTAGAAGATGACTTCATCAAGAAATTTTCAATTATTTAGAAGGTAGACCTCTCTGTGATGGATACAGGGCAACCATCCCTAAACCAATGTAGGTAAATATGTCCATAGAGATGGCAACAGAAACAAAAAAATTCTTACCATATTCCCCTCAACCAACAAATCACAACAACAACTATGGATTGGGAAGGAAGGTTGCAAGGCATATACCTGGTCCTAGAGCAAGTCCAATGACTATCCTTGTAGTGGAGTGCTTCTTTTGTAAGGAGCACCCAGACAGTTGTTAGCGGAAGCCTCTTGGTGTAGCACCACAAATGGCGGTTGATGATGACCTCCTATCCGGTGGATGGGGACCATCGGGGACACTTGTCGTTCTTTCAAAACTAACAAAAGGAGTTGTCCATTCGAACGTCAATGTGCTAGCATTGACTTGCTCTACCTTGTTGTTTCTCCCTTTTATGGGTAAAACTTGATTGGTTCCTCAAGTTACCACAACTATGAGAGGACAACGATTGTCATAGCTTATTATTGTGTCTACTAAAAGCCTTAATTGCCCCTGTATTTATAGGAGGGGTAGGGTCAAGTTTTCTAGATCAACTAGAGTTAAAGAGATGAAATTTCATTAATTTTCTAGAAGTTAGGAATCACAAAATAGTAAGTTCACTACTGAACTGGTCGGTTCACATGTGAAATGGTTGATTGAACACTCTAATTGGTTGGTTCACATTATTTCCTATTCACAAACATATTGGCTTGATGTGATGGTTGATGCACAACACAAAGTCTGCATCAATCCTTGATCCAATCTTATTGATCATTAAATCAACTATTCACGAATTGAATTGGTCAATTCAAAATTTGAATCGGCCAATTCATATTCTACACCAGTCGATTCATATTCCAGTTCAGCTAATTTGCAGCCCACCTTTGTTAAATAGAAAATGTAAACACTTCAGTATTGAAGCTAAACCTTATTCATGAGTAAACTCCTATTCCATGTGCATCCTATGTGTGTGAACCTATAGGTCCCAAGTTATGTTGGCAGTGAATGTCCACCACTAACTTATGACATCACAAGTAATAAGCGGTATCAAGTAACACATCATAACCACCCAAGCAATTGGAAAGTTAGAGAACAACTTCAACCTACAATCTATGATTAGTGTTACAGTGATCGTATAGTTCCTTTGTCTCTAATATCTAGATTTAACTCAAGGCATGGAATCGTCATCCTCTTATCATTCAATCCAAGTTCCTCAACCTAGACCAAACTATCTAAGATGCATGTGAGCTCACATATCATATATTAATTCACAAGTGTATGGACATATATTTCTCTATCTCTCTTCAAGTGTCCAGGATATCAACCTAGTAGGAGGGAAAAATCTCATTTACATCACTCATACTCATTCCTCATGAGTCACAACATATTTGAGCATCACCTTTATGGTGACCCCTATTCAAGGTCACATTGGATGGTATAAAAATACATTGAACGACATGTGATGAGTGTAGTGACTTCAGCTCTAAGAACCAAAATCACCACTATCACTATGAGAGTTTATTGTGACTTCCATTCATTAGTCTGCATGTATCACTCTCAAGGTAGGTCTGTCTGATACACTATTCTCTAACAAGTACCTAAGTGCTTGGTTTGATATCACATATCATGACTTATGAGATTTTGTCATTAACCAACACACACTCTAGTTTGTCTGATACATTTTTCTCTAACAAGTACTTATGTTCTTGGTTTGATATCACATATCATGGCTAATGAGATTTTTTCATCAACCAACACACATTGTAGGCTTATGTATTATTATTTTCTATTAGCTTCCACAATAACATCCTTACTAGGGGCATAACAAGAATGTATGTACTCTTCTTATACATATGTTCTTACTATTCAGGTCCTCAACCTGAATACATATGTCATCAAGTAACATCATCGTTTAGACATCTATCATGTTATACCATTATCTCATAATTCAAAAAACATATAGATGGAGATTGCCTTTACTAATAATGAAATCATTTACAAGATTTTGCATTACAATCATCATATGATTGGCTCTCTGGGCATAAGCACCAACTTGTACTTAGAACTGATCACCCATGCGTTAGTCCCAAAAAATATAACATGACCTTCATGCTTCTGTTGTGAAAGTGATTTTGCTAAGGGGTCAACAACATTGCTTTAGTTGGTACTCTACAAATCTTCATATCTCGCCAATTTATGACCTCTCATAAGAGATGGAACTGTCATAGGATGTTTCTAGAATGTTGATGTGATCTGGGTTCATTAGCTTGTGCATTAGCTCCACTGTTGCCACAACATTACTCTATTGTGTCGCTAATACTTGGAGCCACCTTAAGTTCAATGAGGAACTTCTTGATCCAGACAACTTCTTTTACTTGATCCGGACAACTTCTTTTACTGCATTGGATGCATCAATTTTCTCATCCTTTGTTGTAGAATTTCTTGGATCTCTTCCAATTTACAAATCCTTTGTTGGGGCAAAACACAAATCCTGATTGGAACTAATTATCATTTTTGTCAGTTTGGAAGCTTACATTAGTGTAACACCTTACACTCAACTCTTACTCATCGCCATAAATAAGAAATTGATCCTTAGTCCTTCTCAAGTACTTAAGGATGTTCTTTATGACAATATAGTGACTTTGATCGAGATCATATTGATATATGCTCATCATGCTCAAGGAATACAACACATCCGGATAAGTTCATAAAATTGCATACATGATAGATCCAATTGTAAAAGCATATGGAATCTTGTACATGTGTTCCCGTCCTTCACAGGAACTGGGACATTAAACTTTAGAGACGCGAGTTCCATGTAACATGAGAAAATTCCCTCTCTTTGAGTCATGTATGATGAACCTCTTCAACATTTGTCAATATATGTACTCTAGTTTAGGTCAAAAAGCCAAGTAGATCTATCTCTATAGATTTTTTTTCTTAATATATAGGATGTTTTGCCTTAATCCTTCATAGAGAAGATATTTCCTAGCCATTTCATTATCATCTATAAAGTAGGAATTTGCTCCGCTAAAAAATGAATTCCCCGCAACATCTGTCAGCCTCTTTTGCAACTTATTGAGATACAGGTGTGTAGGTGCCTGAGTCTCCTGAGTTTACCATCCCTACTATATGGGACTCTATCTGGGGGTTTGGGTTTCCACCAACAATCTAAATAAAAGTAGGGGTGTCATTCCCCATCAATAGTATGCCATCTACATACAATATGAGGACTACAATTATGCTCCTACTAACCTTCTTGTACACACAAGGTTCATCTTCATTTTGACTAAAGTGCAACACTTTGAATGTTTTGTCAAATCAAAGATTCTATCTCCGAGATGCATGCTTCAAACCATATATTTACCAAAGTCATTATTGGCTTCCTTTGGATTTATAAAACCCTCATGATGTGTCATGTACACATCCTCAAGTAGACTCCCAATAAGAAAAGTGGTTTCAACATCCATCTACCAAATCTCATAGTCATGACAAGCTACAATAGCAAGCAAGATCCTAGTGGACTTAACCATGACAATTGGTGAAATTTTTTTATCATAGTCAACACCTTGAACTTGTTTGAAACCTTTTGCACCCAATTTGTCCTTATAGGTTTGTAAATTACCATCCATGATGGTCCTCTTCTTGAAGACCCACTTGCACCCTATGGGTTTTATCCCTTCAAGTGGATTAACCAAGGTCCATACCTTGTTGGTGTACATGGATTCCAACTTATATTTCATGGCCTCAAGCCCTTTCTCAGACTCTAGTCCCTTAACAGCCTCTACGTAGGTTGTTGGCTCATCATCTATGACCAACTCACCACCTTCTTGAGTCACAACATAACAAAATATTTCATGCTCAAGTCATGTCCTACTAAATGTATGAGGTACTTTTGTTAAAGGAGGAACTTGAGATTCCACAATAGTTTGTGAGTCATTGTTATTTCTATACCTCTACAGGTTGAATGTTTTCTTGTTGATATTAAACTTCGTCAAGTTCTACTTTTCTCTGACTAGTTCCTTTGGAAATAAATTCCTTTTTTAGGAATACAACATCCTTGGCAACAAACACTTTGTTGTCATATGGAGTATAAAAGTATTATCCCTTAGTTTCCTTAGGATATCCAAAAAAATAACATTTATCTAATTTGGGTCCAAGATTTTTGGGAAACTACTTTCTCACATAAGCTTCACATCCCCAAATCTTCATAAGAGACACATTGGGATGTTTTCCATACTATATCTCATATGGTGTCTTCTGAATCGGTTTAGATGGAATGCAGTTAAGTGTAAACGATATGGTTTATAGATCATGTCCCAAGAAAGAAATCAGAAGACCAAAAAAATCATCATTGATTGGACCATATCTAGCAGGGTGTGATTCATTCTTTATGACACCACTATCTTGTGGTGTTCCATGTCGAGTCCATTGTGATATGATACCACGGTGATGCAGAAGGTCCTCAAACTCTTAGCTTATGTATTGTCCTCCTCGATCAAAATGATGTGACTTAATACTTTTACCAAGTTGGTTATGTACTTCATTCATGAAATCCTTGAACTTTTCAAGGTTTTCTGACTTATGTTTCTTCAAGTAAACATAACCATACCTACTGAAGTCATCAGTAAAGGTAGTGAAGTATTCATAACCACCTGTAGCATTTGTTCTAAAAGGATCGCATACATTTGTATGCATGAGTCCTAATAGATCATTTTCCCTCTCACTGTTACTAGTGAAGGGAGACTTTTTCATCTTGCCCAACAAACAAAATTCACATGTATCTATTGATTCAAAATCAAAATAGTCGAAATAACCATCTTTATGGAGTCTAAAGATGCGTTTCTCATTTATGTTCCCGAGAAAACATGCCAAAGGTATGTTTTGATTGAGTTATGGAGTTTTTGTCATTTGGTATTTATTCTATATATTCTTGTCTCTAGATCTATCAAGTATAGACCATAGGACATTGGGGCAATGCCATAAAATATCCCATCTTTTCTAATATTACATCACCCATTCTTTACAAGATATTTGAATCCATTCTTGTCCAAACAAGATAAATATATGATGTACTTATTAATGGAAGGTACATAATAGTAGTTCTCCAACTCTATAATAAGCCCACTCGACATAGATAACACATAGGTTCCAACTGCAATAACAAAAACTCTTTCTCCATTAACAAGGAACAGTTCAACCTCACATTTCTTCAAAGGTCTACTTCTTTTCAGATCCTTCACATTTGAGCAAATGTGTGATCCACATCCAGTATCCAATACCCAAGATTAACAAGTAGTGAAGCTAATCTCAATTACTTATAAACCTAAATTAGAGATCTATATCCCTTGCTTCATCATCCTCAGTTTCCTTGACAAGAATAGATTTCTTTGGCACTTGTTCCTCTCCTTATTTTGAGTGAAGAAGACTTGGACGTCATCTTAGCCTCAGAACACTTCATGACCTTTCCTTTATCCTTGGACTCTATTCTGCTGATCACCATCACAGATTTGTCCTTCCTCATTTGTTCTTCAACATTTATAAACATGCCAAGCAACTCCGACAACAGTTTAACCAAGTTACTCAAGTGATAAAACTCGATAAATTGGATATATGATTCAGGCAATGAATGCAGGATCATATCCGTGGCCAACTCTTAACCTAAAGGAAATCCCAATCTCTCTAGATGTTCTGCATGCCCAATCATATTGAGCACATGGGGCTCTACTGGACCTCCCTCTGTCAGTTGCACTTAAACAATCATTAAAGACATTATATCTTTCTTTCTTAACATGTTGTTTATGCAACACACAGTTCATAGAACCCAAAATAAGGTTTCTGATGTCTATGGCATCATTACCATGCTTCAAGTAATCATCTATTTTAGGCATAGCCACATTTGGAGTGGGTTCCCCTGGCACAGGTGATTCAAGGACGTAAAAAACATTTCTCAAAGTCCTATACCACTTTTGGAAGTTTGTCCTATTTAAATTATCCTTCTCAAGGATCGGCCGCAACGATAGTGTATTTTCCATTTATATCTACAAGAGTAAAAAAATCACTTTGGCAAAATAGTTTTGATTAGATTTGATAATATTGATGATATCAATTAGTCCTTGAATTAATTATCACTCCTACTATTTTATTCAAATCGATAGCCCTCACTACTAGCTTGGAAGATTGTAGTGCACAACCTTCTTATGAGCCAAGATCCAAAATAATTAAGTTATTACTCAACCAACTTTGGCATCCATAACCAATTATTAAGGTAGGCAACAGTTGCGAATTGCAACTCATGCAATTCTTGGATAGATGGTGTGCACAACTCCTTGTCACAACCCATCTATATGCTTCTAGGCACTAAATCCAATAAGGTCATCTAGGCAAGCCTAACCCATAAGACAACACGATAGCAATGCACCCTACTTGGAAGGCACACACAACTACCATCACACTTCCATGAGATAGATGACACACCATGCTTGGCGTGCCCTTGCTTAGTCGATCAATCTTTTCATGTGTATTTCTTATGGAAAGCATCTAAGACTTAATATTGGATTGAGGGATTTATATTTTAATAAATACATATACTTATCTAATCACGACATACTAATAATATGATACATATTATATCAAAAAATGAAACATACAGTTTAAAAATATGAGCAATGGTTGTGGCCACACTAATATAATTCATTGGACCCACAAAAAATTTCCACCACCTAAGGTTTTACATCACTGAGATGGATGTGTGGGAAGACAAGAAAAGATCGTTTGAGAAATGATTATATCAGGAATAAAGTGGGGGTGGTGAGCATTGAGGACAAGTTGCGTGAGGGCCGACTCAGATGGTACGGACATGTGCAACACAGACCTACTAGTGCGCCTATACGAAGCAATGCTATTGAGCCAAACACTATAAATAGAAGAAGAGGAAGGCCTAAATTAACATGGGATGAACTTATAAAGAGAGATTTTGAATCTCTACATCTCAATCAGAATATGACCCATGATAGAGCTGAATGGAAACGAAGGATCCATGTAGCTGACCCCAACATAGTTGGGATTGAGGCTTAGATGATGATGATGATGATGATGATGATAGTAACATGTACTTGTAGAAATATGTGTTGTAACCAGCCCGGTCAGTTGACTCAACTCTTGAGTCGAGTTGGCCTCCTGGTCAGTCAATTGGTCTTCTTAGATCCACCGACTGACTCTTGTCTCAAGTTGTGTATGAACTCCTCTAGTCGGTCAGTTGGGCCTTCAATCGATTGGTAGGCTCCTTGTGTCATCTAGCCTCCTCGATCCTCCAGTCATTCGATTTGAAATCTGAGTCGGTTGACTCGTGTGGTTTAGAATGTCTTCTCTTTACCGAAACAGGAAGAAAAAAACTATCATATTCCTATTTAACCTATTACATTGTAAAAATTGAAACCTCATCTGAGGGGAGCATAGGAAGGAAAGCATTAACTTACAAATGGAAAAAGAGAGAGAGAGGCTCGATATTCAAATGGAATTTAAAAAGGTAGGAATAAAACTTTTCAACCAAGCACACATATCTAGGGGGTATTGGCTATAACCATTCTTACATTCACCATAAAAATAGTTTCAGACGACACATATATATTACATGTATATCATATATATATATATATATATATATATATATATATATATATATACATGTATATCATATATATATATATATGTATATATGGTATTTAATCAGATATGCACATTAATCATTTTAAATATTTGTATCCTATGTAAGATAAATGTTAAAATGAAAATCTAATCATATCGATTAAATCCCAAAACATAGTAAATTGATGTGGCTCTGATACCACTATTGGGAAATATGGCTACAGAGATGGCAAAGGAAACAAAATTTTCTTGCCGTATTCTCCTTGACTAGCGGATCACATTAACAATTATGGATTGGGACGGAAGGTTACAAATCATATACCTGGGCCTGGAGCAAGTCCAATGACTATCCTTGTAGCGGCATGATTCTTTTGCAAGAATCACCCAAACAGTTGTCAGGGGCAGCCTCTTGGTGTAGAACCACAAACGACGATTGAAGACATCTTCCTGGTAGGTGAAAATGGCCTCCACATCTATATGTACTCCACAAGGACCTATGGGGACTCATGTTATTCTTTTGGAACTAACAGGAAGGAGTTGTCCCTCCGAAGGTCAACGTGCTAGCATTGACTTGCTCTCCCTTGTTATCTCTCCCTTTTATGGGTAAAACTTACTTGGTCTCTCACATTATCACAACTATGAGAGGACAAAAATTTTCAGATCTTATTGTAGTGTCTACTAAAAGCCTTGACTACCCCTCTATTTATAGGTGGGATAGGGTCAGGGTTTTTGGATCAACTAGGAGTCAAAGAGATGGAAATGTTCTAAAAGTTGTGAATCATAAAATGGTTGGTTCACTATTGAATCAGTTAGTTTAGATGTGAAATGGTTGATTCAAAACTTGAATCAGTTGTTTCACATTATTTCCTATTTGCAAACATATTGGCTTTAATGTGACGATCAATGCACACCATGATGTCAACATCAATTCTTTATCCAATCTTACTGATCGTTGAACCAGGCGATTCACAAACTGAATTAGTGGATTCAGAAGCGGATAAGTCAATTCATTTTCTAGTTCAGCCAATTTTCATTCAACCTTGTTGAATCAAATATCTAAACCCTTTAGTAATCAAGTCAAACCTTATTGATGAGTAAACTCCTATTCCAGGTGTATCCTATGTGTGTGACATTATAGGTCTCAAGTTATTGACGTGGTTTTTACTACACTAACAAATCCACCTAGGGCTAAAATCCCTAATTTTTTATCAAAACCTTGTGCAATATTACCACCTGCAAGCAGGCGGGTCTTATCACAGTATAGTTAAGGATCGAATCCCAAGGGACAATTTTTTTAAGAATCTTGCTAGTCGTATCTAGTTGAATCAAGACTATTATTTAAAACAAGAGTTGATTTGGGTTTAGTTAAACTAATTGCAAAGAAAGTAAAAGAGATTACATTTCTTACAAGGATGATACAAATTTATTTCTCTAACTTCAAAAGATTCTAATCATGATAGATCTTTATCTTATATAAGAACACTTTTTATTATAGAAAAAAGTCTTAAACAATATCACTTCCTATGAAGGAGAGTAATATTACAATATCATATAAAATTTATAAAACAAAATAGAAATGATATTTGGAGTTGTAACCTACTTGATATCAATAAAAACAAGAAAGATGAATATACAAGTTGGTTTATCCAAGCTTACTTTGAAACATTTGATTGTCGACTTTGAACATTAAAAGAAAGTGTACTTCTACTATTAATTTTCTTGAACATAACATTATTTTATCACCAAAAATAGCTATTCTATCACTTATCACTATAGACTTTATAAAACCATAGTATATTTCAAATATATTCTTAAATAATAAAAAATGTTTGAGTTGAAATTGAATCAATTTAATTGTTCATGTATCGACACTTGCAAGTATACTATTATAACAAGTAACAAAATTAGTAAATTGTGTTATGATTATTTGATTTTGTAATTCCTTTTGTGTGGAGTCCTTCATCACCTACACAAGATTCATGGTGAAAGATAGAGGGAAAAGGGATACCAGTACATTATAACACTAAATAGTCCTAGAGCACATGTTTATCCAAGTTATCCTCCTCAAGGAACACATGATTTATTGGTAAAATTATATGTCGATCAACCTTCTTCAAATGTAAAAAATGCTAGAGGACATCCAGATGGACACTTACAACTCATGGATGGACATAGTTCCTGAGTCAAGCTGTACAATGCTAAGGGGGTGTATAGCATTCTCTATTTCTTAAGAAAATTCTTCTATCTCTATATGCAATCCCTTCCTCCCTAGTATTCTTCTAATGATAAGCCCACATTGAATCTGTTATGGTACCCTTATCACCTCTTCCTCCATCATGCTTCCCATTGATGGTATAATGTGATATAAAATGTGATGCTTCCAGTCAAATGAAGGGTTTCATATTTTCTTGGTGATTGTAGACAAATAATCTCATATTTTTTTAATAAATGGCATGGTTTTTCTATGAAAAAAGTTTAGGATTTTAAAGTTTCTTTAATGATAAAAGAGAAGTATAAGGTTTATTTTATGATTATCTAGTTAAACTTATTGTTAAGGATATTTTTTAAGTTGATGAGTGATCGCTCTCTTTTGGGGGTCAAAAGTGTAAACACGATTGTCCTAGTCAAAGAAATCAGATTTTGAGTTTATGCCTGACTAGTAGAGACGTCTGCAACTCAATACTGAGATTTTGTAGTAGCACGGGGTTGAACATAGGAACAAGGATAATAATAGAATAAGAACGCAAAATCTTGGCTTAGTCTAATCTAACCAAAGAACAAATTTGATGGCATTCTGATTAAGGTACATATTAATTTGATTTAAGCAGTAAACCTATGTTATGAAAAATTAAAGAAGAAACAAAGACAAATCTAGAATTCAAGATGAAAGGGACTTGGATTGGTTTTCACCAATCAAGCCAACCACAACCATATAAAACCTTCACTCCTATTTTATATATATTCCTTACATGTTTTGTAAACAACCATAAGAAAATATTTTTTCCTTCTCTCGAGATCTAAGAAGATTTCTATCTAATGGGGTTATCTCTCTCAAGGTAATAACCAAAAGATCAAGGGAAAATAATATGACCTTTATTATAGCAACTCGTCAATCTCGTGTATTATTACTATCCAATATTTTAGATCTCATTGAAATCATTCTCTCAAACAATATTCATATCAAATATCAAAACATGATACCTAATCATCAAATGACATAGTAAAACAAGTGTATAAGAACAAAAATTTAAACAACATATGCCATAAAATAGAAAGATGAACAATTACATGGTTTGGGAGGGCCTGAAGGCTACTCCCAACCCAAGTTATGGGGTTTATCCATGCATGGATAAAGAAATAAAAATATTACAACTAGAATAATTCATGATATAGAAAGGGAAGAAGGAGATCGATACAAGTGCAGATCGAATGATTGATCTTCCAACCTCTTGGTTGATATCACGGCAGTATACAATAAGGTCTACAACTTCCTCCTTTCATTTGATCTTATCTTAAAGCAAGAGGGTCCTTCATATCTTTGATGATGGTGGAATGGAGTTGCCAAGGAGTAAGGTCGATAGGCTGAACTGATAGATCTAAATAGGTCGATAGGTCTCATCCTTCAGATCTGGAACTTGGGAGGACTTGGCAGTAACCTCTCAGATCTTTGACTCCAAGGATCTCAGATGCGTTGAAGTGATGCCCTGGGGGTCTATTTATATACTTTGACTGGATATATGTCGAGGTGACTTATCAATGTGGCGTAAGTGTAGATGTCGACATGTATGTCAACAAGGGATTCCTTCGACATGTCTTTGTCAATTGGTAAGTATGTCAATCTGTTCTTATCATCGACATAGTTCTTCTTTGCTGAGAATCTGTTGGTGTGATGATGTCTACCAGGGAGGTCGATCAGTGTGTCGCGGTGACTCCTCGATAGGAGTCTTTTGGTCTTTGAGAGACTTTGACAGTGTTGTCGATGTGGTTATCATCAGGATGATTGATCCATGATCATTTGTTTGACATGTGTGTCGAGGCTTGGCTCGATAGCTTTGTACCGAAATGAATCCACTAGTGTCAACAAAGTGGACTGTCGATGCCTAGTCGACAGGTGTGAGAATTGTACTTTGCTCAACATCCATTACTCAAAAGATGGTTGTATAGGTTCTTCAATTTGACAATTTGGTGCTCGATGACTCTATCAAACGTGAGCTGGTAGTATTTTGTCAAACTTCTTGGTGAAGATTTATCCTTTTGACCAATTGTTTGACTGTTTGAAGCAAGGTCTTTTGAACAATTACTCAGACTTCATCAATTTCACTGGATTTGCATCCAATTCCTTCAAATATCATCAACATTGAATTAGAACTTATCATTAAGTGAATTAGAGTTAAAATGAATAAAACTAAACATCTAAATATTATTTATAATGATTTTTTATCATGAAAAAGGCTAATAAAAGTGGATCAAAATTGATGTTATCAATGAGGTAGAACCATTGTTAAAATGTCATTATTTTCATAAATAGCTAGATCTTTTGATATATTTTTAGAATAAATCCTAGAATCATATCATATAGATCTAAATGGATGATTTGATATCCAATAAACAATGGTCATTGAGCCTAATTTCTATTCCAATACTTTTTTCTATACAATTTAGAGTGGGAGAAAGGGAAAATGCACTTTAGTATGATATGTTGGATTGGGACTAGATAAACATGTTTGGAACCCTTGGTCATGATTCCATATATACTAGGTGAATGACATAGGTCAAATTCGACCATGATATCAGAATTTGATGGCAATGTAATTATATCCTTCATTGATATATATATATATATATATATATATATATATATATATATATATATATATATATATATATTTATATTTATATTTATATTTATATATATATATATATAGAGAGAGAGAGAGAGAGAGTTTCCAACATCATGGTAATCTAGTAATCTTATGAGAGAATTTGCCCAACCTGTAGGTCTTTCATGATGAGACAAACCCTCAAGAAGATTCTATGGGTTTCTCAACAAATAACAATACAATTTTTCCCTCTTGATGACACTATTGTTGTATAAGATGTAAAATGTGATTTCTATTTTTTTGCAAGCATGATTGGTTATAGATAAACCTCAATTTACAAAATTTAAAGCTCTTGTACAATTATTTTTTTCATCTCAAAATTTTATGTGGCATATTGAGTTCTAGAACAAACTTTTGAAAAAAAACTTTTATGTGCGGCTCATAATGATAAACAATCATACATATTCATAGCATTCTCTTTTACTACAACATTAAAATTCAAGTACCCTATCTTCATCATTGCAAATATTCATACACATAATTCAAATCAAAGTACACATCCCACTACAAGGTTATGAACCTTAGATGATTGTTAAGATTATCCCTTTGGTATTGGCAAAAACCATGATGCCTAGGTAAGTCTTGGTAAAGCAGATAAGAATTCAGTTTGCAATTGACATCATAAAGGATACAACAATGACAAGGTCTAAGAACATTTTTGCGCCAAAACCTTTACCACAAAAACTTTTTAACACAAACATATATGAATTGTTTCCATTTACTTGCAAGACTTAATTTTGAGAGTCTATAACCTTAATTTCCCATAAAATTCTTCACTTGAAAGTTGTCATTTCAATTTTTTTTCTAAAGAAATAGTTACATAAAACTTGTACAAACTATTAATGTATTTATTGTAAAAAATCTATCTAACTATTTCTATTTTGCATGTGGTTTTTGTGTGTTAAAACCTTAAGAAAGTGGCACAGGTACTTACAACTCATAAACCTCAAAAATCTAGAAAACATACAAATAAACAATTTCAAAGTAATTATGGAATCTAGGTTGGACTTCAGTTAGTGTAGAGAATGATTCACTAATAAAAAACCTAAATCAGGTCAAATAACAATTATTTTGGGTTTCACATTGTACACACTAAACTAGGATATACTTTATATGTTCTTTAATTAGGATTAATGTTTATTTTAAAATAATATAAGAAATGTATAGTCATAGATATATTAGGACAATAAAGAATTGACGATGTCGCGGAGAGGCGGAAGGGCAGGGCGAGGTCGTGGGAGGGGGGCAAACCCTAGGGGAGGTGCCAACTCGGGGGCAAGAAATCCTCCACCAGAACCCTCATCGGTTCCTCCTGAGAGATTATGCGAGGCTGAAGGAGAGCGGAGGTCTTCATCGCCTCAGACTAGTGGCAACCCTGAGGTTCCGTCCACATCAACTAATTCCACATCCCCGCCCTCGTCCACGACTTGGCCGCCAGAGTAGACTAGGGACACCTCGGCAAGCTGCAAATCGATTGATTGGTTGTGTGCTAGTCGATCTGGAGAGCCTTGCAAAGAAAGTCCCACAGTCAATTATATCGAGCCGGAGATTATTGACGACGTCAGTTGTTGTTCCATCTCGAGTGGGGATGAACCTCTACCGTCGTGGCAAGAGTTCGTCTCGATTAGATTCACTGGAAGAAAACCCTTCCGAAGTCACCTTCATGGTTGGATCTGTCGTCAGTGGAGACCCAGCGGTGCCTTTGACACCGTTGCGAAGGAAACAGAGGGATTCATCGTGAAGCTGCCGAAGACCAAGGAAAGGGCAAGGATCCTCAGAGAGGCATCGTGGATGATGGATGAGTCCCTAGTCATTGTCCAGGCTTGGGATCCGGGCCTTCCTCTTCAGCCTCCCTCCTTCCCTAATCTTTCTGTGTGGATCACTCTCGAGAATTTGGGACTACACTGGACATCGAGAAGGATAAGTGCAATTGCTAGCATCATTGGCAAGCCACTGGATATTGAGTACTCATGCCTTTCCGTCTATTGCCTAGGCGACACTACCGTCTGTGTGGAGATAGAAGCCATCTTTGTTTTCTCGTGGTCTGTCAAGGTTTTCGTCGATGGTTCCCCCATAAATCTGAAGGTTAACTATGTGGCGAAGTCACAGATCTGCTCTGGTTGCTCTCAGTTTGGCCATCGTCTACCCTCATGCCCCATGACTATAAGGTGCAGGACACTACCCAATCAATTGCAATTGATAGTTGGGAAGGGTAAAAGGCGGCAAGGTGCTCAACGTTCTGCCGAGGATGACATCCCCACTAGCGCGGTAGATACTCAGGTCGACCAAGCATCTGAGAAAAGGGTGGATGAAGTTCACATGTAGTCAGAACCAGACATGAGAGGGTTCTCTCCAACAGTGAGTGTGGATGCCTTGGACTTGGATTGGGAACTTGCCTTTTCAAGTTCGTTGGACACCCCGTCCTATTTGAAGCAACTTGCACATGATACTGGGATCACCTTGGAGTATCATCAAAGAGTCTCGTGGAACTCTGATGAAGGATCCTTGCTTAGTTCCTATGATCTAGATGAGGAGGGGATTGAGGACTTTAGCGTGAATCAAGAACCAAGGTCTAAAAAGAAAAAGAAGAAACATAGGAGGAATAAATCCGAGGAGATTCCTATGATAGATTTCTCTGAATCTAACTAGACTCTCTAGTTGTTCTGTTCTGTGGATGTCTTTGTGCAGGTATCTGAATAGGTTAACGTTTCTGGATGATGTGAGCTCTTTCTTGGGTTGTCAGGTTCTGCTAGTGCCTAGTTGGACTCTTTCCATTCAACACAGACTTTATGGGTGCTCAGAATAGCAGTGTGCTCGGAATGATGAAGACTGGATTTTGTAGAACTTTAGGAGTCTTGAAAGGGTCTCTAGCTATCCATTTCTTTTGTTGACTATTTAGTTATCTTTCTCATATGGTGGTGGTTTTGGAAGTGGCAGTCTGATCACCCCAGGAAGTCTTGTAGGGTGTGGCAGGCCTTGCAACTCTCATTAGCTTTCTTAGTGTTTCTCTCAGTTGTCAGGCATCTCTTGCAGCTTGGTGAAGAGCTTTTAGTACAATAGTCCTTAGTGGAGTTACAAGAACACTCACACAGATATATTTGTGGGTATGACTAACGCTTCTGTGTGACCTCCTTGATCTTTGCTAACTCTATCCTACCTATTAGGACTTTATCTTAGCTCATAGTTTCTGGTTAACTGAGGCCTTTTCGGGGTTTTTTTAGATCTGATGTGCTCTTCCTGCGTGGAGACACATAGATCTAGTTTTGTTTTTTAGGCGCTCTTGTACCTAAAGTTTTGGTTTTTATAGTAACAGAATTTTGGCTGACCAAAAAAAAGATAAGAAATGTATATAAATTTCCCAAAGATGAATAGTATCTTAAGCTATCTTTTCCTTGAAGCCAATTTTAATGATTGAATATGTATTGCTTGGAATTATACAATATGAACATATTTAAAAAGGTGATGTTCAAACTTATGCAATGCAAACATGTATATTACCTAAAAATCTTTGTGAGAAAATTGATAGAGCAATTAGATGATTTATTTGGAAAAGAAATCAAATTTGATTCCTTTATCATTGCTAGATTGAGAGAAGGATACTATAACCAAAACCAATGGAGGTATACATATTCCAATAATGGGTGATTGGAATAAAGCTATTATTGTGAAATGTGCATGGGATTCCTTTTGGAAGAGATTTTATATGTTAAAAGGAGTATAACATAGGTACATGTCATATAGAGCTCAACTAGTATAGTGATGCACCTCTTTTAGAGAATGATGAAATCTCTTCTGCCCTTGATTCATGATCATAGAAGTAAGGTAATAATCAATGGGCTACACACTTTAGTGTGGAAAGATAGGTATAGATACTCCAATTATGGTATCTACACAACATGTAGCCAAAGACATAAGAAACAAAAGAATAATATCTCTAATTATAAAGGATGGCATCTAGAACCAAAATTTCCTAGGTCAATACCTTCCTCAGGGTGTCATTGACAAAAGTGCAAGTCCTTCTTGTCCTAGTATTCGTGATCTATATAATATGTAGACTTGCAAATTAGAGACAATGGGTGTCTTAAATACCAAGTCATCTTCTGAACTAATAAGGAGGGTGACGAGAAGGTTACAATCTGGACCATTAATAATTTTATGGCATTAATATGTCAGCTGGACTGAAGACCATCATAAGGTTAGTCATCCTTGAAGCTACAATGACTGATTCTAGAATAACATGAAGACATTTCAAAATAAACCCTTCCTATACCATTTCTTGAATGACATAGAGGCAACAATGTATTCTCTGATAGAACGTACTTTTAAAAGACAAGTATGGTATAGTTTGAACATGGGAACTATTAATCCAATTTTTTTCTCAAATTCTTTCCATAAATGGATAACAAAGAATAAAAAACCCCAAATATCTATTGAGTTCATGATAGAATGTCACCTTATATGGATGGCTGGGTATATTGATTGTGCACTCAATAATAAGACTTGTAATATGTAATCAATTCCCAATAACATAGTAGTTCAAACTATAAAATTATATATTGCATGGTATCAAAATATCATATTCATTTCAATACTGACCCCAACACTATATCATGAATATCACCTTCCCATTGGGTAGAAGTAAAATGGATATGTTAGTGAAACATAATCAAGCCTCTAGTTTTATAGTGAGAAGAGATCATTACTTCTTCTAGCTGATGTGTTGTGGTAGAAAATTATAAACTACCTTTTTTATCTGTTTAGGCTAGTGCAATCTTATTGTAATCTTAAAGGACATGGGAATAGTGTCGAACATCAATCATGATAAATTAGATTCTCAACAGGTTATACATTTAACACTGGTGAAGAACTACATATGTCCTATTTTGGGAGCTTGGAGGAATATACTTGACTATTTATCAAGTGGAAGTGGGTCATACAATTCAAGAAGATTGATTTCATTTGTGATATCGAGTAGATAGGCTAGCAATATATCATTTTCAGTTTACACATTTGTATGTACAATATTGCTCCTACATCACATTAAAATCCTCCAAGCTACAATGATGTAATGATGTTTTCTAGGCAACTATTGAATGTTAATTATTATTAGCTGGTGAGGTACTCTCTAGATTTCATTGAATATATTTCCCAGATAACAATCTTGGTTCATTAAACTAATTTGAAATCTTACTCTTTGTGGTGTGCCTATTGTTATCTTTTGCATGCTTTCTCATAAATACTATTTGTTTTCATTGAACACATAAGGGGGTGTTTGGGTATTTAATCCATTTTATACACATATTAGTTGTAGTAGAGGAAAAGAATAACCTAAGTTCTTTTATCAATTCTGAGGTGCTTATGTTTGACCCACATGTTCAATATGGAATCTATATAAAGAACTCATAAATATGTTTTGTTTATTTCTACAATGTCATGCAACTTCATAATATGTATACATGAGGTTCGCCAATAAAGGATATCATGGTCGACAAATTCTTGTGGTCCTCATTGAAGGGACATGAAATCAAACATCAAAAACAATTATTTTTCAATTTTACCACTCTCCCTAGCTTTCAGCCTCTACTATGGGTTGTGGAAGAGGGGGGTCTTTCTCTCTTAGTCCCATTCATGCATGAGGCTCTATCCGACTTTAATATTTGAGGAACAATGAACACATATAATTTGAAAGAAAAACCTTACTAAGTTGTACCTCGGTACAAATCACCCACACAACTATATTTAATCTAATTTTTAGTAGAAGTCCACTTCAATCTTCACTGCTAGAGCTATAAGAGGAACCTTTCTTACTACAATTGAAGTAACAAAATGTGCAATCCTAATCAACACTCTTAGTTAGGTAAGTTAAATGCGTTCATATACATGTCTATTGACTTGATTCATTTTAAGTTTCATGAGGGATATATTGAACGTTAATTTCAACTAGAATTAGCTCAATCTATATATTTTGAGGGTATCACAAGTGTACTCACATGTGATAATGGTAAGAAATAAATGTTGGTTTTTGTGGAGAAACCATACATGATGGAAGCAACAAAATAAATTTCCATATAACCCAAAATAGGATCCTATTGACAACAACATATTCAGAAGGAGTGTTCACGGGATATACCTTATTGCAGAGTAAGTCTGATGATGTCCTACTATATGATGGTGTGCAACGCTACTGGCCTACTCAGACAATACTTCTCTCCCATTTGCTGAGTGCATCACGAGAAGATTCGGCGATGCTCCTTTCGTGTAGGGATGTATGTCGCTTGTAGCGTGTATAGATGGCCATTGACGTCCTCTAAAAGCAGGCGTCTCAGCGTTTGCATCTCTACTTCATCCACGTGGATGGACTGGAACTCCACGTTGTGCTTCCTGAGCCGGGGGGGGGGGGGGGGGAGGAGGAGTAGTCTCTGTGCGGCAACATGCTAGCATCGCAGTGCTCTCCTTTCTCTCCTTAGGACGGTGACAACTAAGGTTTACGTACGTGAGCGTAAACTAAAAAGACTCTCTCTATATCTTGTAAAGATATTGACTATCCATCCCCTTTAAATAGGAGACAAAAGGAGGCAGGGTTTCCTAAATCCATCGCTAAACAGAAACACTGCAATAATTAAAATGCTCGTGGATTAATTAAAATATTTTGGAATTAATTAATTAAACAAATAATCATATTAATTGATTAATTAATATCTGACTCCATGCAATCGCTCGGGGTGGCTCTATGGGCATATATACCAACAGACTCCCACTTGCACTTAGAGCCATTCACTCCAATATTATTCTAATAGATTACATAAACATTTTAGTAATCAATGTGATTCAGAGCAATTCCAATCAAATCCACAATTATACTCCTATTCCAACACATCCTATGTGTGTGACCCGATAGGCTCCAAATTATGTTTCCAGTGATATCCATAATCGTATTATGATTTCACAAGCAATGCTTGGTATCTAGAAAGACTTCATTGCCACCCAAGTAATTGGAGAAGTTGGAGAACAACTTAACCTATCATTCATGACTGATATTACAATCATTGTATAGTTCCTTTGTCACTGATATCCAGATTGAACTCAAGTCATGGAACTGTTATCCTCTTCAATGTTCAATCCATGTTCCTTGAACTAGAGCATACTATCTGAGATATATGTAAGCTCAATATCACATATTGACTCACATCAACATGGACATACATTTATCAGTCTCTCTTATCAAGTGGCCAGAATATCAAACTCCCATAGGAAGGACAAATTCCATCTACATCACTCATAGTCATCCCCATGTGTCACAGTGCACCCAAGCACCATCTTAATGGCAATCCTTATTCAAGACCACGGTGGATGATGTCAAAGAACACCGAACGACATGTGATAAGTGTAGTGACTTTAGGTCAAAGAACCACAATCACCATCATCATAATGAGATGTGACTCTGACTACCAATCATGGTATCCATGTGTCACTCTCAAGGTTGGTCTGTCCGATACACTGTTCTCTAAAAAGTATCTATGTATTTTGTTTGATATCTTCATATCATGGATAATGAGATTCTTCCATCAACTAACATACATTCTAATCTTAGGTGTTCTTGATGTCTATGGATATTTCCACAATAACAACTGATTAGGGGAAAACAAGAATACATACTCTTAGCATACATATGATCTCACTATTCAGGGCATCAACCCAAAGACATATGTCATTGAGTATATTATTCTGTAGACATCTATAAGTTTTATGGTCATCTCATAATATAAAACACAAACATATAGATTGGAAACTTTCCTTCATTGATATGATCAATGTAGTATTACAAATCGTTTACATAGTATCTCATTACAATCATCAAATGATAGTCTCTATGGACATACATACCAACATATTCCCACTTTCAATTATACCCAATCACTCATGAATCTCAATCCAAGTGATCTAACATGTCTGTCATGTTTCTGTAGTGAAAGTGCTTTTGTGAGCGGGTCAGCCACATTGCTTTCTGTAGGTACTCTACAAATCTTCACATCTCCTCGCTATATGATCTCTCATATGAGGTGGAACCTCCGCATAATATGTTTGGAATGTTGGTGCGATCTTGGTTCTTTAACATGTGCAATTGCTCTGTTGTTGTCGCAAAACAACTCAATTGCATCACTAGTTCTTGGAACTACTCTAAGTTCATAAATGAACTTCTTGATCCACACAGCTTCCCTTACAACATTAGATGCGGCAATATATTCAGCCTCTATTATAGAATCCACAACTGTCTCTTGCATAGAACTCTTCCAGCTCACAACTCTATTGTTCAGGCAAAACATAAATCCAGATTGCGATCTATTGTAATCTTTGTCAGTTTGGAAGCTAGCATCGGTGTAACCCATTACCATGAGCTCTTCCTCACCACCATATACCAAAAATTGATCCTTAGTCCTTTTTTAGTAGTTAAGGATGTTCTTTATGGCTATCCAGTGACATTCACTTAGATCTGACAGATACCGGCTCATCATGCTCAAAGCATACAACACATCAGGAGGAGTACATAACATCACGTACATGACAGATCCAATTGCTGATGCATATAGAATCTTACTCATACACGCCCGACATTGGGCTTTAGATATTGTAACCCCATGGGACATGGGCAAGTTACCTCTCTTAGAACCCACCATGCTAAATCTCTTTAGCACCTTGTCAATGTATGTGCTCTGGCTTAGGCCTAGAAGCCTTCTAGATCTATCTCTATAGATCTCGATTCCTAGTATATAGGATGCTTCGCCTAAATCCTTCATAGAGAAGGTCTTCCCCATCCAACCTTTTACTGTCTGAAGAGTAGGGATTTCATTTCACATCAATAGTATGTCATCTACATATAATATGAGAAATACAACTGTGCTCCCACTAACCTTTTTGTAAAGACAAGGTTCATCTTCACTTTGACTAAAGTCAAACTTTTTGACTAATCCGTCAAAACATAGATTCCAGCTCCGAGATGCTTGCTTCAATCCATAGATTGACCTTTGTAGCTTACATACTTTATTGGCTTCCTTCGGATCGACAAAACCCTCAAGTTGTGTCATGTACACATCGTCAAGTAAATTCCCATTAAGGAATGTAGTTTTAACATCCATCTGCCAAATCTCATAGTCATGATAAGTTGCTATGGCAAGCATGACCCTGATGGATTTAACCATGGCAACTAAGGTGAGAAGGTATCATCATAATTAACACCTTAAATTTGAGGGAATCCTTTCACAACCAATCTACCTTTATAGGTTTGAACATTTCTATCCATGTCGGTCTTCTTCTTGAAGACCCACTTGCACCCTATGGGTTTTACCCCTTCAGGTGGATCCACCAAGGTCCATACTTTATTGGTGTACATGGATTCCATCTCTGATCTCATGGCTTCGAGCCATTTCTCAGATTCTGGTCCCTTAGTAGCTTCTAGATAGGAAATTGGCTCATATTCTATGCCCAATTCATCATTGTCTTGAGTCACGAAAAATCCAAATCTCTTAGGCTCAAGTCGTGTTCTACTAGACCTATGAGGTTCCTATGTTACATTTGGAACTTGAAATTCCACAACAGTTTGTGAGTCTTCATGTTCTGTATGTACCTCCTCAGGTTCTCTGCTTTCTTGTTGATCTCGAACTTCTTCAAGCTCTACATTCCTCCTACCGATTCCTTTAGAAATAGATTCCTTTTCAAGAAATACAGCAGTCATAGCAACAAACACTTTGTTTTCTGTTGGTGTGTAGAAGTAGTATCCCCGAGTTTCCTTGGGGTATCCAACAAAATAGCATTTTTTATATTTGGGCCCAAGCTTTATAGAAAATTCTTTCCTAACATAATCTTCACATCCCTGAATCTTTAACATAGACAAATTGGGATGATTCCCATTCCATATCTCATATGGTGTCTTTTGAACCGATTAGGAAGGTACAAAGTTAAGCATAATTGTTGCGGTTTCAAGAGCATATCCCCAGAACAATATTGGAAGTTCGGCTGAACTCATCATTGACCGTACCATGTCTAATAATGTATGATTCATTCTTTCTGACATACCATTATGTTGTGGAGTACCAGGTGGAGTCCATTGTGATACAACACCACAGTCTTTCAGAAGGTCCTCAAACTCTTGGCTTAAGTATTCGCCACCTTGATCTGAACGGAGTGCTTTGATACTCTTACCAAGTTGCTTCTCTACTTCATACATGAAAGTCTTCAACATTTCAAGAGTTTCTGACTTGTATTTCATAAGATATACACAACCATACCTACTGAGGTCATAAGTGAAGGTAATGAAGTATTGATAGCCTCCTCTAGCATTTGATCTAAAAGGTCCACATACATCAGTATGTATGAGTCTTAGCATATCACTGGCTCTCTCACCGTGTCCAGTGAAAAGCGTCTTGGTCATCTTCCCTAATAAACATGCCTCACATGTCTCTAATGATTTAAAATCAAAAGAGTTTAGATAACCATCCTTATGGAGTCTAGATATGTGTTTCTCATTTATGTGCCCAAGACGACAATGCAATAAGTAAGTTTTGTTTGAGTTTTCAAGTTTTAGCCTTTTAGTATTTACATTGTATATGCTAGTCTCAAGTTCTAACAAGTAGATACCATAAGACATAGGGGCATTGCCATAAAAGAGACCATCTTTAGAAATAGAAATCATTCCATTCTTAATGTGAAATTCAAATCCACTCATGTCCATACAAGATACAAAATAATATTTATATTAATGGCAGGTACATACTCTAATTCTATTACAAGTCCCATAGGAAATGATAAACTAATAACTCCAAATGTGGTGGCACCAACTCTTACTCCATTAGCGACCTACAGCTTGACTTGGCCCTTTCGTAAAGGCTTACTTCTTATCAGATCTTGTATATTTGAACATATGTGAGATCCACATCCGGTATCGAGTACCCATGATGAAGAAGTATTTAAGTTTATCTCAATAATGTATATGCTTGAAGTGGAGATCTCTATCCCCTGCTTCTTCTTCCTCAGTTCCTCTAGATAGAGATGATAGTTTCTTTTCCAATGTCTAACCTGGTGACAATGGTGATAATTGCCTTCTTTGGGAATCCCACATTTAGCTTTGAGCACGGATGACTTTGGCTTCTGCCCAACTTTAGAACCTTTCTTAGCCTTGCCTTTGCCTTTTGACTTTCCCTTTGTCCTACTGATTATCATCACATTCTTGGGCTTGTCTTTCTTCATCTGTGCTTGAGCTGTCCTCAACATGCCCCACAATTCTGCCAATGGCTTATCAATATTGTTCATGTTGTAGTTCATGACAAAATGACTATATGATTCAGGCAATGATTAAAGAATCACGTCAGTGGCTAACTCTTGACCTAGGGGAAATCCCAGCTTGGACAGGCTTTCTACGTACCCAATCAAGGTGAGTATATGGGTGTCAACTAAGTCTCCCTCTTTCATCTTGCTCTTTAACAAAGCCTTGGAGACATCATATCTCTCTTGTCTTGCTTGATATTGATACATGTTGTCGAGATGTGTTACCATCTCCATGACATTCATGTTCTCATGTTGCTCTTGCAACTCATAGATCATTGTGCACAACATCAGGCCCTTGACATCCACGACAACATCAAGTTGCTTCTTGTAAGAATCCTTTTCAGCCTTGGGCACATTTGAGGCCGGTTCTGCTGGCTCTGGTATTTCAAGGACATAGAGTTTACACTCATGCATGAGAATAATTCTCAGCGTCCTAAACCAGTTTTGAAAGTTGGTTCCGATAAGTTTGTCCTTCTCAAGGACCGATCGCAATGAGAAAGTGTGAGTGTTGTTTGCCATTTGTTTGCTACAAAAGAAAAAGTTTGCATTTAGTCCAAAACATTTTGACTTGTAAAGATTTAATAAATGAGATTAATTAGGCCTTTAATTAATTATACTCCCACTATTTTATTCAAATTGATAGCCCTCACTATAAACTCAAAAGATTGCAGCCTACAACCTTCTAGTGAGTCAAGATCCAAAATAATTGGATCAATGCCCAGCCAACGCCGGCGTCAAAGACCAAATACTAAGGTAGGCAACTTTTACCAATTGCATCATATACAACTCTTGGATAGATGATTATGTACAACTCCTTGCCATGATGCATCTGTGTGCCTCTAGGTACTTGATCCTATCAAGGTTCCCTACTTAAGTCCAACCCATAAGCCAACATGATGAGTGTGCACCCTACGGAGGCAGACCCACACACCCACCATCACACTTCCATGAGATAGATAGTGTACGACACAGAGGTGTGACCACACATAGTCAATCAAGATTTTCATGTGTGTTGCTTTATGGAAGGAAACTAAAACTTTATATTATTAATTGAGGTGTTTTATTAATACATATACATATCCAAACACCGCATACTTATGGTACGTATCATATACTACTATATCCACAACCACAAACGATAGACATGCAATCACAAACACAAATACATCAGTTATGGCCATGCAATTGTAATCCTTTGGAGAAATAAAGGATTATGGTCTACCTATGGTCTTATGCATCTCATGCAACAACACCTGTGAATCAACATGTAAGGATCAACATTACAACGAACAACTTCATGGATGCTCTGCGAGGTTGGAACTTCAAGTTGCTTCTTAGAATTGGATCTTCATGTTGCTTCTCCATGGACGCTCCTTGGAGTTGGATCTTCAGGTTGCTTCTTAGAATTGGATCTTCATGGTGCTTCTCCATGGATGCTCCTTGGAGTTAGATCTTCAAGTGGCCTCCTTACATTAAGATTACAAAAACTAAAACTAATCATATCTCTATTACATCATATGAGTACAAATATAAAGAGAAAGAATTAATTACACTTTGAAATCAGAGATGAGGCTCGGCATGCAAGCCGAATACTTTATACAAAGGATCCACATACAACCATTATACATCCATAGCATTCTGAAACAAATATATCCACAAGATTCACAACCGCATTCAGTCACAACATTCACAAAAGGGGATTCTAGGCCATAATTGTGAATGCATTCACCACATAAAATAGATTTTTAAGGTGACATGTATGATATCATGGGTATATCTAAATATACCTATATACATATTAAAATTACAGTTCTTTTAATGTGGGACATTCCCCTTAAATAGATTTTCGACTCCCACACAGACCATGTGGGGTACACAGGGGCATTGCCCCTGTGCGGGGATCGAGGGGAGGCCGCCCCTCATGGGGTCTCAGGGGCCCCTGAAAGGTCTACAAAATTTTACTTCTGTGCACTTAGGAAAATCAATATTTTTTATAGTTGACCCCGTCCAAAACGTCAAGGGGAGGCCACCCTTCCAATCAGCTGGTGCGGGTTGAGGGGAGGTTGCTCCTCGTGGGATTTTAGGGCAGAGCCCCTAAAAGGTCTACGAAATTTTATTTCTGTGTACTTAGAAAAATCAATATTTTTCATAGTCGACTCCATCCGAAACGTCTAAAATAGAAGCATGCGGCGTATGTAGAATTAGGTTTAGAATTACACATTAGCAGTTTTAATTCACATCGTATGAAACATAGAAAATAATATATAGTGGTTCGATCATATCGAAACAAATCCAAATAGATCGACACTGCTCTGATACTATTATTGGGTTTTGTGGAGAAAACATGTGCGGAGGAAGTAACAAAATAAATTTCCACGCAACCCAAAATAGGATCTCGTCGACAACAATGTAATATGAAGGAGTGTTCGTGGGATATACCTTATCGCGCAGTATGTACGGTAATGTCCCGCTGTACAATGGTGTGCAATGTTGTTGGCCTACATGGATGGTACTTCTCTCCCGTTCACTGAGTGTGTCGCGAGAAGATCCGACGACGCTCCTTTCGTGCGGTGATGTATACCGCTCATAGCGCGTATAGATGGTCTTTGACGTCCTCCGAACGCAGACATTTCAGCATATGTGTCTCTACTTCGTCCACGCGGATGGACTGAAACTCCATATTACGCTTCTTAAACCGGCAGGAAGGAGTAATCTCTGTGCGGAGACGTGGTGCTGTCCTTTCTCTCCTGAGGACGATGACAGCTAGGGTTTACGTACGTGAGCGTAAACTGAAAAGACTCTCTCTATATCTTGTAAAGATATCGACCGTCAAGCCCCTTTAAATAGGAGATGAAAGGAGGCAGAGTTTCCTAAACCCATCGGTAAACAAAAACACTTCATTAATTAAAATGCTCGTAGATTAATTAGAATATTCTAAAATTAATCTATTAACCAAATAATCATGTTAATTAATTAATTAATATCCGACTCCATGTAATCGTTCGGGATGGCTCTATGGGCATATATACCAATAATAAAAACTCATATAAAATAGTTACTACTTCCGACTCTCCATTGATGAAAAGTTACTATATGTAAATAGTATTTGGTCATCTTATATAATGTACTTTATTTGCAATTAAATCTTCATATTGTATCAACTGATATATATTATATGTATTGTATATACATATATATATATATATATATTTGTGCATTTTTTATCTAAGAGAAGGTTCCTTCTCCCTCTCTTAGACTTTAATAAGTATAGTTAAGATGCTTTCAAGATGGGTAAATCAACCTTAGTCTCCCAATGTGATTCGAAACTAGGACGCTTCATGAGGCACCACCAGACCCTACCAGTTGAGCTATCAACCACTTGGTTATAAATGTCTAAATGTGTTTAAATTTTGCATATGAACTATTCACAATATGTTTAAGAAGATGAACGGATTAGATTCAAATGTAAAAGGAGAATGGTATAATTAATCCAAAGGAAGATGAATGTTAGCTCGCTTACTATGAAATCTATAGGATTATGAAAATTTAGAATATACTCGAAATAATATTAGAATCTATGTAGGCAGATCTCTTAGGCCTCTAGTAAACTAATCTACAAAATTTCAGTGACGTAGTTTTATTGGTAAATGGACAAATGAACACATTGTCTGCCTTGTACTACCTACTATAGATGCATATATCGGACGTGTCTAATTTTGCTGTGACGAGATCCTGTTTCGGAAGCTGTTCTAGCGAATAGTGACATGACACATAGCTTTTGAAGGAGAAGTCCGATGCTCCATATTTTTATGCCTGAGCCGATGTCTCCTGGGTTATTGAACCGGAATACTGCACGAACCACATTCTGGACCGAACCCGGGCACTACAGGTACACTATTAGCTGGAAAATCAGCCCTATATGCGATTTGAGGAAAGATACTACTTTATCCATCAGCGTCTTGGATTTGTCGCTGCTGGGATTGTAGAGATGGAAGACGTGCGGTTGCCCCGGTGTTTCCCAGAGCTCAGCGGTCGCAGTTGTCCACCGGCCACTCCGCCCCAAAGTGGCATAATACAGGAGTCCTCGCGGGGTCATGATATCTTCCCCCGCCACGGCTACAAGCACTCTGCGACACCCAAGCTTTGCCAAGCTCGGCGCGACTACCGACGTAGAATTGATCCATGGGTGGTCGAGCTCCTTACCGGACACCATCGTCCAGATCTGGTCTAACTTCCCCAACCACTCGGGCTTGCTCTTCTTCACCTCCTCTGGGAACCTCTCAGTCCCCCAGAAGTACGGATGTACGAGGACAATCCCCTCCAAAACCGGCGGCGCACCACTAGTACTATTTTTACCGAAACGCATGGCGACGTTGTGAGCGATGTTGGCGCCGGCGCAATCCCCGCCCAAGTACACGCGGCCGATGTCGCCGTGCTCGTTGATCCACGCGTCCGGCCCGCCGAGTCCGCCGTGGGAGAGGACCCACTGGAGGCTGGTGTAACAATCGTTGTATGCTATAGGGAGCAAGTGCTCCGTCGCACGGCGATAATTGATGGAGATGGCGACAGCCTTTGCTTTCGAAACCAGGCTGTTCATGTAAGAGTGATGGAGCGCAGAAAACTAAGGGCGTTTGTAAACAGAACCCACCCCCGTGGAAGTATACGAGGATCGGAAGTCTCTTAGCACTCCCTTCTTTGCTCTCCTCCACGACCGCTAGTGGAAGGTAGAGGCGAGCTGATACGCCGGTTTGGGTGTCGATGACGACATCCTTGGACGAAACACCGTCGAGGTCGTCGGATGGGGGCACCACGTCTTCGCCCTCAAGGCGCTCTACCCGGCCATTCTTGTACTTAATGAAAGGAAAAAACTCGAACTCGAATTCAATCTCCACTACTAAAATCCGGTTTATAAGTAACATTTAATCACGTTGTCTATAACCTTTTACATCACGTACTTGCAAGTCGCATACCTAACGAACGTCACCTTTCAAGTGTAAGCTATACACTATGTTAGCTTTAAGCAGTGATGTCATCTATAGTTGATTTCTCAGTAGCACAGAGATGGGTTTAGGTGACAACACAAAACGTAATTTCAGCATTCTCGACGTCACCTTTAACAACATATGATTATTGTACATGTTGTGATTTAATAGATAAAAGGTGACATCACTTTGTGATATGCATATAAGAGAAAGAGGCGCCATCAAGTAGTTCAGAAAAAGATCACGTACATAGGTATGTACCTAATAATAGGTGGTCATGGCGAAGTATGTCACCTGATTGGCATAAATACCACTCCAAACAGACGTAGGTGTATAGAACATTACATCAACACAGATTTTTTCACTGATACATAAAAATAACAAGACATTTCAGCAAACTCACGTTCTTCTTGCCAATTATCTGCAAAACCATTATCACTCACAATAAAACACACAAAAAGGGACAACAAGAGAATGATTGATCGAATGAAGTTGATCTGAATGATTTGTATTATTTGAAACAACTGTGATGTACATAACTATCGAGTTTGACATTTATACTCATTTACAACTTCAGAATACATGAGACACATACAAAAACCCACTCAACTAGAGACGAAGAAAAACATTTTGCACATTCAATTTGCGCACAAGTACAACATAGTATACTTCTCTATCCTCACATCATTGGGGAAATTCAGGAAATCAAATGACAGCTATCTAGAAGATATCCCTCTCATTTTGAGATACTAAGAGCCAAAACCCCATGAGAAGCTTACTAAATGGGTCCTAAGAAATCAAAGTGCATTCCCTTCCACCTCCAATACTGTATCCTTCTATTATCACCATGATCTTCATCAATATCTGAATTCAGCCCCAGGCCCAGTAATTTTTTCTATTGTAACTTGTGCCCATGTCCATGCACATTCCCTACCTACAGCAAAACAAAGAAGATGAATAAGATTAGTCTTTGTCTCAACATAAGTATTTTTCTGATCTAATCATGTGGGAACATATGTGAGATAGAAAAAGGGTTGTGAGGTTTGGTGTCGATGTAGTCGTCTTTTACCCTTTGAATCTATAGGTGAGGTACCTCCTTCATCTCATCCATGTCCTGATCGAAGTAGTCAAACATATTGGCTGCTGAGAGCTTATAAGCCACCTTAACACCTTCCTGCTACAACTCACAACCCCAACAACACCTCCTTGCATCTGATATTAGTATACTTAATGCATGCCATAGATTTTTGGTGCTATCCAGGATCTTAAAGGTACATTTACCCCCATGTTCAATTCCATAACCATTAACAATGTAAGAACACATGTTATTACCCTACTTTCCTTCTCTCATCATCATCATGCTCATCGTCTGAATTCAGCACTTTGGTGTTGCTTCTTTTGCTGTTACAGCTTGTGCCCATCCTCAACAATATCTGAATCCAGCACCATGGTCCTGTGTTTTTGTTTTTGCAGCCTGCGCCTATTACCATGCATGTTTCCACCTACAACAAAACAAAGAAGACAAACCAGATTAGCTTTTGTTACAACATCATCAAGTTGTTAATGATATGATCATGTGGAAGCATGTGTGTGAGAGAGTTAGGGTTTGAGATTTGGTTGTAAAGTAGTTGTCTATTACCCTTTATTTCTGTAGGCGAGGCACCTCCTCCTTTTCATACATGTCTTGGTAGAAGTAGAAGGCACTGGCTGTTGAGAGCTTATAAGCCACCTCACCACCTTAGTGCTACAACTGATCACTCCCAGCAACGCTTCCCTACATCTGAGATCGGAATACTTAATGCATAACATGGCTTTTTGGTGCTCTCCAGGATATTAGACTATATGTAATTGTACCCCCATGGTCCAATTGCCTTTTCTTTAGCAATCTGAGAACACAAGTTATTACCTTGATATGCTCCGCGTTCTCCTCATTCCTCTTCTTTCTCTTATGTGTACACATCAATTATATTTGTTTAAGATGGAACACGTACAAGTATCTTAAAGCCAACTTCATAATTTGAATCAACTTCAAGGTTATGTGTTCCTGAGCGCTTGCAGCAGCTTCCTGTAAATTGCTAACTCCCAGAAACGGGCAGGTCTCCAACTTTATGTACCTAGAAACCAATAACAATTACTACTTGGGTCTTTCGATTTGCTTAAAGCATAAATATTATTTTTGTCTATTACAGGAACATAGTTTCATGCTACCTCAAACCACTAGACAAGTGAAATTTCTAAGGGTTGAGGATATGTTACCAAAAGGCCTGATCCAACCAGCTGCAATGTCAGATTTCTTCTTTTGTTTGAGAGCATATGACCTCACGACTACTAGCATCAACAGGAATCAACAGAACTGCAAACTGTAATGAGGAAATAGTGAGCATTTATGATACTTATATAGTCCAAGTATATAACAAAGTTTTGTATTATAGTAAGTGGAAAGCTTGCTGCTACCCCTATATCACTTACCTCAAACCACTAGACAAGTGAAATTTCTAAGGGTTGAGGATATGTTACCAAAAGGCCTGATCCAACCAGATGCAATGTCAGATTTCTTCTTTTGTTTGGAGCATATGACCTCACGACTACTAGCATCAACAGGAATCAACAGAACTGCAAACTGTAATGAGGAAATAGTGAGCATTTATGATACTTATATAGTCCAAGTATGTAATAGATTTTTGTATTATAGTAAGTGGAAAGCTTGCTGCTACCCCTATATCACTTACATTATGGTGATTTTGTTTCTAGTGCCATGTGGGTTATACAAAATATTCATGTAGCGTAGGTCGATAACTTGCAGTTGTGATTTGATCTTCCCCTTCATAGATACTGCATACAACATACTCAATGAATATTTGAAGCATGGCATGTAATCCAAGCAATGAATGATGTCTGAAGTATGAGATGTTGATAGGAAACAGTTGTATCTGTAGCTAGATTATTGTCTATCATCCTTAGTAAGCTTGTGTTGGGGGGAAAGTAATGAGAACACTATGTATTTTATGAGAGCGTGATCCAAGGAAGATTTAAAGAAAGCAGCGATCCATATGTATCATACATATGAACTAAGATTATAAAAACACATCATCTTTTAATAGAAGCACCATGACCAGGCCTGTAACGAAGAGGAAGAATCCCCTCACCATATTTTTTCTATTATCATCATCATCTTCATTAGTTTCTGATCTTCAGAAGCATGTCCCTTCTCTAATGCTAACATGGAGCTTGGGTGCTAGAGGTAAGCTGAGCTAGAGACAGACTATCAGATTCACAGAAAATATATAACAATGAAATGTGAGATACTAACTGTATAGGTGTTCAAAAAATGTCCCACATGGTATGTATACAAAGATCAGCATTCTGTAAAAGGGTAATCTTCTTCACAGTAACAATGAGATTCACAAAATTTTTGTGATAGACTCTAGACAATATTCTAATCTGAAAGGTACACATTCTTAGGGCTGCATGTCGTTATTAAGTCGGATTTGAAATGGGGAAAGGGAATGATTCCATACCTTATTTATGAATTGTGTTTCATGAGAGACCGACCAGTGTGTGTCGATCTTGATAACACGTACAACAATCTCAACACCACTTGCCAAAGTCCTCTTGTATAACGTTCCATCTGAAAAGGAGCCGACGATATTACTAAATGATTCACGTGCTATTTCCAGTTCCGATGGTTTCAATTGAGGAACACCTGTAGAAGACTGAAATTATTTAAAAAACATAATATTATACAGAATTCTGCTGAACTAGGTTGATACTCGTACCAGTAGCCAATGATTTCTGAAGTTGCCCATCTAAGCCGGTTTTCCATGATAATACATGAGGGGCGCCTACGATGAAAGACTAAAATTACGAAGTATGTAAACAGAAATATATCAGCGTGAGATGAATGTGAATTGCAGAGACATAAGTAATTATAAAATAGCAACAATTCTGTAATTATAAACATCTAAAGAGGATGTGCCCAAATATATTTTCCACATGAACAAGAGTATCATGGACAGTACAAGATAAATCTACTATCTATTGGCTAATGTCATTCAGTGATGATGATTCTGGTTGGAGAATAGCAACGCAAATAGAACGAATAAAAAAATATAGTCTAGATTACCTGAGACCGCGCTATGAAGGTTTTTCTACAACTAGGAGAGACATTTCTTCTAGATTTTGGCAATAATTAGAAACATAAAAGGCACCCTGGGAGGTGTGTTTAGCAACCCAAAAGCAATTGCAAGTTTCTCATTGTGCAACAATATCATTTTTTGCTTAGACTTCATCATCAACATCATACAATACAGAGTCAAGGTGTGCTGAACATCCAACTATTTTGTAGGTGAAGCACATCCTCCACCTTATCCATGTCCTTATTACATTTGTAGAAGGTATTGGCTGTTGAAAGCTTATAATCCACCTCTGATGTCAGAGAACGATATGCAATTCACCACATCACTGCTACAACTCACCACCCCCAGCAACAACTTCTCCCTACATTTGAGATCGGCTTACTCAATGCAAGACAAGGCTTTTGTGTGCTCTCTAGGTTCATGGAATAAATGTAGGTGATCTCATTCAGAGAATAATTAGAAGAGGATGGAGGAGAATGAAGATCACAACATGGTATTAACATGTGTTCTTGGATTATTAAAGAAAATGTAATTATACACCCATGTTCAATTCCCGTTTCGTTAACAATCTAAGAGCACATGTTAATACCATGTTATGATCTCCGTTCTCTTCAATCCTCTTCTTGATATTGTCTGATAGAGATCAGCTACATTCATTTAAGATATAACACGTACACGTATTTTAAACACAATTGCTCAATATAAAGAAATATATTGGAAGGCAACCAAATCCTATCTCCAATTTTTTTTTCTATTAACATGCAACATCATAAAGAGAGTATGCTTATAGATATTGGAATCCATGTTAAGCTTCATGTCTTCCTAGAAGGTAGTAGGCTTATAGTAGCTTCCTATGCACTGCTAGCTTCTGAAATCTGAGTGAGGTAAGACACCAACTTCTTGTAGCTAGAAATCAGTAACTATCACTAGAGTATTTCAAGTTGCTTGAAACATAATAATTATTTGGTTGCATGTGGCCTATAACTACTAAAGAAGAAGAAAAATTAATGGGTTTAGGATATTTTACCAAAAGGTCTTCATAGCTCAGCTGTTTTGTCAGCTTTCTTTTTTGCTTTAGGGCATACAACCCCATGATTGTTAGTATCAACATGACTGCATATTGCATGCAGCCTCTAACCAAAGGTAGATCCATGACTTGTAGCTGTTGCTGATCTTCCCCCTCATAGAAAACTGCATAAAACATACACAACACCTGAAACATGGCTCTAATCCAAGCAATGACTTATGTTGGAAGAATGGGCCACTGGTAGGAAATGGTTAAACATGTAGTTGGATAATTTACAAGATCACAATCCAAAAAAAGATTTAAAGAAAGCATATTTCATATTTACTATACCTATGTAATATAAACTACGTAAGAATCATCTTTGAAAGAAACACCATGACCAGGCAGGTAATGGAGAGGAAGAGCCTGTCACCATATTTTTTCTCTTATCATCATCATCCTCACTCTACGATCTTCAGCAACTTGGCCCTTATCTTAGACTAGCATGATTGTCCATCACGATGAATAACTCCTATAAATATGCAAGTCAATCCACTGAATTAGAAACAATTCTTTAAAGGAAAATATTAAAAGATGACATCCAAAATATGTTGCACAGGAACATGAGTAAGATGGACAGTACATGACATATGAGTGGCTACTGGCTAATGTCATTCATTGATGATTGTTGTGTCTAGAAAATAGCAATGCAATAGATTGAATAGCAAAATGATCGTCTGAATTACCTGAGACCTTGCTTTACGAAGGTCTTGCTCCAACTGTAAGAGGCTCGTTTTTCTATATTTCAGTAATAATTTGAAATAAAAAGGCACCCTGGGAGGTGTGTTTAGAAATCCAAAAGCAATCAAGTTTCTCACTGTGCAAAAACAACATTTTCACTTTCACTTCATAATCAACATCATACAATGCAGAACAAAGGTCTGGTGAATATCCAACCCTTCAAATACACTTCTCAACTCAGTCAACTTCTGGTGTATTGCACACAATTGTTGGTGAATTCTTGACCAGACCAGAACTTGTGCATGTTGTCACAACACATTTTTCTCACATATATTATTAATCTCACATTCATAATTATCTCAAAAATAAAGAGAATAAGAATATGTCACTTTCTATCTATAATAGTTACAACATTCTCAATAAAAAACATTAGAACAATTATTAAGCAACATTCTATCAAGCAATGTTAGTGTGAACCTACAAATCATGAAGTCAGGGTTAATAATTGCAAATAAGATATACAACCACTTCATTTGAGACACTCCATTGAGTACATGTGAAACCCCTTCATCAAAACTCCATGCTCTATGAAGGTCATAATCATGTCAACAATACAGAGAATAAGCATTTGTTACTGTCTAGCTACAACAGTTACAACAAGCTCTGTACAAATCATAAGCTAGGCACATACTCAGGGTTAACAAATTGCAGTAGTAAATAAAGTAAATTGTGTGCTCAAAACACAACAAAGAGTTCAGATAAGAAAATTGCTGAAAAAACAATCGAAGATATCTAGATCTCTGTTGAGAATCAAATCACTAATTTCCAATAACTAATGAGAGCATGGGCTTTGTGGTGGAGTGGATGATTGCAACATTGTTGAAGACCGGACCTACAAAACAAGACAATTAAATTAAGTTATAAGTGTGCAATATCTGGCATATATGCTTACAGTTGATCACAATTTAAGTAGAATCTGACGTACCA
Organism: Alisma plantago-aquatica; assembly: GCA_963693085.1. Lineage (NCBI taxonomy): Eukaryota > Viridiplantae > Streptophyta > Magnoliopsida > Alismatales > Alismataceae > Alisma > Alisma plantago-aquatica. Next base: position 823,735,279 of record OY856414.1, on the reverse strand, counting down.
AATTACGAATAATTTCCTGACGGAGGGCATTCCTTCTTTCTATGGAATTCCTATTTCCATTACTTCCTTCCTAGTGGTACATAAAAATGATATTTATATTTGGAGAAAATAAAGTAATTATAGGGTGTAAAGATCATACCAGTGCATCTATTCTTGAATTAGCTTCAGCGAGTTCTCTATTCTTAACCTCTAGTTCCTTGCTTGTATCATGAAGTTGTTGTTGAAGTTCTGTAACAATACCATGTAGGACTTCTTTTTCTCTCCAGTTGTGCATATCTCTGCGTGATACCGTGCCACCAAAACCCCTTTCATAACCTCCACGGTGTTTTCCAATTACTTCATCCAGAAGTGACTGAAACTTCATTGGATCTCGTGTCTTGTCAAGTCCACGCTTTATGCATGCATCAATAACTTTTAGCTGATAGTCATTAGTAAAATTGAAAAAAGTTAATGTGGTTAAGAAAATGGTGTACATTTGATTAAAAAAGTGTTCATCGCCACTTACAACAATGTCCTTAGTTTCCTTATCTTTGAAATTCAATTTCTTATCTAAATGGCCTGAGACATAGACCTCCAATGCCGAATGCTTGTTTTTCTGAATGTTTGAGTACAAAATTAGAATATTCCAATACTTACATGGTGTATTTTAAGATGAAATCATAAATATAGATAAATTACTAGCATATTCTTACATGTTTATAGCGGTGGCTTGCAAAGCACACAGGTCCATGGGTATAGGTAGGCCTTACAATGTTTCGTATTTTCTTATTTGCAGCTGATAAATTCTGAAACAAATATAACTGTTATGACATGTCACATTGTATGAAGATATAATATATCACAGATTTGCAACGAACTATTACCTTGGTCCTTTCTTCACCCCAATATTGCATCAATTTTGTCCATTTCTCCGTGCGTCTGGCATATAGACCCAACCAAGTAGCTAGCTTCTGACGTTCATCTCCAATGGGTACTCCCAATTGATGATCTACAACGCATACCCATTTTTCTCCATGTTTGGTGGCCACTGCTTTGTAAGTCGTACATCCTCTAGTATTCCTCTTATCTTTATTAGAAATTGTAAACATCAATTAACACTTGTGAATATTGCACTAAAATATCATATGACATGCATTACCTTTTTCACATCTTGAGCCTTCTGGAATTTCTTTATTTACCTCCACATTATCTTCTGTGTGCATCTCATCTTCAAAATGATCATTTTCTATCACAAGGAAGAATTTTTAGATTAGTAGAGATACTATATATTGTGTGTGTTGTTTTTGGATCCTAGTCCCATGCAAGTGTGTGTTGTGGTATTGAAATACTCAGTGGTTACCTGATAGATAGCCATATGAAGTTCCATCAAAATGTAACTCATCAACATTATCCATGTCTCCTTCTACAGTAATATCCATGAATAGTTAATGGATTATGAAGAACTATTATAGTACTTATAACAATATAACTGAAGGAATCACCTGAAATAAAGGATTTTGACGGTCCTTGGTTGTGTGGGTCATCCTCACATGAAGTTCCATCAACATGGAAGTCATCAATATTTCCCTTATATAGTAATGTCTACAAACATTTAATGGGTTATGGAGAATGATTATTGTAGTTAGAACTATATAACTGAAGTGATTTACCTGGAATACTGGTATCTGAATTTCCTTGTACATGTTGGTCATCCTTTACATCTTAATAGATTGAATATCAAAATCATATGTATTAAAAGAAACTAGCAGTGTAGATATTATGTATATATAGACACATAACTTACCTAAATTTTTAGGTTGGTTAGATTCATTCGAATGTGATCTATCCTCATCACTCATGTCAAAATCTAGGGGTGACCTACACATGTCTCCATACCTTTCAGTATCTTCTGGTGGAACAAATATCCGCTTGTTGCAACTCACATTCCCTATGGCATAGTCACATTTTATCATTCTTTTTGTAAAATAAAAAAGGTAATTATATGTTTACCTAAGAGTGTTGTCCTAAGAGATGCATTGTGATTGGATTCGCTAAAATCACAGTAAGCATGCTTACCCTTCAAATTCGGACGCATGTTTTTTTTTAGACTACTTGATTCACCTTTACTGCTTGTAGAATTTCCTAAATGAATTTAATCATTGCAAACTTATAAGAAACGACGTCAACAAAGATAATGTGTAATTATGATGTATTATATTAGTAAAGTACTACATACCCCAATTTTGAGGTTTTTTAAATGCATTGCCAGTTGCAATGCCTTCTTCTAAAATAGTCAATTTTGCTGCCCTCTTTGATGCTGATAGACCTATGAAAGATAGGATGTAAGATTGGGAGTTAGGAGTATATACACAGGAAATTAAATTCACTTGGACTTACTTGACATTATCTCACTCAAGCGTTCCTCAGCTGGATCACTCTGGATGGGCACATACTTCCCTTTGGCAATTGCATTTGCATTTCAACTATCTCTCACTATGAGAAAATATTAACAATTAAAAATATACCCATGACTATTTTAATAAAAAATTAAATCACATGTATTAGTGTATTACCTTCTTTAACTCTCGGTTCATGTTGAATTTCTTCATTTATTCTCACATGTTCATCTAGGTGCATGTCATTTTCAAGAGTAGCATTTCCCTTTGAACTTGGATGCACATTTTTCTTGAATCTGTTTGATTCACCTTTTCCATTGGTACATTTACCTAAAAATTCAATCAAATCAGCATTAGCAAGAAAAAATATAGACCTATGAAAGATAGGATGTAAGATTGGGAGTTAGAAGTATATACACAGGAAATTAAATTCACTTGGACTTACTTGACATTATCTCACTCAAGCGTTCCTCAACTGGATCACTCTGGATGGGCACATACTTCCCTTTGGCAATTGCATTTGCATTTAAACTATCTCTCACTATGAGAAAATATTAACAATTAAAAATATACCCATGACTATTTCAATAAAAAATTAAATCACATGTATTAGTGTATTACCTTCTTTGACTCTCAGTTCATGTTGAATTTCTTCATTTATTCTCACAAGTTCATCTAGGTGCATGTCATTTTCAAGAGTAGCCTTTCCCTTTGAACTTGGATGCACATTTTTATTGAATCTGTTTGATTCACCTTTTCCATGGGTAGATTTACCTAAAAATTCAATCATATCAGCATTAGCAAGAAAAATTATAGTAAATGCGTTATGGTATTTGCATACCCAAATTTCGGGTTTTTTTAAATGCATTGGCAATTGGAATGTGTTCATCTGAAATATATGAGCGTGTTGGTCTTTTTGTTGCTGATGCATCTAAAAAAATATAATACAAGATTAAGCCTTATTAATTTATATGAACGTTATTAAATTTCTTCATGTTAACTTCAAATTTATCTTACTCAAACTCTCTTTAATTGGTTTCTGAAGGCTAGGCATAGACATTCCTTTTGCAGCTGCAGTGAAATTTGTAATGTGACTCACTGTTAGAAATAGGGAATGTAAGCCATAAAGATTAGTAATTCATTGGAAGAAAAATATTCATTGTTGAAGAAAATTAATATTGACCTGACTGTGATGCATTATTAACCATCTTTTGAGCTGATTTACCAACTTGATCTGAGTGATTAGATATTGAAAAAGATGGGTGCACACTAAAAAATAAGCAACTGTCTTCAAAAGCTATTACTTATATATTGGAATCACGATTATACCTGAGATTGATTTGACACAAGATTCGGATGGTGCTCTCCTCTTACTTCCCTTTAGTTCTAAAACTAACAAAGATAATGAAATTGATGACTAAATTTATGATAGAAATATAAGTGTTTGCAATCAACTAAAATGAAATTTCACATACTTGATTTCTTGATGCAAGATTGTTGTCCTGAATTTCCATGTCAATAATTTGATTAACAGATTTGAACATACATTTAGGTGGCATGACTCTTCAGAAATTTAGATCATATTAATCCCTAATTAATCTTTAATATGAAATACTCAAGAATCCTACAAAAAGAAATCAAAACTATTATCCAAAATTTTCTATAGAATATACCTCTACTCTCCTCTTTTTAGGATGTGAAATTTCTCTGATTACACTTTGTGGAACTTCTACAGATCGGGATATATCACACCTAGTCCATCTAAACTCGTGGATATCATTCATCTCACAACTTATAGAAGGCTCATAACATCTACCAAATTGTTCATCATTTTGTTCAACAGTGAGATCATGATCGACATAAACATTTTTAGGTTTCTAATGACATACAATACTCCAATGTCCTTCTACAGGATCGGATGAGTAAAAGACTTGTTCAGCTTGTTCTGGATAAATGAATGGTTTGTCTTCAAAGCTCCACTTACTGGTGTTAACATGTGCAATATTAAGATCATATACTGAAAACCCTTCCTCATCAACACTAAACCAGGAGCATTTAAAAAGAAAATAAGGATTCATTCCATGGTAGTGAATATCTAAGATGTCATTTAAAACTCCATAATAGACTTCTCCGTCTGGGCCTGTTGTGGCAATACCACTATTCTGTGTTACTCGGTATTTATCAACACCTTGACATTCAAATTTTTATCCATTCACAAAATAGCCTTTATAAGAATATATCCCTATCTTAGGTCCTTGAGACAAATATTTGATAGGTTTGGGAAGTTCATTGAAATCTTGTATGGAAGAAACCTAGGAAGAACATGCATATGAATCAAACTAAAAAATAGAGTAAAAAACTATGTTAAATCAGATAATGAGTATTGTCTTACATAATCTTCAAACCATTCTACGAAAGATTTGTGGTGATGCGATTGTAAGGTGAAATCATCCCAACTAGGGTGTTGGCATATCAATACATCCTTATGCTTCCTGTATTTATATATGTTAGTTAATATTTGTTACATAATTTTCATCAATATATCGAAATTAACTACTTGATACTTACTTCACATAAGGTTGAACTTCCTCAGTATTAAGCAATATGAAACGTGCAGCTTGGTGTAGTTCTTCGATGGGTATACTCAATAAAGAACGAGAACCAAGTGGACCATTAGGGTACCTTATAGGTCTATGTAGCTTGGTTTCCACATCATGTAGATATCTATCACAGAATATGCTTGCTTCCTCCATTAAGTACCCTTCAGCAATAGAACCTTCTGGTCTACTCTTATTACGAATATAATTCTTTAGCGTGTATAGATATCTCTCAATGGGATACATCCATCTAAACTGAACTGGTCCAGCAAGTTTTGCTTCAGTTGCTAGATGCACAGCTAAATGGACCATGACATCAAAGAATGCAGGACGGAAAATCCTTTCCAAATTGGACATTATCATGGGAATTTTGTGTTCCAGCTCTTCCGTCTATTCAACTGTAATGACCCTTGCACTTAGTTGTTTGAAAAAAAAACAAACTTCTGTCAGAACTTTTCTGACAGGCTTTGCTAATGTCTTGATCATAGCTATCAGAAGGAGATGTTGTAGCAATACATGGTGATCATGACTCTTCATACCCATTAACTTCTTTTCTTGTATTTGAACCATACGAGAGAAGTTTGATGAAAATCCTTCTGGTAGTTTAATGTCCTTTAATACAGACAGAAAGTTTTCCTTTTCTTCATTTGTCATGCTATATATTGCATGAGGAAGCTTCCTAGCATTATTTGATTTTGAAACTCTAGGCCACATTGATTTACGTATTCGCAAGTGTTGTAAATCCAGTCGAGCTTTGATGTTGTCCTTGCTTTTTCCATCTTTTTGAAGTAGCCATGCCAGAATATTTTCACTTACATTTTTCTCTATGTGCATAACATCTAAATTGTGCCGAACCAACAATGAGCTCCAATAAGGAAGCTCAAAAAATATACTTCTCTTTTTCCACCCCTCAGGTAATTCATGTTGGACCCGTAAATTATTATTAGAAACCTTTCCAAAGACAACATTATCATAATTTTCCCACAGATGTTCAATTTGTTTCCCATCCAAAGGTTGAGGTGCAAGATCTATTTCCTCATTTCCATTGAAGTTTTTTTTATCAGCACGCCATGGGTGGTTAATTGGTAGAAAACGACGATGCCTTAGATAGATAAATTTTTGAGTATATGGAAGGTAGATAGAACCATGGTAAACATGGCAATAAGGACATGCCTTGTAGCCTTTTGTACCCCAACCAGACAACATACTGTATGCAGGAAAGTCACTAATGGTCCATAGAAGCATTGCTCTCATGCTAAATACCTCACTGACATTAGCATCAAAAGTGTTCACTCCAATCCACAACATCTTCAACTCATCAATCAATGGTTGGAGGTAAACATCAATATCATTTCCAGGTGATTTTGGTCCATCAATAAGAAGTGACATCATTAAGAAAGATTGATGCATAGTTAGCCAGGGAGGAAGATTGTAACAAATTAAGATGACGGGCCAAATACTTCTACTGCTCCCCATTGCTATATTGAAAGGGCTAAATCCATCTGTCGCTAGGTTGAGTCTTACATTTTGTGGCTCAATGCTGAATGATGGATGGTTAGTATCAAAATCTTTCCAAGCCTCAGAATCTCTTGGATGTTCCATTTCACCCACTACACCAGTCGTGCTTGTGGAATGCCAAATCATCCAAGGAGATGTCTTCGTTGAATTGAATAATCTTTTCAATCTAGGAATCAAAGGAAAGTGACGAAGAACTTTTTGTGGTCTCTGTTTCTTGATCTTTATTCGTCTTCCCTGGTATGAATCAATCCACCTTGAGGTAGAACACTTTGGACATTTTTTTAAATTCAAGTATTCACCTCTATAAAGTATACAATCATTAGGGCATGCATGAATGATCTGATAATCCAATCCCAGAGAAGACATAAGTTTTCTACATTCATACCAATTTGTTGGCAACTTGTGTCCCTTAGGCAAAACTTTTGATAGAAGGTCCAAATATCCAGACATCGCTTGGTTGCTTATTTTATTCAAGCATTTGTGCCTAAATAAATGAACAACAAAGGAAAGCTTTGAGAAGTTATCACAACCTGGATATAGTGGCTCACAAGCGTCTTTCAATAGTTCCTCAAATTTATTATCATCATGCATAGGAATTCCATTATCACTACCACCATCGCCATGACGAGTATTTTCACTACCACTACAATTGAAGGTTGTGTTCATTTCGACGTCATCATAACATGCATCATTTATTAAACCCTCAATATCTTCAAAAGAGTTAGGGATATGTTGATTGATCATATGGTCTTGATTGTCACTATGAACATGATATACCTAATTAGTGTAGGTTGATAGGAAACCAGATTTAATAACATGCCATGTAATTGTCTCCCTGTCATAAAAAAATTTGTTCTCACATTTCACACATGGGCAGTTGACCTCAATTTGATTCCTAAATGCTAAATCCAAAAATGAATTAAATCCTTGCATGAATGCCTCTTGGCACCGTTCATGCTTAGATCGTCCTCTGCTCATCCAACTTGTATCCATGACTCCCTGAAAAATGATGTAGTGTCCTTAAATAGCAGTAATGCCTAGAAACTTTAATATATAAATTTTCTATATGTATATATGAGAAAAATGTAAAATATCAACAACGCCAACAAACAGATAGGCTCTCACATAGGCGGCCCATGTAAAATTTAATCCTTTCCCCCTTCCTCATCCCCCCTCCTCCTCATCCTCCTACTAGTGTAATATCCACCACTCCTCTTCATTCTCCTGAACATCAAACACTATTCATGAGTGTATAGGGTTGTTACTTAACAACACTTCTCTCAAGTCTGATTTCTTGAACATTGTATGGTTTTGTTCAATTACCTTGATTTGACCACTTGCATTCGATTTTTGACAACCCATCAAGTTCTTGGGAGGGCGGCATAGTAAAATAAATTCATGACATCCGATTTTGAACTATGATCATGTTATATGAGTTGATTTGTACTAAACTAGGTTGCACTACAAGGTCAGGTGGAGTTCTGTCCTTAAAAGGGAGCTCATTTGGGTTAATTGATTGGTATGTACACTATACTACAGACACACACACATATATATAAGAAGACCAATGTAGGTCATCAAACCTATAACCTCCCATTTGATGAGCTTAGTATCTTAATTAGTAAGGGAAATAAATGCGTAGCGGTAACATGTTTGTTTCTGGTTTAAACTCAAGTAATGAAGAATATATTAACTTTGGCAAATTAGGTATATTTTGGGGGAAATATGGCTGGTCTGAGGAGGTTGGGCCTAGTTAGTGGATGTCCTTACATAACCCCTTCGCATATAATCTCCCTTTCTTCCCTAGTTTTTCTTGTTATTATCCTTCTCCCACCTCTCCAACCACTAGGAGCTCAACCTAGGAAACTACTTGGCCTTGGCATCCCACCTGGCTAGTAAGCGGGCTTGATAATGGGCTCAAAATGTGTCACATTTAGTTTAGAAAACCTAACGTTACCCCAACTGGGTCATTTCTTCTCACCTAGGAAGCCTGTGGAATGAAAGGAGAGTCTAGACAAGTATGTTGAATGTTTTAAAATTAGCCTTTAATAGATTAAAATTGGGCAAATTCTGTCTCATTGGTACAAGACATATTTCAGTATTATTAGTTTTGATTTATGCCAAGTTATAATAGTTACAAGTTGGACTAAAAGCATACCTACTCTAGCCTAGTCGAGAGAAAAATAGGTCTGATTAGACCCAAACACATCTATATTTGAACTAACCCTAAAATGAAATATACGGCCCCTCACATTTCACACTTGGACACCTACCCTCAATATTATTCTAAATGCTAAATGATGGTCTTGACCCAATTTAACAAAATATGACCCAATATGATCAAAAGCATATCAATATTACGGGAATGAAGGACTGATTCGATAATGTTATGCAAAACTAGTTCTGATTTGGACCTTATCAGGTCGAACTTTGGCAAATTGGATACAATTTGGGGAAAATATGTCTGGTTTCTTATTTGATTGATACCTAATTTATCCCCTCAATCATCCATTACATTATTTTAACCCCTTAGCTACTACCTCAATGGATGTCCTTCCTTGACCCCTTTGCAAACAATATTTCTTCCTTAATTACGCCCTTACTACTATAAATAATATGCATACACAATTAGAATAAATGGCAAAAAACCCAATAGGTAATTCTTAGTAAGTATTACTATAGAAACTAAGCACCTACATATCTAGACTAAAATAGAGATGGAGACTAACATGTAGAACTATATATAACAGTTAAATACTAACAAGTGAATATTAATATGTTCTTAGCAACTTGCTCTCAAGGGAGGCCATTCAACATCTCAGTATGGGAATTTGTAATGTAGGACAAAAAGATAAAACTAAATGTCCCACAAGTTATTAGTTTTCTCTAAATCACCTCAAATAGTTGATGAATTATATTGATCATAGATTATCATATAACTACATATGTGCACACACACACAAATGTGAACCCAATCCAGCAAACTATGAGATAAATAAATATTATTGTTCAGATTACATATACGAATTTTAAAATATGAATGTATATGTGATAATCATAATCTAACACCCAAATAGATTACCTTCACGTTATCAAGTGAACTCAATGATGTCTTCGAACCAAAATCATTCAGCTATTCAATAGTTCCTACAGGATACATCAAGATTGTCATTTGATATAAGAGGAAAGTCACCTAAATTTATACATAGTGAACATAGAGATAAAATACGTCATTTAAGAAATATAGTATAGATGAATATTTATCAGGAACTCTTGATCTATAAGAGAATAGTAATACACATTGAATTTAAATGCATCTATAGAAATCATGTGTTCAAAATGAGGAACTCTTAATTTTATATAGTATAAAAATGAGGATAAATTAGGGGAAGTGCGGTCTGATTTTCATGGCAAAGTTATCTCAAATTATGTTAGTGACCATAGAAGATTGTTACTTTCTATTGGAAACCCCAAAAATATCAAGGCATCCGTTAGATTTATTAATGCATGGATAGAGCACTTCTAGGTATGTGCATAATAAATACATTTGACAATTATTATATGCGTAAAAGAAATAGAGATGTTCCCAATCAAATAAGGGGGCTTACATCATGTAGGCAAGTTCAAGAGGACATAATTTCAAAGGTAAATAACAAAATAATGAGGTAATAGAATTTATGAGAATATTATAATCACTTTAGAGATATTGCCCAATAAATCACAACAATAATAGACTAATTATAGGAGATTATCTAGGATTAAAATCCAACACAACTTCATGTATACATATATATATATATATATATATATATATATATATAGATACAAGAATTGGATAGCATAGCAGTGTGCAACTAGAGGGGTGATGAACGAGGAAAATTAGTGCCACCAGCTATGGAATCAAATTCCATCGAAGATGAATGCTAGTTTGAGTATGAAAAGCGTTTAAGGATCAATTATGAATCCGTCTCCATTGATTGCATATTCACTCTCTCATTCGTAAGGATGGTCAGAGTACACGAAGCTCTCCAGATCTACTAGTCTGATGCCACTCCGACAAGGTGAAGTTTTACTTGGTGTAAGGGAACATTATATATCCAAAAGCTAAAGTGGTGTAAAAATGGAAGAACTATTTGATGGGATACATTGTTGATTTCGATCCTCATATTCATACCTGCTAAACTTCTTTAAATGGGTCTGGAAACCCTCTAGCAAAATAGATCTTCTGATTTGGGGTGAGGGATCATTATATATCCAAATAGTTAACATCTTGTATGAATAGTGACCTTACAAATGCCAATGCTATGGATTCTTTGGTCATGATGATCCCTATGTTATCTAGTTACAATGGTTCCTCTAAACCATTCTATTGAACAACCTAAGAAAATGTGGAAAGAAAAGGAACCATAAGTTTCTAGTGTGAACTATGTTATAAATGTTGTTTATAATGTTTCCATGGTGAAGGATGGTTCAATTAACAATGTTGTCCAAAGTATTGATAAGGTGACTGTTGATAATGCTCAAATTCTGGCATTTTCTAATGTTGTTTCTAGTGTTACCACAGAGAAGCTTGTTTCAGTTAACAATGTTGATTGTTCTGGAAATACAATTTTAGTTGATACTCCTATTTTTTATTGTAATAGTGAACAAGAAAACCAAAAATGGAAGGATAAAGAATTAGTAATGTCTGATACAAATCCATTTCCTTAGATGCATATTCTTATTTGTTAGTAAATTGTGTTACTATGATTGTTGGCAAAAGTAATTTGGTGCCCTCTTCTCTATTTCCTGCCTTTCCCTCCGAGCCTTCTGATACTGGAGTTCATAATGATGATGAGTCAAGGTTGTGAATCATAGACAGAAGAGCAAGTCCCCGTCAAAATGTTACTCAAAATGCAGTAAGCAGAATCCATATAGAACTAATCCTTAGAATGTAGGTATGTATCATCAAGTTGGTAACTCTGTATTCTCACCTATGCAGAATAATTTTTGAGGTTTGGAAATTGTAAGTGAGGAACCAAATGTTGAGGCTGACAACACAATTACCTAGGAGATTAAATGATTGCTTCTTTCTCAATCACTTCTTGGAACATTAGAGGAATTAGTATCAAAATTAAAGGAGTATTAGATGAAGTTAGACGTTCCAGAAGTGATATTGTGGTGCTGGTAAAAAAAAGATTGAGACGTACTAGAGCTTCTAAATTTATGGCGAGACATTTTACGTAATAAACTGGATTTAAAATCACTTCAAATAGTTGATAAATTATATTGATCATAGGTTACCACTTAACAATATATATGTACACACACACATATATAAAGACCAATGTAGGTCAACAAACCTATAACCGCCCATATAATGAGCTTAGTAGCTTAATTACCAAGGACAATAGATATTGTAGCAGTAACTTATTTGTTTCTAGTTTATTTAACTTGAGTAATGAAGGATGTAGCCACTATCTTGAATCTGCAAGTCGAGAGAAAAGTGAATGGATCGTATTCTAATTTCCCTGAAAAAGGCCTAGAATTACCCTAGCTTTTGCCTAGTCCCCTGGGGATGCCTAGCCTATATAACCTAGATATACATAACAATTTGATAGAAAAAAGACTGAATGTGGTGACATAATCAATAACATTAGATAGGACCAAATATAGTATTTTTTTAAACAATATAACATGGAAAATCTATTTGTATATGCACATTAAATGGAAATGGCAGGGCACAGTGAACATAGGGATCGAAGGATGAAGGCGATATTTTCCTCATCAAGTCAACAAAATAATTTGTGCTTATTATACTAACATAGTGCATACATGTTTAAATATAATTTTTCGAATCAGTTATAGTTATAGACGGTAGTTGGATCTTATCATGCGTATATCAATTTGATTTGTAGCGAGAGTTATATTCTAATTGATTTTAATCTTTATTTTGGGTTCTATAGCTATTTATATTCTCGGACAAGTTGTATATCTCAATTGAACGGCCATTCTGATTCTAGTATATTAATATATACAAATAATACAATAACAAGAAATATACAGAAAGCACTACTAATATTTTTTATAACAAAACAAGATAACTCCTAAGCATACCAAAGCACATACAAAATAAGATGGAAAAAGTGTTTACTTGTTCTCTTTTTGAAAATTTAGCTCCTAACCTTCAGTTCTTTCACTTTCTTGACCCAATCCTGCAAAGTATGAGAGAAAATAAATATTATTGTTTAGAATAAATACACAAATTAATGCATATGATTATATATGTGATAATTAGAATCTGACACATAAATACATTACCTTCAAGTTATCAAGTGGATTCGATATTGTCTTAGCACCAAAAATTTCAGATATTCAGGAGTTCCTACACGATAGATCAAAATTGTCATTTGATATAAGAGAAGGTCACCTAAATTTATGCATAGAGGATAGAGATAAAATGCACGTTTGATGAAATATATAACAAATGAAAATTTATAATGAACTCCTGATATATAAGAAACTAGTTATCCCACTCTGAATTTAGACGCTTTTACAGAAACCACATGAGTTCAAAAATGAATTATCAAGCAATACTTAACTTTCAACATATGACGTTGCTATAAAATTTGAGTGATGAATCAAAATTGAAATATAACAGAATACCAATGATAATGTTCTTGATATACTCTACAGCTCAAGGGAAAGAGGGTTGGCCTTGTGATGGAAGAAAAGTTAGGTTCTAGAATAGGAGGACATAGAGACCCATGAAAGAATTCATATTTTTAGTGTGAATTAGATTTCTTATTGCAAGCCAGATCATGTGGAATAGATAATAACGTGAAAGAACCAACATACTATACATCTTACCTGGAATAAATCATAATCCACAGTCACAGGAGAAATGCAACCCAGTAGTATTCTCCACCCTAGCTTGAGTTTGCTGGAACATTGAGTAGATACTCAAGAAGTAGTCAGATCACAGATCACTTGGAATGAAGAAGAACGTGACAGAACTAACATAGTACACATCTTACTTGGAATATAGAAAAATCTGCAGCCACAACAAAAATTGTGCACTGCCGCGAGTTGTATTCTTCCTCCCTAGCCAGACTTTGCTTGAGATCTTTCGCAGTCGTCAGCGCCACAATTGTCAAACTAAGGATAACATTGTGAGAAGACGGAGGAAAGGATAGCAGTGGAAATGGGCGGTCACACTTAGTAAAGAAAATGGGAATCAAATAGGTATACCATAGATAGCGGTGGAAATGGGCGGTCACACTTAGTAAAGAAAATGGGAATCAAATAGGTATACCATACAGTGAGATGTTTGTGTAAGGTGCCGAACAAATTGGGAAGAGGGGTGATACGGAGCAGGGGTGACCAAGCGGGATGGGAGGGCAACGTGGAGGAAATTGGGAGAGAGGGGTGAAAGGGGCGAGGTGGCTCCGAGCAGGACGGGAGGAGATAGAGGTAGGGTTGGGGGAGTCGGCATTGGAAGACTTGACTGCGGGATCGCCGGATTGGAGCGAAAAAATGGGGAAGAGGGTCGACCGAGGCCCGAGGGTGGAGGAAATTGGGAGAGAGGGGTGACAGGGGCGAGCTGGCTCCGAGCAAGATGGGAGGAGATAGAGGTAGGGTTGGGGGAGTCGGCATTGGAAGAGTTGACTGCGGGATCGCCGGATTGGAGCGAAAAAATGGGGAAGAGGGTCGACCGAGGCCCGAGGGCAGAGGGGGCGCGGGAGACCGATCGTGGTAGGTGGGGGCGGTGGGAGACGGAAGCAGGAAGGGAAACTAATTTCGGCAACACATTTTGTGGTTGCCGGGCAGCGGTACTCAGCGCTTTACCCACGCGGGTAGGGGCACATCGCTTTAACTGAAACGTGGTTGGGCTGCCGCTCCATTTTCCCGTTGTAATTTTCTCTCAGAGCGATCAGTTGCCGCTACTTTTCCATCGGGAGAAATCATCACGATGGATTACAAGCGTTCAATCACAAGCGATCCGTGCAAACGCTTTGCAAAACATCACATAAATATCATGATGACCGAGTTTGGAAAACTAATGTTGGCAAGTGATGGTTGTGTTCTCACCACGGTGGATATCTCGCGATGTGAAATCAACATGGGGAGCATCCATTCACTTGTGCAAATGATAATTGAAAAATAAAGAGATGACATATATGATGTTTGACACATCATCTTTCTGGCAATTGGGCTTCCTACGATCTGCGACCACTGCCCCAAAACTGGAAAGGCATTTCCAAACACTGTATAAATGCAGTTTTATGTTCGTGAGGAATATTATTAGGACTCACAAAATCATATCCCAACCCACCAATCCGACTAAACCTCTAAGTCTTGATTTTTTTTCAAACTGGCCGAAAATGATTCTAACCTGGAAATTCTGTAATGATTTTTTAGTCTAGTCTGAGTTTGTAATTCTCGACCCAAAATATCTATTCGACCAAAAACTATATATGTATATATACATACATGTATATAGATATTTCAATTTGTAATATATAAAATCTTAACATGTATGAATATAAAACTATGATTCTAATCTTTTAGTTTATGAAAAATAATAAATTTAACAGCAATTTTGGATTTAACGGGCTTGTCTTTCGGGTTTGTATTTTGGATCCATTAGGTTTTTATTTTCAAGTTCTTCGGATTTGTATTTTTGAGTTTTTTTTAATTTGCATATAATATGATATTTTTGGGTCTTTAGGTCCATTAGGTCAGACCCGCAAATAGAAAATTTGTATTTGACCGAGCAGGTATGATTTGCAATTACATCTGAGTCAGGTTTGGGTCGAACATATTTGAGCTAATTCAAATTAATCTGAAACAAGGCATGCACAGACCATGATTATCAACTCTAAAAATTATTGGTGAGGTTATGTCACGCTAAACAATTTGTGGGGTTACTGGGGTAGAATAATTTGGTAATTGGTAGTGCATTTGTAAAGGCGAATTCAATGTGAGAGATAGATCCGTTCATGGAAAATAAAGAGTGTGTTTCACCCTTTTATGGAAAACCAACATTATGGAACATAAAGCAGGAAATAAGAAAATCCTAGATAAAACATGCAAAAATTAAGAAAAACTACATGATATGTAATGCATGGAAAGAAGAGAAATTGTTTTTAAGAATTAAGCAAAAATGAAAGAAAGTAAACTACATGGCATGCAAGTATGTAAAGAAAACACACAAAGTATGGATACACAAGTATGAGAGATGGTTACATTGTTTGATCATCTTGTGTAAAAATTTCTAACAAGAAAAAAAATGAGTCATCAAGGAGACTTCTTCTCATAATAAGTCCCTAAAAATGCATTTCGGTGAAGTTTGGGCCATATTATGACAATGTCCTCCCACGCCAAGTCCTTGAAAATACATTTGGGAGGTTCCATGGCACATATGATGACAATGTCATCTCACAGTAAGTCCTTAAAAATGCATTTGGGAGGTGTCATGTCCCATATCATGACCACATCCTCTCACAACAAGTTCATGAAAATGCATTTGGGAGGTGTCAGGGCCCATTTCATGACAAATGTCCTCTCTCAACAACTCCCTAAAAATGCATTTGGGAGGTGCTATGACCCATATCATGATAGTGTCCTTTCACAACATGTCCCTTTAAATGCATTAAAGAGGATATATGGCCCATATATTGGCAGTGTCCTCTCATAATAAGTCCTTGAAAATGCATTTCGGTGAAGTTTGGGCCCATATCATGACAATGTCCTCTCACGCCAAGTCCTTGAAAATACATTTGTGAGGTGCCATGGCGCATATGATGACAATGTCATCTCATAGTAAGTCCTTAAAAATACATTTAGGAGGTGTTAGGTCCCATATCATGACAACGTCCTCTCACACCAAGTCCATGAAAATGTATTTGGGAGGTGTCAGGGTCCATATCATGACAAATGTTATCTCACATCAACTCCCAGATTATGATAATGTCGTTTCACAACATGTCCCTTCAAATGCATTAAGGAAGAGTGAGGGCCCATATATTGACAATGTCCTCTCACAATAAGTCCCTGAAAATGTATTTTGGTGCCCGACCTAGAAGGATAGCGACATTGTTCATTAATCCCCGAACCGCAAGAAGGGTTTTCCAGTTCTCAATTTTCCTAGAGGAGGACGACGAAGGTGTTTTTGAACTCATCTGAACCCTATTTGGCGGTCATCCGAGTATCAGGTGAACCCATTGATAATCATCAATTGAAATCATTGCTATTCAAGTGTGTTTGTCCAACTTCGAAATCTGTTATATTCAAATGTGTCTGTCCAACTTGGTAATCTGTTCTATTCTGATTTGTAATTTGGAATACTAATCTATCTATAGTGATTGAATTGAAGAAGAGAACACAAAACAATGTGCATTCACTGTCGATCTCAGATGCCTTCCTATATATGTTGGGATGAAGAATAGCTTGATTAGTTCTTGTTTTTTGTCTCCTAGAATAGTCAATTATAAGTAATTTCCTACATCATTGTTAGTTTCCTTATTTATATTACAAAAATATATACATATTTGTGATACTATCTTCTATAGAAAACATACATTGGCAATCTGTACTGAAGGGTTCAGTATACACAGATTCAGTGGGAGAAAACATGTCCATGTTACATGGAGTTAGTATCCCAAGGCCAAGTGTCCAATTCTTATGAAGAATGGGAACACTAAGAATAGATATGGATCTATCATGTATGTAATCATCCCATTATCTTGCATGGCAAAACAAAATGCATTCATCATCTTGTATGTATGACATGGCAATATGATGTGCTCATCCTGAAAACTCGTATAGCGAGTGGATGTCTGTATACTTCCAGTAAGTGTTATTGGAAACCATAAGAACTTGATAAGTACTTATGAAGTACTAGTTCTATGGAGATAAGGAAGAGTTCAATGTAAAGAGTTACATTGATGATAACTTCCGAAAGGACAGAAAATTGATCGCAAAATGTATAAGATATATAAAAGTGAAAGTTTGTTGATAATTGGAAGTGTTCCAATGAAACCATTTAAAAGGAAATGCCGAGTATCTTTGTGTCAGAGAACAACAAAGGATACTATATGGATCTGGAAGTTCATGAGATGAACTTGTAGATATTCCGCTCATTGATGACAAGTATGGAATCCTTGATCATGCAATATGGCTAAAAGTTAGAAAAGGAATACTAGATCACATATTACGGCGACTCCATCTCATACGTATGACGTACAATGAAGAGATGAGAGACATGCAATTTATACTAACTTTGGCAAGGTGTTGCCATAACTCACTATGTTGGCACAAGAGCATAGTAACATGTGGGACATGTTTGAAGATCACTATGAATATGATTCAAGGGTGATTGGCTCACAGTGCAAGTGGGAGTCTGTTGGTATGTATGCCCTGAGAGACAATCATGGGATGATTGGTGGGATACATTAAGATTGATTTGATAAACATCAAAGGTAAGCTTCCAATTCTTTCTGATTCAGTCATTTGAGATAGTGATAGAACAGATTGAATGTCTAGAGAATGACAGTACTCAATGACGTATGCTTTCAGGTTAAGGACCTGAACGATGAGATCATACGGATGCTAAGAGTTTGTATTGAGATGACCCATCACGGAAAACGAGATTAACTAATGCGGAAGCGAATTATTAGCAGCGGAATAATGAAAAATCACTAAATTTTAAAACTTTTTGGAAAAAGAACTTTAAACCATAACTCCTTTATAAGAAACCAAGGTAAACAGTTTACATCATAGCTTGACATTAAATCTCTGTGATTACATACATCCATTGCCTTATTATCTGAAGAAGGCAAGATACAAAATCTCGAGGCACTGAGCCAAAAACCTCAGACCTACTGACTCCTAGGACCTGAGAGTACAGAGACGACATAAGACATACTATCTATGAGACTCGACAGTCAGTATCTCCACCTGAGATTCACTGCTGCCCCTGGTGTTGCTACTGCTGATACTGTCCACCCTCGGATTGGTTCCTCCGTCCTCGACGTCCACCTAAAAAGTCGAATCCCACGGGGGTGAGACAATTTGAATAATTGTCCCAGCGAGAGTTATAACTCTTCGCCAGAAGCTTTGTTATAGCAATAAAGGATTAACATAAGCGATATAATCTTTAAAGCATTCAACAATAGATTTGGTATTAAGTAAGACAACATTTACTTAAGCAATCCTATTAATAAGGAATATGAAGAACATGTACACTAGTTACTTGACTAGAACATTTATAAACAATGTAACATCAATCATTGTTTCTTGTAGTTCAACCTAAGCAGTTATGCTACGTGGTTGATTATGGTTTTCAATCATTATTATGCCCTGTAGAGATGAGCTATACCGCTCATACTCCAACCGATCACTACTATGTCGCATCGGTATCATACATAGGTCATCAAAAGAGCCGGATTCTTATGACCTCATCTTCCTCAGTCAGTGTGAGGATCAACATGCAGGACATCTCATGTCTCTGCTACAATAGCTTACCATGGTATTCTGGCACTTCACTATTAGAGTTACAGTGGTGTTCTGTACTCTCTTCGTCATCGAAAGATCTCTTGTTTATCTCTCATCGATGCGGCATTAAAGTTTTCCTCGGGAGATTAGTGATACATCATCCCGACATAAACATATAGTGAAGGGTTGATAGATTTAAGATACATCTACATCAATTCCTACACTAGGACGTAAGGATATTTGCATCCATGATTCCCCCACATACTCAAAAGTATGTGTTCCAGGAGTTCCCTTAGGAAAACATGTTTCACCATCATTTGGCTTCTGACAATGATGGATCTATGATCAGGGCTCTACATGATATGATTATACTTGATTATTTAGGTACATTTTAGCATTCTTTTAGCATCAAGCATGTTCTCAATCATTAATCATTAAAATACTACTATAAAAGAAGAATACTAAATGTATCAAGTTTAATTCACATCAGTTATCATATAGATATTAATTCTTAACCATCTCATCATATGATTCAGGAACATGGTTATTCAAACCCTCAGATTATCATAACACTTGCTACCAAGTGACATATAAGCATCAAGGCATCTAAAAACATGACCATGATTGAAGCAATGTATATACTTTTCACATATCATTACTCTAAAAGCTTATAATTGTTTTCAAGGAATATGACATCATAACTCTTACCTGGCTATGATCACCTCATAATATCAACCTGTATGACTTATACAAATAAGGACATGCATATATAACAATGTCAGCACAATACCAAAACTTTTCAACTTTTTTATAGGACACCACGGTCATGCCACCTTGCACGGTTGTGCAAAGTAAGGCTACCACGGCCGTGCTCCCTTGCACGGTCGTGCAAGTTAAGGCTACTACAGCCGTGCTCCCTTACACGGTCGTGCTACATAAGATCATTACATGATTCATATTTATATATATATATATATATGTATTCTGATCTTTCACTCTTTCAACTTGATTAGGTCACATCAACCCTTCAATCAAGTACATACTACAATGGTTAACATAGTGTATCAAGCTATTAATCCTATAAACAATTAAGAATTCTCCCTTTAATTGGTACTAGTCACTTAGGTACTATTAGGGTTTCAACCTTTGTGCCTTCATTGTTTGTCATTACTAATCATCATTGGATCAATAGAACATTCATCATCTTAATTCCCAAAGATTTAATCACCTTGGACCTCCATTACATAAGGTATCCAATTGAATTAGGGTTTCCAATGTTGATTACTTCAATCATTGAATTCATGGAACCAATCATCAATTGGACCTATACTCATACCTCAATTGAGTGTAATAGGTCAACCTTCAACTTATTTGACCCTTAATTATCCCTCAATTGTTCATCAATTAGGGTTTGATTCAATTGAATTAGGGTTTGGAATCGATGATCCTTCAATACTAATCAATGTAAGACTAGTTACTTTGAAACCATAGAACCATCATCCAAATTGGGTATGACCTGACCCCAAACGGTCTAGAGGTTGTTTGGATGACCTCCAAACGGTCTTGAGACCGTTTGCCCATCATATCATCAAAATCCAAGTCAATCAATTAAGGTTTGGATCATTGGATTGATCACCAAATCAGCAATTGATTACACTTTAACTTAGTAACATTGGATCATCAATTGCTTAACCATACTCACCCCTAGACCTCCAAACGGTCTTGGGTGACCTCCAAATGGTCTTGAGACCGTTTGGATGAGTTCCAAACGGTCTTGAGACCGTTTGGATCACCCAACCCTTGGATTCTAGTGAACAACCATTAGGGTTTGAGCTATTGAGTTGATCATCAAATCAGCAATTGATTGCTTTGTAATTGTGTACCTTTGGACCTTCAATTGGTCAACTATACTTAACCCCAGACCTCCAAACGGTCTTGGGTGATCCCCAAACGGTCTTGAGACCGTTTGGGTGATCCCCAAATGGTTTTGAAACCGTTTGGGCCAATCAACCCAAAACAATCAACTCATCACTTGCAAAATCAGCACTTAGCCGATTAGGGTTCATACCACATCTTTGGATCTTCAAACACATATCCATACTTGACCCTAGACCTTCAAACGGTCTTGGGTGACCCCCAAACGGTCTGGAGACCGTTTGGATGATCCTCAAATGGTCTTGAGACCGTTTGGGCAAGAAAACCCAAAAAGCCAAATCAATCAAGTTGAAAGTCAGCACTTAATCCAATTAGGGTTTACCTAATTGATTAGCCTTCAACTCATGATTCCTTTGGAATTAACCTATAAAATTTGGTGAGTTATTAACCAACATAATTATGAACAGTAATATCAAACGGTCAATGCTTGGTCAACGCCCTCAAACGGTTTTGAAACCGTTTGCCCAAAACGTTCAATTAATCAAGCTGAAAAATCAGCACTTAATCCATTTAGGTTTTCCTTATTGATTAGCCTTCAACTCTCGATTCCTTGGGAGTTAACCTATCAAATTTGGTGAGTTATTAACCAACATAATTATGTACAGGAATCCCAAACGGTCAATGCTTGGTCAACTCACTCAAACAGTTTTGAAACCGTTTTCTCAAAAAGGTGAAGTTAATCAGGTTGAAAATCAGCACTTAATTCAATTCGATTGCCTAATTGATTAGACTTTAACTCCTGATTTCTTGGGAGTTAATCCCTCAAATTTGTAGGGTTATCAACCTACATAACTATGAACAGAAATCCCAAACGGTCAATGCTTGGTCAACTCATCCAAACGGTCTTGGAGACCGTTTTCTCCAACCGACCTTGTGAAACCGTTTGCCCTTCAAACGGTTTTGCAAACCGTTTGCCCCAAACGGTTTTGCAAACCGTTTGGCCAAAGAAGTGGGGGCAAGACCGTTTGATAAAGTAACATTGGTAATCATGCCCATCTTCTTCTACCTCCAGATCAAGGTCTGTTCCTCATGGTTTTAGTTGCAGGAAAGCAAGGAAGAGTGGGGAAGAAGAACTAAGTACTAATTGCAAGAACAAAGATATGCATAAGAAAGCAAAAGGTTTAGAGTTATAAAACCCGCCTTATGGTCGTTCCTAGAGCTCCAATCTTTCAACCTTCAAGTATTTAATGGCTTCTTGAGCTCCACAGGTCGGCCAAATCTGTTTCTCCAGGGAAAGGTTGGGAAAAGTCTGATAGAAAGAAAGAACTAAGTAAGAAAACTATAAAACCAACCTAGTAACTCAACTTCCTCCATGAATTTGAGCAAGAAGATGACCCAAGCTTACCTAGCTTCCCCTTGGTCGTTCTCCTCTGATCCAAAGCTCTGCCTTAGTCAGTTTGAGCAAGGTGATAAGTGAGGAAGTGAAAGAAACGTTCCTTTGTTTGCAAAGGAAGTTGTATATGTACTTTGGGGTCATATCCAACATAAGGACAACTAGTTCTCCATTTCTCATCCAGGTCCTTCCTTTATTCTTTGCCACGTTTCTCCCTTCCATACTTAAGAAAAACTCATCTTAAACCCAAGGTCTAAAGGTGAAGAAAGCCAACTTCTTACTAAGTTGCACATATAGAAGAGTTATTAGGCTTATAACTTGATTATTTAATTTATAAGGGTTATCATTATTATTTCATATTCGATTGAAGTGCCCTCTTCATCATTCTTACTCTAAATGATGAAAAGAGTCACAAAAGATACTCTAGAAGGTGTATTTTACAAGTTGCACCCCATATTTTGGGTAAATTGCACTTTACACCAAAACTAGAGTTTTAAGCACAAGGATTGCCCCACAAGCTACATCTTGATGCCCAAGCTTGGGAAATCCATCATACTTCATCATATTCATTCTTATAATGTATCATCATCATAGGAACATCTAAACATGTGAAATTTGCAAGTTAACCCCTCTAATTGGGTAATTTGCACATCAGTCCTTATTAACAAAACAATATTATAACATTGTTCAAAAAGAGCAGAAATGGGATTATATGTTCCTCAGAAGCTTTAATTACATACCAAAAAGATAATCACAAGTTTCTAATTACATAATTAAACAAAACACCTAGGGTTAGTTCATAACCCAAGTCAGGGATGTTACATGTACATTCTTGTTATGTCCCTAAAACCCAACATTTCTCTGCCAGTAAGATTGTTAAAATACTTTTGGGGGAGTTAGGGACCCATATCATGAGAGTGTCCTCTCACAACAAGTCCCTAGAAATATTTTGATCGGAGATTTGTCTTCTTAATTTTTCATAAGGGAGATGTGTGTGAGTTTGGGGATGATTAAGGCATGGTTGGTCAGGTCCTTGCAGTAGCCACCACATGTTTGTAGCAATTATTGTTGGGTTGGTGGTCCATACAAGTTGTTTCTAAGGAGCAATTTGCCTCAAAGTACAAAGGTCCATTAACCTTAGAATTTTATAGAAGATACATGTATGAGTTTGGGGTCGATCATAATGCCAATATTCCTATACGAGTGGCTATATATCAAATTAACTTAGAATGATTTAGAATGACTCTAAGCATCAATTTCTCTCATACATCTCCTTTATGAATTATGAAATAAATGTATTGATATATTCCTAATGAAACTACATTGAGAAAATGATTGATACTTATTATTAGTTGGAATATGTTGGATGACAGACACGTCTGTCATCTAAAGGTTAGGTAACAAGCATGTATATCACCTAAAAGTTTAGGAACAACCATGCATGTCACCTATACAGTAGACCCCTTTATAGATCACACGTGACTCATACACATGTCATCTAAATGGTAAACCCCCCTTAGAATTTAGGTGACTTAAATGTATGTCACCTATAGCGTGTGACGCTTTCAAATGTCTGTCATCTATGTTACACGAGTTTACACATGCTACAGATGATTTACATGCTTGTCACCTAAAGTTTGTAAGCTTTTCAAATATGCCAAAATGTATGTCATCTATTTTAGGTAGGTCTATACAGATTATAAGTGATGTACAAACATGCCATCTAAAGTATGTAACCTTTTACATGACCGTCACCTGTACCATGTTTTTTAGTAGTGCTCATCGGAGGATTTCAGAGCAGCAGTTGTTTTTGTTTCCATGGAAGCAGCTTAGAAGATATCAGTGAAGACAATCTGTGTTGTGCAAGGATTGGGGATATATCTTAAAAGAAGCTCGCCAGCAAACCTTCCTGAATCCTTTTCTTTGGTCTTTCTTTTTGGCTGGTCGGTGCCGTCTATTCCCCCTTAATCGTGACTGCATTTTTTTTTTGGATTTGCATGGGCGGAAGCCCACCCCCTCTCCAAATAGGTGTCAGAGCCCGGATGACCCAAGAGGTTGGTAATACAACTGACCCAAGCGGATATTTAAATACGATATTTAATGGAAGAAAAGTTCCGCGCTAAAGCATCAGAAGAAGGTAAAGACTTGGATTTAGTGATAACATTGGTTTTATAAGTGCGTCGCCCAACTCGTAAGACGGTCATTTATCATTCCAATGGTTTTCATGTCCGTACCTAGTTCTGATTAAAGTATGACTACACAAAATTGAGTGATAGAGAGGGCCGGGAAATGGGAAAAGTAGGTTAGTTAAAAGAGAAAGACTAGTGAGTATGAATTGTAAGGTAACGTGTGGAATGACGGTACTAGAAAGATAGATATAATTTTCCCAAATGGAAAAAGAGAGAAAAGAGAAGTAGGTAGTACATAGAGAAAGATCTAGGGAGAAACATTGTAATTTATGCTAATGAGGAGTGGGGGGAGATAAATGTTGAAATTGTAATACAAAAAGATACATAAAAGTTAATATGGAACCCATAAATAATTATCAACTTGTAATATAAAGTGTACATTATTGTACAATTGAACATATATATAAAAGCCTTAAAAAATGGATATATAAAATAAAACAACACACACACACACACACAGATATATATATATATATATATATATATATATATATATATATATATATGGAACAATACAAACTATTCATAAATAGATAAAAATGTGAAGTACACTTACGAATATATATATATAAATAGAACAATACAAATATATGAAAATGTAGCACACATAATTGTATATATATCACTCATAAATATATACGTAGTATAACTAACATTAGTATGAAATAAAACATCATCATGTGATTGTATACTTTTTATTTAGAAGATTGCATGTGAATATATACTTTTTATTGAGAAAATTGCAGAAAAGAATCTAAAATGGCACACTATATATGCTAAAGAACACACGATTCCAACTGATATCAACGAATTAAATCTATTTACAAAACTAGCCATAAAAATGAACTAAGCATAAATGTATACATTATACTTAATAAATAAGTTGTTGTACACATTTCATTTATGTACGCAGGAAAACCCCCTAGAAATGCACATCATGTATGATAAGGAAGAGATCACTCGAATGATATCATAAGCTATATTTCTCTCATATTTTTGTTTATTTCTCTAGTTTCTTTTAGTATATCTATACTTTTTTATCTCAGTCCATTTAGTTCTGTTGATCTTCACTAATACATAAATGGGTTATAACGTCCCTACGTGTAGGATCGGTTTTTCCAAATAACTGACCATATATGTTTAAAAAAAACGTAAGCACCACTTAAGACCTCTTGGGTCGGTTTTCTTAAAAAAACCGACCTTATAGTGTAACTCTATAGGGTCAGTTTTCCAAATAACCGACATTATATGTTTATAAAAAATGCGGGCACCACTTAAGACCTCTTGGGTCACTTTTCTTAACATAACCGACCTTGTACTGTATCTCTATAGGGTCGGTTTTCCAAATAACCGACCTTATATGTCTATAAAAAATGTGGGCACCACTTAAGACCTTTTGGGTCGCTTTTCTTAAAATAACCGACCTTGTAGTGCATCTCTATAGGGTCGGCTTTTATAAAATAAGTGGCCTTATAGACAATTGGTTTAGAAAGTCAATTACAAGTTTCCTGTGCCAAAAATTTGCTTGATTTTGACTTCGCGGCTCGATCTATAGGGTCAGTTTTTCCTTATAACCGACCCTAAAGGGCTCCTCGGTCGACAAATTTGTCGACCAAATAAGAGCTAGATTTCACGTATACGATCACCTTTAGGGTCGGTTTTTTCCTTATAACCGACCCTAAAGGCTCCTCGGTCGACAAATTCGTCGACCAATATCAATTCTGGATCCAGTTTAGTTCACGTATTTATAAGCACCTCTAGCGTCGGATTTGTACATATAACCGACCTTAGAGCTTTCCTCGGTCGACGAATACTTCGACCGATAATCTTGGTCCACAAATTTGATGACCGATAAGGAGTCAGATTTCAATGGTATAAGCAACTTTTAGGGTCGGGTTTTTGCTTATAACCGACCTTAGAAGTCTATTCGGTCGACAATATTTTCGACCGAGATGAATTTTGGTTCCAATTTAGTTCACGCTTGTGAAAAACTAAACTGGATCCTAAGTTTATCTCTGTCAACAATATTGTCGACCGAATTGGACTTTAGGGTCAGTTATAAGCAAAAAACTGACCCTAAAGGTACTTACACGAAGGAAATCTGGTTGTTTCTCGGTCGACGAATTTGTCGACCGAGATAGAGCCAGATTCGTTCGTATAAGCTCCTGTAGCGTCGGTTTTTCTTTATAACTGACCCTAGAGGGATTTTTGGTCGACAATATTGTCGACCGAGTTAAACTTAGGATCCAGTTTAGTATTTCACACATGAATAAGTACCTCTATGGTCGGTTTTAAGGAAAAAACCAACCCTATAGGTACTTATACAAAGGAAATATGGCTCTTTTTTGGTCGACGAATTGTTCGACCGAGGCCAACCCTGTGAACCTCCATTTGCTTGAATTAAAAAGGAAATATTCTGATTAAAATATAAATTTTAAAAAAAATCATAACGGCTAAAAAATCGACCGTCGTAACGGCTAGAAAATTGACTGTCGTAATGGCTAGTTCGATCGACCGTTGGCCGACCAGGAGACGACCGTTGTGGGATTCGGTCGACAAATTGTCGACCGAAATGGGCTCTGTTTTGCTATAAATAGCACCCAAAACGATCCATTTCTTCACACCTTTAGATTCTCACTTCTCTATCTCCTCTCTAATGTATTCTTATGAAAATCTTTAGCTTCTCTACATCCAAGTCTTGCTTACTACTTCTCCACTTCAAAGCAACGAAATGGCTTCATCATCTACGTGTGGAAAGAAGCAAGTTGCAGGTAGGAAAGGAAGGATGGTCTCTCCAACGCTGTCGTTCATCAACGACGTC
Source organism: Alisma plantago-aquatica (assembly GCA_963693085.1). Lineage (NCBI taxonomy): Eukaryota > Viridiplantae > Streptophyta > Magnoliopsida > Alismatales > Alismataceae > Alisma > Alisma plantago-aquatica. The sequence continues at coordinate 823,708,034 of OY856414.1, read as the reverse complement.
CCCTTCAACAACGCAGCTGCAGGCGACCTCTACCTCAGGCTTTCCTCAAGAACTCCTCTTCCACGACGCCCAGTCGACGTCATGGACTTCCACATCGTTGTCGATTTGGAGGAACTCTTTGAGGTGCAACATTTGACTGATTTTCTAAATCCCTCCTTCCATTCCTACTCCTCCAAAGTAGTTAATGAATTATATGCCAATTTAACCCCACATCCTGACCATGATACCTTCTCCTCTATGGTTGGTGGGTATGGATTCCATTTTACTGAGGAGGGTATTCTTGATATGCTTGACATAGACATAGAAGAATATAATGATTTTCTTGATCTCACCACATGAAATCCACTCAACAAACTCTCCCAAGATGACACTAAAACTAGCCTTAGTGATGTCAAAAGAGCCATCTTTCAATCAAATACGACTTGTCATGAAGATAGGGGTACCTATTATGCCATAAATTTAAAACTTGAAGCTAGGATCATAAATGTCATTGTTGCCACCAATATCCATCCTAGAGCAAACAAATCTGAAGTACCCACCTTTCGTATGTACCTTATCTATGCCATTCTCAAAGGTATTCCCATAAACTTTATTCATATCATCCTTAAGAATATGCTTGAGTTTTCTGGCAATCCACCTTATGCTGACTTTGTATGCCAAATCACTCAACATTTTCTTAAGAAGAATATTGAGGACGACTTAGGTTACACATGGGATAGAAAACCCCAAAAGATAAGTAAAAATACGGTGGAAAAGATGGGAATCGACTTTGGCCACAAAAGGGCTAGGACTGAAGGGGATACATCCACCCAAGACATACCTCCACCACCTCCTCCTACTTACCTACCCCATGATCCTAATACAAACACCTTGACATACATTGCTGGATCCCAATATCACCTAAGTAGGCAATTGGATTATAATCACCATGCCATGACTTATTTAAACCAAAGGATGTAAACTCTCTCTCCTAACCAACCTGATGAATATCCCTATTCTCTTAATCCTAGCATGATAAATCCATACAATCCTTCCTACAACTACTATCAAATTCCACCTCCACCATCTCCTGATCTCACACATACTCAGTTTTCCCCAATTCAACTTCAAGACATTGCTGCCCACTTTCACTTTGATCGTGTTCCCACCTTCTTGGAGGCTTATGCCTTAACCAAGACAGGTGCCTTGGAGTGGCAGACACTGGTCAAATATTATGGAGCTGAGCCCTTTCTTGGAAAAGACCCAGACATTGATGTAATCCTTCGGTCTTTTCAGTGAGATTATGAGATATCTTTGTAATGATTGTAATGGATATCTTTTTATAAAGCAAGTATGTCATGCTTCATTTTATAAAGTGTATGGGCATTAAATTGTTATGAATAAAAGTGTTTTCCATGGCTTCATTTGGACATATACATGTTATATAAGAATATTGTTATTTCAAATGATTGAAAAATAAATTATGGCTAAATTTGACAAAGCATCACTTGGTTTTAAAATTAAATATCTCTTTAAGGGGGAGCATAGCATAAAATAAGGGGGAGAACTAAAGAGTCATACAAAATGATTATATTGGATATCATGTAAAATCTTGTACAAATACTTAGATATCATGTAAATCAAGTGTTAGATCTTACCTAGCCATTTACAACACTTAGATAGGTCATCCCCTACAATAGTGTCACAACCGCACACTCATACACACACGTGGTACTTAATTTAAAACATTGAAACAGGGTTAATCTCGGTCGAAAATATTGTCGACCGAGACACTCTCAGTCGACAATATTGTCGATCGAGGAGGACTTAGGATCACCTCTAGGGTCGGTTATAAGCACCTCTAAGGCACCTCGGTCGAAAAATTCATCGACCGAATAAGAGCCAAATTTAACATGTATAAGAACCTCTAGGGTCGGTTTTTCTCTTATAACCGAACCTTAAGGGCTCCTCGGTCGACAAATTCATCGACTGAATAAGAGCCAGATTTCACGTGTATAAGCACCTCTAGGGTCGGTTTTTTCCTTATAACTGACCCTAAAGGGCTCCTCGGTCGACAATATTGTCGACCGACAGAAATTTTGGATCGAGTTTAGTACTTTTCAAAACGTTATAAAGCATTGGGATCTCAATCTTTTGTCTCATTGTTGGGAATTCACATCCCTCAATACCACCATCATCACATTTGTTGGATCTGGGTATTCACACCCTTAGTTCATCACTAAACATGGTTATTAGTTATGAGGTAACTATTACATTCAGGTCATCTGACCAAGGTATTCAGGATATTTGTTACACAAGCATCTCAATTTCATATCAACCATATCAATTTCATATCAACATCATGCAATACAAAAATAACATCACTATTCCCTCAATTAGGGTTTCACATCATCATCCCATATTGAAATTTCACATAACATTATCCCATATTAGAGTTTTTACAAAACATCACCCTATATTAGGGTTTCACATAACATTCCCATATTAGGGTTTCACATAACATCATCCCATATTAGGGTTTCACATTACATTATCCCATATTAGGGTTTCATACGACATCACCATATATTAGGGTTTCACATAACATCATTATTAGGGTTGTGTAAGCACCTTAGAGCTCCCTCGGACGACGAATTTGTCGACTGAAAAAGGGTCAGATTTCACATGTATAAGCACCTCTAGGGTCGGTTTTTTCTTTATAACTGACCCTAAAACGCTCCTTGGTCGACAATAATTGTCGACCGACATGAATTTTCGATCCAGTTTAGTTCAGGCATTCTCGGTCGACGAATTTGTCGACCGAAAAGACCTCTAGGGTCGGTTATAAGGAAAAAACCGACGCTACATGTCACACCCCGATCTCACACTAACCACTAATCACGAGATTAGGGCGCGACGGAGGGATTATCACATAAACAAATTACTGAGAACTTTTTCTTTTTAAAACCTCGTAATGATATCCGGATTATTGCTGTAAACTAAAACATAATAAACTATTGCGGGAGCATTTCAATTAAACTGGCTAGAGAACATAAACAGAGTTTACAACATGTAACATTGTTTAATAGAAAGTAAACATAACAGTTAATTTACATCTTTTACACATTCGCCATACATACTCTCTCTCACCCACACCATGTCCCAAGGACCGAGGGGAAAGGACTAAGAGACCTCTAATTATACTAGCTACATATATACCTTCTACAGACTAAGCGTTAGGATGAAAGGATCCTTCAGATTCCTGATGCTGTTTTTGACCTGAAAATGTTTGAGTAGAGGAGTGAGCCTACTCGCTCAGTGAATAGCATTTCATTTAACTATCACTAAACAACTCATCAGATATATAAAATTGAAATAAAACATAAGTGTAGTACTAAGCAGGGCAGTTCTAATGACATAGCAGAATTTACAGATATTAATCACATTTTTATACAACAACAGATATCTTAAACAAATAAACAGTTATTGAGAATTAACACAGAAGGTCTAAACTCTTAACATATTAAATTTACTGTGATCTTATATGATTACATATTTATATTATTATGCCCTAATCATATGCAGTGTACTCTGCATACAAAGATCTGTAGCGAACTACGATCTCACCGTATAAGACTTAGCGACACACCCGGGAAATGCTAAGTCTAACTTCTCGTCCTGGTCTGCTACAGGACCCACAGGCTCTCTGGCCTCCTCTGCACTCACCATGAGTGCTCTGGACTCCTCCTCTAACCTGAGCACACAGGCGCAGGGAGTCAACACTGGGTTACCACCAGAATTACTCAACCAGTTGGTGTTGGATAACCCTTTACTTTATTTATTTTTATTTGTTTCCCCAGTGCCACCAAAATTACTCAATCGGTTGATGTTGGACACTGTCTATCAACCCTTGTGCCACCAGAATTACTCAACCGGTTGATGTTGGACACGAGTTTCACCCCTAAGGTGCATACCTCTCAAAGAGGTTCTACGGTGTTAGGACACCAAAGTCTATTATTTTATTATTATAGAACACATTAATCTGAAATACATAACTCATTTTCTTGTTCCGAACTCTGGTTTCTCTATGATACCACATTTATTGATTTCAGATCAGATCACAATACACTGTCATTCTAAACTGACAGAGCAATATATTTCAAATCATTGTAATTTCTGAGAAATTCTCATACCATGCATTCAGACAAATTAGAAATGCATAAATAACCCAACTTATTTCAATTTGGCACATACATAGCGAATTTACGCAATTGAACATCTTATTGCACAAATTAAAGAAATTTACTTCACATATGAGAATCATACTCAACATTTGTCAATTCTCTAAAATTCTCGAAAAATGTGCACATTAACCCTAATCCTGGTTTGTGCATCACTTAACTCAATTAAGAGTTAATTACATATCACAACACAATTTAATAAAAATACTTGAGAATTTCTGGTAATATTTTAGAGAAATGTGCCATTTCATGTAAATATCAATTTACACATATTAACGTCAAAAGATATATGCAATTTAGGGTTTTATTGCATATTTTTATTTATTCATATCAACTTTAAAATCATACGACTGATAATTTATCAGAAATCCTTATTGTTTGGGTTCATACCCAAACCATACCATTTTTCAGACATGAATTTCTAATTTCAACATTCAAATGAGCAATTTAGGTTCCAATGAACCATATAAATCTACTGATTCAATCCGTACTGTTCAAATGCTAAATTTAACCATATATCAGCGTCTAGGAGCAGTTTATGAAATAAAAAGTCAGACGACGTCAAACGCTGCCCGACGCCTGTTATTAGCGTAATTCGCGCACAAAACAGAAAATATTCAAACGCCTGAGTTTATTAATGATAAATGAATGAAATCCTACTCACAGCGGATTGGAATGTCCGGATTCGTCCGGGGATGCGTTCAGGGTCTGATTCCGGGCAAAATTTGATTGTCTTCTTCCTTTGAATAAATTCTTCACTGTTCCTACAGTCCAAATCAGAAACCGTTGCTTGATGCTAATATAGGCTGAATTGATGGCGGTTTGTGGTTTAATCCTCCTAGCCGAGATCCAAATCTTAGATTAGGAGCTTTGGCCGCCCCAAATCCACCTCCGCCAGGCCACGCACGGCCACTGTGCAAGCTGCAGCTTGCCGCAGCCAAGTTGCTATGCGGAAGCTAGCTTAGGAAGGTAGGAAGAGTGGATGGTGGGAGAAGAAGAAAGGAGGAAAGAAGAAGAGAAGAAAGGTAACCAGAACAAATCTGGAAATTGGCCGACTGATCGCCCTGCGATCGCCTGCGGAGCTGCACTCCTGTGCACCGCCTCCAACAAAACGAAATGAATAGGATAATCAACTGGAAATAAAGGAAGGTTTATAAAGAAAATATTTGGAAATTTTGCAATTTCAACCCTGAAATCGGAAAAGATCATAACTTTTGACTCGAAAGTCCAAATCAGGTGATTTCTTTTGCATATTTTCAAGAATGAGGCCCACTACAAACCCAAGGCATGAAAACATGCTAATTATACTGTTTTACTGATTCAACATTCCAATTGCATCTAATTATTACTTTACTCAAATTAATCATCTTAATTATGCACTAATTGATCTTATGTGCTTAATTCAACTAAATCAAGTTAATGATGCACTAACCATCACATGAGCACATAAGTTAGCTCAAATAACTTTAATTATGCTCAAATAATGATGCTTACCGATAAGCTTTGAAACGGGTCATAACAATCTCCCTCCCTTATAAGAATTTCATCCCGAAATTCCTAAAAGAGAAAAGGAAACTTGTTACGCATCTCAGATTCAAGTTCCCACATATCTTCCTCTAGGTTATGATTCCTTCACAGAATTTTCACTAATGGTATCTCATGATTCTTGAGTTTCTTGATTCTTCGATCAACTATCTGTATTGGTCCCTCAACATAGGACACATCTGATCTGAGCTGTGCATGTTCTAGGTCTATTATCTTTTCTGTACCAGGGTAACACTTCTTCAGCATCGATACATGAAACACATCATGTAAATTGGCCAACTCAGATGACAAATCCAACTTATAAGCTATAGGTCCAATCCTCTCAATGATAGGATATGGCCCATAAACTTAGGAGTCAGTTTGCCTCTCATACCAAACCTCAACACTCCTTTCCATGGTGAAACTTTCAGATACACGTCATCACCAACTTGAAACTCAAGAGGTTAACGTCTCTTCTCCGCATAACTCTTCTACCTATCTTGTGTAGCTTTCAACTACTCTCTGCATGTCCTCAAGAGTTTGAATGGTCCTCCTTGACTGACTGTCTGTTTGCGGGTAAGAAGTTGTACTAAACCTCAGCTTTGTGCCCAAAGCATAATGCAACTGATTCCAAAAACTTGGATGTAAACTTAGGATCTCTATCTGATATAATTGAAACTGGGATACCATACAACCTGACAATCTCATCCATGAATATCTTAGCCAACTTCGGAACATCAGAGGTTGACTTGATATGAAGAAAGTGAGTAGACTTAGTCAGTCTATCCACAATCACCATATTGAGTCACAACCTCTAGGTGTCCTGGGTAGCCCTACCACAAAATCCATTGTGATACGTTCCCATTTCCATTCTGGTATATGAAGAGATTACAATGTATCTATAGGTTTCTGGTGCTCAACCTTAACCTGCTGACACACACTGCACCTAGTCACATACTCAGCTACATTCTTTCCATACCAGGCCACCAATACAACTCATTGAGATTCACGTACATCTTAGTGTTACCTGGATGCATAGCATACATCGATGCATGTGCCTCCTCAAGAATCTTTTCTTTCAAATTACTATCTCGAGGTACACGCAACCTGTCATACTGATACAACACACCATTATCTTAAAACATGAACTCTAGTCTTTTTCCCTTTGTCATATCATGCATGATTTGGTGTAACTCACTGTCACCCTGCTGTAGTTTCTTGATCTGATCATAAAAAGTAGGCTTGACTTGCATCTGTGCAATCAAACCACTCTGCTCTGTCACCCCTAAGTCTAAGTTCAACTTTCACATTTCTACTAGCATGTCTTTCTTGAAACAGGCCATAGAGAATGCATCAACTGTTGAACTTAACATTATGCTCAAAGCATCTGCTACCACATTCGTATTTCCAGGGTGATAATCTATCATTATATCATAATACTTAATCAATTCTAATCATCTCCGCTGTCTAAGATTCAGATCCTTCTGGGTAAAGATATATTTCAAGCTCTTATGATCTATAAACACCTGGCACACCTCACCATAAAGATAGTAACATCATGACTTATGAGCATGAACTACAACAACTAATTCCAGATCATGTGACGAGTAATTCTCCTCATTCTATGCTACTTACTTCTTGTTACTTATCCTTCTCATTTTGATCATATAGAATAAACATCCCAAAAATTGAAACACACAAGGTAAGAATAGATTATTCCTCATTCTTATTATTACTGTAAGAATTTATTTCATATCACACTTCACTTATATTGTATATCTCCTTTTGTTTCAAACACATTTGTTACATTTCAAATTTGTATCTTACTCTTTTCTCTGAGTCATTTTCATATTATTTATCTACCTTTCAGATTAACTACCTTTAAACCCTAGATTACTATCAATACTAGTTTACTTTTCATAGTGCAAATCTCATGATTTTGTTTTATAGAGATGCTAGTATTCAAGGTCAAATCACTAGTGACATCCCTTGAACTACTTCAACTCGAAACATTCTAGGGTTTGGTCCTTATCAGTAACATAGCATTATTGTGATGTGACTTTGCTTCCTTAGTTTGAAATCAAACTTTAGATCTCATAAGTTTTACTCAAGTCTTCCTTAACTTATCACTGGAATTTCCTTCCTCTTACTTGAACATCCAGATAAGTTACATTCTCAATTTACCCTACTAGAGTTTCATCATCATATTGTGTGTCATTGTTTCATTCACTTAGACGTCTCTACCATGGTAGCTATGTATCATATATGATGCATTCATTTTCAAAATTACGCATTTACTCTTTATTATTATTTTTTTTGGAACTAGTTTGTTAGTCCATAGAGACTTAGAATCCAAAGGTAGTATGTATGAATGTATTCAACTTTATAATAAAGATATACATTCAATACTCTCAATTATGTCATGCAATCTTCATTCTTTAATCAAGGTCATCATTTCTATCATTTCTCTTGATTCAACTAAATTTCTTATCCTGGTCTTATGATTTACATAAGGCTCTTTATTTCTATGTACTTATTGTATACTTAACTCTTTTCTTCTATTTTCCCTTTGCTTTGAAGTACATAAAAGTATTTTACTTCATTACATGATCCATTCCATGGTTGATTCTTACTATCTTAGCCCTTACAGACTATTCTCATATCTTTTCCATATTCTCATATTTAGAAATCATATAATACTAATCATTAAACTTAATATGAACCTTACGGCGTATTCCTTTATTTCCAATTAAGGATTGCTCATATGAGGTTCCAACGTTGGGTCTCCGATATCAGTTCCAACTAATTCTTAGTTGTTCTAATCTTTCTCTTACATCTCAACATCTTAACATATGTACATTCTCACTATGATGTGTGTCTAATTTATCCAGAGTCTACTCTTATTATACTGTTAATAGGAGTCATTAGATCCCAGTCACGCATCCTGCCAGCCAGACCAGGCCGAACCTGTAGTCCTGAAGCCAAGAGCTACTCAGGATTAACCAACTCCTATTAATCTCAAACATGTGGAAAGAATATCCACTTAGGGCAAACTCATTTAAACATAACTTCTGGTCTACTTAATACAATGAATATAAACAATAAATAAACCAATTTATGATGCACAACAATATAAAAGAATCATTTATATTCTAGAAACTGAAAATCTAAATTCAAACATCTAAGAGCATTTCTAGAGATCTCCAATCAAATAAGCAATATAAAGCAAGAGTTGTATCACATTCTATGTTTAATCTTATACTCCTACATAAATTTCCAGTTTCTTAACCCTATGATTTCTAGGGTTTCTCTCTAGCCTATCCTTCCTCTGCATACCTGGCCAGGGCATCCAGAGAAAAATAGACATAGTAGCTTGATACTGGTCAATCTAAGTACTTAGATACCTGGCCAGGGTACCTAAATACTCAGACTTTCCAGAGCTAAAGACACATCACTTCTTATTTTCCTCACTTATAACTTTATCTTTTGATCCTAATGATTCTTAACGACTCAACCTAAGCTCTATACTTGGTTCTCGTGACCACGTCCTCTTCCTGCCATCTGCAACAGTATAACAGAACACTTCCTGTTAGAAAATTGCAGTTAGAAGGAAGACACTTAAGTCCTAATCCTATTGGTCTCTTGTCGTCCCCTGACCTTGACTTAGAGTAACCATGTACTCAACCTATGCTCTGATACCAAGATGTCACACCCCGATCTCACACTAACCACTAATCACGAGATTAGGGCGCGACGGAGGGATTATCACATAAACAAATTACTAAGAACTTTTTCTTTTTAAAACCTCGTAATGATATCCAGATTATTGCTGTAAACTAAAACATAATAAACTATTGCGGAAGCATTTCAATTAAACTGGCTAGAGAACATAAACAGAGTTTACAACATGTAACATTGTTTAATAGAAAGTAAACATAACAGTTAATTTACATCTTTTACACATTCACCATACATACTCTCTCTCACCCACACCATGTCCCAAGGACCGAGGGGAAAGGACTAAGAGACCTCTAATTATACTAGCTACATATATACCTTCTACAGACTAAGCGTTAGGATGAAAGGATCCTTCAGATTCCTGATGTTGTTGTTGACCTAAAAATGTTTGAGTAGAGGAGTGAGCCTACTCGCTCAGTGAATAGCATTTCATTTAACTATCACTAAACAACTCATCAGATATATAAAATTGAAATAAAACATAAGTGTAGTACTAAGCAGGGCAGTTTTAATGACATAGCAGAATTTACAGATATTAATCACATTTTTATACAACAACAAATATCTTAAACAAATAAACAGTTATTGAGAATTAACACAGAAGGTCTAAACTCTTAACATATTAAATTTACTGTGATCTTATATGATTACATATTTATATTATTATGCCCTAATCATATGCAGTGTACTCTGCATACAAAGATCTGTAGCGAACTACGATCTCACCGTATAAGACTTAGCGACACACCCGGGAAATGCTAAGTCTAACTTCTCGTCCTGGTATGCTATAGGACCCACGGGCTCTCTGGCCTCCTCTGCACTCACCATGAGTGCTCTGGACTCCTCCTCTAACCTGAGCACACAGGCGCAGGGAGTCAACACTGGGTTACCACCAGAATTACTCAACCGGTTGGTGTTGGATAACCCTTTACTTTATTTATTATTTTTTTCCCCAGTGCCACCGAAATTACTCAATCGGTTGATGTTGGACACTGTCTATCAACCCTCGTGCCACCAAAATTAATCAACCGGTTGAGGTTGGACACGAGTTTCACCCCTAAGGTGCAGACCTCTCAAAGGGGTTCTACGGTGTTAGGGCACCTAAGTCTATTATTTTATTATTATAGAACACATTAATCTGAAATACATAACTCATTTTCTTGTTCCGAACTCTAGTTTCTCTATGATACCACATTTATTGATTTCAGATCAGATCACAATACACTGTCATTCTAAACCGACAGAGCAATATATTTCAAATCATTGTAATTTCTGAGAAATTCTCATACCATGCATTCAGACAAATTAGAAATGCATAAATAAACCAACTTATTTCAATTTGGCACATACATAGCGAATTTACGCAATTGAACATCTTATTGCACAAATTAAAGAAATTTACTTCACATATTAGAATCATACTCAACATTTGTCAATTCTCTAAAATTCTCAAAAAACGTGCACATTAACCCTAATCCTGGTTTGTGCATCACTTAACTCAATTAAGAGTTAATTACATATCACAACACAATTTAATAACAATACTTGAGAATTTCTGGTAATATTTCAGAGAAATGTGCCATTTCATGTAAATATCAATTTACACATATTAACGTCAAAAGATATATGCAATTTAGTGTTTTATTGCATATTTTTATTTATTCATATCAACTTTAAAATCATACAACTGATAATTTATCAGAAATCCTTATTGTTTGGGTTCATACCCAAACAATACCATTTTTCAGACATGAATTTCTAATTTCAACATTCAAATGAGCAATTTAGGTTCCAATGAACCATATAAATCTACTGATTCAATCTGTACTGTTCAAATGCTAAATTTAATCATATATCAGCGTCTAGGAGCAGTTTATGAAATAAAAATTCGGACGACGTCAAACACTGCCCGACGCCTGTTATTAGCGTAATTCACGCACAAAACAGAAAATATTTAAACGCCTGAGTTTATTAATGATAAATGAATGAAATCCTACTCACAGCGGATTGGAATGTCTGGATTCGTCTGGGGATGCATTCAGTGTCTGATTCCGGGCAAAATTTGATTGTCTTCTTCCTTTGAATAAATTCTTAACTGTTCCTACGCTCCAAATCAGAAACCGTCGCTTCACGCTAATATAGGCTGAATTGATGGTGGTTTGTGGTTTAATCCTCCTAGCCGAGATCCAAATCTTAGATTAGGAGCTTTGGCCGCCCCAAATCCACCTCCTCCAGGCCACGCACGGCCGCTGTGCAAGCTGCAACTTGCCGCAGCCAAGCTGCTATGCGGCAGCTAGCTTTGGAAGGTAGGAAGAGTGGATGGTGGGAGAAGAAGAAAGGAGGAAAGAAGAAGAGAAGAAGAAGAGAAGAAAGGTAACCGGAACAAATCTGGAAATCGGCATACTGATTGCCCTGCGATCGCCTGCGGAGCTGCACTCCTGTGCGCCGCCTCCAACAAAACGAAATGAATCGGATAATCAACTGGAAATAAAGGAAGGTTTATAAAGAAAATATTTGGAAATTTTGCAATTTCAACCCTGAAATCGGAAAAGATCATAACTTTTGACTCGAAAGTCCAAATCAGGTGATTTCTTTTGCATATTTTCAAGAATGAGGCCCACTACAAACCCAAGGCATGAAAACATGCTAATTATACTGTTTTACTGATTCAACATTCCAATTGCATCTAATTATTACTTTACTCAAATTAATCATCTTAATTATGCACTAATTGACCTTATGTGCTTAATTCAACTAAATCAAGTTAGTGATGCACTAACCATCACATGAGCACATAAGTTAGCTCAAATAACTTTAATTATGCTCAAATCATGATGCTTACCGATAAGCTTTGAAACGGGTCATAACACTACAAGTGCTTATACAAAGGAAATCTGGCCCCTTTCGGTCGACGAATTTATCGACCGATAGATATCGGTCGACAAATTCGTCGATCGAAAGGAGCCAGATTTCCTTCTTAGAAGCACCTCTAGGGTCGGTTTTTTCTTTATAACCGACCCTAAAGTCCTCTTCGGTCGACAATATTGTCGACCAAGATAAACTTAGGGTCAGTTATAAGGAAAAAACCGACCCTAGAGGTGCTTATACGAAGGAAATCTTGATCCTTTCGGTCGACGAATTTGTCAACCGAAAGGGGCCAAATTTCCTTCATAAAAGCACTTGTAGCGTCGATTTTTTCCTTATAACTGACCCTAGAGGTCTTTTCAGTCGACAAATTTTCCGACCGAAAATGCATTTGAGTGTTTTTAAACAACCCGACACAGGCACCGTTTATCTTTAGTGTCGGTTTTTTGTTGTTAACCGACGCTACAGGTCTTTCTCTCTATGAAAAAGCCGAAACTTTAGTCTTTCTTCCTCCCACGAAACCCTTTTCTCTGTTCTATTCTTTCTCCCGCGGCGCCGCGAACCCTTGCTTTTTCCTGTGTCATTCCGCCGTGAATGCCTTGCCTTCTCTCCGTGAATCCGTTGTCGTGAAGCCCGTGCCACCTCTCCGCGCTGCCAAGAGGATCGTGGTATCCGTACGTGAAGATGTTGCCACCTCTCCGCGCCGCCAAAGTTTTGCCTCCTCTCTACGAAAAGAGCTTGTCATCGCCGCCTCTCCACTCTTCCACGAAGGTCGCCGCCTCTCCGTGAAGGTCATCTAATCCTCCACGAAGGTCGCTGCCATTTCCAAGTAAGTTCGCCGCTTCCTTCGTTCCTTCATTCCCGCCTTCTTCATTCTCGCCCACCGCCATTGCTGCATCCAGGTCCGTCTCGGTCGACAATTAGTCGACCGAGAGCCCACCTGCACACAGCGTCCAGGTCTACTCTCGGTCGACAAATTCATCGACCGAGAGTGGACCTGGAAGCTGCGCGCAGGTGGGCTCTCGGTCGACTAATTTTCGACCGAGAGTGGACCTACTCCTTATTTATGTGGGAGCTATAAATGTTTTAATCATATTTGTTGTAATGTTCACAAATAGTTCTGAATATTATCATGATTTCAATCTTTGGACTATTGGAAACAGATTTACTTTGCTAATTTGTACAAGTATTTTCCATTTTATATGATTTGATAACCCAATAATAAAAACATGTCTTTTTTCATATGTATTCATTATATAAATTTTATAAATTAATACTAGATTAGACATGTGTACTCCTAGATTGACACTTTAGGGTTGATGCATGATGTTTAACTTAATATATAAATATGAAAATAATGCATTTATATATTAACTTAGAAACTCGTTCAAATTTACTCATTAGGAGTAAACTTTGGATAGTCCCCGGTTTGGGACTATTTTCAGATATTTTAATCTCACTTAGGATGTACCTGTATAATGTATGTTTAGTTTTGTAGATTATTTCAGTAGGATTTCTTCATTTTTTCTCTGGGTACATATGTGAGTGGTTATTTTCCATTTACATCGGTGTACTTGGAGAACTTAGGGGAAATGCTGTTGAAATTTTCTTCAAAACTAAACATACATTATATAGTTACTAGTGAGATTAAATATTCAAAAAATGGGATAGGTGGTACACTTTAGTATATAAGTAATTAACTTCGCATCAATAAAAAGTTACAGATTATTATAGTATCAATATTAAACTGTTAGTTTTATAATTAATTTTAATGTGATATAGAAAATGGATCGAAGTTGGATGTCTATCAAGAACCATTGCAGTCCAGAGTTTGCCAAAGGTCTTGATGAATTTATCAGATTTGCTGAGGAACATAGGAAACTACCTACAGATAGGCTATATTGTCCATGTAGAAATTGTTGTAACAATTTGAAAGTTGATACTGGTGAGGAAATTAAGAATCATGTCATATGCAATGGGATCACACAAGGTTATAATGAATGGTATTGGCATGGAGAGAAATTGAATTATGGATCAGAAAATGTCGATACTAATAGTTGTGGCATAGAAGATATAGATAATGATGATAATGTTAATGATGAACCGATTCAAGATGACCAGATTCAGGATGATATGGTTGATGAGATGCTACATAGTTGTCGGGATAATGTCATTGATCCACCTTCTTTATTTGCAAACATTGTCCATGATGTTGAAAAACCATTATATAAGTGTTGCACTAAGTTCACAAGGTTGAGTGTTGTGATGCGATTATATACTCTTAAAGCTCAAAACCAGTGGAGCGATAAGAGTTTCACTTCACTGTTGTCTTTGTTAAAGGAAATTCTTCCTGAAGGCAATGAGCTTCCAATTTCAACATATCAAACAAAGAAAATAATGTGCCCAATGGGAATGGAGGCTAAGAAGATTCATGCATGTCCAAATGATTGTGTGTTATTTCAGAAGGACTATAGTAGTTTGATATATTGTCCAAAATGTGGTGTGTCAAGGTATAAGACTACACATTCAGCTAAGGCTAAAAATGGCTCTCCTGCCAAGGTGATGTGGTATCTACCAATAATACCACGATTTCAACGCTTATTTGCTAATACAGAAGATGCGCAAAATTTGTCTTGGCATGGGGAGTTAAAGGTCAATGATGATGGCGTCCTACGACATGCATCTGATTCACCACAATGGAAGAAAATTGATTTATTATACCCTCAATTTGGTAAAGAACTAAGAAACCTAAGACTTGGACTCTGTACAGATGGAATGAATCCCTATGGTACATTAAGCAGCCAACATAGAACATGGCCTGTTATGATTGTTATATACAATCTTCCTCCTTGGTTGTGTATGAAAAATAAGTATGTGATGTTGTCAATATTGATATCAGGGCCCAAGCAACCTGGAAATGATATTGATGTTTACCTTCAACCTCTAATTGATGACCTAATGAAACTATGGGAAGAAGGTATTATGACATATGATGCTTCACGTAAAGAGATCTTTAGTTTGCATGCTATGTTATTTTGCACGATTAATGACTTTCCAGCTTATGGAAATTTGTCTGGATATAGCATAAAAGGATACAAAGCATGTCGTGTTTGTGAGGAAAATATTGATTCAATCATATTGAAACATGGTGGTAAAATCGTATATCTTGGTCATCGGAGATTTCTCCCACCAGTGCATCCTTATCGAAGGCAACGCAAAACCTTTAATGGGTCAACCGAGGAATGAAGTGCTCCTAAACTATACCAGGAAATGTTGTATATGATAGGGTGAAACATATTGTTGATGAATTTGGAAAGAGTTCAAGTAGTCATACACTCGCATGTGACAAATCTCTATACAAGAAGAGGTTAATATTCTGGGATCTTCCTTATTGGAGATCTTTGGCAATTAGACACTGCATTGACGTCATGCATGTTGAAAAAAATATTTGTGATAACATCATCGGTACACTATTGAACATACCAGGAAAGACTAAAGATGGCATCAAATCTAGAAAGGATTTAGAATTAATGGGTATTAGAAAAGAATTATCAGTGGAGATTAGGGGTCGCCGCACATATTTGCCACTGACTTGTTACACTTTGTCAAAGAAAGAAAAAAAGACTTTCTGTGAGTGCTTGTATAATATTAAGGTTCCATAAGGATACTCTTCTAATATTCATAGATTGGTATCAATGAAGGATCTGAAACTGATAGGTCTCAAACCTCACGATTGTCACACCTTAATGCAACAAATTTTACTTGTGGCTATTCGATCTATATTGTCGAAGCATGTAAGGTTTACAATCACATGACTCTGTTTCTTCTTCAATGAAATATGCAACAAAGTGATACATCCTGATACTCTTGATAAATTACAGAAAGATGTAATTGTTACCATGTGTCAGCTTGAAATGTACTTTCCTCCTTCATTTTTTGATATCATTGTTCATCTTGTAGTACATATTACAAGGGAGGTGAAGATGTTGGGTCCAATTTTCTTACACTGGATGTATCCATTTGAACGCTACATGAGTGTTTTTAAAGGTGATGTTCGGAATTGTTATCGTCCTGAAGGGAGTATTGTTGAGGGTTACATGGCTAGGGAGGTGATGGACTTTTGTAATAATTTTTTGAATTGCAATGAAACTTGTAGCGCTCAAAAAAATTCCCATCACACTGGATCTTATTGTGATAAAGGAACTCTGGGAGGACGAGTGAAAGGAATCAGTCGTGAGTTGTGGGAACAAGCACATTTGTATATTTTACACAACATCGATGAAGTTAGTAGCTACATCACATAACACAATGATCTTATCAAGAGAAATC
The DNA here is from genome assembly GCA_963693085.1 of Alisma plantago-aquatica. NCBI lineage: Eukaryota > Viridiplantae > Streptophyta > Magnoliopsida > Alismatales > Alismataceae > Alisma > Alisma plantago-aquatica. Next base: position 823,691,358 of record OY856414.1, on the reverse strand, counting down.
ATCTGCGATCCAGTTCAATGGGGCTTGCAAGAGAGCATAATCGAACATTTATTAGGTGGTTTGAAGAGAAAGTATTTAATCAACTATTTGAATCACCAAATAATGTTGCTGAGAACATAAAATGGCTCGCCTTTAAGCCAAAAATGGATGTCATGTAATATTAAGGTTATGACATTAACGGATTTTCATACTACACAAAGCGTCAAGATGAAAGTAGTGTAGTTCAAAATAGTGGGGTCACTGTGAAAGCTTGTTCATTGTATTTTGCTAGTGCCAAAGATAAAAGACCACATGAAGCTGAGATGTCATATTACGGCATCATTGAGGACATATGGGAAATGGACTATACAAATTTTCGAGTTCCTATATTAAGGTGTAATTGGGTTGACAACAACAAAGGAGTTTTAGTAGATGAGTTGGGTATCAAATTGGTGAATTTTGAAAAGATTGGTTTCAAAGATGAGCCATTCATCATGGCAGACCAAGAAAAACAAGTATTCTATATTGATGACCCGACAAATAAAAATTGGTCTGTCATTCTTAATGGAAAAAGATAGTTTATTGTAGATCCTATAAATGAAGAAGAATACTATGAAAAGTATGATGATTCTAGTCCATTCTCAGTTGGTTTGCCAAGTGTAAATGTTGAAGATAACACCGATGAATATTATAAACGTCAAGACCATGCTGAAGGAATTTTCCTTGACTAACAACTCAACCAATACTAAAGGCATGTATTCTTTGAATTATTTATTTTATTATCATGTATACCTTATCACTTGTGCTTTTATTATCACTTATTTTTTTATCATGTATACTTGCATGTTCTAAAATGGCGAGTGAAGATGAACATTATGAGCATGAGCACCACGAGGATGGTAGTGGTGATGCTAAGAATGTTAGAGGTCCTACATTGATGCGTAGGCTGCAGGAGCTCAGGGCTAAAGGGGATAAATTTCTAGTCTAGTTTGATATGACAGGAGCACCTGTTGGCGAACATGCTAGTACTTTCAAGCATTACGTAGGGGCGACCGCGTGCAGTAAGGTGCCAATAGATATAGAAAATTGGCATGATGTTCCTAATGCTAAAAAAGACCTCATATGGAAAGATATATCTGTGAGTGGAAGTGATATTATTTTAATATGTTTTTATCTATTGATTCTAATTTAGTTTGCTTGTAATTAATTCCTTTTTCAAAAAAACATTATTAATTGCTTCTTTTGTATGTATAGGGTGTTTTTAATCTAAATGAAAAAGATCACAAGAAAAGAGTGCTACAATGTTGTGGTGTACGATGGAGGGGTTTTAAGACATATCTTGTAAGGGAATTTATAAATAATCCTAAACAAAAGAAGAAAGATACAAATGTATATATTTTTACAGATCCTGAGGTGTGGGAAAGATTTGTTGCAGCTAGGATATCGGAAGAGTTTGAGGTAATAAAGATTGTGATGTATTGTATGAATATTTAATTTTATACAATTAAGGAGGTGAATCTTTTTATACATGTTTGCCAAGTCTAAATTGCAATACCTCGTTTTAAATGATTAGGCTATTCACCAGGCTCAAAAGGAAAGACGGGCTAAAAATGTGCATGACCATCGCTTGGGGCCCGGTGGTTATGCCTTCCACCAGCAACTACAAGAGAAGAAATCATCTTCTGGAGAAGAATCTAGTACAACTCAAGTTCAGCGACCACGCCGACACTTGACATGGATTGATGCTAGAAAGAATCAAGCCGGTGAAATTGTCAACCCTGCAACTAAGGAAGTGGCACAAAAGATGGTAGGTTTATCCCAACTAAGTAAAGAGTAACTCCCACAAACTTAGATTTATTTATATCTAATTGATATTGTGATTTAATATTTTTATTAACTATGAATAGATTGATCTCCACGAGCAAAGGAAGGAAAGTTCATCCCAACTGGCTACATGGATGAACTAGCAGTTGCTCTTGGTACGAAGGAGCATCCTGTCCGTGTTAGGGGATTAGGAGCTGGCATAAGATTCAAGTCTTATTTTGGCCCTTCTCAATCTAAAAGAGGTCGTGCAGGAGGTCTTACACAAGAGGATGTTGAAGCATTAGTACCGTAGAAAGTAAAACAAATAATGTCTTCATTTCAGCCTACTCAACCTTCTCAACCTATTCATACTGTGCGTCTCTCAAGCGATGAGGTACAAGGCCATTCTCCAGTTGTAGAAGGTCATGGGAGCACTCCTTATGACCCACCACAACAATCTGCAGTAAGTTTTTGTTCTATATGTTGTGTTATTAGTATGATAAATATATGATAATATATATAGTTGTAACATGTATCTGTTCTACTGTTTCTTATATAACTTATATTATTTCAATATAGGTTGGTATGAACTGTAAACTTGCAGTGGAGGTTCCAGAATATAATGTTGTGGCAGAGGAAGGTGTACAACCTTGGTGGTACATTGCATTGCCAACAAATTACTGATGACATTTGTCGTGTGTCCATGCATCTTGTGTATGACGGAATGGGGGACAAACCACTACCCATACCTAATCTTGAATATAATACAGTTGAAGAAGCTGAGGGTGCTATGGTGGGTTGTCCTATACACTTGGTTATCAATGACAAGGTATACCTTATTCGTACCATATTTTTCATATTTGACTGCATATATGAACTCATGTAATATAAGTATGTAATTTAATTAACAGGTTTGTAAACCAAAAAGTAAAACTTCTACTAGTCGTCCTCCTATGCCCAAGCCATCTTTCATTCCCGAAACTACATTCGACGAATTGGGAAGCAAATCTAAATGTTTGTGTCGATACTTAGCCAACCAAAGATCACAATCACATATGTTGGTCAATTTAACACAAGATGCAGATGGGAGGGACTTTCAGAATTTTATTTTTCTTGATGATATTATAGAGTTGTTCCGATATGATTGGCTGAACACTTTGATAATAGAAGTATGGATAAGGTAAGTATCTATCAATATATATAGAAAATTCCAATACACATTTTTAGCTTATTTCTACATATGAAAATAATTACAAATGTTTAACAGTCATTTATATACCGAGGCCACAAACTTTGATATAAAGAATGTTGGATTCTTAGTTCCTTCAGTCAGTAGTCAGGTGGAGACACATATTGAGGATGTGAATGAGTACTTCTCTGATGCATTCAAATATTTTTCTAGTGAGGGGAAGGAAATTATCCTAATTCCTTTTAACATCCAGTAAGTATTATTATTCAATATAATTTTAATAATGAATAAAATTATTTATTTTAATGTTTATTTTATTCTTACTCAGAGCTAGACATTGGGAATTAGTGGTGATTGCCCCAAAATTGATGACTCTTTATTATCTTGACCCAATGGGTAAAACAAAAAGGAGTCACAAATTGAAATTGCCATCTATGGAGTAAGCATAAATTTAATCAATGCTTCAACATGATATTTCTATTTAGAATTTCTATTTTACCAACTATCGTTTAATTTGATAGGGGTATAAAGGCTTTTCGTGAAGTTGGAGGACAAATACCCACAAAATTAAAGACATTGACTTTGAAAAATGTCAAGGTAGCTACTTTGACAACTGCTTACTCTTATATGTATTAATTTTCAACTATAATATGTCAACTCTTATACTCTTATCTCAATTGATGTTTATAGTAGTTTACTAACATTAAGTATAATTTGTTATTTGTAGTGTCCTATGCAAAATAATGACTGGGCTTGGCGCTACTATGTAATGAAATATATGTAAGCTATTGTCAAACAAGTATCACATGACATTCAGACTATAAGTCAGATAATAAAGAATAACATCATAAATTTACAAGTGATCGTAGTCATTTTATAAAATATTAGCATGTGCATTTTCTGTTACAGATCTTTACAACCCAACCTTACACACATGTGGACTTGGATGAATTCTGAGAAGAGTGGTCAGAGTCTTTTATAAATGAAGTCGATATAGCATTGGATTAAATATGTCAGCTCCATTTATGTATGTGGTTTGAGTACTCTTTCATATTTACTTTTGTATCTGTCCTCTCAGACTTGCACTCTATCATTTTGTAAATTATGATGTGATTATGAATCATTTTTGTTATGAATGTGTGGTTTTGAATGGTGACAGTTGAGCATCAATGCTCCCCTCTCCCAGAATATATGAATCTTCTTGTTCTTCTATTCTATTTCAATTTCTGCAGAATTTTTTTTAAAAAAATCGTAACTTCAAGCGTCAGTTTTTTAAATAACCGACCCTAAAGATTGAATTCAGTGTACCCTCTTTGGTCGAGAAAATTTTTGACCGAAATATAACTTCTAGCGTCGGTTTTTGTACAAAAACTGACCTTAAAGATTGAATAAACATTTTCAGTGTACCCCTCGGTCGACAAGTTTGTTGACCGAAATATTTTCGGTCGATAATTTTCTCGACCGAGTATTACACTGAAATGTTTATTCAATATTTGGCATCGGTTTTTTTACAAAAGCGACTCTAAATTTCCTCTATAAGTTCGGTTATTTACAAAAACAGACCTTAAAGATTGAATAAACATTTTCAGTGTTCTTTTCGATCGAAAAGTTTGTCGACCGAATTATTTTCATTCGATAATTTTCTCGACCGAGTGTTACACTAAAATATTTATTCAATATTTAGGGTACCTCTATAAGGTCGGTTATTTACAAAAACTGACCATAAAGATTGAATAAACATGTTCAGTGTACCTTTCGGTTGAGAAAATTGTCGACCGAAAATTATCCAGTCGACAATATTCTCGACCGAGTGTTACACTGAAATGTTTATTCAATCTTTAGGGTCGGTTATTTCAAAAAAACCAACACTGTAAACTCTCTCGGTGGAGAAAATTGTCGACCGAGCCGAGACCGTTTACATGGTCGGTTTTTTTCGAATAACCGACCTTACAGGCTCCTTTTTTCTCGCCTAGGTCATAATTTTTATAACATGTTGCGTCGGTGTTTACTATGTAAGGTCAGTTTTATTTGGTTAAATAAATCGACGCTATAGAGAAAATTCTATAGCGACGACCACTTAGGCGTCGGTTAAAAAGTGACGCTGCAGGCTTAAAAAAACCGACGCTTCATACCATTCCTGTACTTGTGCTTCCTACCTATCCACCATTTTTTGGTCTTTTTCCATATCTTTCCCTTTCTCAAATACCCTAATGTAATCCCCTTATTTAATTCCATCCCCTCCTTCCCTCCCTCCTTCTATTGTCCCTCTCTCTCCCGCTCAATATATCAATATTTCTCTCTTCTACAACATCCAATATGTAAATCATCGTCCTTTGTCTCAAGATGACTACAAATAGGAATACTATGCAACGCTACTCACATACACACTCATTCATTAATTTTCCATGTCGAGCATAATCAAGCTTATTTCTATACACGTGTCTTTTTAACTATCATAATGACTACAAGAATCTTTTATATATGCTTGTTTAAATGTGTTTAAGATATACTGGTGTACATATGAAAGAAAACTTTTTCAATATTTCATTTTTATTCAACATATTTGTTGTATTATTCTATGCCATTATCCAACCTTACAAATATGAATATTACTAATTAGAAATATTTGAGTCAATATCCTCCAACCTTACAAATATGATATCTTATTTTTTATAAGAACAAATATGATATCTACTACTTAGAAAATTTGTGTCATATACCATCACAATATGATAATTCTGGATCGTACTTTAAATATGTGTGTTTTTTAGATTAAGTAGAACTTGAATAAGTTGCATAAGTCCTCAATTTATTACTATTATTACATATTATATATAAATAATACCTGATTATGTTGATTGTTTCAACACATCTAACAAAGACTTCGATAATCCATCCATGCATTTATATTAAGCTAATAAGTTCAAAATGTTGCATTTGATAGTTTGTACACATACATTACATGTGCTAAGCTATACATTGATTTGTCTTTGGGAAACAAATGTTCATGCACTTGATCCTTTTTTTTTTCAATTTCAAAACTCAAAATTAGAATTTTAAAAACATCTCTAACGAAAACACCCAAATAACATAATAATTTTCACTATATATTGCATTACACCCCAAGACCATATTGAGGCTATAATAACCCAAATTTCATAGAAAGAAACTAGTTCCATGTTTATTAGAGAAGATCAATTGGTACTTTAAATTTAATTAGAATTTCAAGTTTAAACATGGTTAGATGCTAGATAACTTTATTTCATACATTGCGTAAAAACCCATTTAATTTTGAGCTTCTTGACAGCTTTTATTTAAAAAATAGCAAGGAAAAAGATTAAATTCCTCATCAGGGTTAGAATTCCCTCATGGAATGCACATTTTACCATATGAACTGACCTAAAATCTATCTGGCATAGCCTAATTCACAAAGATTGTTCTTTGCCTATGGTTTGTGTAAGATGTTTTAGATAAGGCAACACCAATTGTGACCATTCATCATTAGGCATAGTATAGATTTGATGATGTGTAGTCATGTTATACCTCATTATTATGTGAAGGAGATGTGATTGTAGCATGTCATGAAGTTTTAATTGTATCTTCCTAATTGGGGAAGGGATATTGTGAGGAAAAAGAACCAACACACAGATGATCGAAGCATTAATACTTGTTATTAAAATTGTAACATGATCAATATGATAAGTACTAAGAGGAAAACACAACTTAAATCAACACATAAAAAAACTATATAGAAACGAAAACCAAAAACATGAGTACATTTTTCTTTTATGATTAAGGCACACTCTTCAAACCCTAGAGTGAATAGTACTATCATCATCGAAGATACACATGAATGTGCCACCACCCAGACCATGAATAAATCCAATATTCCTAAAGGTAGGACCATAAGATCTACTAACTGACAAAGCAATAGAAAGACTTTGCATAGCATCGAGAATAATTCATGAGTAATAGATCATCATACAAAATCATTACACCCAATAGAAAAAAAACGAAAGTCATTTTGTTATACCCAAATGATAAATATATACTGTGATTCTTATACACGACAAGGTAATGTTGGCTACAATAAATTCACCTTTACATTTTGTAAGTAAATAATTATAGTTATGTCATAGAAACTACCTAGCCAACAATTACAAAATTAAGATTACATGGTCACTCTAGACTGATGTAAGTACTTTATTATGTCTTTACCACCTTGTCCTTTTTGATACTTCCTTTACACTTAAAAACCCATAGAACAACCATATGACACTCATAAAAGATTCCTAGTGGTGGAAGAAATCCCACCAAAATAAGTAAACATGAGTGGGCAACATATTATTTGAATTCAAGTAACTGGGAAATTCACTAGTGATCATTCCAACTCAAATTAATAATTTGATAAGTTAAAACAAGATATGGTATCTTATAACAAGACATGATGACATATCTATTTTCCATAGTGTTCAATCCCACACATAAATCATCTCAAGTAAATTAACATCCATCACATACAGTTCTTAGAATGCCATTATTTAATATCTTGTCAAAAGTCCTAATTAGATAAATAAGTTATATCCTATTTAGATGTGATATATTTTAGACTCTTTCAATGGTTAGTTGGATTGTATCATTAAAATTATAAGCATATGACTCTGAAGTCAAGTATCAGGTCTCACCAAGATCCTGCTACATCACTAGTACATTTTTGACCTCTAGTGTCACTTATCTTAACGTCAATTTCTACAAAAAACTGGCACTGTAAACCTATAGCAGTGGTTGCTATAAAACAAATGTCACTACTGGTTAAGTCTTGCTGATTAAGAAAAAATATGGGTATCACATTTACTATAACGTTGGCTTCTTTGTGAAGAACCAACATGTTATAACCTCAATTTCACTTGTACTTTGATCATTGGAATGCAATTATTTTAGTAAAAGAGATTTGTTTAGAAATTTGTGTGTTTTGTTTTAAAGAATGATTTTCTTTGCAAATTTTCCTTAAATGATGGATTCTATGAGTTCTACTATTTTATTAATACAATGATGGATAAAAGGGAAGAAGCATAAAAGAAAATTCCATCGTAAGGAAAACGAAAAATAAATAGATGATAATTGTCTGTACATGAGATAATTGTGTAGAATTCTCTAGAAAGTGGCAAAGATGGACACTATTGATTAATTTTCATTTGTACATGATTTCTAATAGAAATAATAGTCAAAATAAAGAAAATAGAAAAGGAAGAAAGGAAAAGGATTAGTTTTGATGTGTTAAATGCATATATTAGAGGGATAATTTCATATCAAGAAATGTCCCTTTTCTTTTGAAATTTTGGTCTCAATCTTGGCACACATATAGATTAAGTCATTATAGACTTTCCCTTAACATTTGAGATTAAAAGAATGGACGGTTTGAGAGATATGGATTTTATAAAAATCCCTAAAGTGAAAGAAATAACATTAAATGTCACAATTTCTAATCATATTAAAATTCCTTTTTTTGTTGGCGTGTGCGATGTGGACCGTCAAATCTATGACCCAATGCCAGTGCACTCATCTCCTAACTTTGGCCAATTTAGGCAACTCGAATGTACATCTCCTTTCTCCCTCATCCATGCACAAACAATAATGGAAATCTATCCATTGAGTTAAGGAGATCAACCCGAGTCTACCTACCCTAGGTTTGATCTAGTTTGGAGGTCACTAGAAGGAATGCCCAAACCCAACTCTTGAGTACAACCCAACTGTCATATAAGGGTATAAATAGAGGACCCCAAACTTCCTTCGAGGTTGTAAATCCTCTCCACTACTTCAGACAAACCCTACGCTAAGTTTTCTATGTTCAATTGCTCCCCTAGCCTCATCTTTCACCTCGACCCTATCTTTCCAGCTCGCCGGAGTTCCCATTCGTCCCGAAAAAATCGACCACCACTAGATCAATTTTCACTTCCTCTAAGTTCATGGAAGCAATCTCACTTTCGGCGTTGGTTCCATAGATAGAAGAGTCTACGTCATCGTTGACTTCTCAAACCTTGCTCGTAGATGAGCGAAGGTTGAATATGACATACGAGTGAATCACTCTTTTACCCTCGCCTCCCTTCAAAGCAAGTAAGCCCCTGATGATCTTTACCTCCTTTTCCGATTGAGACAAGCATGTATCCACACAGGTAGACTGAGCCTAGGTGGCACAGGCCCATTGGTCGGCCCAGCCAGGTCAGCATTGGGGTGTGTTGCCTAGGTGGCGGTCCCGGATTGGTTGAAACCCTTTTAATTTGTCAAAATCCTAGTAATGTGTAGGATAATCAGATAATAACAAGTAATATATGTATTTTTCTTAGAAAAATATGGAGAATCCCATAAAAACAAAATCAAGATCTAATTATGCTTCTAGTTTAAAATTTCCTAAAATTAGCATCTTCAATGTGCTAAGTGAACTAGAACCCTAATTTCTAAGATTCGATGATTCTAATGTCCAATTGATATTGATGATAAAAGATTGATATTTTATGATTAAAAAGAGCAACTTGAAAGTTATGAGACTTAATGACCCATGTTTTGGATAATTAGGGTTTCCTTGAGATAAAAGGGTAAATAATAAGGAGATTAGGGTTTGTGAACCCAATGGACATGAAAAGTGGTAACTGGGGTTTGGATACCCAAAACCCTAATGAAACCCTAAAGTAGACCTAGAAACCCTAACTTGAGACCCAATTTAGTCTTAATGATGATTTGGATAAAATAATAACACATGGGTGTATTGCTTTAACTTTTAGGATAATTTGCTTGGTTGATTGTTTGATTGCTCTTCCTTGGACGTCGAGAACACCTAATCAAGGTATGTGGTTATGCCTATGACTAATCACTTCAGTTTCCCAGTGTTTTTATGAGGTTTTACTGGATTGCTTCAAATTACATGCTTGGATGATATTTATTTCCTGTAAACTATAAAGTCACTATGGCTATCATAAATTATGCTTATACTTGATCAAACCCCGGATACCAACTCTAGAGATTTGGAATTGGAAAGGGATGAAAAATCATGATGACAGCTTAAGACCATGCCTGATATTGGGAAGGTCATACCAGGCCCCAGATTGGGAAGGCCATATAAGGTCAGACCATGCCCTAGATTGGGAATGTCATATAAGGTCAAAACTAGGCCCCAGATTGGGAAGAACAACGTAGGCACCTGGCTCCATATTGAAAGGTGACCCAAAGTCTACTATAGGTACACACCGCTAAGAGAGGGTATCCCATAGGTTGAGAAAATAGGTTGAGAAGTTATAAAGAAAATGATAAATTTTGACTCAGTAACAATAATTGTTGTGGTAATGTTGTTACAAGTATATGCAAACTTTTGGTTACCCCACATACCAATATAACTTGTTATACTAACTGACTATTTTGTTTGTCGACATTTTAGGGTAATCTGCTATTATTTGCTCGTACAATGAAAATGGAAATTCTAGAAAATAAGAATGCACTAAATGAAGAGGCTTAAATGTGATCACGGATGATATAGTGGATTGGAAAATCTTATATGGTAACATTAGAAATCCATATTTTGAAAGTCATGGTATATTTTGTACAAAAACCCTTTCCCAATTTTAGTGAAATTTATTAATTATTTCTGGTTATTTTCTAAACTTGGGTCCGATATGATTGATAGTGGTACTTGCCCTCTCGGTCCTCCAAAATAGGAGATAACAGGGGAGGGGGTTGTTACATTTGGTATGAGAGCCAGTTTACCATTTAACCTCTAATAGTTATTAAATTTTTAAAATTTTATAGAGCCCAAAGGGAATTATTAGAGTGTTTTCCAAAGGAAATGGTGTCTAGAAAGGACCACGACCTAAGAGCTGGCAATATTTTCCCCCACACTGCTAGTCGACTTACAAAGACTCCCAGACCGTGCTTGCTACCTGGCCAGAGGACTTCACTCAAAATAACATACCTCTAGGATTTCTCATCTTTCTTATCACCTCTTTACTCCCCTCACTCACAAAACCCTAGGTCCCTGTGACTTCTCTTTGTATCCCTCTCTGAGTACTAGGGTTATGAAAAATAGGGGTTAATGCATCTTCCACCAAAAAATAAATAGCATGTAAGAAAGATGTCATGGACATAATTTTATGATACTTTAAAATCCCAAGTATGAAACTGAGGTTAATAAAGTTAGCTTATGTGAAAGAACATGGCACTCACCAAGATCACTCTCATCCTTGACCTCTACGGGGGAGAACCTCCAACCAAGAGAGTATGTCCCCAAGAGAGATGATGGAAAATGAGACTACCAAAAAATAGAAGAGGTTAGAGGAGACCACCACAGAGGAAAGCCTCAATACCAAGGCTTCCTCCTCTGACACCCTGAACCTTAAAGATAGTCTATATTATACGTGAAAACCTATGATGGAAGATGAGCCCAAGGATGACCCAAGTCATGTTACCAATCCTAAAATCATAGATGGGCCAATTCCTACCTCTGATGATCTCCAGATAGGACAATCAAAGGAATTTACGTAGACGGTCAATGCCCTTACACCTAAAGGTGTTTCCAGAATTGAGGATGGTGAACCCCTACCTCTCCGCCCTCATCATGAAGTCACCATCCTCGACTTCATCAAGTTGGGTATATAAAAATTATGGGTTAAGGACAACTCTGAGGGGGAATTCTAGATTCATGCGGTAGAAAATGGTTTTCATATTATGGGAGTGCCACCCAACATAAAGGTTCTCTTTGCAACTCACCTACTTGAGCGAACCACAAAACTTTGGTGGGAAGATTGAGTCTTGATTGTAGAACCAATGGCCAGGAAGGACTTCTACACCATCCTCTAAGATTATTTCTCCCGGATTATGGAGAAGGCGATTAATCCTGCTCAACATCCACCCAAAGGATCTCTCATTTTGTCTAAAGGCAACACTGGCCCAAGAAATGCTAATAGGAAAGCCTAGGGTCACCAACATGGCTAGGGTAGGATGGAGTAAAGGGAAAACCCCACACCAAGCATCACCCCCAAGGTGCCACAACTGTAGGAAGACACACAAAAGCAAGTGCCATTTTGAGAAGAGGGTGTGCTACCTCTATCAGCAAGAAGGACATATCTGGGTTGACTGTCCTCTCTCTGATCCTTAAGGACCAAGTCCTATAAAAGCTCATACAATGACTACAACACCATGTGAGGTATTCCCAATTGATAAAGAACACCAATAGGTTCACGTTTGTGACACTAGTGATAAGGAAGCTTAGGCCAATGCAGAACAACTTTGTGGAAGTAGCCATCCCTGAAAAGTAGTAGTACACCTTGTACTAGAGAATGTACAACTCAATAAAATAATATAGTCCTAAGCATGGGAAATGTGAAGTATTAGATCTTATAACCAAACTAGAAATGTAGCTTTTGATAGTAATCCAATTCCTGAATGATAATTTACATGGTATAGTAGCTCCCAAGAAGAAAATGCATGATAGCTTGCATACCTATCTTGGATTCAAGTGTGCTTTTTGTATGATCCTTAATACCCCTAAGTATTAGTTTTTCAATGTCCTAGAAAACGACCCTTCCTAAAGGAGTAAGTTCATTAAAGGTTTAAAAGAACTTGAGAGATTAAGTTCACGAAACACAAAAGAACATAGATTGAGTATGATTCTTTACACCCAAATATGACCATCTATAAGGGACATGAAGAAAAGTCACTATGGAAGTGACCGGTAGAATGGGGCCAGGCCCAGATGGGTAGGTCACCATGTTTCCCATGAAGGGACATAAGGAAAACTATGAGTGCCCCGAAATGAAGGACATTCATGAGAGAATTCTAAATGATACAATGTTCTTGGATATTATTAACGGAACAACAAGCAAAACGTGTGAAATAAAATAAAGTAACGATAGAACCCTTAGTCAATCCTAAGGTCAAGAAGGGATGAGACCGATGGGAATAGGAGTTGATTGTTCCCTAAATGCACAAGACCTAACAACTATGTTTTCCCTAGGCTAATGGGTTATGAGGTTGGCCACCTTCATGAGTTCATGTGGCCCAAGGGGTAAGTGTGAGAGGCACTCTCTAGATGCATAATGATGAGATCACTCCAAAAGTACCAACACCCTAGAGACTTTGAGGGAATAATTAAGGATCATAAACAGGAGTCATGCTAAGACTCAATGGTTATAAGGAAAGTTTTTCCTATAGGTATGCATAAAATTAGGGAATGTTGGAAGGTAGAGAATTACTCAACCTAAATATGGAATTAAAATGGTAATGTGTGATGCACCATTTATACTCTTGGAATGGGATGAGCTTTGTATTTGGGTTGCAACCAAATGCTTATTTCATCTTATTATAAGTGTGAGAGACGAGGCAGGCACATGCCATATTAGAAGTGGAAATTATATGAGGAAAAAACACTTAAGTTGAAATCCTCTTTAGGATAATAGAGGATTTGAGGTAATATCACACCCCTATGAGAGATTTTGAATAAATGATTTGGAAACCTAGAGGAACAAGGTAATCACCAAATTGAAATTTAAATGAAAATATATTATCAAGTGGAATTTGAATTATATAGGTATGAGATGAATAAAAATAATGGATGCAAGAGTTGAGGCACCCAATAAAGGTAAACCAAGCTTGACTTGCTAATCGAGCTTGTAACAGCCCAGTTAGATGAACCATAGTTAGTTGAGATGAAGGGTTTGATGGTGAAGTCTTAGACACATCCAATAAATGTGAATGGTAGAATCCAAAAAGAAAATCATATTGAGTTCCTGAGAATTCACCCCTAAGGACTAAGAAGCTCATGGTTATGAGTATAAGGTACACCCTGGCACCACAAAGATGTTTAAAGACTTACGGTGATATTCTGGTAGCCTAGAATGAATAGAGACATAGAAACATATGTGGACTATTGTCTCACACTTCAGATGGTGAATAGTTGAACACCAACAACCAGGTGGGTTACTACAACCAATTGAGATTGGTAAGAGGAAATGGGACCAGAACTCTATGGATTTCGTGGTGGGTCTCACCAAGACAATGAGAGGTCAGGATGCTATATGGGTTGCAGTGGACCACCTAACCAAATCACCACATTTCCTCACTTAAGAGAATATTGTTATGGTGTCAAACCTAGTTGAACTATATATTAGAGAAATAGTTTGAATACATGGTTTTTTGAGTTCAATTATTCCTCATCATGACCCTAAGTTCACCTCCAAGTTGTGGAAGAAAGTGCATGAAGAACTTGACACTAGATTGAAGTTTCTCACAACTTATCACCCCTAAACTGATGGAAAGTCTGAAAGAATGATTCACACTTTAGAAGATCTGTTGAGAGCGTGTGTGCTCAATTGGGGAGGATAATGGGAGCAAAACTTTCCCTTAGCTGATTTTTCTTATAATAATAGTTACCAAGTCAGTGTCGGGATGCCTTCGTACGAAACTCTTTATGGGAGGCCATGTCGGTCACTGCTTCATTGAGATAATGTCAGTGAGAGGACCTTGTTGAGGTCAGAAGAATTGAATTGTATGCTGATAAAGTTGTTTTTGATCAAGCAAAGGCTATAGAGATCCCATGATCGATAGAGGTTGTATGCTAATGTGAAGCGGACTAACTTGCACTGCACTGTGGGTGAACATGTGTTTATGAAAATCCGACCCCTCTAAGCTATAGCTAAGAATAGAGGAAAGTTGAGTCTCTAATACATCGGTCTGTTTGAGATTCTAGAATAGATTAGTAAAGTTGCTTATCAATTAGCCTTACCCCTGAATATAGTATGATGCATGATGTTTTCCATGTGTCCAATATAAAGAGCTATGTGAAGGACCTGAGTCATGCTCTGAGCATTGAACCTATTGAACTCCAAGGGAGGCTGACATACCCTGAGTCACCTTTGAGGGTACTGGATACCAAGGAGAAAGAGCTCAGCAATAAAGAGGTAGAGATGGTAAAGGTTCTTTGGAAGCACCGTGGAGAGGATGAAGCCACATGGGAGTTAATGATGGACATGGAAACGTCTTAAATTGAGGTGTTTGTTTGATTAGTTGAATTTTGATGGAAAAATTCCTATAAGAGGGGAAAGATGTTATAACCTCAATTTCACTTGTAATTTGATAACTGAAATGCAATTATTTTAGTAAAAGATACTTGTTTGGAAATTTGTGTACTTTATTTTATAAAATTGTTTTCTTTACAAATTTCCATTGAATGATGTGTTTCATGAGTTTTACTACTTTATTCATCCAATGATGGATAAAAGGGAAGAAGGATAAAAGAAAATCCCATAATAAGTAAAAATAAAAATAAATAGATGATAATTGAGTGCACATGAGAGAATTGTGTAGAATTCTCTAGAAACTGGCAAAGATGGCGAAAATTTCTTAATTTTCATTTGCACATGGTTTCTAATAGAAATAATAGTCAAAATAAAGAAAATAGAAAAGGAAGAAAGAGAAAAGGATTAGTTTTGATGCCTTAAATGCATAGATTAGAGGGAGACTTGCATATGCATAAAAGTCCCTTTTCTTTTTGAATTTTGCTCTCAATCTTGGCACACTTATACCGTAAGTCATTAGAGACTTTCCCTTATAATTTGAGATTAAAAGAATGAATGGTTTGAGAGATATGGATTTTATAAACATCCTTAAAGTGAAAGGAATACCATTAAATGTCATGATTTCTAATCATATCAGAATTCCTTTTTTTTGGCACGTGCGATGTGGACTGTCGGATCAATGATCCAATCACAACACACTCATCTCCTACCTTCGGCCAATTTAGGCAACTAGAAGGTACAACAACGAACTCATTTCCCACCTTTCTCCCTCATCAATGCACTAACATGATTTGAAACCTATCCATTGAGTTTGAGAGATCAACTTGAGTCTTCCTACCATAGGTTTGACCTAGTTTGGAGGTCTCTATAAGGTGCGCCCAAACCCAACTCTTGAGTACAACCATGCCGACATAGAAGGGTATAAATATAGGACTGTGAACTTCCTCTGAGGTTGCAAATCCTCTCCACTACTTCGGTATAACCGTAAGATGAGTTTATGTGTTCAATTTCTCCAGTAGCCTCATCTTACACCTCGACCCCATCCTTCCATCTCGTCGAAGTTCCCACCTAGTCGTCCCGACAACACTGACAACCACCAGATCAATTGAGATTTCCTTCGAGTTTGTGGAAGCATGATGAAAGTGATGGCACTATCATTTTTGGCATTGGTGCCCTAGATAGTAGAGTCAACATCTTCATTGACTGCTCAGACCTTGTTTGCAAATGAGTAAAGGTTGAAGATGACAGACGAGTGAATTTCTCTTCTACCATCGCCCCCCCCTTTATGGAAGGTAAGCCCCATATGGTCTTTTACCGCTTTTCTGATTGAGAAAAGCACGCATCGACACAGGCAAGATGAGCCTAGGTGACGTGGGCCCATTGGTCGGCCCAGCCTAGTCAGCCAGGTCGGGATCAGTGTGTGTTTCCTAGGTGGTTGCCCCCTATTGGTTGAAACCCTTTTAATTTGTAAAAATCCTAGTAATTAGTAGGATAATTAGAGAATAACAAAAAATATATTTATTTTTGTCAGAAAAATAAGGAGAATCCAATAAAAATAAAACTAGGACCTAAATATTCTTCTAGTTTAAAAAGTGCCTAAAGTTAGCATCTTTAATGTGTTAAGTGAACTAGAACCCTAATTTCTAAGATTTGATGATTCTAATATGTATAATAATTTTGTTTTTAGATCCATAGGTTTTGCCATTCAGAAATGATTGGCAACACAATTTGTTTCCTATTCTTCTGTTAAGGAATTTATGTAATGTGTCCATGTATTAAATAGTTGATAATGATTTCTTATATGTCCAGTTGATATTGATGATAAAAGACTGATCTTTTATGAATAAAAAGAGCAACTTGAAAGTTATGAGAGCTTAGAAAGACATGTTTTGGATAATTAGGGTTTCCTTGAGATAAAAGGGTAAGAGATTAGGGTTTGTGATCCCAATGGACATGAAAAGTGGTAATCAGATTTTGGAGAGACAAAACCCTAATGAAACCCTAAAGTTGACCTAGAAACCCTAACTTGAGACCCAATTCAGTCTTACTAATGATTTATATAAAATAATAATACATGGGTGCATTGTTTTAACTTTCAAGATAATTTGCTTTGTTGACTGTTTGGTTTCTCTTGCTTGGACATCAAAAACACCTGATAAAGGTATGTGGTTACGCATATTACTAATCACTTTACTTTCCTAGAATTTTTCTGAGGTTTTATGGGATAGCTTGAAATTGAATGCTTGGATGATATTTATTTCCTACATACTATAAAGTCACTATGGCTATAAAAAATTATGCTTACAACTTGCTCGAACCCTGTATACCAATTCTGGAGGTTTGGAATTGGAAAGGGATGAAAAGTCATGATGATGGATTAAGACCAGGCCCAAGATTGGGAAGGTCAAACCAGACCCATGATTGGGAATGTTATATAAGGTAGGCTAGGCCCCAGATTGGGAAGGTCATATATGGTCAATATCAGGCCCCAGATTGGAAGGTCATATGAGGTTAGGCCCCACATTGGGAAGACCAACATAGGCACCTGGCTCCAGATTGATAGGTGGCCCACAGTCCACTATAGGGACAAAACCCTAAAGAGGGTATCCTAGAGGTTGAGTAAAATAGGTTGAGAGGTTTGAAAAAAATGATAAATTTTAATTTTGTAACAATAATTGGTGTGGTTATGTTGTTACTAGCATATGCAAACTTTTGTTTCCCCTACATACCAATATGACTTGTTATACTGACGAACTATTTTGTTTGTTTTTGTTTTAGGGTAATCTGCTATAATCCTACCAGTACAATAAAAATGGAAATTTTAGAAAAGAAGACGACACTAAATGAAGAGACTTAAATGTGATCATGGAGGATATAGTGGATGGGAAAATCTATATGGTAACATTAGAAATCCATATTTTGAAAATCATTTTATATTTTGTACAAAACCCCTTTCCCAATTTTAGTGAAATTTATTAATTATTTTTGGTTATTTGCTAAACCTCCAGTCGTGTATGATTGATAATGGCCCTTGTCCTCTCAGTCTGCCTGAATAGGGGATAACATGGGGAGGGGGTCGTTACATGACGTCTAAGATAGACCATAAAATTGAACTTTTTAGTGAAAAATTTATATAGGCCTATTGCATCACTTGTAAAAAAACAGATGACAAAGTCCTTCCGACAAAATAAACTTTTCCTCCAAAAAGCCTCTATCGTTGGTTTCTACCATAGAAACTGACACGATAGGTCAAGAACATCGTGGTAAGTTTTTCCTCAAAAAATACTTTGTCATCAGTTGTTTACTAAAAGAACAGATAAACAAGGGTTCCAACCACATTTCTCACAAAAAATATTTGCCCCTAAATTTTCTTATGACGTTAGTTTCTTGGTGGAAACCGATAGCTAAAATCTTACCAAGCTTGGTATTTTTTATTAGGGATAAGAACATGTGTGGTCAGTTTTGTGGCCATAAATTGAAGATGGATTTTGACATATGGCGTCAGTATTTTACCGCAAACTATGAAATAAGTCTTAGCAAGGTTGGTATTTTTTTATTAGGTATCAGTACACGTGATGTCAGTTTTCGGCTATACAGCCAAAGATATAGGTTATTAAATGGCATTGATTTTTTTATAAAACTGATAACTAATGTATTAATGAGGTTAGCACTTTTTACTAGGGATCAATACATGTGGCTTCAGTTATTTGATGGGAAACTGATGATAACCTATGGCAATGGCTCTTCAAGGTAGCCGATGATAGAAGTTATAGGCGTCAATTGTTTTGCAACAATTGCCACCTAAGTTCCACTTAACATCACTCACGAAACAGACATGCTTTTCCCCATTCTCTGTTTCATCACATAAATTTCCCCTATTATAGTGATTTCTACCACCCTTGCCACCATTCCTACTACTGCTGTTGCTACCATTATTGTTGTTTTTGTTCCTATTGTTGTTCATGTTGCTGTTGTTGCTGCTACAGTCATCATTGTTGTTGTTGGTAGTGGTGGTGGTTCTCCGTCTATAGTCACCACCATTTATGGTCTTGCAAGTGTTGTCGTTGATCGGTGGTCCCAGCCACCGTCGATCAGTGGTGCTCCATTTCTGTCACTCTACCTAGGACTCCAGCCCAACTACTGCCAAGCCTATTGCCCTGGTTCTACTTCTTCGTTTCTGACGCCATCACTAAAACCATTACTACTCGCACCCTCTTATTCTTGCTTGCAACTAATCCTCATGCCCAGAAAGTCCTTGTTCTTATTCTTCTTCTTCTCTTTGTATACTTCCATCATTTGTTGAATGCATTATTTTATATCTATTTATTTAGTGCATTGTTGTATAATTGTTTAATTAACTTGATATGAGTTACATATTGATATGAATTTACCAAAAGGGATATTAATTGAATGATGAAATGTAACTAGGTTTTTAATTTAAAAGTTGGAGAAATTTTACTTGTATAGTTGGAATTCATGTATAATGGTTTTTATAATTTGGGGTATTGTTCAATTCAAATGGTGTATGGATAAATAATCACACATAAGAATTAACTAAATTGAATTGATATGAATTGATTAAATTAGCTTGATTTCGAATGAATTTTTATATTCACCTAGATTCTAAAACGTAAATCCTAATTTAGACATATATGTTGTTGGCCTATAAACCTATCCGAGATTTACTCATTACGAGTAAATCTTGGATAGTACCTAGTTTGATATTATGCTTCAACACTTAATCTCACTAAGGATGTACGTGTATAATGTGTATTCAATTTTGAAAATGTTTTGTCATCCCTTCCCTATTGTTCTCTAAGTATGTATGTAGGTGGGTATTTGCCCATCTACATCTGTGTACTTGGAGAACTATAGATAAATGCTGCAAAAATATTCTTGAAGGCCAAATACACATTATACACTTACTAGTGAGATTAGGTGTTCAAGAATGGGATAGGGGTACACATTCATTACTAAACCTTAAACGTTAAACCCTAATCCTAAAATCTATTAACCTAAACCTTAAACCCTATATGATAAATCCTAATCTTTAACCCCTAATCTATGAACCCTAATCTCTAAATCCTAATATCCAAATACATGATTGAAACACTCATTTTCTGTATGATCATAGAATGGATCGATCATGGATGTCCATTTAAAATTGCTGTAGTTTGGAGTTCATTATTAGTCTTGATCATTTTATAAGATTTGCAGAGGAAGATAGGAAAAAACATGGTGATAGATTCTATTATACATGGAGGTATTGTAGTAACAACTTGAAAGTTGACATGGTTGACGCAATCAAAAGTCATGTCATGTGCAATGGGATTGTATAGGGCTATACAAAATGGTATTGGCATGGAGTGATTCCAACCATGAGATCAATAGATGGCTATAGAAGTACTTATATTGAAGAAGATATTGCCGACAATGATGTAGATGTAAACAAACTGATTCCAACAGACATAGTTGATGTGATGCTATATAGTTGTGAGATAAATCGTACTGATCCACTCTCCTTATTTAGAAACATTGTGAATTATGATGAGAGGTCATTGTGCTAAGTTTACAAAGTTGAGAGCATGCGTTGAGATTGTATACTCTGAAGGCTAACAATAGATGGATCTATAAAAGATTCACATCCATGTTGTCTTTGTTGAAAGAAATTCTTCCTGAAGGAAACACGATTTCAATCTCAACATACAAATTGAATAAAATGATGTGCCCAATGGGGAATGGTGGTTAAGGAGATAAATGGATGCCCAAATGATTATCTGTTATTTCAAAAGGACTATATTGATTTGAAAGATTCTCCAAAATGTGGGGCATCAAGGTACAAAATGACAACTTCATGTAAGCCCAAAATTGGAACTCCTTCCAAGGTGATGTGGTATCTACCTATAATAACATGATTTAAACACTTGTTTTCTAATACCATGGATTCACAAAAATTTATCTTGGCATGCAGAGGGAAATAAATATAATGATGGGATCATACAACATGCTGGATTCCCCAAAATGGAAGAAGATTGGTTTATTGTAACCTAAATTTGGTGAAGAAGTCAGGATTCTAAATCTTGGACTTCGTACCGATGGAATGAAATCCAACATAGCACTTGTCATGTTATGATTGTTAAATACAATATTCCTCCCTGGTTGTGTATGAAAATTAAGTCATGTTGTCCCTGTTGATATTAGGCCACAAACAACCTGGAATGAGATTGATGTCTTTCTTGAACCTCTGATTGATGTCTTAAAGAAACTATAGGAAAATGTGTGATGAGCTAATGATGCTTTACATAGAGAGACATTTCTTTTGCATACCATGCTATTTTCACTATGAATAACTTTCCAACATATGAGAATTTTTCTGGATAAAATGTAGAAGGATCTAAAGCATGCCCTACATGTGAGGAGAACACTGGTTGAATATGATTAAAATATAGCGGCAATATTATATATCTAGGTCATCAAAGGTTTCTTCCAAAAGTGCATCCTTACTGAAGATTGCAAAAATATTCAGTGGATCAAATGAGGAATGGAGTGCCTCTAAACCTATATTAGGGGAGGTGGTTTATAAAAGAGTAAAAGACTTTGTCATTGCATTTGGTAAGAGATCACACTGTATTATTCCCACATGAAGTGACAAATATATATTCAAGAAGAGGTCAATGTTCTAGGATCTTCTTTATTGGAGTTCTTTGGCAGTTAGGCATTGTATCGATGTTATGCATGTTGAGAAAAATGTTTGTGATAGCGTTAGTGATACTCTATAGAACATATTAAGTAAAACTAAATATGACATCAAATCCATAATGAACCAATGTTAAATGGGTATAAGGAAAGAATTAACAATAGAAGTTAGCAGTGATCCAAAAATATATTTACCTCTTGCTCGTTACACATTGTCTAAACAATAGAAGAGTTTTTTTTGTGAGTGCTTGCTTAGTATTATGGTACCACAGGGATAATCTTCCAATATATGTAGATTGGTATCAATGAAGCATCTAAATCTAATACGTCTTATATCTCATGATTGTCGCATGTTATTGAATCAAATATTGCTCGCGGATATTTGATCTATACTGGCAAAGCATGAAAAATTTACAATCACGGAGCTCTGTTTCTTCTTCAACACTCTATGCAACAAAGTTATTGATCTTTAGAATCTTGATAAGTTGCAAAGAGAAGTGGTCATTACCTTGTGCCATATTAAGATGTATTTTACTCCTTCATTCTTTGATATCATGTTACATCTTGGTGTTCATTTGACAAGGTAAGCAAAAATCTTGGGTCCGATTTTCTTGCGTTGGTTGTATATATGATTTTGAACTGTACATGAGTGTTTTTAAAGTTGATGTTCGAAACTGCTATCGTCCTAAAGGAAGTATTATTGAGGGTTATGTGTCTAGGGAGGTTATCAACTTTTGCAATACATTTCTGAGTTGTAATGAAGCTCATAAATATGAAAATAATATTGTTCCCTATTTCAACAAAGGGATCCTAGGAGCACGGGTGAAAGTAATTAGCCGTGAGCTGTGAGAATAAGCACACTTGTATGTTTTTCACAACATTGACCAATTGAATATTTATATCACATAATATACCACTTTTATCAAGACAAAATATCCTCGAGCTACCGCAGTGTGGCTTGTTAGAGAGCATAATAGGACATTTATGAGGTGGTTTAAAAATAAAGTCCTTCATCAACTATCTCAAACAACAAATAGTGTTGCTGAAAATATTAAATTGCTCACCTTTAAACAAAAAATAAATGTTATGTCTAATGAAGGGTTTGACATAAATGGATTTTCATATTACACAAAACATCAAGATGATAAGAGCATGATAGAAAATAGTGGGTTCACCCTTCAAGCATCTTCATTGTATTTTTCTAGTGCGATGAAAAAGAGTCTATGTGAAGATAAAATGTCATATTATAGTGTCATTGAGGATGTATGGGAGTTTGACTACAAAATTTTAGAGTTCTCGTATTTAGGTGCAATTGAGTTGATAAAACCAAAGGAGTTGCAATGGATGGATTGGATTTCACGTTAGTGAATATTAAAAATATTGGATAGAAGGGTGAACCACTCAGAATGGAATCATTGGAGAAGCAAGTGTTCTACATCAATGATCCTACAAATTCAAAGTGATCTGTCAATCTTCATGAAAAAGGTACTTCATTGCAAATCCTATAGATGAAAAAGAGTACTATGACAAGTATGTTGACTATAATCCATTGTTAGTTGGCTTGACGACACCAAATATTGAAGCTAACACTGACTGATATCTATGTGGAGATCACACAGAAGGAATATTAATTGTTCCTTCCAACGACGTACAATATCTAGGGGTTTTTACTCGTAACAAAATGTATATAACAATATAATCTTGGCATAAAGATGATCCTTCCAAGAAAGACTACATATGGAAGGAATTATGAGTGTGACATTTAGCTTTTTAAAGATATTCACAATTCTATTTTTGTAAATATTCCATTAAGTATATGAAATCTTGCAGAGCATCTTTAACCTTGATGAAAAATAGATATCAATGTTGTGAGAGGGTAACAAGGAAGTATAGGACAAGTCTCACAAGAGAATACATAATGAGTAGTAAGAAGAGGAAGTGTTCCACCAAGAAATGGGACTGTCTTGACCTAAAGGTGTGGGAAGAATTTGTTGCTTCAAGAGAAATAAATGAATTCAAGACATTAAGCCTCCTTTATATGTACATATTATTCTTAATGAATAATCAAACGAATTAAATGTATTAATTAGTTAACATGTGGTTTGGATTAACCATGCTTTATATGATGCTAAAAAAGAAAGGCGTGCAAAGAATGTGCAAAACCACAACTTGGATCTAGGTGGATACAACATGTAGAGGAAAAAGAAACTGGAAGTGTCTTCTACTGAGAAGCCTACTTGTGGGTTTGTTGAGTCTTCTACTACTCCTACACTATTAATTCGCCACTAGGAGTGGAAAGTTACAAGGACAAACCGATATGGAGCAATATCCAACCCCACTACGGTTGAAGTGGCTACAAAAAGGGAAAATTCAACTTTGCATGCTATATTTTCACTTTTGACCTTGATTACCAATTGCTATGTTTTACTTACCAATTATTACTTATGATGATTAGTGGAGATCTACGAGCAAAGAAAAGAAGGAAAGCTCATCCCTCAAGGCCAAAGGGATGAATTGACGATTGACGTAGGTATTCTGGAGCTTCCTGGCCATGTGAGGACTAATAGGGCTGATGTCACCATAAGATCCTTTTTTAGATCATCAAATAAGAACAAATTTGTCAAGAAAGGGGTTGTGTCAGAAGAGAGGGTGCATGACATGATTGTAAGGGAAATATAGGTTGTAATGAAATAGTATCATGCTTCTCATTCTCTACCTCCTCAGACAGTATTTGTGTCGCCATACTCTTTATATGAGGTGGACCCCCCTACGATAGAGGTGGTTGGAAGTAATGTCATGGACCCACCAACTGGCACACTCATAGTAAGTCTTGTTTGTGATATGATATTATTTTAGGTAAATTCATAATATATTAGTGTTTAGGTATATATAAAACTATATATACTAATTTTTAAGGGTTGAGGTTGTGCCATCTTTAACTAGAAGATCAATATATTGTTGCACTGGGCGAGGCTTTCCCACCCCTTCTAGGTGTATGATTCTTGGTCATCCAGTGTCTTTTGATGCTATTTGTGATCCTAACATGCTTGTCTACCTTTCTTGGAAATAGATAGCACTACCACATGCCCAACCCAACCATGAGAGGATAGGCGAAGCGCAAGGCGACGTTGTTGCACAGACCAAGCTAGATTTGTGTATGGTGATGTATGCTAAATTTTCTTTGTATTTGTATTTGTATTTGTGATTGTTTTCTACTTATATATATAATTTGCAGTTAATATAATTATATATGTATATAATATATATATATGTATATATATATATATATAGGGTAGCGATCTAGTGAGAAACATTATACGGTGAGAGCATGAGAGACATTTGAATAACCATAAAGTTATAGAATTTTCTCAATATCCAACCTTATGGATGGGAATAACAACATGTTATTTACCTTTGTATAAAATAATCACTACAATCCAATATGTTTTACATGTCCATATATATAATATATGTGTTTTACATCCAATGGTCAGCCTGAAATTCAATATTGAGCGTTGAAAAGAATTTGCTTATTTTGAATGCAATACAAGTCCTATGATGATGCAATTTTGTAGGAAGGTAACTAATAAGGTATATTTTTAATCCATATGGTTGGATTATGAAAAATGGATTGCTATGTCAAGTTATTCAAATGCCTCTCATGCTCTCACCAAGATATGTTTCTCACTGGATCGTTGCTCTCTCTCTCTCTCTCTCGCTCTCTCTCTCTATATATATATATATATATATCTATATATATATATATATATATATATATATATATATATATATATATATATATATATGTCATAGAACCTAAGAAACCCCCTATAGTTTGGCATCCACTTCCTCATCCAGATATTTAATTACTTGGATTGCAAAGGACATATTTGAGTTGCCAGGTCCTAGGTGCAGGAGGTTGACAATAAGACTAAGCGACTTACAAGAAGGGTCAACTATAATGGTCCATATCAGGGAGGATAGTGTAGGTCAAGGTCACGATTCTAGTTTATTCATGGGAGATGTTGTGGACTATTTACACATGATTTATTAAATACAACTATTGTAGAACTTTGGATATGGTTAGATGTTATGGCCGAATATCTCGTTCTATAAAAGTGAATATATATATATATATATATATATATATATATATATATATATATATATTGATATTGATATGTGTTATTATATATTAATGCATACATATACATTTTGCAGCCATTTATATAGGGTGTGTGAAGAGTTCACACTAGCCAATGTGGCATTTCTATTTCCATCACTGATTAGACGTTTAGACAAAGACCCAAAATCTATTAGTGATTAACTCTACCATATTTAAATATTTTGGTAATGTAGGAAAGATCATGATTATATCTCCTTTCGATGTTGGGTAAGTTTTGGGCACTTTACTTATAATTTTGACTTATAAATTACTTTTCATTATGAATTAGTAGTTTTCTTTTGTTTGCTTTATTTTCACTCAATAATAATAATTACATGTTGTTGGTGATTGTCCCCAAGACGCTAACTACATATTCTTTAAAACCATCGGGTGAGGAAGTAGACAGTAGGAGAAACACAATGAAGAAGACATTATTTACATGAGTACATTTTTATACATGTCAACATATATTAATGTTTGCATCATTAATTACATGACTATTTACTAATCCAATTAAATATGTTATTTTAACTTATAGGGTTATAAAAGATATCAAAAAGGTCAGCAGAAGTGTAGATAAGGAAAAGAAATCATTAACTTGGAAGACTATTTCGGTAGTTTTCTAACTCCAATGCATATATATGCTAACTATGATTACTTTTATTTATTAACATTTCACATAACTGTAAATTTATAGTGTCATATACAAGACAATAGTCGGGCATGAAGATACTATGTGATGCACTATATGGACCTAATTTTCAGACTTGTGACAAAACATAATCTATATAGTATTGGTCATCATAAGTAAATATTCTCATTACATATATATATATATATATATATATGCAAAAATCAAATCAAACTCTTGAATTATGTCCTTGTAGTTGTTTGACATGACAAATTACTATACAAAAGAAGAGATAGATGACATACGAGAAGAGTGGGCATGTACCTTTGTTAAGGAAGTCAACTTTGAATATGATTGGGATAAAATATGAGTTTTTTAAACCTTGGTGCCATTTATTTCTATATACATGTATTGGGTATGACTTTTTACAATTTTAAATTTGATACGAGTAAATTTGTGGTCCATATGTTATTGATGTGTGTATATGTATATGTGTTAATGAATATAAAGATGAATTAAGACAATCAGAATTGTATTTGGACATGTAATGATAATAAAATTGGAGAATTGATCTTATATGTGTGTTTTCTGAATTGTGTTTGTGAATGATAATGATATTAAGTGTTGAAGAGAATGAAATTGAAGAAAGGAAAAGTATGTGGGTGGATGAATTTTGTGTATGTGATTGTTATTTGTTTTGTTGTGTGCTGATATGTTGTTAAGATGAACATAGGATGGAACTTATAGTTCTCATGAACTGTAAGTTTTGCATCCTACCCCAACAACCACACATCAGGTCTAGGGACATACTATTTAGAAAAAAAGCATAATTGTGGTGTCAGTTGTTACAAAAAAACCAATGTTGTAGGTATTTGTAGTTGATTTCTTTATTAAACTGACTCTATAGACAAGATGTATCGCCAATTTTCTCTTTGAACTGACAAAATAGTTATTCTAAAAATTTGAGCTGGACAACATAGTCGTGCTACCATTTAGCTTGTGACATTGAATCCTAATCTCCAATCGATTCTCATGAGACCTTCAGTTCCTTTAACTCCATAATCTCCACCATGTATGGATGTGATAAGGGCGGTAAGGGTCTTAGCAAAGGTGGTGCCAAGCATCACTGCAAAGTCCTTTATGACAAAATCCAGGGAATCACCAAACCGGGAATCTGACGCCTTGCTAGGAGGGGATGCGTGAAGCGCATCAGTGGACTGATCTACAAGGAGACCCGCAACGTGCTGAAGATCTTCTTGGAGAACGTCATGTATGATGACGTTACCTACACGGAGCACGCCAAGAGGAAGATAGTTGCAACCATGGATGTGGTGTACGTGTTGAAAAGGTAGGGCGGGACCATGTACAACTTTAGTGGTTGATGGAGAAGAGGAACATCATCTACTCAACGGATGCTCTCATGATTGTAGGTGTCACAGGAGGAGAGGAGGAATCGAGGAAGAAAAATAAGCCAAGAACGCTTGGTCACTTCCATCCGTCCACATGTCTCCATTTACCTTTCATTTCATCACTGTCCATGTCCATCTCCATTGTTGCACTGATAATAGGAAGGGTTTTGATCATGGACAGTGATGAAATGAAAGGTAAATGGTTTTGATCACATGTTGTGTTCAACCTTGTAGTTATGCATTCTCATCTATGAAATTAATATATTGTGGAATCTAGGACTTAAAAAATATAGCTTGTGGAATTGATTTTCTTAAAAACATGACACAACATATCTAAAAGGGTTGTGCTGGGTAGCAAGGTTTTTCTACCCGCTGGCTTGTGGCGTTAGTTGTTCTTAAACAACCGACATTGTACATCTGTGATATTATTTATTTTACACAACTGACAACACATCTACCCTTATTAGTTAAAATTTTACCTCATAAGGAAATACAACGTCAATTATGGTCATTTAAATGAAGACACAATTTAACAACAATATCAGTTGCTTGCCTAGAACCAACAATGTAGAGAAATTCCACAACTCTTTCTCTCTCTATTTCATCAGTCAAGTTGTTAATTTTTGTTTACATAGCAACCATATGTCTCTCTATGTCATCAGTTTGATATTTTCTGAAAAATTGACAGAGAATGGTTATAGCTGTTGTTTCTCCCACTTAGGTGTCGGTAAAAAATCAAAGTTACTTGACTATTATAACTGACACTAATGATGGTATCTATACTCGTGGATCATGATTTGTGGAGGTATATAAAATAGGGATTCATAATCCTAAAACCTACATAAAAATCAAGTTGTCTTTAGGTACACATATCATCAACTATACATTTTAAACATTTCACTTGCTTATCACGTCAATCAAACTGAGTTGATTTATATATATTTGAGATCCAACCTCGGCCTCTATCAAATAGTAGGTGCTTTATGGGTGCCAAGGAAATTATACCTCATATGATTTCATAATCTTCCATGTATATTCAATAAGATACCACTGAGAGTACCTTGTCATAGTCCCTAGATTGCTAAAGAAACAATCATTTCCCTCCCTAAACTTCCATAAGCTATGGAATTTTGACTGTTCACATGGAATACATTATATAATTAGGGTTTCATCCATTACTCCAAATATTAAAGTTTTGAGACTATTTTTTAACACAAGCATCATCATTCTTATTCCAAATAAAATGGATATGTTTAAATTATCATTATAATATATGGACAATATAAGAATTAGAGAAAGACTAAGTTGTAAATAATATGAATGTGTAAAAGCGAGAGTCACATATTACATACAAGTAATATCGTTCTCTGATCGAGTGCATTCAATTGATCATGAACATGTGACATCCATTAAAACATCACAGTGCTCACTTGGAACTGCCCCTAGGTCTTATGATCTAGGCCATGTTCCCTTTTGTGCCACAAATACACAATATTCGCCTTAAACAAGGCATCAATCATGGTTCTTGATCCATCCTTCCTATTCAATATTTCATCTAAAGAATAGAAATGATAGTGAAACTTTTATATGTGTAGAGATTTTAATCAATAATCACTTAAATAGATGTCTACCGCATTACAAGGAAAGCTATATGTATTCATCAAAGGATATTACTACATTGTGGATGTGTAAAGAATTATTAACCTCTAAATAAGATAATTGTCTTACATTTCTTTTCCAATAACTTCTAGGAAGTCATTAAGGAAGATTACTGCATTGTAGATCCTTAAATAATTAACCTCAAGCAAATAATGGGCTAACATTTCTTTTACAAGGCCTTCTAAATGACCATATAATGTAGGAAAATATCATTTCTTCAGCACAAGTTACCAAAAAGTGTACAAACATTTAAACCATTATCCACTAATGTTTCTTTGAATTATTCAATCTCATTATGGTTTTTTTATATTCTAAAGTTTCAGTTAAACCTACGCATTAATCCTTGCCATGCACCCATGGTAGCAATCTTACAAAATTGACCTTAAGACATGAACCTACTCGTGTGTGTATATATATATATATATATATATATATATATATATATATATATATATATATATATATATATATATATATATATATATATATATATATATAACCCTTAGAGAAGGTAATCAAATAAGATTACAATTTCTATTATCCATAACTAATTTTGGGTAAGATCAAAGGAAATAATAGGCTAAGGGTTACAAGAATAGGTTCCACTTTTTGAGGGAAGAAACCTAAATACAACTAGTTTCATATGTATCTACTTTCTTTTTAGACCCCCCCATTGGGTGAATTACTCCCTGAATAACCCTTTGTCATAATTTGTAGTCTTTAATTGTATTTTTTCCTTACCATACAAAACCTTAGATCTGTTATTATGTCAATGTTCAAGCATAATGATTATATTCCTTGTCATTTTCATCCTACACTAGGTCAATCTATTTTCAAATCATCCAAAACCATTTTGATCTTTCAAGTATAAAAATAGCATGTAATTTCAGAAAGTGGAAAGAAAACATTCCATTGATCAATTAATTACTTAGCTTTTAAGATAGAAATGTTCAATTAGGATATCAATAGTTCAAATATGAGCTTGCATTTTGGGTTTTCATCTAAAATAATTTTAAAGACTTTAGTATCGTTTCAACATACATATGAATAGAAACTAAGCAAATGTGATATAAAGACTTCATATTTTTAAGGGAACCATAGATTTCATCTCAAACATAATGTTTTTAGCTGGAAACATGATTACATATTAATTTTCAGATAGTTTAAGGCTTAACATGTGTAAATATCAAAGAGGGAGTAGTCCATTCGTCTAGAGAAGAATCTTATATGACGAAGAGCATGACCTCTAGATCCATATATCTTTTAAACAACACAAAAATGTCACCTTGAGTGCATTAGCTACGACTAGGCCAAAGAAGGTATCTTAGAGAAAGAAGAGATATTTCTTCCATGGAACATGGAGAATCCAATTATAGGGGGACCATATGATAGAACCTAGAAGAAAATATGAGAACAATATAAGAAGAGAAGAAACTTACATAGCTTGTATTATATTGGAACTTGTGTAAACATGCAAAGTCACCCACATCAAAGGACTTTACCACCATTTTTAAATTTTTTTACCTCTTGAACAACTCCAAAAATTCCAAAGTAAACTAAAATGGGTTTAGAGGTCACATGTCTTCTATATATGACTGAGTTTAAGAGAAAATGATAAAACAACTATTATTCAGGTCCAATCAGATAAAAAAGTCCTAAATCGACCTCCCTTAGGTTGAATCAACATAGAACCAACGTTGGCCTTTAGATGGCAATCTTCATCCTAGTCATGGTACACATCAATATCCCATTGACCCTTAGATAGGTTGCCTTGGTACACACAAAACACATCCACTGCTCAACAAGTTGAATTTCCATAAAATCGATCCAAACATACATAGGTCACACTCACATAGAGCTATTGAAACATTCTAATATGTAACTGTTAGGCCAATATAATGTGACCAAAAAAATTAGTCCAGATCTAAAGCCATTGATCGATCCACCTGACATGCATCAGTCCAATTAGTCAATGAAAGCACTAAGGTGCATTTTATATGTCTAGAAAAACTATAATTTCACAATCAAAATTGAACATGGATTATTCCCATTCATTAACACATATGTATGCATATTATAAAAAGGTATTTTGGCATTTAAATGATTCCTAATAAATCACTTAATTCATGTAACTAAGGCAAATAAGGTACGCTTGAGGTTAGGAAAAGCTCATTTCATTACATGCATAACCTTGAACTAGGGGTGCATTGTCCCATGTAGTGCAAAGTATAGACCTTCTTCCTCTCAACTTGACCTAGGAAGGAATTGGAGATTTAGAAACTATGAGAGCTTAATATATATTTAAACAATGTAACAACTTTGAATCACCTCCTTTACTCATCACCATAAAATTTCTTCCAAAACGAACCCTGGACTGATCACTTAAACCCATTTTCTTGATCTTCATATCACATGTTTGAGATGGTACAAAAGTAATCAAACACCTCAAATTGAGGTTCTATTAGAATTATAAACTATGAGGATCCTCCATGAAAACTTCCTTATCTCAATATCTACCCATACTACTATGTGAAGATCCTCTAGACACCAACATCACCTATCATTAGAGTACACCTCTTGGACTCAAGAACTTCATGGAAAGTAAATAGACCTTCAACATGAACTAGACATGATTCCTAAACATGCTAATATTCGATCCAGAGCTCTAGGATGATCTTCTCATCAGGTAAAAGGTATTTCATATAACTACTAACTTGGTCTATAGTGGACCAAGGAACAAAGTCAATGTAAACACCCATACTATATAACACAAACATGACTAAAAGAATCAATCCACTCACAAAAATAAGGGGAGTTCCACGAAACTTGGAAACCATAATAATGATATCATTATTGATAAACCAAGAAAGACTAAATCAACTAGGTACTCAATGTTATACATGCAAATAAAGGAACGTCTATATATATTTAATGTCATATATTCACAAACCTAATAAGTTGTCTCTCAGTTTTGTATAGTGGAACTCAAAAATTTGGGGTTCCTAACCATTAGACGTGAAATTTCTTCTTCGTATTCCTATGGATGATTCTCACATGCATCATCTCATTCACAACCATAATAAATAGAGACACATGTTAATGTAAGTTCATTTGGGAAATGGGATAATTATTTACCATGGCTATAGAACATATACCTTTAGAAAAATCATCTTAATCCATAAAGAATTATCATAACTTTTTGAAATATTTATCTTAAGAAAACTCAAACACTACTCACATAAATACTAAGTTCATGTATAAATGTTAATTATTTAATTTTCTTTTATAAAGCCTAAATATCTTACTCTGGTGCCTAGATCTCATTAATATGAAACACGATACTAGAATCTATTAGAAAATGAATATGTGAGTTAACATGAACTCTAGTGCCTAGTTCCAATTGCTTCATTGGAAAATATGTAACTTAGGTTTGATTCTATTTTTTGACCATGATAATATAACTATAACATGAAATAAAGTTCCAATTATAACATAATATTTAAAAGTCATTATAGGGGTTTTTAAAAAATGTCCATATCTCAATTTGATATATTATATGACATATCTAATCATGTACATCATACATGGCTATCATCTTACATAAGAAACTTAAATTAACATGGTGATAATAATTAATTTCTCAAATGGCATAGATTACTTATCAATGTTGACCAAAACTTATTACCATCGCAATTCTTGCCAATTTATATCTCCATGAAAAGGATAATTATTTAAATAATGCCTAAGAATATAACAACCCCATGCTATTTTTCCCTAAGTCCAACTAGGGTTTTGACTTATCATAAGAGTTTATATATTTGTAATTCTAAAGGGATCTTCTTAGTTCTTATTGTAACGTTAGAGGGTTGTATTTACAAATTTCATTGATTGAAATTCATTATAATAATCTTAGTTAGTCACATCATTACCTTTACAAGAAATCCTAGTTGTTTATTTACTTTATGTCTCCTCACTATGTAAATTTTTCTCTATATAAGATCAAGATGTTTAGTGGAAGTAGTCATTACTCTAAGATATTAAACATGTAAATATTTTAAGTAATATATAGTAAAAGTAGTGATCATAATTGTGATGTACCTTCATTATAAACTAGGGTATAATATATACTAATTCATATAAGGTGCATTATAATTGAACTTTTGGATATCAAGATGTTAATATAAGTTTTTTTGATAAAGTCCACCATGTCATATTGATCTAGTGAGTGCTTCTTGTTGACCATCTCCTAAAGGTTGGGCTTGTTCTAAGAAATGAACTATCATTCCTATGCCCATGCATATATGGTGCATGGATCTCCAATGAGTTGTAGCATGCCACATGATGAATCCAATTGAAATCCATGACCTCCTACGACTACATGGAGGCCTTCTCCCACTTGTATTCCTCCTCATGTTCAATGAGGTGGTTGAAAATTAATTTATATAGTTTTGAATATCTGAACGCTTCCTCTCCTCCTCCTTCCACTCTCCCCCATCCACCCTCACTACTCACTTATTGTAATTTATTTCCTTATCTAGCTCCAATTTTTAGGGAAAGATCCCTCCTTTCTCTCATCAACATTGTGATACATGATCACGCTAAATGAGATTACTCAAAACACCAAACATGATCAACTACTAAATAATCACATAGTTAAAAATACAACATAATTAAAAAAAATCCAACAATGTAAACTAACTCTGGAACATTTATATAAAAGTCCGTTTTCCCTTCTCATATTTACATCTGGGTCCAATGGCCTCAGCCACATCCTGTATACAAAAGATATTTCACATGTACATGCCATATTTTACAAGCACTTGCATACTACCAAATTCTCGTGTCGATGCAAGTATATCTTCTAGAAAACACATGTCATACCCAAACATGAGAGTACAAGGACAACATAGGACTCTACTACTAACATCTACATTTTACCAACCTTCTAAATTTATTGATCACCAGGTTGGTTCTCTTTAAAAGCAAAACCTCGACCATGTTGCCCGCGACCACCTAAAAAGACGTGGTAGCCACGGGTGAGACCCACTCCCAGTGAGAGATATAACTCTCTCCAATAGATATTGATTACAACAGATTAACTAATAGTAACTAAACTGAGTAGATAGAATATTAAATAGGCAATTTAAGCAGATAGAATTGTTTAAGCATACAAAGTCATTTAAGCTAATAAGCTTTAACAACAAGTCGAATTACTTAAATTTCATAAGTTTGCATCATTTAAGATCTGTTTAGTATAAAGACAAGATAAGTGATAATCAACCAATGTGAGATGTATTTAACCCTAGCAAGTATACTACACGGCTTGTATTCCATCTTTTATGAATATGCCCTATGGAGTTTGAGTCATACCACTCAAAGTCCAACTGACCACCGCTTGGTCGCAATCAGTTCCATACAAGATATAGGAGTACCAATATCCTATGATCTATTTCCCTCGGTTAGTACAAGTAAACTATAGTGACATATCAGTAAAACTACCAACAATGACTTATAGTCAGGCTGATAACACCTAGTTTGTCCTTGGTACATGCCATGACACTAGTCACTAGGGTATACAACCCTATTATTCAAGCTACAACCTTAGTTGTCCTCTATTTCAATGCACATGACAAGTATCCAAGATATGACCGAAGCCATTCTCAATCAATCTTCAAATTAGGATGTCAAGGATGTACACTCACTTGCACACACACATACTCAACATGTTATGTATGTGACTCCGAGCTTTCCTTACAAATACTCATTTCACCATCCAGCAAGTTCTGACACTGAAGATGGTTTTATGGCATAGGGCACTACATTATTAGGGTTACTCTTGATTAATTACTGTCAATTGGGTGAATTAAGGCTTAATCATACAAATGGACATACAAACCCTAATTCAATTTCTATCAAGAGTATATGTATTGCAACTTTAGAAGATGTACAACATTTGGGGTATAAATCTTTATCACATTATCACATGTTATTATACATGGTAGTGTAATGAACCACATTAACAACATACTATTTTAGGATACCCATTTCTTAATACAAGTTATAGAGTTTCAACCCTTATTAGAACATGAAGAGAATTTCATCTCAATCAAGGCTCAACTTGCACAAAGGTCATTAAGACAATCACATTAATCCATATAAGATCATCATTATCATTTTATGCTTCAAGGAAGCTCATAAGATCATAAAAACATGTATTCCATAGTTTTAACATGGTAAGGCACTATGTTATATAATTAGTACTACATTGAGGTTTCAACATAAGATGAGTGTATCAAATGGTCACATTCATCATTCTAGAGGGATATTATAAACAATCAAAATCATTTAGTCATATTAGAGTTGGTGTAACAAACCATGTTTCATTAAGAGTACACATCCACTTGCTATGGTAATTTATAAACTATATTCATACGAAGGCAAAGGTAAGACCACAAATTAAGGGCTTTGAACCATCAAATTCTCATCACTAGAACCCACATATAATACAATGGGGTTCATTCTAATCGATTGGATATTGAAGCATCCAATCCCATTCAATGGTTTGGGTTCATCATTGAAAATCATCAATTAGGGTATATGTCTAACCATTAGATTAATTACATTAAAAAACCACGTGTTTAGGGATGAATTGAAGCTACATATTAAGCGTTGACTCACCATCAGTTGTAGTGACCTAATTCACCATCAATTTTAATCATTAATTCATCATAGGTTGTTAGATCAGTACTATATTAACTTAATAC
The DNA here is from genome assembly GCA_963693085.1 of Alisma plantago-aquatica. Lineage (NCBI taxonomy): Eukaryota > Viridiplantae > Streptophyta > Magnoliopsida > Alismatales > Alismataceae > Alisma > Alisma plantago-aquatica. The sequence continues at coordinate 823,655,004 of OY856414.1, read as the reverse complement.
CATCGAATATTAAGCTAATGTTAACACCCTAAGTCAGTTTCCTATGGTTCTACTAAAAATACTCAAATATACATATGTCCTAGTTCCTTTATCCAAAATATGCAAACCAATATGTCAAATCGATCAACTCGATGAGACCTACAGATTGGACCTAGTCCAAGACCGTAAATCAAATGTTTGCTCCAAGATTCCTTGAAAATACTAACATTAGTCATGTTTGAGCACATTTATTCACTATTATGATCAATCTAGCATCTTTAATGACTTTTCACTCTCCTAATCATGAAATCAATAATATTTATTCACAATTGATATCATCATGAGGGTACTTAGTGATTGATCATTAAGCTTCTAATTGAGCCAAAACCAAACCTAAAGGGTGAGCATTGGTTGTAACCATCAATTAACACCCTTGGCTACCAACATCGGCTATCATGATAGAAACACCATTGGTTGTTGCATGGTATCACCATTGGTTCATGTGGTTGTGAAGGAAATAGCTTGAAAACCCTAATTTGGACCATCAGTTGTTAGGTACTTAGCACCATCGGTTGTTAGAACAACTTGAACCAATTCATCTTCTACCTTAGGCAATACGTGTGCAAGATTATAGGCTCATCTAGAACTAAAAATAGAACATCTTACACCATAAAAGGCAAAATCACAAGAAAGCTTAGCTTCTTAAGGATTAAATCACCATTTTAGGCAAGTACATGAGCTAACAAGCTTATAGTAAGCAATATAATTACAAAGGGTTATAAAACTCGCCTCTATTTAGAATAACATACTTCTAGCAGCAAGAAACTTACGCAAAGAAAGCAAGAAAACCCAATTTTTAGATCTTAACTCGGCCAAGTAGCACCCTTCTCCACAAGGAAGCAAAATCCTAGAAGAAGAGGCAAGAAAGGTAGATTCTTGAGTTCTAGAGAAAATTCTACCATGAAACAACAACGTTCCACCTCGAGAAAGGTAGGAGGAATAAGAAAAGAGAAATAAATAGAGGAAAGGAGGGGATACTTACTCATTTAGGTGAAGATCACGAAGAAGGAGCTTTAGAAACCCTAAAGGAAGCAAAACAAAATCCTAGGATCTTCCACCAAGAAGATCGCCTTCTTCTTCTACCTTGGATAGATCCTCCATAGTTCAACAAAGAGGGAACATGATTTTTAGTGGAGGGAAGTGATAGAGATCAAATGTTTCATTCAAGATCTTCATGATAGGTATATAAAGCTTGTAGGATAACAAAGAGAAGAAGCATGAGGTGTTGTTCGAGTAAGGGTACAAACCACAAAGTAGTAGCAAAACAATGAAAGTTTATACCAGAAAGAAGGCACTGAGGCATGGAAGATGTACTGTCCTTAAGATTATTTCTATGATTCTTTACGGTGAGCGTTAGTGCACTAGACAAATGTGGTGGCTAATCTCCCAAGATCCAACAGCGGGTGCCAGTGTGAAGCGTGCACATACAATCACACTGTAGTGAGCAAACAGAATTGATTGTTTTCCAGTGAGCAGGAAAGCAGCATAGAGAAAAAGAAGGAAACTAGAGAATTTTTTCTTCTATTTATAAAGAAGACAAGGACATTGTTAAATAACAAAGCAAACGTTTTGTTAATAGATGCATTCGGTTGTACATTGGTGAAAATATGTGTTGCGGTTTGGAACTGCCCAAATGAACATGTACAATTGGATCAGAAGAGCCACAAAATGGTTCAGTGAACCAAGGAGCAAAATCAACCCGGGGCGGCACCCACACATGGTGGCTCGGGAGGCCGGATTTGCACCCTCCATGCGCGCCAGACGCGACATGCGCCGACACACCTGATTAAAGGGTTTTCGAATCGACTCGACTCAAAACCAGTTGGACTATCCCACAATGCGTGTGTGAAGCCCTTATCTATTTATTTTCCACAATTATCCTATGGGCAAGAACCCATATATAAGGAGGAGGGAAGTATCAGATTCCCCCAATGTAGGACTAAATCATTGCCTTTTCTTTTGAAATACAATAAACACAACAATTCCTCTATATTTAAAAAATAAAATATTAAATCTTCAAATAATAGCTCACTAGAAAATCTTAAACAAATGACATGCATAAACTTTAGTAGAACTAAGTTCTTTGAATCAAAGCGAAGATTAGATGTATGTGATCTGCGAAGAATTAGTTTTTGAACCAATTTCCCTTTTTTCTAATCAGAGGTTCATTACTCACATGGCATTCATAAAGTCAATTACCATTCTTACAGATTGGCGTGTTAAGGCCATGCGGCTATCGGAAAAATTTATGAGTACTCTAGAGATATCCCCAAATCTCAATAGGAGCGGCCCCACTCCATACTTACATAGTTGGACTTTCATCAAGTATATATTGAAGTTATATACACCACCACCACTTGCTATGAAATCTATTAAGAACGTAAATTCAACTTAATCACTGCAAATTATTGTTTACATCATAAGAATGAGATACAAAATATTACAATACATTGAGTCATCTAGTGACTTAGTTTTTCCCATTGAACCTCCTTCTCAGGATCACCGTTCAGGAATGTTGGGTATCCATCACTTGGTCTTCTAATACGGGCATAATCCAATTCTCCTCAATGTGTTTCTCACTAGTCTTTAACTTAATGGCTTCATCAGAGGATCAACCAAGTTTAATTCTAACTTTACATAATCCATCGAGATTATGATATCACTAATAAGCTACCTCACAATATTATGACGTAGATGAATATGTCTACTATTCCCATTAAAAACTTTTTTTAGCTCTTGCTTTGGAAACTTGATTATCACAGTGAATAAAAACGGGCGGAGAAGGTTTCTCCCAAATGGGAAGATTCATTAGACATGTCTTCACCATTCGACTTCAATTATAGCCTTTTCTAAGGCGATAAACTTAGATTCGATAGTGGAATGAGCTATACATGTTTGCTTGGTGGATTTCCAAGACACAACACCTCCACCCATGGTGAAGATGTAGCCACTTGTAGATTTCAATTCATCTAAATTAGAAATCCAATTAGCATCACAAAATCCTTCTAGCATAGTTGAAGATCCACAAAAAATCAATCCATGATTAATTGTACATTTTAGGTATCTTAAAACCCTATGTTGAGTATCACAATGATCATTATTAGGATTCTGAGTATACCTACTTGATCTCCCCACTACATATGCTAGAACTGGATGAGTACAATTCATTAAGTTAATCAGGCTTCCAATTTCCTGTGTATATTTGACTTGTTGAACACTAACACTTTTATTTTTCTTAAGATTGCAATTAGAATTAAAAGGTGTGCTAACTGGCTTACAATCCAACATTGAAAATCTTCTAAGGATTTTCTCAACATAATGTTCTTGAGAGAGCATGATGCAATCATCACTTTTAAGAAGTTTAATTCCCAAAATCGCATCTGCTTCTCCCATATCTTTCATGTTAAAATTAGAAACCAAAAAACTTTTGCACTATTTATTATATCAACATTAGTGCTAAATATAAGCATGCCGTCCACATAAAGACATATAATTACACAACCATGGTTATTAACTTTTGGATATATACATTTGTCACTTTCATTTATATGAAAACCATATGATACAATGACTTTATCAAATTTCAGATGACATTGTTTAGGCGCTTGTTTCAAGCCATAGAGAGATTTGATTAGTCTGCATACCATGTGTTCCTTCCCAGGAACAACATATCCTTCTGGTTGATCCATATAAATTTCTTCATCTAAATCTCAATTCAAGAAAGTAGTTTTAACATCCATTTGATGTATAATTAATTTCTTAATAGATGCCAAAGAAATTAAAATGTCGATTGAAGATACTCTAGTTATAAGAGCAAAAGGATCAAAATAGTCAATATTCTTTTGTTGTTTGAATCCCTTGGTAGCTAATCTAGCTTTATATTTATCAACAGTACCATTAGTTTTTGATTTTGTTTTTAATATCCATTTACATCCAATCGGCTTGACACCTGGTGGAAGATCCACTAATTCCCATGTATGATTAGATAATATAGATTCAATGTCACTATTAATTGCGTCCTTCCATAAGGAGGAATCAGATGAATTAATTGCATCATTGTAAGATTGAGGATCATTATCTACAATGAAGGAATAGAAGTCATCACCAAGATTATTTTCCTTCCTCATTCTAGTAGATCTTCTAGGTTTTACATCATCAGGTTCAAAAACATCATTAGTATTGGATGTACTGGGTATGTTCTCTAAAATTTCATTTGAAGTATCATACACTTTTCCTATAGGAGTTTGTATAGGAAAGATATGCTCAAAAAATTGAGCATTTTTAGATTCAACTATAGTATTAGGTTCTACAACATTTTTGCTTCTTCTAAGTACCAAGAATCTATATGCTGCACTATTTTGAGCATAACCTATAAAAACACCATCTAGAGTTCTAGATCCTAATTTTCATTTCTTAGGTTCAGTTAAAAAGACTTTATCTAAACACCCACACACTTTGGGATATTTTAAATTAGGAGGATATCCTTTCCATAATTCATATGGTGTCTTATTTGTCTTCCTGTTAGAAATATGATTTTGAAGAAAAAAAGATGATTAAATCACTTCCCCTACAAGTTGTTGGGTGCTCCTAAATTGATTAAAATAGAATTCATCATCTCCTTTGGAGTTCTATTTTTATGTTATGCAATCACATTTCATTGATGTGAATATGGAGGTGTATATTCATGTATAATACCATGGTTTACACAAAAAATCATTAAAAGGAGAACAATCATATTCACCATCCCTATCTGAGTGAATATGTTTTATTTACTTATTGAGTTGATTCTCTACTTCTATTTTATGTTTAACAAACATTTTCAAAGGCTTCATCCTTTCAATGTAGTAAATATAATTTTGTATATCATTGGAAATCATCTACAAAAATAATATCAAAACGTTTCCCACCTCAAGATTGATTTCCTTTTAAATCTCCAAGATCAGTGTGTACTAAATCTAGTAATTCAGACTTTTTATGTGAAATTTGAGGATGTGGTTTCTTTGTAGATGCAGTTTCATCACATACTTGACATTTATTATTTAAATCAACAACACCATATATATCTTTTAGCAAACCTAAAGATTTCATGTGTTTTACATATATAAAATTAATATGTCAAAGTCTATTGTGCCACATATCGAAAGAGTCAATGATATAAGCAGAAAACGAAATTTCATTAGCATCAAATTTTGGTACATTCAAAAGAAAGAGACCATTTGAACAATACCCCATACCACGGTAGTCCCCAGACTTAGACAGAATGACCTTGTTTGATTCAAAGGACATCTTGACCCCAAAATTAACAAGTTGAGAGACAAAAATCAAATTAACCCTAATGTTTGGAACATACAAAACATCTTTGATCATTCGAATTTTCCTAGAAGTCATCTTGATCATGACATTTCCCTTTCCGGTCAGAAGAAGCACTGGAGTTGCCTATGACAACCCTATGCTTATCCTCTCCTACTTCTGAGTAGGTCACAAAGGAATCTCTATTTCCACTAATGTGGCTACTAGCCCCAGAGTCGATGATCCAATCATGTTGTTAGACTGATCACATGCTGACCATGCTAATGAATGCCACAAACATGTCCTCAGTGACACAGTTGGTTGGTGTTTCCTTAGAATTCTGAACTGCTTGCTTCTTCCTATGTTTGCATTTAGGAGAAGTATGATCGGGTTTGTCATAAACATAGAAAAAAAATTCTTTATCTTAATGTCTTTATTGCCTTTATTTTTATTTTTTATTTCCTTTCCCTTTCTTATTTTTCTAGTTATTTTTAGTTTGTTTAGAAGAATTATTTTTTAACTTCATTGTTAATAAAGTTTGTAGAACAGGATAACTCTTTGTTCAAATCAGATTTTTCTCTAGTACGATTTTGATCTTGAGCTCAGATGTGTATTATTACATCATCCAGTGACATAGTCTTTCTTTTGTGCTTGAAGTTGTTCTTGTAATGTTTCCAAGTACTACACATTTTTTAAATTAACGACCTCACAATGAAAGACTCAGGAAGATAATTTTTTTTCATTTTTTAATTCGTCTAATAAGATCTAAAAATCATGAATTTGGGTAGTTATTTCTTTATCTCCATTCATATGGAAATTTAGGAAATTTGCAATAGTAAATTTCTTGGCAGAAGCCTCTTCTAAAATGTATTTCTTATTTAGGCTTTCCCAAATTTTGGATGTAATTTGAATTGGAAAGTATTCATCAAACAATTGATTAGATAATGTCCTTAGAATAACATGTCGACATATATGATTTTCTTTTTTCCAATCAACAGAATCATTTTCAGATTTGGGTTTAGTTTAAGCAAACCATAAATTAGAAACTTCGAAAGTAGTAATAATTTTTTCTTGCCAATGCCTATAATGTTGTCCATTAAACTGTTCAATTTCTAAGACATCAGGAAGTGGTGTTTCTGAAATAGTAGATACAACGACAATCTAATTGTTCTTTGATGGTGTCACAGGTGTAAAATGGATTTCAAAATCTTCCATATTAGTACCCATCAGTAAATGAATTACTCTTAAGATTGTTGTTCGAGTAAGGGTACAAACTACAAAGTAGCAGTAAAACAATGAAAGATTATACCAGAAAGAAGGCACTTAGGTATGCAAGATGCACTGTAATGACCCCACCTCCCGGTAACCCCCAATTAAGGAAGACCAAAAAGTTAGAGCCGCTATCCCAAAATAGGATCAATGGTTTAACAAATAATAAAAATTAATTAATAAATTCTACCAAAACTAAACATAAAATTGGAATAAAAATTACTTTTCACATACCTTTCAAATATAAGAAACTGGAACTTCTACATTCAGTAGAATTCTAACTATCTAAATCCTCCTTTATGAATTAACTTTAATCTTCACAAGTTCCACTTTATTGGTTGTCCAATTTCAAATAATCCTAAAACACCGACAAACAAAACGTTGGTAAGTATAAATAAATATACTGATATGTGGTGATTACTAAAATATTACATATATATATTCTAACAACATAATCACATCAAATAGTTGTTAATCATGCAAGATTACATTTTTCAATATGACTTCTCAACCGTTTTTACTCATCCTATGGGATACCCTATCTAGGGTTAAGTCCTTGCAAGTGACTTTAAGGCTACCTTCTCCATCCTGAGCTTGGTATCTGGGGTCACCTCTCTGGGTGCCATGTGGTCTTCCCTCTGGGGCTTGACCACCTTGACCTTCCCTCAAGGGCTTGTTCTCATATCTTACATCCAATAATGGTATGTAAGTTCGAGCAAGTCATATATATACTTAAATTGTGATAATCATATTCACTTTAAAGATTGCAAAAAATAAAATCACCCAAGCAGTCTATTTCCATTGCAATCAATAAATCATTGGGAAAATATCGGGAAACTAAAGTGTGTACTCATAATTAACCACATACCTGATTTGGAGATTCCACAATAAATATGCACAGTCCATTCCAATCAGGCAATCCAAATAAGCAAGCAAGCCAATCACATAAAAGGATAGAATCCTGAAAAGCATGTATAACCTATTCACTACATACTCATCAATAATCTACTTAATTGACTTGGAATCATTTTCTAGGGTTTGGGTTTCTTATTATCATCTTCTCATTAAATTCATGTTTTGAAAACCTAATACATACTAGGTGTTTTCATAATTATCAAATCTATTTCATCCTTTCATTATGGCTACTAGGTTCCATTAGATTCAATAATATCATGGATGGTCATGTTCTTTAATCCTAATCTTTATATACATGATTATCCATTTTAGAAACCCTAAATATCATCATCATGACTCTAATAATTCTAAGTTACCATTATGTTCAACAATATCAGCTATTATAGTAAATGAATCATATTTAGCATATTCCATCATCTTATTACACAAATCTAAGGTTTTTATACTCTAATCACAATTTTTCCACATACTGCACTATTTTTGGAATAGGAAGCACAATTAGGTCTCAATTACATTTTATTTGTACTCCTCTCGTTCTCCTGATCATTTTAATATACAATTTTGCTATATTTTGATAACCCCATTATTTTATACAACTTTTCAAAAATAAACAACATAAAACTCAAGATACCTTCATATCAGTGCCAAATGTCGGTTTACCATTGGTCCAGGCCAGCGTCTACCTTAGTACGTCGGATGCAGTTCCCTACCTCAATTTTCCTCTAAACCGATCCAAGGTTGGTTGGTCCACCTTTCTGACTCGGACCGCCTTTCTCTTCCCTCGACGCTGTCGTCTTCATGGCTACGTAGCTGCAGGCCCACACAGGTGCCCGATTCCAGTGTCTGGCTAGGAGTAGCTAACGACACCAAGTGCCAGGGGCTAGGTAATCATTGTCGCCGCTGCCATGGTCTCCTTCTTCAGCAGAGGCGCAACCAACAACTCTGCTATGACAACACTACTTTTTCCCCTACAGGCTGCTTCCTATGGGGACCGGATCAAACAACAGGGTGCCTTCATGGAACTTCAATCATCCTTCGAGCCTGGTTCTCTTCTTCCACCGCACTGCCAGAAGATCTCAGTGGTTGGACTCACCGATTTTTTAGGATAAGGCAGCATCTTCCTCACTGAGGCATTGTGACAGTGCCTCCACTGTGTTGTAGGAAAAATCATCTCCAGAGCCCTACCTCTTAGTTACTAGGTGTCGGCTGCTAGGGCTCCTACCTCGTCATCACAGCCCTATAGCCCTCCTCCACTGTTCCCTCTTCCTACAGGTTCTGTCCTCTACGCTGCTCGGGTTCACAATAAGGTGGCGACAACCCTCCATCATGGACTCCAAGAGGTTTTCGGACAGAGGCCAGACCTGGAGTCCTGCTTATGATCATCGGGAAGACACGGTATCATATCCTAGAGGGGATTACGGAGGAGGTTTATAGATAAAACCCTAGATGAGGAGGTAGACGAGAAAGACAATACAATAGGAGGGGATAGGATATCCAATTTTACCACCCACCTTCTTATATACAATGCTTTTCCAGGGCTTTTCCCAGATCTTGCCTCCTTTCGTTTGTTTTCCAAACCACAACTTTAACACCTTCCAATTCCATTGCACGTATACATGGTCACACATGTATTTCCTTTACCATTAAAGGATTACTCTTTAAAATAATAGGAGAAGGGTACATGTTTTAGGAAGTAATTAATCTCCTTGGGTTTTGCTCTTATAATTCATAAAGTCACGAGAAGCTATTATCCTATTCTTATGAGAACTTTGATTTGTCAAAAAACACATAAAGGAAAGATATATAAATGCATTGCTCTTTATCGGCTAACTCACTTATAAATTCTAGACATTTCTTCATATGCAAGTTATCTCTTAAAAAGACATATTTTATCCGTATTTTCTCTCTCTTACTCTTTTATTCTCTTTATTTGGATTTCTTTTACCATTATAAACCTTGTGGATTCAAAATATCATCCATGATGATTATTCAAACATCTTTCCACATATTTCTCATATATTCATCATTATCTCAAATTTCCCTCTTAAAGATGCATTATTTGATTTCTTCTTTTTCTTTTAATCATATTGGACTCATTAACATATTATGATCCAAAAAATTACATGCATAAAGGAAATATTACAAAGGAAATCCATTCAATACACATAAAACATACAATTCCCATAATCATACATTTATTGGGGAATTTGTATTTTCAACCATATGAATCCAAAAATTAGGGTTGTAACATGCACTATCCTTAAGAGTATTTCTGCGGTTCTTGATGGTGAGCATTAGTGCACTAGATGGCTATGACAACTACTCTCCTAGGATCCAATAGCAGATGCGGGTGTGAAGCGTGCACACACAATCACACTACAACGAGAAAACAAAATTGATTGTTTTCTAGTGAGCAGGAAAGCGACAGAGAGAAAAAGAAGGAAACTGAAGTGTTTTCACTTCTGTTTAGAAAGAAGGTGACGATTTTGCTAAATAACAAAGTAAAAGTCTCGTTAATAGATACGTGTGGTTGTACATTGGTGAAAAGATGTGTTGCGGTTTAGAACCGTCCAAAAGAACAAGTACAACCAGACCGGAAGAGCCACAAAATGGTTCAATGAACCAAGGAGTAAAACTAACCTGAGGCTGCACCCACGTAAAGAGGCTCAGGATGCCAGATTTGCACCCCCCCTGTGCATGGGACACGACATGCGTCGACCTGCCCGATTAAAGTGTTTCTAGATCGGCCCGACCCAAACCCAGTTGGGCTGCCCCACCATGCACATGCGAAGCCCTTATCTATTTATTTTCCTCAATTATACAATGGGAAAGAACCTATATATAAGGAGGAGGGAAGTATCAGATTCCCCCAATATGGGACTAAAGCATTGCCTTTTCTTTTGAAATACAATAAACACAATAAGAGGTGTCTAAGTTGCTCTCTATGTGTCAATGGCTTAAAACTTCCATGGACGAGCAAGCAACAAGTCCACCGACTATATGTTAGGTTAAGGTAGCATCGTTTGATCATGGTTTTGGGTTGATAGATGGTTGAACCATTGGTCAATAATGTCTATAAGTGAACCATTAGTACAAGTGAACCAAACCAACATGAACAATTGACCTTGAGCCTTTATGATGACCTGTGGATGTTCCCCAGTGATCCCTATGGTTGATTGCCATTGGTTGTTTCCTAAACCAGTGGAACCATCATTTGTTAGCCATGAAGGTATCTCATTCATGGGGGGGGGGGGGGTAAACCCTAACTCAACATCGAATGGAATCTCTTCCAAACTATGGTACAACTGAGCACACAATGACTCAACAAGATAAAAAATGATAAGATAACATCTAAGGTACATAATTGAGGTGAAAATTGCAAAGAAAATATTTCAATTGGGTAAATTACATAAAATTTCAAAATGTACATAAAATTGCATAACTTACTCAAACAGTGTCCAAATCGGACCAAATGTGAAACATAAGCTTATCTTATGATTCCAAAGAATATCATCAGGTTAGATTAAGGTCCTAAGAATTATAATAATTAAGCTTGTTAAGCACTTACAGCAAGGTCAGGGGCCTTACATACATATTAATTGTTTTATAGTTCTTTTCATACATTCTGATTTTGGAAAAGACAATCACTGGTTCCTGTTATAAAAGTGAGAGTAAAATTTGTTCTTATGAATGGCATTCCAATTTTCTCCTGTACTCCAAATAATAACACGTCTTCTTCCATTTATTTTGAAATTTGAATGATATTTTAATTTCTAAACAAATTCTACTTATAGCTATTATTCTCTCCGAAGAAAATATATTATATAAGTATTTCCATGAAAAGATAAAATTCAATGAAAATTACTAAGAAAAAATATGTATTATCCATCAACGCACTACTAACTTTTATTCTATTATCCAGACAAACCATAGACCTTCATCATTCCATTATTCACTTATTCGCCATATATATTTTTTTATCCAAATAGGGATCTTAAGTTGTTCATTAGTCATGACACATCCCATTTCATCATATATTTTCCCAATATAATTATATTTTGTCAATTTTATTTTGATATCTTTAGAATTTCAAACTTCATACAATCAAATTTCAATCTTATCACGACGATAACAAAATGATGCACACACGTTTTTAGATTTATTATATTTAGCACACTAATAGGCCTTCTATCACAATACTTGATTATGTCATGTATTTTGTGTTGTCATGATTTTATCACCAAAATTTAGAGAAATATTATATTTAATATTTCTTACTAATAAATTTTTATTGATATTAATTTTGTATATCACAAAAAATACATTATTTTTGCTTGATATTATAGAATGTAATGATATCTTAGTCAATGGATATTTAGTTGGATGAAAGGAAACCTGAAAATGTAGATTGTGTCATCACCTTCTTTAAAAACATTTTGCACTCAAATTTGATCCAAACAAAACATTAAATTGTAAAAAAATTATTATATTTACTAATCAAACCACAATTCAAAAATCTAGTCAATTGGTACTAGTAAATAATGAAAATTTTGATTATGTTTGAGTATTCACTAATATACATTAATTTAATACCTATATTTGTACACATTATGTCTAAAGAACCATAATCATATTTACCAGAATGAAATCCACATATCATAAGTATAATTTTCATATGGACCACTTATGAACAAACTACTTCAATATGTAACACTCCCTTACATAAATAATATAGAACAACTATTATACTAAAATGATCTAAATGATATAATTTGGTATAAATTATAGATGTTGACAAAGCTACTAATGACATGTGATGACCTCAATGTGTATTATATCCTTTTGTGCACCATATGATATTCTTTGGCACAACCTGAAACACTAATATGAATATATTAAAAAATATTATGTATGTGTGACACAACACGAACAATGGTTTGCTTAAGTGATGAGATATATAAGTAAATTGAGTATAAAATTGATGAACCTTCGGGTAATACATAAAAAATATATGTTAAATATATATTTCATAAAAAATTAGGATATTACTTGGTTGGTAACTCAAAATAACTTTTTTCTACAGGTTAATGTGAACCACGAGGTTTACATACAAAACTAGAATAAAATGTAGGTTATGCCTGGACATTTGATAAAAATTATTTTAAAGACCCAATATTTACTATCAAATATTTTGAAAATCATATCAAAAATTATAAATAAATATTTTTACAATTACACTTTATATCAGAGTCACGAAACTTGCATACAGACTGCATATTAAAACAATTAGTCCATTCTAATCATTAATCCACATAGAACACCTCGTGCATGTCTCTTCTATGGCTTCATCATGCCACCCATCAATGAATTGATAGATGAAATTAACCCACACATGGACCCTAAGAAGGAAAACATAGGTCAACACAGCTGGTATTAAATCCAATCATTATGGAATTATGCACCAAATAGGATTTAGATATATGATAAAATTAGGAAGGAACTATTTGATGGATTAATGTCTAACAAGTACGAATTTCAATATCAACTTCAAAATAGAAATTCTCTTACAAGAGCATCAACTAAGAAAGATTACATATCTCAAATATGAAAATTTGCCCAGGGTATTGACAAAGTTGATCAATTCGAAATTATTTAATTTGACAAGTTTTGGAACCTTCTAATAGTATCTTTTCTAGGGCTAAGTACCTTGTATTCTTACACTCTTAGAGAGAACGATACTAGTGCCTTATTATATATTCTAGTTAACTAGAGTCAACACTATAGGAGATCAAGTCCAGTGCTAAAAGTTAATATAATAACATTTCATCAGTTACAAAAATAAGGGAGGTCAACTTTCAAGATATAATAAAGGCTATCACAACTATCAGGAAATCACCACAAATCAAGATTTGTGTGTAGATAAAGAGGGAAAATAATTAAATAATGAAAATAGAAAAACTAGTACCTCAATTATTTTAGACTCCAGGCATTGCATAATAACAAAATGACTCTAACAAGAGATAACTACATATCATAACAATCTTGTTACAAATTGGCTTGGAATCAAATGTTGTTTAATTTGAGTCAATTTGGATTTAGATTCCCATCTATTGTTACTATTCCATATTATTTCCATCATCAGGATTTTTATATTTATAGCCAAGTTTCATACTCAAGTATATGGCCATTTTTATACATTTTTTAGTCCTCAAACATTTTCTCTTTCTCTTATTACAAAATTAATAAGTCAATCAGGTCATGAAATATTATTTATCAAGATACCTTTAGTAGGATTATGTTGGATTTAAGGTCAACATACCTCAATATACACTTGTCATACACTAATACTTATATTTTAATTATTATACATGAACACCAATATGTATCCTATTAAGATAAAGTAGATTCATATTTGGTCCAAATAATCATGTTATCCAATCTGATTTTTTTTCAAAATGTTTATCAAAGTACTTTATCTTATATGTTATTTCTCCTAAAATTCAAATATGGAAAACATAAACAAATATACTTTTTTGTGTCATCAAAATAATAAAAATCGAGGGTTTTAATTTTCAACAAGGATAATAAGTGAGTAAGGTCAAGTTCTTTGCACTAAATTTCATATTTTTTCGTAATATGATGATTTCTTTAATGATCCACCAAATAATCTAGGATATAAACATATACAAAATTAATGATATAAATTTCAAATGTCATTACCTTTTGGGGACCTATAGACTTATGATCCACTTATATATATATATATATATATATATATATATATATATATATATATATATAAGGATTATCTATAATACCCGCGTGGGTAGCCTAATTTTTCATTACTCGCCCATCGAAAGAGTAACTATATGGTACACAAGAGTAACTCTGAGATCAAAAGAGTAACTATATGGTACACAATAGTAACTCTGAGATCAAAAAAGTAACTGCGCAGAAAATATACACTCAATAAATATATGGATAGGTTTTTTGATTTGGGGGGGGGGGGAATGATATTATTTTTGGATGAAATTTTTTGGGGAGCTAGATAAAATGCTCCTCTACAATTGCGAAAAAAATAAAAAAAAATGACAGGAAGGGTGCGCGGGTAGCTACCCACGTGGGTATTAAATAAATCCCCATATATATATATATATATATATATATATATATATATATATATATATATATATATATATATATAGATATATATATATACATATATATACATATATATACATATATATACATACATATATATACATATATATACATACATATATATACATATATAAGGAGCATTATTGCTTGGAGGAAACTTATTTCTGCTAAAGAAGAGGGTGGCCTAAACATCAAACATGCATGTACGCAAAATGAAGCCATGTTATCACGATCAATATGGGATTATGTCACCAACCAGAAGGTGTCGTGGCAAATTGCAATGCATGACAAGTATGCGCATCTAAAGCGCATAGGAAAATCAATATGCTCTAGACTGTGGAAGTTCATCGTAAGAAGGTATGCTGATATGAGACCGTTGACAGGTAGGGTGGACATGGATGGGATGTCTAGAAATGTATGGCATGAGAACTAGGTCCAGGAATCTTTCAAGCCACATATTAAACCACATCTAACTATTCCTACTGATCTCCAGGACATGACGGTGATCTCGATGGCCCAGGATGACAGATGGGATACTGAGTTCTAGAACACTGGTTTCAAGAAGACACAATTAAGATGATTTCCTCAATGTTTCCACCTACTCAATGCCTTGGCAAAGATGGGTGGAGTTTCAAAGCTACTGTTGAAGGTCATTTCTCTTCTAAAGACATTTATACACAATTAATAAAGGACAAAAAGTGCTCAACACAGGGGAAATGGATGAAAGTTTGGAAGCTCAATGCACCACATCGCACCAAAATTTTCCTATGGAAAGCTCTACATAATGGGCACCTTTCAAATGTAGTTTGATATACCAGAGGATATTCCCGCTCACATGTATGTCGAAGATACAATAATGATACCAAATACTTATTACATTTGTTATGGAAATGTCCCCACAACCAGAATGTTTGGATGGAACTTGAAAGGGCTGGAGTCTCCATACATGATTAGAACTCATTCATGCAATGGTTATTTGCTAACTTTAATGAGTCCCAATCCCTACCAAACAAAACCATATGGATAGTGGTGGCAATGGAGAAATTTTGGCTTGAACAAAATGATCTGATCTTCAATAATTCGATCAGGCCAGTGGTGAACACTATCCACGCCATCACTAGGGATGTCAGGTTATATGATACTACCTTTTGGACTACTGGCCTCAACCATAGTAGGCGAATCCTAAAGGATAACCAGAGCGAATCTAAACCTCTAGAGAAGATACTCTCGGTGGATGACTCACTCATAAAAAAACATACAGTTGTAACTATCAACTACGTCATCAGGAGCCACAGTGACATTTGGGAGGGAGGAGCACAAAAAATATGGAGCACAGATGTACTACTAACCAAGATACTGGCGATCTATCATGTGTTGCTATCCATAGGCGATGAGGGTGGCCCATTCTTACTGAGATCAGATAGTCACAATGCCTGCAAATTCATACTCGACCACATCAACTACCAGACCAAATACTTAGGGGTGGTCAAACGCATATCTAGCCTCTTGGGTGCGAAACCCAGCATCAAAACTTCCCATATCAGTAGGCTACTAAATATGGAGTCAGATAGGCTAGCTAGGCATGCGGCTAAGAGCTAGTGTAATACCTTGTACTGGTCAACTTGCCCTAAATTCCTCAAACCACATTATAGGGAGGGAGGAAGGAATGGGAGACCTCAATCTATGATTCATAATGCCTGTTGCGAGGGGTGAGGAAGAATAAATAGCCCAAGGTTTGGTTAAAAAAATATACTTAGTATGATACATGTGTATGTAATGGATTAGATAACCTTTTGTATTGGTAGTATAATTCAATATATTGTTCAAATATCATGTTTATTTGATTACTCTCTAAATTTAGAAATTATGGAAGAAAATGTACACGAGAACACTTATATGTTAGTGATTTATAACTAATTTGGTCCTTGATCAATTGGTGGAATGAGAGGAACCCAAGCCTTCATTGATCTCTTTCAATCACACCAACCATGTGGTTGAATTCTCTGATGTCAATTCTTGGTGACATCAACTAGGTCTACACACACTAAAAGCTTCCCAAATTGATCATGATTGCGATATCTAGGGAATGGTCTCTATCCTTAATGATGGAACTTCTACTTCCTTTGGCTAGGTTAGAGGATTCTCAAGATGTTTCTTCCACTTTCAAAGAAACAACATACCCTAGAGGTATGATATCAATCTTAGGAGAGTTGTTAGGGTTCCATCTAACATCAACAGAATGGTCAATTCTTAGGGATGTTGTACCTATTTGTGTGATGACCTAGGTATTTAGATCATTTTTTGTAATCATGGGGGTTGTATGATGAAAGAGGTGTTTCTAAATTGCAAGCAAGGGTCGAATTATCCTTGTAGGTGTGAATCGACTATCTTCAACAAAGAGAAGATTTATATTTCAACGTCAAAGTATGGGCTCACAGTGATGTTGGGGTCAAGGAGGCTGAATTAGCAGTGGTTGAACCTAGAGGCAGAGGTGGTGTCCAAAGTTGGGTTGCATGTTTTTCCCATCTGATATGGGGGCAGTCTAGGATGCTTGTGGTTCTAGGGTTGCAAGGGATTTGGTAGGTGGCACTGAATACTACTAGGTAGCAAAGATCTTTAAAATTCTTCCAAAATTAATCCCATCATTTAATAGATGTCAGGATGGTGGCAAAGTTTGGTTGTACATGGGAAATACTTAGTGATTGAGTAGAGCTAGAAGAGATTGGTGATTAGGAAGTGGCAGTGAAATTGTAGTTCAGTGGACATTGATGATTGGTCATTGACAAGTTTGTGAGTTACAGGTTAATGGCATTTGACAAAACCCTATGTTGTAGTCCTAATTGCAAGTTTTAGGTGTGCTGAGATGATGAGGATGAAGGAGCTTATAATGCTAATGGTTCTAGGGTTCTAAATGTTGTGAAGAGGAGTGGGGGTCCAGTCTTACAATTTGAAGTGGGTTGGCTGCAGAGAACATCTTTGTTGTTTCTTTAGGAGAGCTAGGTCTGAGGAGTAAGATCGATTTTATTAACTATTAAATGCAATTGACTTGTAATAACTCCATAATTACTTTAAATTTTTATAACTTAGAAATGAAACATCTCCAGTCCCAAGTATTTTTAACTCCATGTGCACATTTGATTAATCAAATTTATAGAAAAAATATTATCACTCCTAATTGTAGTTACTAGATGGATAATTCAATCATTCTAAAAAATAATTAAAATAGTAATATATAATAATCAAGCTTGCATTTTAGTGTGATTCCAAAACCATCAGTCAAAAGAGTAGGTGTATAATTAGAATAATAGTTCCAATAAAAATATTCAAGTACAAGAATATCAAATTCTACTAAATGATGGCAAAGTGATTCAAAGAGGTATATTCGGGGACTAATTTGTAATTTTTTCAATTAAGTGAAATTAACTCATATAGTGTCAAATAACATGATAATTGATGAAGATAACCAAATGATAGTTAGAATAAAGGATCTTCTTGAATGTGAACTCATGATTAGGGAAAATTATCAAATGTACATGAACAAAATTTCATACTCAAAATCAAGTATGTTACATATATGTAGAAACAGTATTGCATGGAGAATAAATATACCTCAAAAAATTTAATATATTGTGGTATTTTTGATTGAAAAGTTACAAATTTATTGATGTAATAGATGTTTAAATTCATAACTTTCCAAGCTATTAACAACAACCAGCTAAATAGAAAATGATATATAGAAAGCTAACCACTGAGGTAGCATTCTCTATGTTATTAATGATAATGAATTGGTTTGAATATTTTGTGCATAACCTTTATAAAGGATTTGTTATTTCTTGTTCTATGAGAAGTAGGTTGATCCTAATGGCATATGGTGACATGTGTCTATCCAAAAATATCCTTGATTTTTTTGTAATTAAGAGTAAAATTGTGCTTAGATGCATTTATGAGTAGTGCGCTACTGCTATCTTATCCACACTCACATTCCCAGCTGATTAATTATTCCTTGATCTATGAGGAGTAGGTTGATCCTAATGACAAATAGTGACATGTTTCTATCCAAAATAATCATGTTTTTTGTTTATAATTGTGAGTACAAGTGTACTTAGATGCACTTAGGAGTACTGCACTTTTTCTCTCTTTGGGAGAAACAAATCTACGCTCACCTTCCCAGCGGATTTGTTGTTCCTTATTTTGTGAGGAGTACTTGATCCTAATGGTAGATAGTGACATGTGTCTATCTAAAATAATCTTGACTTTTTGTTTATAATTGTGAGTACAAGTGTACTAAGAGAATTGAGGAGTAGTGCTCTCCTTCTATGTTTGGAATCCACAAATCCAAACACACCTTCCCATCAGATTTGTTGTTCCTTGTTCTGTAACGAGTAGACTAGTCGTAAAGGCAGACTATTTATATTTTTTTTATAAATTTCATTAAATATTTTTTTAGTTATTTCTTTGAAATTATAATTTTCAATTTTATCAAATTATTCAAATCCAAAAATTCTTATTTTATACATAAGTTGTACGTTCATCATTGTATAGATAAGGTAAATTACCCTACATTTTTTGGAAATGATTCAAAGCATTTTATCCATATGAGTGTTCTATATCAAATATATTACCAAATATTAGAATTTTGAAACCATTTAGGTAATAACATAGTCGTAGAAAGAGTACCGTGTTTGTTGTTCCTAGACTTCAAACGATTTAGCTTTAACCATGTTTATCTCCCCAAATCATTATTTAATAGAGAATCAAAGTAAATTTATCAAGAAATCATGAGATGCTATAGTTCCCACATATGATTTATGAATTTATTCATAAGTAATTGGTTTGGGTCTGTGCTTGTATTTTCTATTTATATATCATTATGTCATTTATAAATCAAATAAATAACATATAAAATATAAAATGCAGTTGGTTGGATCCAACCTATTCTTGAAACAAAAAACTCGCACATACTCACTTTCCAAAAAAAAAATCAACAAACCAAGCACTACACTTAGATTTATTAGTGAAACTTGTCTATCCAAAATAATCTTGGTTTTTTCTTTATAATTGTAATTACAAGTGTACTTATATGCATTTAGGAGTAGCATGTTCCTTCTCTCTTTTTGGAGAAGCAAATCCAAGCTCAACTTTCCAGTGGATTTGTAGTTCCTTGTTATGCAAGGAGTAGGCTGATTCTAATGGAAAATAGTGACATGTGTCTATCCGAAATAATCTTGGATTTTTGTTTATAATTGTGAGTACAAGTGTACTTAGATGCATTTAGGAGTATCTTGCTCTTGCTCTCTTTAGGAACAACAAATCCACACTCATCATTCCAATATATTTGCTCTTTTTTATTCAATGAGTAGGTTGATCCTAAGGCATATAATGACACATGTCTATCCAAAATAATCTTTTTTTTTTGTAACTGTGAGTACAAGTGTACTCAGATGCATGTAGGGGTAGCGTGCTCTGCTCTCTTTGGGAGTAACAAATTCACCCTCACCTTCTTAACAGATTTGATTTTATTTGTTCAATGAGAAGTAGGCTGATCCTAAAAGAAGATAATGACACATGTCTATCTAAAATAATCCTATTTCTTGTTTATAATTGTGAGTACAAGTGTACTTAGATGCATTTAGGAGTAGTGTGTTCAATATCTCTTTGGGAAAAGAAAATCTCCTCTCACCTTCCTAGCAGATATGATGTTCTTTTTTTGTGAGGAGTTGGATGATCTTAATGATAGATAGTCACATGTGTCTATCTGAAGTAATCTTGGTTTTTTGTTTATAATTACGAGTACTCGTATATTTAGAGGGTTCAGCTTCCTTGTTCCCTCTTCACTATTATGGCCATATCAACCGTCAAATCAATACCTCACACCAATTAAATCTGTTAGGATTCAGATTTCTTAAACTCGAACAAGAGCTTACGGGCCACATGGAGTTTCTAAACAATGACTAAAAATATATATATTTAGTAATAATAAGATTTGTTGTGATGACTCGATTAATTAAGCTTTTGAAACGAGTCATTGTTGTCATTTTCTTGTCTTTATAAAAAGTGGATGTCTAGTTGACATTAATTCCAAAGTATTGGGGATGTTGTACCGATACGGTCCCAGGTGTGACAAAAACTTATTACAGAAGCATTACCGAAAAGCATATAAATCCAAATAAGAAACACCAAATTTAACATGGAAAACTCTCCCTAAGACAAGGAGAGAAAAATTACAGTTCCATACCGGCTAATAAGTACTATGTAATTAACATTACGACTCACACTACCCAGATTTAATTACCCCTAAATCTAGGTATCTCTCCCCACATGAGAATAAAGATGAGGAAGAAGAGAATCACACCCAGTGTTTATAAAAACTCCCTCTTCACTTGATCGCCTCAGGAGGCTGCTGTCATTGATGGGGACTTCTTGATGCCATTGTGGCTGATGATTGGGTCAGACCGTTGTCCCTATGATAACACTGTGTCTGTAACTACCAACCATTACTTTTCTTCAAGGCAAAGTAGTTGACCCTCTCTTATCAACTAAGAGAGATACTCTATCAGTGCAGCCGATGTGTCACCGACTATCATCTACTATTTTGCTTCAAGGCAAAGTCCCTAACAACCTCTCTTATTCAACCAAGAGAGCTCCTCCAATTATTCTTGTTCTCTAGTACCCTCTACCACAGAAGTCACCAATAAGCAACTGAAGGGATCACACCACTACTGGTGGGATGATCTCAATGGCCTCCCCCAGAGCCTGTATTTATGGGCCTCCATGCATGTGGTTGCAAGTAGAAATCCTTATCCAAGTCCTACTACAACTCCATGTTGCACATAGGGAACCATCTTCCTTCCCTCTTAGATTTGACTCCTATTAGGTTGGTAACACAAGGCAACTCCTACTCAAATCCAAATCCAATTAGGCATGGGGAGGATCCTTTTTCTATTCCCAACAATCTCCTCCTCTAACCCATGAGGGAGATGTTGTCTTCAGCAATCATATGGAGTAGCTTGTAGACCTCATCACCACCTGTAGTGGATCCACTCTCCTCAAACATGTCAGCATCATGTCGTTTTCACCCATCTTATTGAAGTCACATCCTGACTTCACTTTGTTCCCATGAAATTGAGAAGAAGTATCCGAGAAGTGCCTCTTCTCTCTCCATGCACATACTTGGAACTTTGTTGGATCCCCCTGACAGGTATGTTGAGCCATTCTGGATGAAAACCTTGTTTCTGACCTTCTATATCGAGGCTTAAAAATGCTCTGACAATGCTCCACATGTCCATGTAGCTCCTCATTAGAAGCTTGATCCTTTATACTATTATATCTCTTCATCATATAGTCCCACTTGGAGTTTAGTGCTCTTCATCCCTTGGGAAGTGCCACAAGCTCATAGGTATCATTATTTTGTAAAGAAAATATCTCCTCCTGCATTACCTGATGTCATTGTGCTTTATCTCTATGAGTTTGTGCCTCATGATAAGTCTCCAGATCCTCCTGATCAGTAAGAAGAATATATTGAGATGCCAGATATCTAGATGAAGGATGACAAACTCTGTTAGACATCCTCAACTACTGCTCTGAGAACTCTGCCTAGTGATGATCTTGATCCCCCTACC
This sequence comes from Alisma plantago-aquatica, assembly GCA_963693085.1. Taxonomy (NCBI): domain Eukaryota; kingdom Viridiplantae; phylum Streptophyta; class Magnoliopsida; order Alismatales; family Alismataceae; genus Alisma; species Alisma plantago-aquatica. The sequence goes on along the minus strand of OY856414.1, from coordinate 823,632,712 downwards.
CTGAATTCTCTAACTGTGAAACTGAATGATTCAATTGCACGTCTAAAACATGAACACTCGATGTGCTCTCACTCTACTACTCAAGGTGATCTTGCTGCTCTTCTTCATCATTTAAAGACTGCACCTATGAAGAAGCTGAAGCATCCTCATACTCATCATAAGAAGAACTATCACCTGATCATGTAGTCTCTACATCATCACTCTCAGGCTCCGTAATTATTTGACTCTCACAGAAAGTCACATCTCTGTGTCTGCTAATGGTCCTTTTTACATGATCCCATAACCTGTAGACAAATTGATGATCTCCATAGCCAAGAAAGATACATGGCACCGCTTTATCATCCATATTTTGCCTCTTTTACTTTGTAACATGTGCATAAGCCTTGCACGCAAATACTCATAGATGAGCATAGGATGCATCCTTTCCTATACATACCTTCTCAAGTATATCAAACCCCAAAGGAACTGATGGAAATCGATTAATCAAATAGTAGGAAGTATGTACTGTCTCTCCCCAGAATGTCTTTGGCAACTTTGCAGTCTTCAACATGTATCTAACTTTCTCCAATATGGTACGGTTCATCCTCTCAGTTGTACTATTGTGTTGTGGTGTGTTGGGCTTTATCCTTTCATGTTGCATTCTGTGTTGTGCACAGTAATTTTTGGACTCTCTGGAGGTGTACTCTCCTCCATTGTCTATACAGAGACACTTCAACTTTTTCTCTATCTCCCGCTCCACCATGGCATGGAATTTCTGAAAACAATGAAAGACGTGATCCTTGATCTTCAGCAAGTAGGCCCACACCTTCCTAGGTGCATCATATATGAATGTGATAAAATACCTATTACCACCCAGCGAAGCTACCTCAAATGGATCGGAGACATCCGAATGAATCAACTGTAGAGCATCTCGCTTCACCTTCGATCTTGTCTGAAAGAAACTCACCGATGCTTTCCTCTCTGACATGCATCACATGAACTGAGACCAATACCCTTGCCATAAGGAATCAATATATACTTTGATAAAAGCTTCAAGAATTTATCACTCATGTGTCCTAGCCATCTGAACCATTGATCTGTCTGATAATCCTCAACTGCATATATATGACTACCTTTGAGCACCTTAAGCTAGGTCTCGTACAATGTGTGACACAATTTACCTCATATAATAACCAAAGAACCCTTTGTGATCTTGTATTTTCCACCACTAAAATCCATATGACAACCTTCTCTATCAAAGAATGAACCAGATATAAAACTCAATCACAAATATGGAATGTGACGAACATCCTTCAGTGTGAGCATGCAACCAACACTTGTTTGAACACAAATGTCTCCAATCCCGATAATTCTAGAGAAGTGGAATTTCCCATGTTCACTTTCCTAAAATCTCCCCTCCTATATGGAGTGAAGACTTCCTTACTCAGTGAAGCATGATAAGAAGCTGTAGTATCCACCACCCACTCAGACACATCATCCTTAGCATGAAAACACTACTCTTGGACTGTTAAGACCACATCGTCTAATCGTCCCTGTCATTTGAGATTGTTTTGTAGTATTCTTGTCATCATCTTGCTTTTCTTTGGCTTTAGACCCATGTTTCTTTTTTCAAACCTTTCAATCCCTTTTGAAATGACCTAGCTTGCCGGAATGGAATCACCCTCTACTACTCTTCGACTTGGATCTACCACAAGACTTCTCACAGTTCTGGGACTCATCACAGCTCTTAGATCTATCATAGTCTCTCTCTCTATCAACACCTCTGCTCTTTGTGAAGTGCACCTCTGATCTGCTGTCGCCTGAAGCTCATTGCCAAGTCTGTTCATTCAGAAAACTACTCTTCACCTAGTCAAGTGTCAACTTGCCTACCTATGCAGAATTGTTGACTGTGACTACGAGAATCTCCCAATTGTCAGGTAATGATCCCAGAAGAAGTAGAGCCTAGAGTTCATCATCAAAAACCATTTTCATAAACCTCAGTTGATTTACAAGTCTTTGGAATTCAGTCATATGCTTGACGATGCTTGTACCGTCCCAGTACTTGAGGCTCACAAACTTTCTAATCAAGAAATTTTTATTTGTGGAATTCTTCTGCTCATATAGCTTCTTGAGCTTCTCTCACAGATCTTTGGCATTGGTCTCTTTTGAGACGTGATGGAATATGAAAATTTTGAGCCACTTTTGAACTGTTTCAACAGTCTTCCTATTTAATTTCTTCCAGTCCACATCAGATGTACTCTCGGGCTTTTTTCCCTCTATCAGATTGTATAGATCTTTTCAATAGAGAATATCCTCCATCTTGGGTTTCCAAATCTGCCAATTTGTGGTTGTCAACTTTATCATCATCTCATCTTCATTCTTTCCCATTTGGACCAGTATCTGCAACCTCGCTCTTATACCAGTTGTTGGGGATCTTGTACCGATACGGTCCCAGATGTGACGAAAATTATTGCGGAAGCGTTACCGTAAAACATATAAACCCAAAGAAGAAACACCAAATTTAACGTGAAAAACTCTCCCCAAGACAAGTAGAGAAAAACCACAGCACAATACCGGCCAACAAGTACTATATAATTAAGATTGCAACTCACAATGTCTGGATTTAATTACCCCTAAATCCAGATAGCCCTCTCCACACGAGAAAAAAGATGAGAAAGAAGAGAATAACACCCAGTGTGTACAAAACCTCCCTCTTTACTTGATCTCCTCACAAGGCCGCTGTGATTGCTGGGGACTACTTGATGCCACTGTGACCGATGATTGGGTCGGATCGTTGCCTCTATGGCAACACTACGTCTGTAACAGCCAACCGCTACTTTACTTCAAGACAAATTCGTTGACCCTCTCTTATCAACTGAGAGAGTTGCTCTGTCATTGTAGTCAATGTGTCACGAATTGTCAGCCGCTACTTTGCTTCAAGGTAAAGTCATTGACCCTCTCTTATTTAACCAAGAGAGTTTCTCCAATTATTCTTGTTCTCTTACACCCTCTACCACAGAAGACACCAATTAACAACTGGAGGGATCACATCTCTACCGGTGGGACGATCTCAATGGCCTCCCTCAGAGCATCTATTTATAGGCATCCGTACATGTGGTTGTAAGTAAGAATCATTGTCCAAGTCTTACTCCAACTCCATGTTGCACATATGGAACCATCTTCCTTTCCTTTTAGATTTGACTCCTATTACGATTGGTACCACAAGCCAACTCCTACTCAAGTCTAAATCCAATTAGGCATAAGCCGGATCTTTTTCCTATTGCCAACACAAAGATCGTCCAAATTTGTTGGCATTTTCGTTTGTGCCAGGGAGATAGCTGAAAGAAGAGGTTTGCAATGAAGATCCATTTTGGGTCTCAAAAATGGTGTCCACCTAGCATAATTCTTGAGAGAAAGGGAATTTATATATGAAGATTACATATAAAGACAAAAGTACGTATCATCTATTAAATGAACACAACAGTTCCTGGTAATCTTAACAGGATAAAAGACGATAAACGAAAGTCACTCATCATAAAAGAGAGCGTGGATTTGCCGATCGCAAAAAAAGGAGAAGCACGCTACTCCTAAATGCATCTAAATACACTTGTACCTATAATTATAAATAAAATACAAAGATTATTTCAGATAGACACATGTCACAATCTATCACTAAAATCAGCCTATTCCTCATAGAACAAGGAATAAAATATCTGCTGGGAAGGTGAGCGTATATTTGCTGCTCTCGAAAAGCGTAGGAATACACTACTCCTAAGTGCATCTAAGTACACTTGTACTCGCAATTATAAACATAAATCCAAGATTATTTCGGTTAGAAACACGTCACTATATCTCATTAAGATTAGCCTACTCCTCACAGAATAAACAATAACAAATCCACTGGGAAGGTGAGCATGGATTTTCTGCTCTCAAAGAGAGTAGGAATATACTACGCATCTTAGTATACTTGTACTCAATATTACAAAGAAAAGGTGGGATTATTTTAGATAGACACATGTCACTATCTGCCATTCGGATCAGCCTACTCCTCACAGAATACGTAACAACAAATCCGCTAGGAAGGTGACCATGGATTTGCTGCTCCCAAAGAGAGCAGGAACATGCTACTAAATGCATCTAAATACCGGACCAAATTTACTATATGGGGTTCCTGTGATGGATATTGTGACGAGCAGATCTTGTCCGTGTGTTCCTCCAGTGTTGATGTTTTACTTCATTCCACTTTGAAGAATGTATGGTATGATATGGCCACAACAACGAAGAGGGAACATGTAAGCTGAACCCACTGTGGATGTCTTATAACTGATGTAATATTTTAGTATAGGAGATCACCACATGTGGAAAGTGTATGCATCGTATAAAGATAACATATTAGAACGACAATGGGTCTCGGACTCCTGTTGGAGGGACACAGTATAGACAGCCATTGTTGTTCGATTAGCTTATCAAACTTGTAGAAGTCATATGAAGAAACCGACGTTATGAAATGGCAAAACATTTGCTGATGGCTCGCAAGAACATGCAACAGCTTGAGAAATGCAACGGCTTGGGATGTGCTAATGACGTTTTAAAGGTGATGAAGTGCTTGTACCCAGTAACAGTTGGAGGATGGTAGATGATATCTTGTGTTCTAAACAACTTTAACAATAGTTGTAGCATCTGGTTTTGACCGTAAAGAAGGTATAAAAGTTAGGCAAAAAAACCTAAATAGCACATTTCCCATTTTTTATTCCCTAAATGACACGTTCTTGAACTAATTGTCCAAAATGACACATTTGCAGGTCAATGCGTCTTCTGCTGGGACGCATTGCTCTCTCGGGAGGCAATGTGTCCCCAGTTGGGACACATTGCCCCCACAGCAGGGCAATGCGTCCCGAAGCCGGACGTATTACTTTTTTATTTTATTTTTATTTTTTTTAATTATGATACCATGTATACGATGTATATTATATATACATATATATGTTAAATTGCTAAATTAATATAATCTAAATTAACTTATATACAGTTAGCCATATATTTAAAATAATATCTGAAGATAATAAAATAATAACAGAATATTATATTTATCAAAACATAATTTTTATAAATGTAGATAAAATATTCAAAATTAATAGATATAATACTAAAATTATATAATAAAGTGTAAAATTATAAAAATAAAAAAAATATATACATGTATTTATTTGTAAACTTAGAAGAAAAAAACTAATATAGCAATAAAAATAAGAAAATACTAATATCACAAATAAGAAAATAAGAAAATACTAATATAGCAAAATAATATATATATGTATATATATGTGTGTATATATATATATATATATATATATATATATATATATATACATATATATGTATATATATGTATATATATATGTAATATATATATATACATATATATATACATATATATGTATATATATTATTTTTCTATATTAGTATTTTCTTATTTTTCTTATTTTTGATATTAGTATTTTCTTATTTTTATTGCTATATTAGTTTTTTTCTTCTAAGTTTACAAATAAATACATGTATATATTTTTTTTATATAATTTTACACTTTATTATATAATTTTAGTATTATATCTATTAATTTTGAATATTTTTATCTACATTTATAAATATTATGTTTTGATAAATATAATATTCTGTTATTATTTTATTATCTTCAGATATTATTTTAAATATATGGCTAATTTTATATAAGTTAATTTAGATTATATTAATTTAGCAATTTAACATGTACATATAATATACATGGTATCATAATTTAAAAAAAAAATTAAAAAAGCAATACGTCCGGCTTCGGGACGCATTGCCTCCCGAGAGAGCAATGCGTCCTAGCAGGGGACGCATTGGTCTGCAAATGTACCATTTTGAACAATAAGTTCAAGAACGTGCCATTTAGGGAATAAAAAATGAGAAATGTGCCATTTAGGTTTTTTTGCCTAAAAGTTATGTGGGAAAAAAAACATTGTCTTTTATTATCCTTGGTGGCAACTTGGATAACGTAATTTTTTGTCTCTCTTCTAGTTTTTCTTCTTGTATATATGGATCAGGTAATTAATAGAATGGTTTAGTATAAATATAGTAAATGTTTTCATATACATATTAGATTTACTTTAAAATCTATAATGTCCATCAATTTCTGCAAATCAAATGTCATAATACCCCGTTATAATGATATAATTATGTGTTTTTCAGTTCAGTTTCATAATATGCTTAGTTGATTTTAATAGTGCTATGTGGTATACTAGAGGTTCGTTATCAATTTAATGTCTCGTTTGTTCTATCGTGATTTCATCTTGGATTGGTGAACATGTATTTCAAAATGATTTGTATCCATTGTCTTGATTGCGTCATGTCTTATACATATCATATACCATATTTTTCATGATAATATTTATAGGGACCTCGTTCTTGATTAGCCTGAATGTCAACCATTAGAGAGAAATCCTAAACCTTATCCCCGATTATGAAACAAAACAATATATTCTCAACAAAGATAATTCAAACAATACATAAATATGTGATAAAATTTTTTCTTTTTATTTCTCATAAAACCTTCTAAAACAATGTCACATCACGGAAATCATATTCCGATATCACAAATCATATTCAACTCTTTCAAATCTTACTATTCACATGCAGTTAAGTCTACATCATTTACATGTACATGAAACAACAAACTCAGTATACTACCCATACAGGGAAAGAGAGTGTACAAGGTCAATTTAATCTATCTAGATTATTCTATTTATATCTTCTTGATCATGATATTTCTGTTGGATAGTATTATACCTAAAATCATTTGAAACAATCTCATGAGACTCATATAGAGCCCCAGTAAGTGGATACCTCTCACTCAAGTTAGGTGCATGCATCTACATCAGGTTAAGTATAATGAGCTTAAAAAAAACATGCACATATTGAAAAGTCTAGCAGATAGTTCTAACATCTAGTAAAATCTATTTTATAATGGAAATTTAATCAAATAGATACGGTAATCACTTCATCAAATAACTTTGAAAACATCTACTAGAGCATGTCTATGAATAAATTGGTAGATACTTCTTAGTTCAGATTAACTGTAAGACCCCTAACCTAGCTTTATGCTTGATTATGTTTACTTTGTATAATGAGATGCTTATACCTTAATTTAATCTCTTGAGGTACTCTAATAACACGTGACATGCTTATATTTTCAATTGGGCCCATTTTGATTGATGTTTGATCTAACTTGACTATACTGGTGCTTGTTTGGACAAGATTGCAATTTACCCATGAATGAGGGTTAACTTGTAAATTTCCACATGTTGAAAATGTTTCTTGTACTTTAGCGTAATGATAGAGATGATGACATTGTGGGGTCCCTTGTTAGAACAATGGTTGATGATGTGACATCATATGGTGATATTTGGATTTCTAGGGTTTGCCTTGTTGATGTGGTGACACTACTTGGGTTTGAGTGTTGCGACCACTACCTCACTTTTGGATCAGTGTAGCGACCAAAACACATACCCAAGGTGATGTTGTTTCGAACTTAGTTACCTAGAGGTGGTTTGGTCGAGATGGGTTGTCCTCTAGTGAAGTGTATCAACCATTTGTATATGGTGACCTAGTGTCTTGGTCGCTGCAAGTACATAGGAATGTGTTTTGTCCGAAACAAGGTGGTAGCCGACCTAGATGGTCACTACACTTTTTTGGATAAACATCAATTTTCAAGACATACATATTAGTGGATTTATGGTTGTTTCTTTGGACAGAATGTGTCCTTTTAACACTCATGTGTTGACACCTCATAAACACTAACTTCCCTCCTACCTTGTGTATATTATCCCTCCTCTTCACTTGCAAGCATCTTTTTCTTCCCTATATTCCTCCTTCTCTCTTGTGACTGATCTTGGAGCCTTGGGAGCAAATAAGGTATGATCTTGAATCTTGTGTGGCCGATCAACCTTGCATGTGGACGATCTTGTGCTTGTTCAACATTTTGGTGTTGATTCTTGGTGGTTCTTCTCTTAGTAAGTGATCTTCTTCTCTTGATCATGTTTACCCTTTTTGAAAACCCTATCATAGTCTTCCTCCTTCTCACCCATGAGGATATGGATTATCCATGGTGGTTTTATTTGAAGATCTTCTCTTTTCACAAGGGTTGGAGACTATTTCTTGACATGGTGGTACCCGAGTGAGAGGAAGACTTCTTCTTTCTCTCTTGAATTAACCTAGGGCTTGAGATTTTCCTTTCCCTGAGCTTTTTTGTGATCATGGTGTTCTTTTCTTTGGAGGTAGTCTTTTGGCCATGGAGTTGCATTTGGTTGGAATCTCTTCTCTCTCTTAGAACTTGTGATCTTCAAAAAAATCAAAGGTGGGTCATATAACTTTTCTCCAATCTATTATTCACATCTTAAACCTAATTATATGTTTATGTTTTAAATCGTAAAAATGTGTTTCTTATTATGATAGAAGAAGCGATACTATTTTAGGATTTAAATTTTGTAGTATTCTCGGGAATATTACTCTTTCTTGTAAACCTTAAATCCTTGTACCTGATTTTTGTGGTGATTGAAGAATTGATGTATTTCCTTGGATCGTTATCCATAGAACTATGTTACTTGGTGTATGGTTTGTTCATCTTGAATAATAGGAAATTTTGGGTCTATTTATATACATAATAAATTTGGTTTTCCGTCTCTAAACATAGTTCTTTTGGTAATCTTCTATGACCCACGTTTTAGAGTTTGATGAACACTTTTGTATGGAGAGTTCTTCTTGTTGATTCTTGGTATTCCTGATGTTGATTATCTATTTTGACCATGTTTGGACCTATTGTGTATTTGAGTACATGGCTGGCTTGGGGTCGCAACACCCCTTGGACTTCCTCTTCAGTCGACACCCTAGTGGGTGGCTGTTGTGACCGCAACAACCCTAACCTAAGGGGGGTGGTCGTTACACATCATGTTGGTTGCAATGCAGTGTTGCTGCTTGGGAACTTACCTTGTTGGTTAACATTACAATTAAGACAATGAAGTGAATAAGTCGATACACATGAGTCTCTTGAACTGATATACTTAACTTAGAGGTTGCAGTAGATACTAACTTATATAGGTTAGTATACTAGTTATAAATGTCGCAACACATCAAGGATGGATGGTTAACACATCTTGGTGTAGTAGTGGGCACAAAGCCTCATTCGGGCGTCACCTTGTGTTACGATCGCAGCGCAACATTGGTGGTGGCAGTCCCATATATGTTATGGTTGTAATACCTTGTTAGTAGTCAAGGTCGACACACACATACATGCACATGGTCACTACATAGGGAAGGTCACTAGATATATACTACTCCATTGACCACAACACATGACTAATGGTCTACAAATGATGTTGTGATTATGAAAACTTAGTCATAAATAGTAGTGCTTAACCCTAATGCTCTTCAAACATGTGGGAGGTGATGCAATTAGGTTTTAGTGTTTGAATACTATTATGATAACTCTAACCCTAATGGTTTATGGTTGTAACATCTAAAGGTCGACACACATGCATTGTTTGATGATTGTGTTTCGGTCGAGACACTTATTTTTCATAATTGGTCGAGACCTATGTATGGGTGATGGGTCAAGAAACATGATTGGCTAGGAGAGTTGTGACACATCGTCGACACACAAACATGATTTCTACATATGCATGACTTAGTGTGACGGTTGTTCATGTACATGTAAATGATGAATGATAAGCAGCTTTGTTGATATAACAGTATAATCATGTTTAAGTAATGATGGTCAAACCTAATCAGTTCCAAGAAAGTGTGAGATGACATAACTAAGGTGTAGTGATTAAATCATGAAATGAGATCTTAATCAATTATATCTGTGAAACTCTAACACTAATATTAGGGCATGCCAAGCCAGTTGAGCATGTTTGTATAAATAGCATGTGATTTCAATTTCTCTCTCCTACTTATATGATTCTACCTTGCAGGTTAACTGAGCATCATAGTTTGTGAATTCTAGGATGATGCTTATATAATATAGGGTAATTCCTATGAGCCTTGATGAGGTGTAATGAAATTATAGTGATGTGAATGTGTACACTTAGTCATAATATATGGTGCTTGACCTTAATACACTCCAACATGTGGGAGTTGATGAAACTAAGGTTTGGTGAATGATTAAATCATTAGAACTCAAATCAATTATGCTTGAACCCTAACCCTAATTTTGGGATATGTAGAGTAATTGCTCTCTCCACCTAGAATGACCACCGTGTTATTACATTTTCTCTCTCTTATTTGTACATTCCTAAACATGCATGTGAATTGAATATCATAGCTAGTTATTTCTATGGTGTATATGTATTATGACACATGTGATGCTTATGTACCTATTGAGGCCGTATGAGATGTGGATGAGGTACAAGATGATGTTATTGGTCTTATGTCCAAGATAAGGCTTAATGCCTAATATAAGGTGGTATCCTCGTATGATATGATGAGGGATTGATATCCCATAGCAATGTGAGCCATGTTTGGCAGTGATAATATGTGACGATGTTGGTAGCCTTTATTAAGGAAGTGTGACAGTGACATCAAGTGATAGTGTGACAAGTTTATACTTTATACATTTTTTATCTTTTGAAGTTATATCATGTCCTTATCTTTGTAGAGTTTGTTTAGGGTTTGTATGTTGTAACTTGATTGATGCCAAAAGATACTCAAATGGCTAGATAATCAAGTGAAACCCTAATTATGTAGTTGCCTTGTACCATAGATACATATTTAGCTTTAGTATCTTGTTGGATGGTGAAACGAGCAACTCCTATGGGAAATTCAAAGAGCATATTTTTGAACATGCAGGGTGAAAGTTGAATTATCTCCTTGTATCCTTAAATTGTTTATTATGGAGGATGAATTTGGTCATACCTCGATGTTTGTGATGGCAACAATATAATTGTAAGATGTATCTTTTAGAATGGCCATGTCTGAGCCAGTTCTCTAGCATCGTGCCATGTACCAAGGTGGGCTAGTTGGTTTATAGGACCATATCCTTGACTATGAGTTGCTATATTTACATGACTATATCTTTGACTATAAGTTATTACCTTTGTAGTTTGACTATATGTCACTATGTTGCAGACTCAAATTGACCGAGTAGTGCAGGTCAAGATCATGGAGTTTGGCTCTTCCATAGACTTTTATGGTACTAATTTTGACTTAGTAGTGGTTAGTTGGATTTGAGTGGTACGCCTCAAATCCTAAGGGCATATTGATAAAAGATGTAATACAATTGTGTAGTATAATTGATTAGGATTAAATACGTTCCACATCGGTTGACCCTTTATCTTAATTCTTTCATGGTTTATTTTATTTCAAATATACATGTTCTTCATATTCCTTATAAAAGCATGCAATATTCTACTGTTCATTTGTTGATACATGAACTTCTTAAACAATGTTAATTGCCTTGTTTACATCAATTAAATGAATCTTCTTATCTTGATAATAGTGCTATTTTCTTGCTTTAGCTTATCTGTACATATGATAGATGTTGCCAGATATTTATATATCTTGCTGGGACATTGGTTTCAGCCTGTTCGTTGCACATCTTTTAGGTGGTTGTGCATGCCAAAATAAAGACCGTGTGGTTGAGATTGACATCGAGAGAAGTTGTATCTGTTGGCTTATGGATATGCCACTAGTGTTTAGTGATAGAGTCCTATGTGTCGTCCCAAATACACTCAGGTCCTTGGGGGTGTTTTATAGATGTTGTAAATCAGTTTGAGATTTAGGTTGTATGCCTTGGGCGTACATAAATTATTTGTATACATGAATAAGCGATTATATGTAACAAGTTATGGCTGGTCATTCAGTGAACAATGATATGTAATACCTTTTGGTATGAATGAAATACAAGCGGCACACGTCTTATGGATTCATATATGATGTTTTCATCTTGATTTTTATTTATGAGATCAGTTTTAATTTACCCTATTTTTTGATAATGTAGTTATTAGTGATAATTTTGTGCTTTGTTTTGAGTAATCTCACTTTGTGTGGCAATGGGTGTCACATTAACAATCCTTCTACATGAATAAAATTCACTATATTAGCATTTTGAATCAATATATAACAATAACATCATCTTTGTGACACCACCAGCCAGACCAGTAACACATCATATAGTCCTACATCTAAAGTACACATAAGACATGTCTACCAAACAATATTGCTCAAATAGCAAGCAATCCAAATCATATTCAGAGTTGATATTTAAATCTCATTATTTAGTACGTCAACAAGACATATCAAAATATGGAACAAATGGTCTCTATAAAAGATTGATTATTTTTTATAGCAAGAAACATAATCAACAATGGAAAAATATGAGCTAGAAGTACAAGGAATGTAAACAAATTTCAAATCATATTTTACATGGCTTGTAACCTTTGATTCATTTTCCCTAAAACTACTTAGCTTGTACATCATCAAGTAGAAGTCGCCACACATGACTCTCATGTAAATGACTCACCATCACTATCTTAGGGTTAACTGGCCATCCTGAGATATCAAAAAATACATTGATCACGTCAGGGTTTCCTGAAGAGGCTCACATCCTCATCTCAAGTACACGAGATAGGAACCAACAAAACAATATATCAAATATCATAACATTTCTCATATTTTCATACTCACATATTTGATTTCATCAGATTCTATTATGTTGGTAAGGTATGCCCATAGGGCCAATCATGTGATGATTGACATGGCATATACCATAATGGATTTTATTAATACTCATAAAGGCAAGCTTCCAATTCATTTTATTTCACTCAGTTATGAGATAGTGAGGAAATATCATGAATGTTTAAAGAATGAAAATACTCAATGATGTATGTCTTCAAGTACGTGACTTGGATGATGATATCATACTAATGTTAAGAGTGTGTGCATTATTATTATTTCCCTATTAAGTTGCTACTATGGAAAGTAGATAGACACCAGTAACACTAAAGACTATAATGTGGGTTGGTTGATGATAGAATCTCATTAGTCATGACATGGAAATATCAAACCAAGCACACATGCATGTTAGGGAATACTATATCGGACATACACACCTTGAGAGTGACACATGGAAACCATCATTGGTGGTCATAGTCATCTCTCATAGTGAAGGTGGTGATTATGATTCTTAGACCTTAAATCACTACACTCATCACATGTCGTTGGGTATGCTTTGACATCATCAATTGCAGTATTGAAACATGGGTTGTTATAAAGGTGATGATTGGTGACATTAACACATGGGGATAGTCTATGTGTGATAGATATGTGGTTTTCCCCTGCTACTGGAGTGTGTTATCTTGGCCACTTGGTAAGTGAGACTGAGAAACACATGCTCATACACATGTGAATCAATATATGATGTTAAGGTCACATTATCTCAGACAGTATACTCTTGGTTCAAGGAACATGATTTGAATGTCGAGAGGATGACAATCCATGCCTTGAGTTTACTCTAGATATTACTAACAAAGGAATTATACAATCATTGCAACACCTTACACAGATTGTAGGTTGAAGTTGTTCTCCAACTTTCAATTCACATGGGTAGCACTGATGTGTGACTAGACACCACTCTCTACTTGTGATGTTATAAGTTAGTTATGGACATTTACTATCTAAGTGATATGGGACCTATAGGGTCACACACATAGGAACTCATCTATAATAGGAGTTTGATCTTGAATGATGATTGGATTGATTACTTAAGTGTTTAGGTACTCAATTCACGTAACAAATTAGCTAACTGTGATGTATGTACTACCAGATGACCATCTCCCCAAGTGAGATGACCGTTTGGACTACCAGACAACTGGTTGAAATGTTGAGGTAGCCATTTTGGACATTGAGTTGATGCGAAATCAATTTGGCTAAGTTCTGCCCTAATTGAGGAGTGAACTGACCGATTCAATCTGTGAACCAATCGGCTCGACTCAGCTCAGCAGACAACCATCTAGGTGAGTGAGATGGGTGTCTCGCATGGGTGAGATAGTTCGATTGCCAAACAAATGTTCTGGAAGTTTCCCGAACTTGTTTTGATTGCAGAATACTTGTGGTGTAATAAATTAATGTCTAACATTAATAGGAATCGATTTTCCGATTTCATATGCAATTGGGAATCTGCCAAATGGCTATTTTGCAGTGCCCGACGACCATCTTGTGTGACCATACAACCATATCATGGTTTACAGGTTACAAAAATTCAAGATTTTCCTATCCCTTCCACTCCCACACAGATCCAGAACAGACGGGGAACCCTAGTCCAAACCCCACCTATAAATAAAGGGGTATTGGGGGCTTCTCAGAGCATAACAACACAGAGAACTGAGAATCAATCACTCTAACAATTGTTTTTCTCTCTAGTTGTGGTAACCGAAAGATCTCAAGCAATTACTACCCGACAAGGGAGGGATAGTGATGAGAGAGAACAACTGAGACTTGTTTTATAGGAGAGAAAGTTGGTGACTAGTACGCCAACTGTGGGGAGGACAACTCATCCATGTTTGTTCTAGTTGAAAGACAAGAGTTCTAGTTGATCTGTGTTGACTACTCTAGAGGCACGAGTCCTTTAGCAGCTTCTAAGAGAGCAAAGTCAGCCTGTAGTCCTTGGCGAGTCCACATGTGTCGTTTTAGAAGTTTTTCTATTCATTGTTCATGGTGAAGACCAAGAGCTGGACAACCACCATCCAAGAGAAACTAGTTGACAGTCACATTGAAGTGAGTTGTTGTCACTGGACTAGCTCTAAGATCAGGTATAACTCATTAAAACCATCCTTCCCACTGGATAGTAGTTTATGCAATCTAGCTCTTATGGAATACAGATAGTTAATTTTTTTCCTCTACTATACTCTATACTTGTATTTCCCAACATTGGTATCAAAGCCATGTCAATTTACTATGTTTTAAGATAATCGATAATATCAAATTTTGGTTTAGTCATTTATTTATTGCATACGATGTGAATATTTAAACTGTCTCATATGCATATTTGATTAAAGACCACATAATCACAAACTAATATATATGATATATATGCAATTTACATGCATCGCCCTAAAAGTGGTTTTGATGGTGGATGTGTAGCACGATTATGGCCAACACCCAATATCTTTGTGTGGTTGGATGGTTTGATTTTATTCCCATTTATCTCAGTCTGTGTCATGAGCCTCTACCTCCCTCTTCTCAATGTAAAGTTAATTATTTCCTACCTTTGCTCCCCTCAAACGTAACTTGAAGTTTCTCTTTACAATGTAATAGTTTAATAGAAATAGGATAGTTTCTTTTCTTACGATGAAGAGGAAGATGATCATCACTAGAAGAGATGACCAGTTCATGAGATGAGTCGATCGTCTGGAGGATGATGAAGAATAGAATGATGGAGCCATATGACCTCCCAGTGGACCCAACCAACCGTTTGACTGAATTCCAAACATTAGTTGTACTGGAGGTCAGAAGACCATCCCAGAGGACCAACCGACCGGCAAAGAGGCGCCACGATTGGTATAAGGGTTGAATCGATCTACCCAGATTGGCAAGTACATATCTACACTGTAACATCCCTGACCTGGGTTATATTATAACCCTAGATGTTTTTCCTAATAAGGTCGAGTAGATTCTTAATCTTATCTTGGGAAAAGTATTTAGGGCTCATGAGAAACTTATGTTTCAATTTTGGTCCTATTTAAACAATGTTGAAGCAATGTTTGCTTATTTTGGACTAAAGTGCAAATTACCCAAGTTGAGGGGTTAAATTTCAAATATCACATGATAAGATGTTCCTATGATGTTTAGACATCATAATAATGAATATGATGTAGTGGTATGGTTTTCACAAGCTTGGGCACCAAGATTAAGCCTGTAAAGCAATCCTTGTGCATTAAAACCTAGTTTTGGTGTAATGTGCAATTTACCCAAAACCTAGGGTTCACTATGAAAATTACCACTTCAATAAGGTCCCTAATGTTTCTTGGCATCATGTAGAGAAAATAAGATGAGAGGGGCACCTCATTTGAATTAAGTTGGAGGAGAGAGAATATTGATATTAAAATAATCAAGATTTAATCCTTAGTGAAACCCTAATTCAATTTAGGGAAAAAATAAAATGTATTAATTAAAGGGACTTCAACCAAAATTAAAATGGTTGGATTCAGATGTGTTTGGATGATCTTAAAGCCTTGCAAAGACATGATCATATCCTAAGGAGGTGAAATTCCACTCACCATTATAATAAGAAAAAGAATTTCCACTCAAATATGGATATTCTTATTATAAGGGTTAAGGTGCTTAATTTCTTTTCCCTTAATTCATGGATAATGGAAGGGAACTAAGTGTGGATATATATGCCATTGCATGCAAGAAACCAAGGGGGAAGTGGTGGCAAAAAGTTTTGCATTAAAAGACTTTTATAAAGATTTTTCTCTCTCATCAATTTTCTTATAAAAGTACCCTTTCCAAGCCAAAACAAAGGCTTTTTCGGATTCTTTTCTTTCCCCTTTCTCGGAAAACGACCAAGGAGATTTGGAGGAGCAGGAGGACGACCCCCAACCGGTTGGTAAGGTTCTTGACCACCTTTCACCTTGAATCCATGGTGAAAATGGAAAATCAATGCATGAATTCTTCATAACTCGATCCCCTCTTCAATTCTAACCAATTCTTTTAACTCAAACCTTAAGGACGACCCTTGGAATAGTGAAAGGAGTTGAATCCACCATTTTCCCATGAGATTAGATCTTTGGAGCTCAATTGGAGGCGGGTTTTATAACTTGAAGCCTTAATTTTATTATTGCAATCAATTCCTTATCAATTGGTGCTCATTTCTACATTTCCGAAATTAAGTTTGGTTGATTGATGCAATCTCCATGGAAATCATAGTAGATTTCATGAGTTTGGAGCTTGATGATGATAACGTCATCATAAGCACACACCTCCCCAAATATCTAGGGCAAACCGTTTCTATATTGAGTCCAAACGGTTTCACCAAACCGTTTGGTGGTTTGAGTTCCAAACCATTTGGAATGGTTGACCATTTGAGATGGTTGACCATTTGAAGATATATGATGTGATGCTTGGATCTTGATCTAATGGTTTCAATTGGTTTGATCTTGAAGGTTTCAATTGTGAATGATTCCTTAATTGCAAACCATAATCGACTAAGTGTTGAATTTCCAATTGATTGAGATGATGTTTTGGGTTGATTGACCCAAACGGTTTCAAAACCATTTGGGGATCACCCAAACGGTCTCAAGACCGTTTGGGAGTTACCCAAGACCGTTTGGAGGTCTAGGGTTAAGTATGGCTAAGTGTTTGAAGGTCCAAAGGTACCAAATTGAATTGAAACTAAGTGCTGGTTTGATAATCAATCCAATGGTCCAAAACCCTAATTGGATGTCATGGATTTTGATGATGGAATGGGAAAAAGGTCTCAAGACCATTTGGAGATCAACCAAACGGTCTCAAGACCGTTTGGTGGTCATCCAAGACCGTTTGAGGTCAGGTAATATCATGTGATGATGATAGTTTGATGATTTCAATTGATTTGATTCCACAATGCCAACCATTGATGGATCCTCAATTTCAAAACCTAAGTGTTGGTTTCTTGATTATCAAACCAAGTTAAATTGGGTTCAAAACCGTAAATTGAACGTCTAATTGAATGGTGATTCAGTGGTCCAATTAATGAATGCTTTAGTGGTTCAATTTATAATTGGTCCATGGATTGAAACATTGAGTCGATTGAGTGTTGAAGTGCCTTTTTGGTCCATGCGGTTTTGAGAAGGTTTGGACCAAACAGTCTCAAGACCATTTGGGACCAAACGGTCTCAAGACCGTTTGGGACCAAACGATCTCAAACCGTTTGGAGACCCAAAGTGCAAACGGTTTCAATACCTACTTTGTCCAATTAGTTTCAAGTATAACTTGTTTAAATGGTTTTCAACCAATTGATGTATGAGAACCAAGATCATTGAGGGTCTAAGTAATTAACTTTGTGAAGGTCAACATGGTTAATCCATTTGAACATCTCATGTAATTGAAGGTCTAATATGGTGAACCTATTTAGATACTTAATGCAATTGAAGATTTCAATGGTTAACCCAATTGATCACTTTGTGGAATTGAAAGTTTAATTAGTCAATTCTTTTGAATTCTTTATATAATTGATGGTTTAATTGATTAGACCATTTGGACATCTAATATGATCAAAGGTCAATCAGCTATGTGATTATTAAAGATATAGATCCATGATGATTGTGAAGGTTAACCCTAGCTATGTGTACTCAATTGAAGAGTTGACCTAGATTAATATTGGAGTAGTTAACATCCTAAAAAGGATGAAAGAGAGAATGAGAGAGATGAATGCTTATATAATTATGCCCTAATTCTCTGATTTTGAGTAAACTATGTGATAAGGGTTGATCCATAATAATGAGATCATGAAACCCTAATCAATGAGCCCTAACCCTAATTAGAGCAAAGCTATGTGTGAAAACCCTAATTAGAGAAATGCTATGTGTGAAACCCTAATTAGAGCAAAGCTATGTGTGAAACCCTAATTAGAGCAATGCTATGTGTGAAACCCTAATTAGAGAAAATCTATGTGTGAAACCCTAATTAGAGCAATGCTATGTGTGAAACGCTAATTAGAGCAAAGCTATGTGTGAAACCCAAATTAGAGCAAAGCTATGTGTGAAACCTTGATTAGAGAAATGCTATGTGTGAAACCCTATTTAGAGCAATGCTATGTGTGAAACCCTAATTAGAGCAAAGCTATGTGTGAAACCCTAATTAGAGTAATATTATGTGTGAAACCCTAATTAGAGAAAATCTATGTGTGAAACCCTAATTAGAGCAATGCTATGTGTGAAACCCTAATTAGAACAAAGCTATGTGTGAAACCCTAATCTAGGGAAAGATGAGTTTTATCATAAATCCAGGGTGATGATGTAACCGTAACTTAGTGTAACAGTGAAGGAAACCCTAATTTAATGAAAATTGTATATCCTAACCCTAATCTGGGTATGAGATAAGAGAAACCTTACTTGGATGTGAATAGAAAACCTTAATCCCTAAAATGGGGTAAGGTGCATGAAACCCTAATATAGGGTAGTGCCACTAATCCTATGTGAGGACCTATCACTGGGTGATGTGTTGTGAAATTCCTAATTTCACATAATACTAGGTGAATCCTTGATAAAGAAGGATGATTATGTAAAACTCTATTGAAGAGTAATACTATGTGAGATCAATAAATGTATGGAATATGCTATGTGAATCCTCAAATTATAAATATGGAGAATACTATCCCTAATAATGGAATAGTGATTAATGTTATGATAAATGTAACCCCTAGAGAGGTTGATGATGAATATCCTTATATTAATAGTTCCTAACTTAAGGATGAGTCCATAGTATTGGCAACGATTGTATAATCTAAGTGAGTGACTAATGACCAATACCTTACATGATAAATGTGATGAACTAGTGCATAAAGTATTAGGATGGGGAATACCCTAATACAAGCTAAGTGTTTAAACTTAAGTAAGATATAGGTGTTGAGGGAAGTGATACATCAAGATATGATAGATATCACATCCAACTCTCCAATACTGCTATACTTTGATGTGTTATAAGTCCAAATACAATTGGATGAATGACACATGAGATGTGTCATGTCAATGGTTACATTGAGATGTAATGCACTCTGTTGAATGTAGGCTAACATGCCTTATGAAAAGGTTAATCCAAATCAATAGACTATGATGTAATCATATTCTAATAAAGATGAGAGAGAAACTCATACTTTGTGTTGATAATACATTCAATGATGAATGATGAGAATGAACAAGTATGATTGAATACTTATGTTATTCATATTGATTCCTTGCTATGTGAATCCCTAATACAGGGTAATGCTATGTGAAGCCCTAGTACAAGACGATGCTATGTGAAGTCTTAACACAGAGTAATCCTATGTGAAACTCTAATACAAATTGATGAGTTATGAATGTAATAAGATAACCCGTATTTTGTATAGTGCTGATTTAAAAGAGATACCATGAACCCTAAAGAGGGAATAGTGGTATTACTTAGTATTTGTATGGTATTGATGTGGAAGAGAAATCATGAACCCTAAAAAGGGAATAGTGATACTACTTAGTGTTGTATGATACTGATTTGAAAGCATTATAATTGTTATCATGAATACTAATCATACAGGGATGATGAGGTGAGATGCATAGCCAGGTATGGGCTATGATGTTTATTTATTGAGAATGTTTTATAGGCTTTATAAGCCTTCATATGCTTTGTGTAGTAAGAATCATTGAACTTTGTGTACTATGTGGAATACTTTGTGTAGCAAGATTAATAATGTCCTTGGACAGATGACCTGAAGGTATGAAGTTACCTAATAAGTGGTAACGAGTGTTCTATGATGAGATAAGGGTTCAAATATCCAGATTCTATAATCATGATAATAAACTTAATAAGAAGTGGAAACGTACTTGATGAGTTGAGGGACTAAGATCCCAACACTTTGTGAAAAGAGTATGGCCACAGGCTATGACTCCCCAATGACAATGCCAGGCATTAGATATATGATCTAAGCCTGAAGATAGTTAATGTTGTGGTAATGATTCTATAGTGAATAAATGTTATACATGTTCTTCATATTCCTTAAAGGATAAGTGACATGTTGTTCTATCAAATTATAGATGTATTGCTTTTGATAAGAATGATGTTCTAATCTGTTAGATATTGAATTAACTGCTACCAAACAAATATAATTTCTTTGTGTTTATTTATCTTCTTAAGCTGCAATAATAATGTTTCTGGCAGAGAGTTATATCTCTCGCTGGGGCAATTTACAATTGTCTCACCCCCGTGGGAATCACATTTTTTAGGTTGACGCGGACGAGGAGGCAAGAATCCTTCAGTAGGTGAAGGGCAGCAACAACAGCAGCAGGGACAACAGTGAAGTCTCAGGCGGAGACACTGGGTATTATGCCTTGTATAGATATAGATAGAGTCCTATGTGTCATCTCTATACTCTCAGGTCCTTAGAGTAGTAGTTAGTGCTTTCGATATTTTCGCTCAGTACCTTGAGATTTTATACTGCATGTGTTTAGCTTGACAAGACAATTAATGCTTGTAATTCTCAAAAGGAGAAGATACAGAGTATGTACCTATAAACAAGAATGTAATTATGTTACTTTGGTTCTATGTGAGAAAGTTTTCCTTTGATGGATCTTTTTATAAAATGGTTTTAATTTTTAGCGATTTTTGGTAATCTGCTGCTTAGTGAACGCTTCCGCATTAGTTAATCATGTTTTTGAGAGTTGTATGCCACAATTAAGTGGTATTAGAGCTCTAGGTTCGCTGAATCTATAGAGACATAGGACTAAGGTTGTAGAGTTTGTTCTATGTGTCTTCCAGAGTATCTGATAGTATCTTCTGCTCACATAGGAGAAGAAGAACTTGAAAATGACTGGAGAACATGAGGAACACATTGCTAAGGGCAATGTTGTTGTACCAGAAGAGGGTGCATGGGACCATGCAAGAGGAGAACAAGTGCCTGAGAATTCCCACCTTGACCTAATCAGGATAGAGAATCCTATGTTATGCTCTTGAAGGCAGGATAGGACAACAGTAATGCATATAGAAGACTGGATATTAGTATTACAACCTAAGTTACCAGTCTTTAAAGCATAAACTTTGGGCTTTGAAAGGATTCCTGAGTGACATGGTCATGTTAGAATAGTGGAAATGTGGGAAAGATTAATAAATGGCAAGAAAGTAAACTCTGCCATAAATCTGGACAAATAGTACATCTGTGATGGTAGTGCCCAAGGAGGGGCCATAAGCTATGAATTAAGGTAAGGTCTCTATAATTCTAGAGACATTTGCCTAGATATTCTAAAAAGCCAAAGTTTTTGGTGTCACCAGTACAATAAATGCCTAGTGCACCAGGGCAGTATCCACTAAGTAAAGGCAAAAGCAGCAACATGAAAGAACTAGACACTATGTGTTGAATCAACCTAAAGTGGTAGATAACCATGAGGGGTAATAGTCAAATGAAATATATTCATCCTGATACTTCATTTCATGATTCTATGTGTTAAAGATATGAAAGTAGTTGTTTTTGAACTTCCTTTAACTAGTCCTATAAGGACACAAGGAATATGAGAATTTACATTTTACTCTATTCTCTTTAAAATGTTTTATGATTTCTCTCATCTTTGTGATATAAGATGAGATATAGAAGTGATGCCTGGAGAAAATCTAGGAAATGGAAAATCATGTGTGTATAAAGATATGAAAAGTGAGGAATATGATAGCAAATAAAGTGCATACTACCTAATCTCAATACTTATATACCTTGGCCAGGTATATGATTATTGAAGACAAGGCAAGTATGAAACTCTTACATTGTTATCTTTTTTATTATTCTGATCAAGTAGTCATTTTGAAACAATCTAGAGAGTAGAATGCAATTAAAAAGGAAAAGCTATGTGAACATTGCCAACTAAAAGGGAAAGCTATGTGAACATTCCCAACTAAAAAGGAAAAGCTATGTTAACATTCCCAACTAAAAAGAAGAGCTATGTGAACATTCTCAACAAAAAGGAAAAGCTATGTGAACATTCCCAACTAAAAAGAAGAGCTATGTGAACATTCTCAACAAAAAGGAAAAGCTATGTGAACATCCCCAACTAAAAAGAAGAGCTATGTGAACATTCTCAAAAAAAAGGAAAAGCTATGTGAACATTCCCAACTAAAAAGAAGAGCTATGTGAACATTCTCAACAAAAAGGAAAAGCTATGTGAACATTCCCAACTAAAAAGAAGAGCTATGTGAACATTCTCAACAAAAAGAAAAAGCTATGTGAACATTCACAACTAAAAAGAAGAGCTATGTGAACATTCTCAACAAAAAGGAAAATCTATGTGAACATTCTTAACTAAAAAGAAGAGCTATGCGAACATTCTCAATTAAAAGGAAAAGCTATGTGAACATTCCCAACAAAAAGGAAAAGCTAAGTGAACATTCCCAATTACATAGAGTTTGCTAAGTGAACTATATGAATAAAGAATTATTGAGTGAATTATCTTTGTTAGATATATATGTTTTTCCTTTTGATAAATATTCTTGGGTGATGATAGAAGTATGCTCTTTTATGCTTTTTCCTTTCAATAATATGGACATCATATGTTAGGGGTTTTATGCTTTGCATAAATATAAACATTGATAAGGTTGAATTAATGAAAGGAACTTTGTGTGGATTACAGATCTATGGTATTTCCATAAAATCAAGAAGTTAGGTGGAGACTCGAGGGCATGATTAATGAATAACCTGTCCCTCATTTTTCCTGGGATTTCAGGGACGAAATCCTTATTAGGGGTGGATAATTTGTAACATCCCTGACATGGGTTATATTCTAACCCTAGATGTTTTGCCTAATAAGGTTGAGTAGATGCTTAATCTTATCTTGGGAAAAGTATTTAGGGCTCATGAGAAACTTATGTTTCAATTTTGGTCCTATTTAAACAATGTTGAAGCAATGTTTGCTTATTTTGGACTAAAGTGCAAATTACCCAAGTTGAGGGGTTAAATTGAAAATTTCACATTATAAGATGTTCCTATGATTTTTAGAGATCATAATAATGAAACTGATGTAGTGGTATGGTTTTCACAAGCTTGGGCACCAAGATTAAGCCTTGAAAGCAATCCTTGTGCATTAAAACCTAGTTTTGGTGTAATGTGCAATTTACCCAAAACCTAGGGTTCAATATGCAAATTAACGCTTAAATAAGGTCCCTAATGTTTCTTGCATCATGTAGGGCAAAGAATATGAGAGGGGAGCCTCATTTTAATTAAGTTTGAGGAGAGAGAATCTTGATAATAAAATAATCAACATTTAATCCTAAGTGAAACCCTAATTCAATTTAGGGAAAAAATAAATGTATTAATTAAAGGGCCTTCAACCAAAATTAAAATGGTTGGATTCAGATGTGTGTGTATGATCTTAAAGACTTGCAAAGGCACCATCATATCCTAAGGAGGTGAAATTCCACTCACCATTATAATAAGAAAAAGATTTTCCACTCAAATATGGATATTCTTATTATAAGGGTTAAGGTGTTTAATTTCTTTTCCCTTAATTCATGGATAATGGAAGGTAACTAGGTGGGGATAGATATTCCCTTGCATGAAAGAAACCAAGGGGAAAGTGGTGGCAACAATTTTGGAATTAAAATACTTTTATAATGATTTTTCTCTCTCATCAATTTTCTTATAAAAGTACCCTTTCCAAGCCAAAACAAAGGATTTTTCGGTTTCTTTTGTTTCCCCTTGCTTGGAAAATGAACAAGGAGCTTGGGAGGAGAAATAGGACGACCCCCAACCTGTTGGTAATGTTCTTGACCTCCTTTCACCTTGAATCCATGGTGAAAATCGAAAATCAATGCATGAATTCTTCATAACTCGATCCCCTCTTCAATTCTAACCAATTCTTTTCACTCAAAGCTTGAGGACGACCCATGGAATAGTGAAAGGAGTTTCATCCACCATTGTTTCCGTGATCTTGGAGCTTTGGAGCTCAATTGGAGGCGGGTTTTATAACTTGAACCCTTAATTTTATTATTGTACTCAATTCCTTATCAATTGGTGATCATTTCTACATTTCTGAAATTAAGTTTGGTTGATTGATGCAATCTCCATGGAAATCACAGTAGATTTCGTGAGTTTGGATCTTGATGATGATGACATCATCATAAGAACACACCTCCCCAAAACACTAGGGCAAACAGTTTCTATATTGAGTCCAAACGGTTTCACCAAACCGTTTGGTGACCAAACAGTTTGCAAACCGTTTGGTGACCAAACAGTTTGCAAACCGTTTGGTGGTTTGAGTTCCAAACCATTTGGAATGGTTGACCATTTGAAGGTATATTCTGTGATGCTTGGATCTTGATATAATGGTTTCAATTGGTTTGATCTTGAAGGTTTCAATTGTGAATGATTCCTTAATTGCAAACCCTAATCGACTAAGTGCTGAATTTCCAATTGATTGAGATGATGTTTTGGGTTGATTGACCCAAACGGTTTCAAAACCATTTGGGGATCACCCAAACGATCTCAAGACCGTTTGGGGGTCACCCAAGACTGTTTGGAGGTCTAGGGTTAAGTATGGATAAGTGTTTGAAGTTCCAAAGGTACCAAATTGAATTGCAACTAAGTGTTGATTTGATAATCAATCCAATGGTCCAAAACCCTAATTGGATGTCATGAATTTTGATGATGGAATGGGAAAACGATCTCAAGACCTTTTGGAGATCAACCAAACAGTCTCATGACCGTTCGATGGTCATCCAAGACTGTTTGAGGTCAGGTCATATCATGTGATGATGATAGTTCATTGATTTCAATTGATTTGATTCCACAATGTCAACCATTGATGGATCCTCAATTTCAAACCCTAAGTGATGGTTTCTTGATTATCAACCCTAGTTAAATTGGGTTCAAAACCCTAAATTGAAGGTCTAATTGAATGGTGATTCAGTGGTCCAATTAATGAATGCTTTAGTGGTTCAATTTATAATTGGTCCATGGATGGAAACATTGAGTCGATTGAGTGTTGAAGTTCCTTTTTGGTCCATGCAATTTTGAGAAAGTTTGCACCAAACGGTCTCAAGACCGTTTGGGACCAAACGGTCTCAAACCGTTTGGAGACCCAAAGTGAAAACGGTTTCAATACCTACTTTGTCCAATTAGTTTCAAGTATAACTTGTTCAAATGGTTTTCAACCAATTGATGTATGAGAACCAAGATCATTGAGTGTCTAAGTAATTAACTTTGTGAAGATCAAAATGGTTAATCCATTTGAACATATAATGTAATTGAAGGTCTAATATGGTGAACCTATTTAGATACTTAATGCAATTGAAGATTTCAATGGTTAACCCAATTGATCACTTTGTGGAATTGAAAGTTTAATTGGTCAATTTTTTTGAATTCCTTATATAATTGATGGTTTAATTGATTAGACCATTTGGACATCTAATATGATCACAGGTCAATCAGCTATGTGATTATTAAAGATATAGACCCATGATGATTGTGAAGGTTAATCCTAGTTATGTGTACTCAAGTGAAGAGTTAACCTAGATTAATCTTGGAGTAGTTAACATCCTAAAGAGGATGAGAGAGAAAATGAGAGATGTGAATGCTTATATAATTAAGCCCTAATTCTCTCATTTTGAGTAAACTATGTGATAAGGCTTGATCCATAATAATGAGATCATGAAACCATAATCAATGAGCCCTAACCCTAATTAGAGAAAAGCTATGTGTGAAACCCTAATTAGAGCAATGCTATGTGTGAAACCCTAATTAGAGAAAAGCTATGTGTGAAACCCTAATTAGAGC
The DNA here is from genome assembly GCA_963693085.1 of Alisma plantago-aquatica. Lineage (NCBI taxonomy): Eukaryota > Viridiplantae > Streptophyta > Magnoliopsida > Alismatales > Alismataceae > Alisma > Alisma plantago-aquatica. Next base: position 823,606,221 of record OY856414.1, on the reverse strand, counting down.
AATGCTATGTGTGAAACCCTAATTAGAGCAAAGCTATGTGTGAAACCCTAATTAGAGAAATGTTATGTGTGAAACTTTAATTAGAGAAAAGCTATGTGTGAAACCCTAATTAGAGCAAAGCTATGTGTGAAACCCTAATTAGAGCAATGCTATGTGTGAAACCCTATTTAGAGCAATGCTATGTGTGAAACCGTAATTAGAGCAAAGCTATGTGTGAAACGCTAATTAGAGCAATGTTATGTGTGAAACCCTAATTAGAGAAAAGCTATGTGTAAAACCCTAATTAGAGATATGCTATGTGTGAAACCCTAATTAGAACAAAGCTATGTGTGAAACCCTAATCTAGGGCAAAGATGAGTGTTATCATAAATCTAGGGTGATGATGTAACCCTAAGTGTAATAGTGAAGGAAACCCTAATTTAATAATTGTATATCCTAACCCTAATTTGGGTATGAGATAAGATAAACCTTACTTGGATGTGAATAGAAAACCTTAATCCCTAAAATAGGGTAAGGTGCATGAAACCCTAATATAGGGTAGTGCCACTAATCCTATGTGAGGACCTATCACTGGGTGATGTGTTGTGAAATTCCTAATTTCACATAATACTAGGTGAATCCTTGATAAAGAAGGATGATTATGTAAAACTCTATTGAAGAGTAATACTATGTGAGATCCATAAATGTATGGAATATGCTATGTGAATCCTCAAATTATAAATATGGAGAATACTATCCCTAATAATGGAATAGTGATTAATGTTATGATAAATGTAACCCCTAGAGAGGTTGATGATGGATATTCTTATATTAATAGTTCCTAACTCAAGGATGAGTCCATAGTATTGGCAACGATTGTATAATCTAAGTGAGTGACTAATGACCAATACCTTACATGATAAATGTGATGAACTAGTGCATAAAATATTAGGATGGGGAATACCCTAATACAAGCTAAGTGTATAAACTTAAGTAAGATAAAGGTGTTGAGGGAAGTGATACATCAAGATATGATAGATATCACATCCAACTCTTCAATACTGCTATACCTTGATGTGTTATAAGTCCAAATACAATTGGATGAATTTTCACATGAGATGTGTCATGTCAATGGTTACATTGAGATGTAATGCACTCTGTTGAATGTAGGATAACATTCCTTATGAAAAGGTTAATCCAAATCAATAGACTATGATGTAATCATATTCTAATAAAGATGAGAGAGAAACTCATACTTTGTGTTGATAATACATTCAATGATGAATGATGAGAATAAACAAGTATGATTGAATACTTATGTTATTCATATTGATTCCTTGCTATGTGAATCCCTAATACAGGGTAATGCTATGTGAATCCCTAGTACAAGATGATGTTATGTGAAGTCTTAACATAGAGTAATCCTATGTGAAACTCTAATACAGATTGATGAGTTATGAATGTAATAAGATAACCCTTATTTTGTATAGTGCTGATATAAAAGAGATACCATGAACCCTAAATAGAGAATAGTGGTATTACTTAGTATTTGTATGGTACTGATGTGGAAGAGAAATCATGAACCCTAAAAAGGGAATAGTGATACTACTTAGTGTTGTATGATACTGATTTGAAAGCATTATAATTGTTATCATGAATACTAATCATACCAGGATGATGAGGTGAGATGCATAGCCAGGTATGGGCTATGATGTTTGTTTATTGAGAATGTTTTATAGGCTTTATAAGCCTTCATATGCTTTGTGTAGTAAGAATCATTGAACTTTGTGTACTATGTGCAATACTTTGTGTACAAGATTTATAATGTCCTTGGTCAGATGACCTGAAGGTATGAAGTTACCTAATAAGTGGTAACAAGTGTTCTATGATGAGATAAGGGTTCAAATACTCAGATTCTATAATCATGATAATAAACTTATTTAGAAGTGGAAACGTACTTGATGAGTTGAGGGACTAAGATCCCAACACTTTGTGAAAAGAGTATGGCCACAGGCCATGACTCCCCAATGATAATGCCAGGCATTAGATATATGATCTAAGCCTAAAGAGAGTTAATGTTGTGGTAATGATTCTATAGTGAATAAATGTTATACATGTTCTTCATATTATGTACCTGTAAATAAGACTGTAATTATGTTACTTTGGTTCTATGTGAGAAAGATTTCCTTTTATGGATCTTTTTATAAAAAGGTTTTAATTTTTAGTGATTTTTGGTAATCTGCTGCTTAGTGAACGCTTCCGCATTAGTTAATTATGTTTTTGAGAGTTGTATGCCACATACACCAATAGCAGGTTCATACATGAGATTTGATGATTGACCTATGTGGTAGTAATTCCTTTTGGCTGCAAGGAATTACAAGTAGACATGGTCATAACCATCACCTTTTGTCTTATATTGCATGTTTACATTGTGGGATATATAATGTTTATGATATGTATTATATATGCAGTTATTTGATGCAATATATGTATATATATGATATATATAAAATCTCTCAAATCAAACATATTAAGTCTAAGATGCTTTCCATTAAAAATACACATGAAAAGCTTGATTGACCAAGCATATATTTTCACAAAGAATGATGCATCGTCTATCTCATGGAAGTGTGATGGTAGATATGTAGGTTAATTTACACATAGCATGGTTCTTATCTATCACATTGGCTATTGAGTCAGGCTTAACTGGTGACTTGGAGATCCCAAGCCCATAAGAATGTAGATGATCACGGAAAAAAGTTGCACATATCATCTATCCACGAGTTGCATATGATGCAATTGGCATGATTGCCTACCTAAATAATCAAGTTGTGGACATTAAAAAAAAACTGACTCATGATTTGATGAAATATGGATCTTGGCTCATTAGAAAATTGTTCTCAATTTGAACAATATAATGAGAATGATATTGAATTAAAGACCTAATTATTATCATCCAAACTTCAATCAAATCGAACAAAAAATGTGTTTTTAGCAAAATTGCTAGTCTTTTGTAGAATCAAATGGTAACAAACAACTATCACTTTTCTCTATGATTGGTCCTTGAGAAGGACAAACTTAGTGGGAACAACTTTCAAAATTGGTTCAGGATGTTGAGGATCGTTCTCACATAGGAGCACAAGATCTATGTCCTGGAGATGCCAGAACAAGAGGAACCACCTCAAAATGCACCAAGGGATGACAAGGATGCTTACAAGAAGCATACTAAAGATGTCATGGATGTCAGTGTTTGATGCTATGCTGCATGAACTATGAGTTGTAGAGGCATCATGAGTACATGGATGTGATTGAGATGGTCACTCATCTCTAGAACATGTTCCAAGATCAGGCAAGCCAAGAGAGATATGATGTCCCCAAGGCACTATTCAAATTTAACATGGCAAAAGGAGATTCAGTAGGTCCTCATGTACTCAATCTCATTGGGTATGTGGAGAACCTAGTGAGACTGGGATTCCGTTTGGGTCAAGAGTTGGCCACTGATGTGATATTGTAGTCTCTGTCAGAATCTTTGAGTCAATTTGTCATGAACTACAACATGAATGACTTTGACAAAATGTTGACAGTGTTGTTGGGCATGTTGAGAATAGCTGAGGGACATATGAAGAAAATAAACCCAAGTCTATGATGGTGATAAAAAAAACAAATGGGAAGTCTAAAGGCAAAGGAAAAGCTAAAAAGAGTTCTAAAGCTAGCCAGAAGCCCAAGTCTTCAGATCTCAAAGCAAATGGAGGTGTAAATAAAAGGGGAAAATGCCACCATTGTCAACAGCCTGGACATTGAAAAAGAAATTGCCCACTCTAGTTATATGAACTAAAGAAGAATAAGGAAGGCACTAATCCCTCCACTTTAGGTATAAATGTTATAAGATAAATTTGATTACTTCTTCCTTTTCGTATGTGATACCAAATAGAGACCTGACATATTTGTTGTGTAGGATCTGATAAGAAGTAAAGGCCCTCATAGGAGGACAAAGATGGACAAGGTGGAGCAAGAGTTGTTGAAGCCATGATCTAGATTTAAATTTATCTTAGTCCAATGGGCACATAATATAGTTAGTAGAACTGTTAATTCATTATTCCATCAAATAGAAACATTTACTTTAAATCATCTTGTATGACAAGGATGATGAATAAATAAAGTGAGATATTAATGTTTTTATTTCAAAAGATATGATCTTGGATGGTAATGTCTAAACATATAATTATCTTTGTACGAAAGACTTTGAGATGAATGTTTATAATGTTAAAACTAAAGCATTGTAATTGGTAACTCATGAATATCATTACCAATAGTCATCTTGGATGTACATATAAGAAATGCATGTCTAGCATACTTATTGATCCCTTGGTTGTCGAACCTTAGGAAATATGCAAAGTCTTATTTATGCACGATGTCACATGATATTCTTCACAGATGTAAAGGGAGGATAAGCTTTCCATTAGTCCTCATACATGTGATGCATGGAGATCTTATGGAAGGAATGCTATAGATAATTACTTATAGCTCATATTCTTTTACTGGTAATATGATGATATGTATTTAGTATAATGCAAATATCTTAAAATGTTCAAGGAAATTATAAATGAAGTATGACATTGATGAACGTATTAAGAAACTTTGATGGAACAAATGTTAAAATATTTTACATCTATACCTTGAGTACCTTCAAATAAAGGACTGTGATAATGTATCATAAGTCAAATCCATTTGAACATGTTGATGTGTCAGACTGAAGGAATTATACCATGATGAGTCATGATATGATTATCAATTAATCTAACCTTCTTATCCTCATAAATATATACCTATCACTAAATAATGTACCATCTGAATGGTTTTGAGACATCATATATGATATGATTTGGGAATGTCCCAATAAATCTAGAGGATTGAAACCTACACTGAGAAAGTAGTTTATTGAAAAGGGTTTATCCACAAACCATAATTGCTGAATGAGACTATTTATCCCAATCCAATAACAATTTTTTTTGTTGATAGGATAACTGAGTTCCTAAAGAATCAATGGGAGTAAAAGTAGAACTCTAAATGATCGAGGTTGACAAAGAAGAGAACTAAGAAAATTACAAGTTGTTGTGGAATCTCGAGTTCATCATATAACATGGGATGAAATAGTTCTAGTAGAACACATCTGAGATTGGAGGATTGTGAATCCAATGATTCTGATAGGTTCATCATAAAAGGATCAGCCAACTAGTCAACTAGAAGCTATTGAGTACCATAACCTGAATAGAAGCTCAAGGCCATTATGGGATCCATGTAAACTAATAAGGTATGACCTTGATAGTACTACCTGAGGGGTAAAATCCTAAAGGTGAAGATAGGGTCATGTGGAAAAGACCTACATGGAAAACATAAAAGGACAAATTGGTTGAATAAGTTTTTCAAAACAGTTCAATTTGTTGAACATGATAGAAATTCCTTTACCAATTGTCAAGCTTGTAGTTGTAGATAAAATAGGAGAAGAGATTTAGCATATGAAGATAAAACTGGATTCCTTAAAGGGAATAAAATAGAGGATGTGTACGTGACATAACCTAAAAGGTTTTATAACTTCAAGAATGAAAATAAAGTCTATGAACTACAAAGTTCAATCTGGGATTGAAACAAGCATCTCAAAACTAAGATCTTTTGATTTGACAAGATAGTCTAAGAGTTCGACTTGAATCAGGATAAAAGATGAAATTTATGATTACAAAATATTTAGTGGGGGAATATGTGAATATTCCACATATGGTGAGGAATAACACCTCAATATTATGAATATTGAGATCTGGGATGAAAACCCCTTCAGTAAAGAAGGATTAAGTGAAACATCTGATAAGATAAGGATCAAGATCTACGAGATAGTTTTGTGAGTGTTTCACAATGGAAGTTTGAGCACTATAATAGAAATGTGTTGAAAGAGTTCAACATAGAAAAGATTCAATGAGGGAGAATCTAGATTTGTCTCTCATGAACCATAGGTTCCAATTCTTGTGAATAATGGAAATGACATGATTAAGATGCCAAAGGCTATAGCAATGTATCTATAATGAATGTTATTATCCTATATAATCTTGTATGTATTGGACATGACTACATGATGGTAAATTCCAATAAGTGTTATTGGAATGTCATTAAAGATATCCATTAGTTCTTGAGAAGTACCTAAGGATAGATTTCTAGTCAATAGAGATAGAAATAAAAGGAAGAGTTGGATGTAAAGGGTTACATCGTTGCAAGCTTCCATAATGAATAATTGTTCATAAATTAAAATATGTTAGATTTAAAAGGAGAAATGTTGTTAGTTGGAAGGGTTTCAAATGAATGACATTAATTCTATTCTACTATAGAAGCTGAGTATACTTGTGTTGTGAACATAGAGTAATACTATATCTATCTAAAGGTTTATATGATGAACTTGTAGATGTTCCAACCATTGATGACTCAGTAGTGATACTACAAAAACAATGGAGCTAATTTTTAGGTAAGGAATATCTAATAGTGTATTATGGTGGTTTCATCTCAGAGCGAAGAGATAAAAACATGCAATATACTGACTAATAGCAATGTGCTGCTAACCTACTGGATACAGAACTTGTGCAACAGAAACATGGCAGACATGTTTATATCATTAAGAATATGATTCATCGGTGATTTTCTCTAAGTGCAAGTGAGAGTCTATTGGTAAGGTATGCCCATAGAGCCAATCATGTGATAATTGACATGGCATATACAATAAAATATTTGATTAATACTCATAATGGCAAGCTTCCTATTCATTTTGTTTCACTCAGTTTTGATATAATGAAGAAATATTATGTATGTCTAAAAATGACAACACTCAATGAAGTATTTCTTCAAGTACGTGACTTAGAGGATGAGATCATACAAATGTTAAGAGTGTGTACATTCTTATTATGTTCCTAGTCATTTTTTATTGTGCAAGGTAGATAGACACCAGTAACATTGAAGACTATAGTGTGCGTTGGTTGATGAAAAAATCTCATTAGTCATGATATGGAAATATCAAACTAAGCACATAGATACATGTTACGGAACAATGTATCAGACAGACCCACCTTGAGAGTGACACATGGAAACCATCATTTTTGGGCATAGTCATCTCTCATAGTGAAGGTGGCGATTGTGATTCCTAGACCTAAAATCATTGTAATCGTCACATGTCGTTGGGTACACTTTGACATCATCAAACACAGTACTAAAACATGGGTTGCTATAAAGGTGATGATTGGGTGACTTTCACATGTGGAGATATATTGTGAGTGATAGATATGAGTATGATATCCTGGCCACTTGATAAGAGAGATTGAGAATTGCATGCACATGCACATGTGAATCAATATATGATATTGAGGTCATATTATCTCAAATAGTCTGCTCTTAGTTCAAGGAACCTGAGTTGAACGTTGAGAGTATGACAATCCATGCCTTGTGTTCACTCTGGATATTACCAACAAAGGAATTATACAATCATCACAACACCTTACATAGATTGTAGCTTGAAGTTGTTCTCCAACTTTCCATTCACTTGTATAACACTGATGTGCGACTACACACTGCTCTTTGCTTGTGATGTCATAAGTTAGTTGTGTACATTCAATTCCAATGTGATATGGGACCTATATGGTCACATACACATGAACTCATCTAGAAGAGGAGTTTGATCTTGAATGATGATTGGATTGATTACTTAAGTGTTTCGGTACTCAATTCACACAGCAAATCAGCTGACTGTGATGTTTGTACTGCAAGACGACCATCTCACCAAGTGATACAACCATTTGGAGTACGAGACGACCAAACCAAGTGTTGAGACGACCATTTGGGACATCAGGTTGATGAGAAATCAAATTGGCTAAGTTTTGCACTAATTAAGGAGTGAACCGACCGATTCAATATGTTGAACCAATCGGCTAGAATCATCTCACCAGACGGCCATCTGGTTGAGTGAAACAGGCATTTCGCATGGGGGAGATGGCTTGGTTGGGGACGGATGAATGTTCTAGAAGTTTTGAAACTTATTTTGATTACACAATTCTTGTGGTGCAAGAAATTAATGTCTAACATTAATGGGAATCGATTTGTAAATTTCACATGCGATTGGGAAACTTCCAAACGACCATTTGACAATGTGAGATGACCGTCTCATGTAACCAAATGACCATCTGGGTCACCAGACAACCATCTCATGGTTCGTAGGTTGTGAAAATGAAAGATCTTCATGTCCCTTCCACTCCCACATAGATCCTGAACTGACTGGGAACCCAGGCCCGAACCCCACCTATAAATAGAGGGATATTGGGGGCTTCCTAGAGCACAACATCATATACAACTGAGAATCAGTCACTCTGATAATTGTTGTCCTCAGGTTGTGGTAATCGAGAGATCCCAAACAATTCCTACCTGACAAGGGAGGGATAACAACATGAGAGAATAATTCAGACTCATTGTCATGGGAGAGCCAGTTGATGACTAGTACACCAACTGGGGAGACAACTCCATCCTATCTATTCTAGTTGAATGACAAGAGCTCTAGTTGGTCCATGTGGGCTACTCTAGAGACAAGAGTCCTTTGGTTGCTGCTAGGAGAGAAAAGTCAGCCTGTGGTCTGTGCCAAGGCCAAAAGAGTTGCTGCAGAAGTTGTTCTATTCGTTGTCTGTAGTGAAGACCAGGAGCTGTATAGCCACCGTACAAGAGCAACTAGTTGACAGTTGCATTGAAGTGAGTTTTTTTTCACTGGACTTGCTCTAGGACCATGAATAACTTGTTAAAACTATCCTTCTTGTTTTATAGTAGTTGATGCAATCTTGCTATTATGGGAATATTGTTAGATAAATTTTCTTTGCTGCTATACTCTGTACCCATATTTTCCAACATATTCCTCATAGACATAGACTTTCACAACAAGGATTAAGGGCCAAAAACACTCCGGATGACTAAATCCTAAATCCTAGTGGTCTTAGCTTTAAGGTCTAGATCCACACTATGAAAATCTTTCTCATAATTTATTGATTACCACAAGGAGATCTGTTTTGTTTTCCCAGTGTGGTCCTTGGGGGAACTCACGATGTTTATGCACCTAACTAGATGTTTCATCATTTCATTTATTATTAATCTATTTTACTCATCTTGAAAGAGTTCAAAATATCATGTATCATATCTGTGTATTGTTGCGTAAGTAGAATAATATGAGCATATTAGGCTTATCTAAAAGACAATGATTTAAGCAAGAAACCCAACAAATCAATAGTTTGCAACACATATGATTTTTTACATTTCCAAATCATCTCATAGCAGTCATCATCAGTGGGCCGACAACCAAAGACATAATCTCATTGTCCAACATTTAACCATCAGGGTTTTATCATCACAATGCATGTTAAATTCAATCTCAACATATTTCTTACCAGTTCTCAACAAATATTCACAGAGACATAAAAACTAGCAACAATAAATCATATAGATATATTGTATCATTCATCATATTCATAATAGATTTGTCATACGACATATACTTATTCCATCCAATTTCAAAAGATGTAAATAAATTTCATGCATAAACATGCATAACCTACTTAGTTGTATTCATCTTTTATTTCACATTCTTTAGTTAGGGTTACAAATCAACACAAGTTGAATATCATTTGAATTTTGTACTATTAGTCCATTGTCGGAGTACAAGTATTTTATCAAACTATCACAACATATTTCATTAATTTCATTTGTAACTTGTCATCACCATTCAGTTATTCTTATCCATTATCCTTTCTTATAATTAGATAAGTGTTCCATGTCATTGACTTCCATTGGCATTCTTATATTTAATAAGGATTATTTTGTTCCTTACAATACTACTGCTTTATCTTAAAACAATGGATTAGGTTACATATTCTAACAACATAATCTTTAATCATCCCTCTCAATTCATTATTATGTGGCTTGTATAAAAGGATCCACATTCATGTGAGGGCTACTCATTATTCCATAATTTATACTAAAGTAGATGCATTAGGATTAGATCATATGAGTAGGACTTATCATCTTCAATTGAAGTATTAATACCAACACTTCAACGTTTCATCACATATATAACATTATATATACAAGTTCTACCCTTAACGTTAATACTTATCTTAATACTAAACTTCTAGGATTTTCAAGAAGTCATCTGTAGTTCAACACATCATAAGAATCATACCATTCACTAGTCTCACCATGGTGCACAGGGTTTCATTAGAGATATTCACACACATGGAAATCCTAGTTTCCATTTCCACATATTTCATCCATCAATCATAAGTATACATTGATCAATTGACCCATTTGATTCAATTCCATAACACAAACCCTAAACAAGAAATATCACCACCTCATTTTGATGCATATGTATATACGTATTCAAATTTAGCAAGATTCAACAATACACTTACATAATTCATTCTAATAAAATTCAAATATGACTCTAGGCATGTCAATTCAATTCCCAAGCGTATCGTACATTGGGCTGATTTTTAGACAATATTGAAATGAAATAGTATAGTCATCTATCCATATAATTTTCCAATATCAATCAATATATCAAGAACTTATCAAGTTCCATTCAATCAAGAATAATAGAAATCAGTAGAATTTGATTCCCAAATATCTTTCCAAATCAATACCTAGTTACATACAAATACAAGCAAGTTTCTGACGATAAGCCAGATAGAATGAGGATTTCAACATGAATATAGAGCTTAATAACGAGATAAACACTCACCTAATGTGACAAGCACCTTGAAGATGTAGGTCTATTAGAAAGTGTGTTTATATATGTAATTAAGTGTCTTTGTAATGGGTAAGTGATGAATAACCATCTTCTTTACTTAAAGGGGTGGCCCTCACTCTCTCACCTCTCTCACCCTAGCGCTGTTAGGGTTCTTCCTCCATAGGCGGCTGGCTGGGGGGAGGGGGTTTGGCCGCCGCAAAGCGGTGCCGCACTCCCCCTCGGTCTCTTCTCGCCCGTCATCAACAGGGTCTCTTCTTCGGTAGGTGTGTGAGCGTGGTGTCTTTGGAGGCAACGGTCTTCTTCGTCCCTGTCGTTGAGCCCGACTGCGACGAGTTTCCTATCCCCTTTCTCTTTTACTGACTTTCTGTTTAGATTGTTCTCTTATTTTGTCTATCTCGCTGTTAATCAGCGCTGCTTTCTCTTCTCGTGGTAGATTTTTCTTTCTCGGTCAATTTTTTTGTGGAGTTTGTGTGGCAGTAAATGCGGGGAAAATGTCTTTTTGGAACACCGATTTGGTGCAAATACTCTACCACATATACATACTCAGGTTGAAGGTATTCCTCATAGAAAGCTGCCTTAGTCAGCGAAGGAGAAGAGGGATCTATACATCATTGTCCTTATCAGATTCTGATATGAGTTTCTGTGGTAGTTTGTATCTGTTCTTGATCTTTGTGTGGTCTTTTATTTTATTTTTCTCCTCATGTAGATGTTGTATGACTCCTCCATAATGAAATTTGTTTGTTTAACTTCAAAAAAAAAAAGTGTCTTTGTAATGGACCCAAGAATGTCTTGGCTCATTAGGATTAATTTGTGTCGTACGCTTTCATGTTCTCACGAGCGAAATTTCCTCTTATCAATACAAAAAGTAATCTTCTTTTTTTCTAAGATGGTATCATTTCTAAGATGGTATCATAGCTATGATCCAACCCTAATATTAGAAGAGACAAAAGATTTTTCCTCCGCCTGCGGGAGCGGCAGCCTCCCTTCTTGACTTGGCCGCGCCGGGCACTATCTACTTTCCTTCCTTAACTACACCTCCATGCGTCATCACGACCAAACAGTGACCGCCTATTAGAACATGAGCGACTCTGCTTCCTTCCCTTACTTCTAGCATCAAAACAGCGCCGAATCACCTAGACTTCAGCCTAGTGCCCAGATCTTCTACAAGTAGATCCAATTTGCTACTTTTGTCATCCATTCCTCGTCATCCAAGAGTGAGGCCCTACGATCTCCACCTGCCTACCCGGCCCCCTTCCAGGCAACGTCTTCTGCTATGATTTCTGATGATTGTGCTTTCTTGATCGCCTACTGCTGCCGCTGAGTAGTTCATATGTGAAAGCACGCTACCAGCAAAGTACTTTCCTTCTGCAAGCACTCGTTCACCATCTTCCCTCTACCAGGGTGCAGATTCTGATGCGAACGTGATGTTAAGATATAAATAACCTGCAAATTTGATGATCGTGATGTCAAGATATAAGTACCACGATGCGGCTACTCTCATGCGCGACCGGGATCAAAAAGTCAAAGCCGAAAGTATTCAATAGCTATTATTATGTGCGACACTTCCATTGGCGGTTTACTGCTTCGTCCAGTCTCGCCCAATATAGTATGTTATTGGTATATGGTGCGAGTTTGTCACCTCCGCAAGCCTTCTTCTTTCCGTTCTGCAACCAATTACTTGACACACGCCCACACGTCTCAAGCTTTGATTGATTATGTAATTAATCACTCCCTGCCGCTGTTTGCCCCTAGGATCAATGGGACTTTTGACCTGCAACAAGCTCCAGAAAAGTATATGCTTCATGACCGACAACAAGGTTGTTAATTTTTGGTAAGTGTGCCGTTTTTTGTTTGTTTTCAGAAGCCATTTTCCATAGCAAAATTAAAGCCTATATAAATACATGGGGACCAAGATTGACGACTAGTTATTTACTGTCAATAAAAAGAAGAAAGATTTTAAAAAAAAAAGGAAAGGCAAGTTATTAAGGTCGCCAAGACAGATTGACCGAGTCCGTAGTGTTCCCTCCCTATGATGTTTTTCCTAAAGCATGTTGTAAATAATATGATCCTCGTGCTAGTTTATGAAGCGTAAAACAAATAAGGCTAAATTTTATTTTTTGTCCTCTCTGTTTGGTTCTTCTAATTGGGGTTCGCCACCCCCAAATCCTCTGGTAGTACTACAACTTATTTTCATGGAATGTCTTCATCATTGTCTACTTCAACTACTCTTGGTTATTTCTGTAGTTAGTGTGAGGGGGAGAAATAGATGAGAGATGAAATGAAGAGAGGAAGATTACATTTTGCTGCTAAATATATATATTTGTGGATCTTTATGTACTTTGAAGAGCTTGTGGACTACTACAATTGATATTTGTATCTAAAAAATCTTTTATTGCTATATGTTTCTTGGAGAGCTTATTATCTGGAGCTTCATGTCTACCTCTTGCTTTTTCAGGATGATGGTTTGCTATCCGGCTACATCATCTATTTTTTTGTTGTGCACAACACTCTCTGGCATGTTCATGTTTTTAACACGTTGACTCTCTATTTGTCTGTTCTTTTTTTGCACATTGATTGTTGTGAACCAACACTCATTGGGACTTCCACCACCTGTGTGCCAACACTGTCTGGCTTGTCTATGCTTTGCGCATGTTGACCTTTATACTTGGTTGTGCCTTGTTTGCACATCAAATTTCAGTTTCTGTGTGCCATCAATTTCGGGTTCGTTTGTGTTCTGTTTCATATGTTGACTACTACTGCTCCTGTGACCCAACACTCTCTGAGCTACAACATTAGTGACTCTGATAAAGACCATGTTGTTTTGTTGCTACTTACTTCTGCTCGAAATGATCAAGAAACTTCTTCTCCAGATGATTGGGAAACTTTTGTGACTTGCTTGCTTGCTTGCCTGCTATGGAGTATCTACTTGAGTGGGAGTGTCTGAGTGTTTGAGGGGGGAAATTTTTTTGTATGGGCTTGGATTATCCATTTTTAGTATGTATGTCTATTTCCAAGCTGATTTGGGATTCCCCCAACTTCAACTTGAGTGGGAGTATTAGCGAGGCTATTTATTTATGTAATTAAGTGTCTTTGTAATATGGACCCAAGTATGTCTTGGCACATTAGTGTTAAGTTGTGTCTGTACGCTTCTCTGTTCTCCTATTTATAGGAGCGGGAGTTCCTATTATCAATACAAAAAGTATCCCTCTTTTATTCTCTAAGAAGGTCAAACTCAGAATTCTAGAAATCCAATCAAACTCTAGCAGTTGAATCCATTCCTTCCACCTCTCAACGCGGAAACCCTAGAAATTGAGATTGGGAGAGAAAGATTGAGAAAAGGGGATGATTTTATGTGATTTTGAATCAAATCAGAGGAGGGATGAAATCTTGACATGTGAGAGAAGAATCACCATAAAATGCTATGCAACAAAGCTAACCTTACTTGATTTCATCATAACCCAGATAGTGAAATTTTAGGTAAACATCTTCACCACTTTCTCCTCTCAAAACCCTAGCTCTCCTCTCTCTTTAGGATTTTGTTCTCTGGAATAGTTCACAAAATATGAGAGCTCCTTAGGTTATATGTTTCTCATATAGATCAATTAAGGTGCTTCGGTCAATTGTAAAAATGGACCCAACTTACACTCTCTTTTATTGTAACAGATTTTTATATTATAAAAAATGTTTCTAAAAATCATCTACTGAATAGGCCAAATATCCTCTAAAAATTGTATAAAATTTTCATGTTGTCTGAAAAAATTATTTTCGATCTCCAACAAAAAATTTAAATCAATATGAGTTACCAATAATTAAATAAAATAAAATATTGGACTACTATTTTTTAGCAAGAATGCATGGTCAGCTGAGTTTGTTCTATAAGAAACTCAATCGACACCACACTCTATAGAACTCAAACATCAAAATATTACAAAATTTAAGAGTATGTCTAAACTTGAGTTTTCCTAATAAAGTCAAAATTTGAGACCAATAAGACGTACGAATAAAAAGATAATATTCAAATACTGGACTGCTATATTTTGATCTGAATACATGGTCAGCTGAGTTTGTCCTAAGAAAACTTGGCTAAAAAAATCAAAAAATTCTTCAAAATTCTGATATTTTGCAAGAACACTAATAGTTGAGTTATACAAACCATATTCAAATTTCAACAAAATGAGAGTTGTATATAAAATATTAAAATTTATTTAGTACACCACTATACTTATCAAATTCTCTATTCGTATGCCATGGAAACACTAATTTTGTTTGATTAGGGTTTTTGATTCTCAAAATCTAAATTATTTGAAATAAAATAATACTTAGAATTTTATATTAGGTTTAAAGAATCATGATTAGAATTCAATTATTAATCAAACTTCAAACAATGATTAATATGATTAAGCATGCAATCATCCAAGTAAACCCTGATTAGATGACTAATTTGAAAATGGGTTATCACGAATTCTCCCCTCCTTATAGGATTTCATCATGAAATCCAATAAATTATGTGGAAGAATAGCATATCATCTAATCATTTTGTTTTCTCGGTATAAACTTATAAAGATTTTTAAAAATTTAATTATGTATGTCATAGGTCAAAATTACGATTCATTCTGCATTATTATCTGCATTCATTAGTTTTCTTCATAAAGTAGATCATTTAGTGGGCTTCATCCTCAATTATCAGTTTTTTCTTATAAATTTTAGATTCACACTCATGTTCGAATTTCTTAGGGATTGTCTTCATAATCCATTACACTTCCATCTTTCTCATATAAAATGTATGCTTGTCTTAGGTTCCATATTGAATTATTAAAACCTTTCTCTTTCATGCATCTTATCATACTCCCAAACTGTAGTCATTTGGATGCTTGCTTTGGGCAACCAAAAGAAGTATAGCTGGCAGTTCCATACTAGCTTTTCTCAACACCAAAATACTTGAGCAGAGTATTTGAATACTGAGTTCAATCAGTATGCACATCATTCAAGTTATATTCAACATCCATATTATCATTTAGCCCAAGAACTTATTATCCTTGTAGACTCATCTAACCTAGGCTCTTATACCACATTGTAGGGGCCTCACTCTTGATCAACATGAATGCCAACTATTAGAGAGAAACCTAAACCTTATCCCTGATTATGAAACAAAACAATAAATTCTCAAAAAAGGTGATTCAAACAATATTTGAAATAACAAATATTTTTTTCATTTTCTTTCTCATAAAACCTTCTAAAATAATGTCACATCATGGAAATCACATTCAGATATCACAAATCATATTCAACTCTATCAAATACAAAATAAAATATTCCTACTCACATGTAGTTAAGTTTACATCAGTTACATGTACATGAAACAACAAACTCAATATACTACCCATCCCGGGAAAGAGAGTGTACAAGGACCATCTAATCTATCTAGATTATCTATTTATATCTTATTGGCCACAAAACCTCCGTTATATAGTATTATACCTAAAAACATTTAAAACAACCTCATGAGACACATATAGATCCCCAGCGAGTGCACACCTCTCACTCAATCTAGGTACATGAATCAACATCAGATTAAGTATAATGAAATTAAAAAAAACATATGGACATTGAAAAGTCTAGCAGATAGTTCTAGCATCTAGTCAAATATAGTTTACAATGGTAGTCTAATCAAACAGATAAGGTAAGAACTTAAAACAAATAACTTTAAAAACATATGTTAGAGCATATCTATGAACAAATTAGTAGATACTTATCAGTTTAGATTAACAATCCTTATGCATGAGTAACAAGTCAAGATCTAAGCATTTTGAATCAATACATAATAATAACATCATCTTTGTGACATTCCACCACCCAGACCAAGAACACCTCTTGTATTCCTAAAGCTAAAGTACACGTAAGACATGTCTACCAAATAATACATATTAAACAACAAGCGATCCAAATCATATTCAAAGTTGATATTTAAATCCCAATATTTGCTACATGGCAACAAGAAAGATCATAATATGGAACAGATGATCTCTATAAAAAAATGATTATTTTTCACAACAAGAAACATAATAAAAAATTGCAAATTATGAGCTAGTAGTACAAGGAATGTAACAAAATTTAAATCATATTCTACACGGCTTGTCATGTTATATTCATTTCCCCTAAATCTACTTGTCTTGTACCTCACAAAGTAGAAGTTGCCACGCTTAGTTCTCGTGTCAACAACTCATTGTCTCTATTTTAGGGTTTAGCCTGCTACCCTAAGATATCAACGACAGACACTGTCTATCTCATGGTTTCCTAAAGAGGCTCATGTCTTTATCTCAGGTTCACAAGATAGGAACCAACAAAACAATATATCACATATCACAACATTTCTCATGTTTTCACTTTCACATAATTCATTTCATTAGAGTCTATTCCCCATGAACATAGACTTTCATAGCAAGGATTTAGGACCATAGCCAGTCCAAATGACTAACTCCTAAATCCTGGTGGTCTAACCTTTAAGGTCTCGATCCACACTCTAAAAATATTTCTCATAATCCATCAACTACTACAAGGATATTCGTTTGTTTCCTAATGAGTATATTTTTATCCATTTTTACATGATGTTTTATTCACCTTTTAGGGGTTTTTGTATCTCTATTTCTTATTTTTAGCTTTATATTCACTTAAATGCAATTATTTTCCGTTTTCATATTTTAATACAATTTTATATGTATTTTGTGCAGAATCAACCAAAGTTGCACCACGATGCTTAGATGGACAATTGTGCCCTCTTGATGTACACCTCAAGGGAAGGAAGGCCCAAAAGCTTTCTCTATGACCACCTTCCAACCGCCCAATAAAATGAGTGGCTATGCCAATCGCCCAACTCGAGCCACTCTCCAATTAGATTCTTCTGTATTCCTACATCTTGACGCACACTATCATCATGTAGTCGTTTAGGTTCATCTATGTTGGCTCGCCAAAGGACTAGATGTGAGGTTTAAATTGAGCAACCAATGTGAGTCGCCTATTGGATGGAGTACGGCCCATGCAACCAGATGTCTTCGACCGCAAGCATTCAACTTTAGGGTTACAGAGGCGAGGAATGCATCTATAAAAGAGAACCCTCGTCTTTCATTTAAGGGTTCTCTAATCGGTAATTAGAAGCCTCATTGTACAACACAAACCATAGCGAGGAGTGAGGAGGCGATGGCCGTAGCAGCAGATAGATTGATCTTCTTACCCCAGGCTTCATGGTCTTCTCTAGTGTTCCTTTTATCTCTTTGTTGTTGTCCCTCACCATGAGCGAGTAGAGGCTTTGTGCTAGGGAATGGGGACTAGCCCTGATCACCCGTATTTTATCTTAGTTTGTATCTAAACTCGATAATATATTTGTTAAATAAAGTATCCTTCTACTCTATGCCTTGCTTTGCAAATTTATGATTTGTTATGTATTTTAGTTATAGCCATGGAAATGCAAGTTTCTATGAGCATGATTAGAACATCAAAATGATATTATTATCCCCCTAAGCTATCTGCAAGGGATAGTCAGGTGGCTGGACTTTGATCTGTTGTGTGCCAAGGATGGTCGGTCATAAGTAAAGGAGTTGAGTAGCATAGGCAAGGAACTTGGGTGTCGAGGATGGTCGGTTCTAGGGGAGTCTATACTAGGTGATGACCTACATCCCACGAGGGTGAAATAGCTAAGCCTTGATTTAGCAATGACTATTCGAGAGTTATATCTTGTTAGGATAATTACACAGGCCCGGGTAGGGAAACCCCATGCCCTAGTACTCTTTATATCCTATTATTTACTTCTTTAATCTCCATTGATTTTGGCAACAATTTAGTTTAATCAATCTTTCAACTACTCAGTGATAAATATTAATCTTATTACTTTTGAATCATATTTAACTACTTAAAAGATTTTCCTTTGGGGTTGAACCTCAAGTATACTGCAATAAGGCTTCCACTCATGTGGAGTGTGGAATTAGTGCACTAGTTTTTGTAAACCTAGGAGATTATTCTTTTAGGGTTTTTCTTGGTGCAACATATGTAGCCCATGAAAAATTGGCACCGCTGTCGGGGACAATGGTAGTTAATGTTTTCAAAAATATAAGTGTAAGTAGGGTTTTTCTTTTCATTTATTTATTTTGCTTGATAACATTGAAAACTCTCTAGTACCAATCACATCACTCGCAATAATTCTTTCTCTTTTCAAGCACCTCTAGACTATGTGAAGATCCAGGAGTCTTGACTCTAGATTTCCTTTCGATCCCAAAATTAAGAGAACCTTAAAAAAACTTCTCACAGAGAGAGCCTTGGCAGACAAGGAGGCTGTGAAAGAAGCAATCCAAGCGTGCATCAACGTGAAAATTGTGGCCCGATGAGAATTACTTGTTGTGGAAGCTAGAGAACAGGTGGAGGACGAGTTCAAGACCAACCTAGAAGCCACCCAAGGCACAGAGAGTGTGAAAGAACTTTGAGATTTCTCCATCCCTAAAGGCACTGACTTGATTCATCCAGTCCAACCCCTAGTTGAACCAATCAAGATCAGAGCCTAATGAATTAGTTTTTGCAAAACTCCACC
Source organism: Alisma plantago-aquatica (assembly GCA_963693085.1). Taxonomy (NCBI): domain Eukaryota; kingdom Viridiplantae; phylum Streptophyta; class Magnoliopsida; order Alismatales; family Alismataceae; genus Alisma; species Alisma plantago-aquatica. The sequence goes on along the minus strand of OY856414.1, from coordinate 823,586,854 downwards.
TTTACGGGAAGGATCAGAGATGACTATAGGGAGCATCTCCTTAAATTCACCGAACTTTTCTCAATGATGAAGGCAACTGACGCCAACGATGATGTTGTAGACTGCAGCTCTTCAAACACTCCCTTGCAGGCAAAGCTAGAGTTTGGTATAATGTACTTTGAGGAGATCCCATTACTACATGGGAGGCCTTGGAGAACAAATTCCTAGAAAAATTCTACCCCCCTTAGATGATATATTTGATATGAGGACATATCACCATTTTCAGTCAAGCACCAGAGGAACCCATGCAAGAAACATGGGAATGATTCAACGAACTTAAGTGCCCACATTATGGTATCCTTGAAAATCAAGTCATCGAAATTTTCTATTGGGAAGTCGATAGATAGATCATGAGGTTACTTGATTCTTCCTCTAATGGGAATTTCAAGAGACAAAGTCTCAACAATGCATTAAGGATAGCTGAGCTTGTGGCCGAAAATCAAACCCATTGGGTTGGACCCCTGAGAGAAAATAGTTTAGAAACTGTCGGGAAAAAAAATCATTTCGAACTCAAATCCTTTACTAAGACTCTAAAATACATCGTTGCCTAGATAGACAATCATAAAAGATCTTTTAATGCATATGAGAATAAGCATCAAAATCCCCAAGTACAAATTGTCACACCCACCTATGAATTCTGGCTTAAAAGAAACCTATGGTCAGCTCCTGAATGCTCATGGTCTAGAAGACCTGGGATTTGATTCCTTCACTCGTGACTATTAGAGGCTACCACCAGTACCATTGCCTCGAGAAGAGACTCCATCAATTCAGGATCCAATAATGACATTTTGAGAAATGATTGTAGCATGTCGGATCCAACTCACTAAAATAATGACCAATCACAAATTACTAGAATCCCAGATTGATTGTTTAACAGCCAATCAATCACCATTACCATTCATGAATGTCAGTCATCCTAAAATCAACCCCAACCAATCAGAGCAGTTAATTTGCAGTAACAACTAGGTCAGGAAATGAGTACTTTGCCCCTCCTACCAAACCTAGTGAAGAAGGGAAAGATTTAGAAGAGGTGTTGATGGTAAAGTCACCCATCATAGAGTTTTAGTCAAGATCAGGGTAAAGACAACTGACGTCGCGATGACAATTGATTCCAAATCTCCATCGCTCATCGATGATCATGTATGCAAGCCTCGTATACCTTATGAGGGATGTTTGATACAAACCAAGTTGAAGGATTGGTTTATGAAATTCAAAGATACTATGAAAAAGCTCCATGTCAACATTCCATTGATTGATGCACTTACTGAAATGCCAACTTGAGCCGAATATTTCAAGACTCTCCTGTCAAAATGATAGATTACAAGAGAATGTGAAATAGTGAAGCTTGCAAACACTGCTTCTACAATAGTGCAAAACTAGATACCTCATAAGTAGAAAGACCTAGGATCTTTTAGGATAGATTATTTACTAGGGGATGATACATGTTGCAAAGGACTGACCGACTTAGGAGGGATCATTTCCATATTGTCGTACACGATGTGACGACATCTAGGGTTTACAAACCTTCTTCTGAACACCATGACTATCCACTTAGATGATGCCTCCACAACAAATACTTTGGGGATAATAGAAGACGTCCCACTTAAATTGAACAACACTCACAACCCATGTGATATTGTGATTATGGATATTAAAGAAGATAACTGAACCAATAATGGAATGTTGTAACAACACAAGGAAGCTCAATGTCTATGTAAGGACCCTGACATGGGTTTTGGACTATCACTATTTGTTTTACCTAAATAGGTTGCTTAATAACTTTAATCTAATCCTTTGGGGTGTTTTGTAATTATGTGATACACTTATGTTACAAGTTTGGTTCTGTTTGGATAATGTTTGAGCAATGTTTGCTTATTTTGGACCAGAGTGCAATTTACCCAAGATGAGGGTTATCTTGAAATCTGTCACATGTTGGGCATGCCCTTGGTTTTGTATCATCATAAGAGAGAATATGATGTTATGGGGCACCATGTTGAGGGCTTATGTTTTAAGTTGAGCCTATGTGGATGATGCTTATGCTTTATGTGCTAGTTTTGGGTGTAAATTACAATTTACCCAAAGTAAAGGGTTAACACACAAATTAGCATATCTAGAATGTTCCTTCCCTTTTTTGACAACATTTAGAAGATATAAAAAATAGGTGGGCACCCATTTTGCATCTTGGGAAAGAGATGATAGCCTTTGTAAAGATAATGATCTATGGACAATGTCTGTCTTGACCTTGGAATGTAGTATATTGGTTTGGTGGCGTATCAGTTTGGTGTTGTATCAGTTTGGAGGGTGTCACATTTGTTTGGAATCCAAGAGTCTGATACTCTACCTAGAGTATATCACCATAATCTTGCATGTTAAGTGGTTGCATGTGGCCTTTTCATGTGGACAAGTGTCACCTAGACTCTTAAGGTGATGACACCTCTCTTTTGATCTCTCTTTCTTCCCTCAAATACATAACCCCCTCCCTCTTCACACAAGTGAACCATTTCATCCATTCTTGTTCTTCTCCTTTTGGTGGATGATCTTGGGAACTTAAGGATCTAGGGGAACCCCCCATGGAAGCTTGGGAGGTTGAGTTCCTTACTCATGGTGATTCTTGGTTTAACTTCCATCTTGGTGAGTCGTGTCTCTTAGTGACGATTTCTTTAATCTCTCATTCATATTCATCTTCACCTCTTGGACATGGATCATACATTGAATAAAGTATGAATAGGCCATGGTTCTCTCCTTCCTTCTTTCCTCCTTGAGTTATCATAACCTTGGGGATAAGGTTGAGGTCGAGTTTGGGACTCTTGATGGACCCTCATCAAGTTGAGAAATGTGGGCTTTTAGAGATTTGATCATGGATCTTGAACCCTTGAAGAAGACCTTCTTGAGGTGGGTTATATAACTCTTATCCTTCATTGTTATTTCACTCTTTTATGCGCTCATGTTGATTCTCATCTCTAATCATTTATCTCATATATGCTAGTAGTCATTGATGGTTTTGAGAATTGATTTGAAAAAGGAACCTCTTTTAGTTTGTTGTTTATATCTTGTGGTTTGCTGTCTTGTTATAAGAAGGAGTAATGGCTGATATCCTAAGGTTGAATATGATAAATTTGACACACTTTGCTAGCTCAAACCTGACATGTCTTGAGGATGCTAATCTGATATGCTTTGTAATGCTTAAACCGTGACCCCCAATTGATGCTTAAACTATGACTCCCAACTGATGGTTAAATCGTGATGCTCAACTCATGCCCTAACCCTAACACTCGACACACCTTAGCCGACACACAAAATTGTGGTGAGGCCTATACCCTAGAGAATGCTTAAACTGACACACCTATTTGGTGATTAAGCCGTCACACTTGATGATGCTATATATGACTGATACATCAAGCCATGAGGTGGCTGATACACCAAGATATGGTGAAAGTGATACATTGTGTTATTCTTAAAACTGATATCATCTTGATGTGTCAAGGCCGACACAAGGGTAGTGTGTAGGCCTATGAACCTTGATAAGGTTAAGCCAACACACCATGTAGGCGTTACACTAAGATACCCTCCCATAGGAGAGAGGTAGACACACATTGTGGAGTAAGTGGTTGACACATTAGGGAGAAGTTAAACTAAGATACCCTTGGTTAAGTAAAAGACTGACATGAAGATGAGCTAACCTGACACCTTGTAGCCTAACATGACAACATCAGATGAGCTTGCCCAACACACCATGGTGTGGTCAAGCCGATACATGAGTATGATGAAACTGAGATTTCTCTGGCCATAGGAAACCGATATGTCAAGGCTAACCCAAGATGATGCAAATCGAGACACACTTTGTTGAAGTAAACTGATACACATAGTGGGTGTTAAGACCGTGTTGCAATATGTATGTCAAGATGACACACATTGGAAGGGATGAAATCGATACCTAGGGATGATGATAAACCGATATCACAAGATGAGTGTGAAATGGGTACCCTAACTTGAAGGTGAAACTGATATCTAGGGTTAGGAGATAGATTGAAATGTCATGTAATTGCTTAAGCTTATACATGTGTAATGAAGGGTTGTTACACCTATACTCTTTTGTGTGGATATAGTCAATATATAGGGTGATGATCTATCTATGATGTCGTGGCTATGAATGGTCAATCTTTAATTATGATGCTTAGCTCTAAAACTCTCCAATGAGGTGGGAGGTTACAGAAGTAGGGTTTAGTGGTAAAGTGATCATACATTAACCTTAATCATAAGATGGTAAGACTTATGTTCTCACTTTAGTGAAATTTTCTAATCCATGACAAGTGTCTTCTATATTCTTTTCTACATGTTCATAACTTGTCACAGAGATTAATGAGACCCCTATGTGAGTACATGATAGTGGTGCTGAGCCAAGATGGAATAAAGGGGTGTTAGTTTTGTGTAGAAATCATATGAACAAGTTTAATGGTCTAATAAATACCATGTGGATAGTTTGAAGTAAAAACCACTAGTTGTGTAATTCAAGGTTTGACATTTCTTAGTATGATAATGTGGTTGATAACATGTGAAGGGTAATAACATATGGATCACTTAATGAAACGATACACATATACAATGGTGATACTTAGTGTTGATGACACAATGATCTATTTATATCTAATTAATGTTGTTCAAACCTAAATCAATTTTAGGTGAAGTGGAAATCTTTGAAATTAGGGTGGGTGATGTAACCATGATGTAAAACCCTAATCGACTATATGTGAAGAGAATTTCATACTATTGAGTGTGTATGAATAGAAAGCATGATATTATACTCTCTCTCTCTTAAAACTACATGATTTTAACTTTGTGAGTTAGTTGGGTGTTTAAATTAATAAATAATATGAAGATGGTTAAATAATATTAAGCATTGACTATAAACCCCGATAAGGGAACATGGAAAGTGTGAATACGTGAATGTGAATGCTTGTTTATATTGTCTAATTCTTAACCTCATTCACTCCAACTTATGGGAGGAGTGAAAGTCAAAGATTTGAGATAGGATGATGCTTGAGAACCCTATGTTGAATAAGCATGAATCCTAATCCTAAATTAGAGAACTTATGATGCATGGCTTGCTTTATTTAAAGATGTTTAAAGTGTTGAAATGTATCATCTCTCAGAATGTAATAGCTAATCATTGCTATAGTATGTATATGTGATGTTACACAAATGATGATTGGCATAAGTAACGATTATATGCATAATGAAGCATGATGAGATAATAATGAATCGTGAGTGTGATGTGATGTTTATTAGGACTTGGTAAGGGTTTAGTGCCTAGCTAAGGTGATATCCTCTGGTTCTGGAATGAGGGATTGATATCCCATGATAATGTGTTGAAGGTGACAACCTTGTAAATGGCAATGATATAGTGTTATGAGATGATGGGAATTAGTTTATAGCTTAAATGATTATATCTTCTGTTGTAATATTATGCCCTTTCTTTTGAAGAATTTGTCTATGGTTTGTATATTGTAACTTGATTGATGCTAAAAGACACTTTAATGGGTCTAATTAATCAAGTGGAATCTAATCATGTAGCTTGCCTTATGCCATAGATCCATTCAGTGTCAGCATTTACTAGATGGTGAAATGAGTTTAACTTAGAGCGCATATTTTTTAATATGCGGGGATGAGGACAAATATCCCCTTACATCCAGGATATATGATACAAGATTGGTTGCAGGTCATACCCTGATAAGAGTGCAGCTTCGGGCCGTAGCCTAGTGATATGTGATACATGATTGGTTGCAGGACATACCCTAATAAGAGTGCGGCTTCGGGCCGTAGCTCAGTGATATGTGACCATACCCTGATAAGAGTGCGGCTTTGGGCTGTAGCTCAGTGATATGTGATACGGGATTAGCTACGGGTCATACCCTTATAATAGTGCAGATGTGGGCCATATCTCAATTTTTCTAGCACTGTTACCCATACCAAGATGGCCTAGACTTGTGCAGCTGGACTTGTATGGCACTGATTTTAACATAGCAGTGGTCGATTAGATTTGGGTGGTATGACTCAAATCGTTGGGGAATAATAAACTCATAAATAGCCGTGTAGCATATTCATTTAGAATCAAATACAATAACATTGGTTGAAGCCTTGATTGTTTTCATATTTTTTTAGTTTATAATGGTTATACACGTTCTTCATATTCCTTTTTAAATTTAATAATTGTTCTACTACTCTGCGGCAAGTGCATACTACTTCTCTATTTACTTTTATCACGAGCTATATGTCATTTAGTTAATTCTGTTCAACTGTCTCAGTATGATAGTCTATCTACTTAGTTATTTGTGATAATAATGGAGTTGGTAGAGAGTTATATCTCTCATTGGGACTCTTGTCTCACCCCTTTGGTTAAATATTTTTTAGGTGGACGTGCGTGCTAACTAAAGATCGGATAGTTGAGGAAATAATACAAGGAGAAACTACACCTGGTGGATCATGGTATATGGATAATGTCTAGTAATAGAGTCCTATGTGTCATCCATGTGCAATTAGGTCCTTGGAGATGTTCTGGATGTGTTTTGATGACATGATAATCGATACACACTTTTTGGCTTGTGTACCTTTGGTGGAATATACATACATGTGGAAGTGATTATTATTTTAAGTAACAAATTTATTGGAAAATGATGATGTAGCACCTTGAATATCTACTATTCTACCATACTAAATATGAACACTCGTTTCCATCCATAGTGATTCCCTACATTATTTGGACTCTCAAAAAGGGCTATTATCAAGCGAAACAATCTCGATCAAATTGTAACAATGTCGATTTGTTCTCTTGACTGACATCTTCTAAGTGTTATCTTGGCAGGTGTTCCCAACATTCCAACCTACCTCCTCCATTACCCTCTCATCCACATATGGAAGCGTTGTGGTATTCTACATATGTGGTACCATATCATGGTGATCTACTGGTGTTTATCCCTCTCGTTCACGTATGGAAGCGTTGTGGTATTCTACATGTGCAGTACCTGATCATGGTGATCTACTAGTGTTTATTGTTGATAATCCACATGAAGCCTGGAGGAGTTTGGAGTGTCAAATTACAAGCTGACCTTTTTTGTAACAAGACTGGAAGCATGCAAAAGCACTGTGGTATTCTACATATGTTGTACCTAATCATGATGATCTACTGGTGCTTATTGTTGATCATCCACATAAGCCCGAAGGGGTCCACAGGAGCATCAAATTATAAGATGGACTCTTCCATAACAAGACCGGAAGCATTCAATGCTTCCCCTTTAGGTCATAGGTTCCTTATGCATTATCTTTTTCTTTTCTGTTATGACCTCCAATACTCACGAATCTCCAAATTATTGTTTATCTTTTATGTGAATGATAGAAACTACATATGCAGACATCAAAACATAACTTAAATGTAGGCTTGTTTTCTATGATGTTCTACCACCATGAGTAAATATGTCAATTCATGGTTCTTTCACATTTGATCATGATTACTTCGTCTTCGATTGAGATATTTATAGTCACAACTATAATCAAATGGTGAGTTTTTCCCTGGATTTGTTTCTTGTTTTCTTTTTTGAATCATCTTAATTCTTCCTATTTACAGTAATAAACATTACCGTATTCACATGCTAGGATGCATAACGTTTTTCACTAATACGCAATTTTTTCCACCCTCACATCCTTGACATCAATGTTCTTGCACTACATATCTTCATTAGTGTTACGGTAAATATATCTTGCAATGTCAGGTAAACTAAAATGTGAAGTCATAGTTTTTTGACTGATAATGCTTTTCAATTTGTATAGAAGACGCTAAGGAATAATAAGTTCTAAATACGGCAACGTAACTACAAAATCATATACATATACAAATTGTTGCACGACTTCCAGTTTGAGACATAGAGCATGGATTACACTAAAACTAAGATATAAGTTATGGAGGAAGGAGTGGAGAGAGTAACAATTACCCTCTCCCATCCCATATCATTCAATAATTTTTTTATCACATTCTCAAATTCACGTTATATTTCTTTTTGTACTTATAAACCCTAAAATGTGCATTTTGTTTGTCGACACTTCTCTCTATCTTGTCTGTATTCTAGAGGTGTTATCTTTGAGGACCCCAATGCTTCTCACAAACTCTAGTTGCTCATCGAGGACAACCCGTATGACATGAATAGTCTGGTCATCTAGTTAATGAGGGAGGACAACATTAGAGGTCCATCAATTAACCTTCTAATGTTGTCATATAGAAGGACCCGAGCGCTATGGTTGTTTGAAGTACATCCATTCAGGCACGGGGAAAAGAAGGACGAGACTTTGTGGCTCAAGTTGGATAAACTCTCTAACATCTTGTGGACTTCACAGCTATTATATGACTGGTGGATTCCCTCCATGCCGTCATCAACCTTGCCATCATGCTCTGATAGTCTATTTAACATGCACCACCATCAATCTCAGGTTCATGCCAACCGATGACACGTTCAAGTACACCAAGCTTGGAACTTCCCCAAGACAATCTTCCTCAAGACAATTGTGATTCAGGTCCAGAATGTGCTTATTGCCCATCCAGCTCATTCAGATCATGTTTAGGCATTCTCTGATGAATTGTACCTCCAGATATATTTTCATTTCATCGTAATGTATGATTTTCCACATAGAATATTTCTGGAAAAGAATACAGTAAGTTTGTTATTTCATAGAGTTTGTTTTTTGCAGAAAAAATGTGAGCAACACTTGAGGTTGATGCCTTGCGTTGCTAATTTCTATAGTTTTAATGTCAGATGTAGACGAAGCGCAATGTTTTGATTTAGAGGATGTCACATACATATGTCTAGGAGAGGTTGGAATCTAGAGACGTTTCATAATCATAGTTCATGTGCATGTGGAGAAATGGTTTGCTAGATATATAAGCCATTTTTGAGGAGGCACAAAATTGCCTCTAGAGTCACACAATCATTGCTCAAGGATAAATAACCCAAGTTCAATAATGCAAGATGATGAATGTGGATGCAAGATAGGAGGTCACAAATACATTTAACTCGAAAATGGGAAGGTATGTATACTTTTGAATTTTGACTTATATTGTATCATTTTTATTTTTGAAAATTGAGATGAAAGTCTCTTTCATATTATCCTTCATGTGTTGTTTAAAATAAAAATAACATATTAATTAATAAACTAAGATCCAAGTATATTTAAAATAGATTTATTAAAAAATAAAAAAGATGATGGCTCAATATGAAGTATTGGAGTAATTGGTTTTGTAGAATGCTTTGTAATTGAATAAGTCAACAAGTTACAATTTCCTAATTTATATCGGTACTTGATCTCTTAATGTTTTCTAATGGAAGAAGTTTAAAACGAGGTATAATATGGCTTTTGGGAAAAAATATTGTGTATTGTTTCCAAAAAATTGGCAACTTATTTTGACGTCTTTCATTGGATGTGTAAAAGTTTGATTGATCATTTTTATTCATGACACAAACTAAGTATAACTTACTATGGGTCCAAAACTTCTATACCCATCGTCTGTTCCCTACTAAATACCCACAAGATTTGATCCACCGACTTGAGGGGCTCATGATGGAGTGTATAGTGGGGATTTGTGGGGCCACATTGTCCCTGACATAGAGGATGTGAATCCAAATCACTATACCGGATATGTGTATGTTATTTCATACAAACACACCCGGTTATCCTTATATTCACATAAATATTACATTAAAGGCTTATTGTTGAGTATACATACACCAATCCCAACAACATTGTTTATCTATTCTTATTAAACCATATGTAAAACATATAAACATGTAGATTTCCATATATACACAATGAAATTCAAACTCACATACACATAGAAGTTTAAATACAGACAAGCCAAACACATATACAACAAAATGTTTAAACACAAACAATTCATATAAACGAGAATACAAAAATTGACACAAAATACACATAAAAAATATATTTAGATACAACATACAACTGTATACTTTATAGATGTACATGATATAATTATACAAGTACATGTGCATGTATAACAAAATTGTATGAAATAAAATTGTAAAATGATAAATATACAATCACACAACCAATAAGCATGAGATTTATGATGCATTTACAAAGTCCAACAAAGCCATATTTTAAGTTGTAATGGAAGACTATGCACTTAATTTAAACTATGGAGCAAAATGATGGTTCCAAACCACACTGTTTAGGTATGTATAGGTAGCAATTTGCTCAGTATAAGTTATATTTATGAAGAAATTCTAATTGAATATCATGTTTAATGTGCATCTTTTGCTGCCAATTATAATTTTTCACCAATGAAGCATGTCATGCTTTTGACTACACACATTTTCATGCACATAATCTTGTGATCATGCATCTTAATGCAATTTAGATCTCTCATTTATGATGGTGTGTAGTCCATTGTTACTAATATATTATAGTTGTGATATTGAAATATGTATCCAATCATTTTAATACCTAGATTATGAAAAACATCATATATATTAGGATGGACCTTGTTTTAAGTACAAAGATAATAAAAATGACTCTTTCATACTAGTGTTTTTAAAAATATCTAGATTATATACCAAATAAAGGATATATGTTAAAACTAGGTTTTCCAATTTCATTGATATTTTGACTCATAATTTGATTAAGCAAATTAGTATTAATGAAAATAAAGCCTACATATGATTTATAAGCGATGATAAGGGAACAAATAGACACTATCATAAATGTGATGAAAATATTCATTTAGTTATTAACATATTTATCACACATAGTTGTTTAGACTTTTTATAAGCTATAAATAGAATTTGGAACTATCAAAATGACCATTAAGAAATTTATCACCATGATGTGTTATATGAAAATATTTGATTATTTTTTGTGCTAATTACCATTGGTGAATATTATTTGAGTAGTAATAGAATAAATGGCTTATTTACACAAAACTTCTTCTTTTGTAAGTTTGATGATAAAAAAATGATAAGAACAACAAGTTTGAAAGAATACAATTATTTATACCTAACACATGAAGACCAATATCATGATATGGAAGCATAACAATAGACCATTCTATGTTCGTAATAAATATAGGTTGAAGACGCACCTAAAACCAGATTTATCATTATAATGAAATTTCATTTAATTACAAGAAACTAGGGATCTGATAAAATAATTAAGCCTGATTTTTGGATGAATGATAACATCTTTTTGTGGTGAACATGTAAATGAACCAATCAAAGAATTATATTCTTTAATACAACTATATTTCTTTGAGAAATTAAAAAATTCAAGTGTGTCTATCACAATCAAAAATTTGGAATATGGAAACCCCTTATTTATTCTTAGTCCACCAATACTTAGATCAATAATATATATTAATGGAAATAAAAGTGAAGATCATTACTTTATGTTACTAGGTTATTTGTAAAGGATTGGAAATTTTATATGTAAGATTTTATAGAACAAGTAATGGATATTCAAGATGGTTATACAATTTAATGTATTATCTTTCTAAGAGGGAAATACAAAGATAATATGAACTCATATATGAGAATGATATAAGAATCACGTGCAATAGCACATGCATTAACTAGTATGTTATGAAATGCAAGTATTGACTCTTTTGTAATAAAAATCATCTCATGGTGCTTGTTGCAAATCGATTTCAATTTCCTATGATTTTTTATAATCCAATGTTAATGGTTGATCGTGGTTTAAGTTTTGAGAAATCTCACTTTGTGTGCCAAAGGGTGTCACATTTGGTGGTATCAGAGCTCTAGGTTCACTAAGTCTATAGGGACACTATGACTAGGATTAGGATGGTGTCTAAGATGAGAACATGATATAAGATACGGTGCATACTGCCTAATCTCAGTACTTGAATGCCCTGTCCAGGTATTCAACTGTTGAAGAAAATGTAAGTATGGAACTCTTAGATTGATTTCTCTCTGATTACTCAGATCAAGTAGTCATTTTGGATCAATCTAAGGAACATAACAAATTAGGAATCATGATCCTAATACCTCCATCATACTATAAAAAGAGATAACAAATGCACCATAACCTACTAAAACTTAAATGTTTGGTTATTAAAAGGGAAATATACAACCCATAAAACCTAAATTGATGTGTGAATATGATAAGAGACGTTCTTGAAGCTATAATTTTAAGAAATGTATGAAGAAAAAGACAGATGAATGTGTGATAGTAAAGTAAGCCAAGGTATAAATACCACCTAATATGAAGGGAAATCCTGAAATGGGAATGAAGTAAGAAGACAAATGAGAATGACTAATGAATAAATAAAGATGTAACCTAGGCTAATCTCAGACCAACCCATGAGTATAAGAAAGTATAAAGTGTAATCGTCATGATATGTGAAAGGGAACAAGGAAGGTGATCCCTGCTCAATAAAGAATATGCAAAGAATAATGATCCTTTTCAAGATGGAAGGATGAAAAATGTGGCAAAACAAGGAAATGTTCATGAACATGAAGAGCAGTAATCAAAGAAAGAGTAATGACATGTAATAATCTTTATAGTTCTTATGTTGATAGCAAGGAAACCAAGGTGAAAACAAGTCAAATTGATACATGAACATTTGAAAACTCATGTAATAACCAAGGAAGTTGATAATCCCATCTTCTTAATAAGAAATCCCTAGGTAATGATGTGGTGATAAGAGAAGTGTGTTCCCTTGTGTTCTTTCCTTTCAAGGATGTGGCAGTCAAGTGAGTCTTATGTCATTTTATAAGCATGGTTTAGAAGTTATCTCAAGATTGATACTCTAATAAGTATCAATTAGTCTTAGAATTTAGTTCCAAGATGATGACATCTGAGAATGGTGATGTTTTATAAACCTTATAAGGTGCTGGAAAGATTCTTCTATTGTGTTTGGGTCTGGGAGAAACAACAGAGGGTGGATGTGATGAGGATGTTATGTGTTTTTGGCACATGTGATGGGTACCAAGGTGAGGAATCCTAGTATCCAAGAAGTTCTAGTTGTGTGTGGACTCGAGAATATTCCTCCTGATAAGATGATTAAATGTTTGACTAACTATAACGATCGACCTTTAGATCAATCTAGTTATAGGTGTTCAACCTATGGTATGGATATCACATGTTATGGGTTTATGCAACACATAAGGTGACGTCGGCAAGGATGCATAAGTTGAAGAGATAGTTGCAAGATTTTCTTGGATAAAGTTCATTAGGTTGAGTACAATCCCTTGTAGTGCACCTATCAGGTTTGCAAATAAGAAGGGTTCCAAGAGCGGTGTACATTGATGAGAAGGATTTTCAATCCCTATATGGATCAGTTGAGGAGAAAGTATAGCTGGAAGTGTACATAGTAGCAGGCCATCTAGTATAAGTCATAAGTGAGTTTTTCTGAGTGCACAATGGAAGCATGGTAGGTCTTGTAGTCCCAAGTAAGTGATAGCATGCATGTCTAGTTTTCTTTAGAAGCAACATGTTGAGGTTTGAGAAGGGTATGGTAAACCTCCAAGTTTGAGAATCTTATTGTATGATGCTATAAGTTGAGAAGGTGATACATAAGGAAGAGTAGACACCTGTGTTTGGTAAGTATGTATAGTTCTTCTATGGCTAAGAATGTACCACCTAGCATAGAGTTGAGTCTGCAACCAATAGTGCAAAGGATAAGTTGAGTATGTGTCATGTACAACATATCTTGTGTTGACCTTAGATGGAAGAATAGTATGTAGGTCAAGTCTTATGACATCACCCTGACATCAAGAAGTCATGTGAACGTTTGAAGGTGTAATTCATGAGTAATATCCACCTCCTTTCACTTGAGATTTCTAGGGCGAAATCCTTGTTAGCGGTTTATGACTTGTAAGGACCCTGACTTGGGTTTTAGACTAACCCTATTTGTTTTGCCAAAGTAGATTGCTTAAGAACTTTAATATAATCCTTTTTGGTGATTTGTAACTATGTGACATTTATATGTTACAAGTTTGGTTTTGTTTGGATAATGTTTGAGCAATGTTTGCTTATTTTGGACTAGAGTGCAATTTACCCAATATGAGGGGTTCTCTTGAAATATGTCACATTTTGGGCATTCCCTTAGTTCTCTACCATAATAAGGGAGAATATGATGCTATGGGGCACCCTGTGGAGAGCCTAAGTTCTAATTTGAGCATATGTGGATGATGCTTGTGCTTTATGTGCTACTTTTGGGTGTAAATTGCAATTTACCCAGAGTAAAGGGTTAACGTGCCATTAACCTTCTCTAGAGTGTTCCTTCCCTTGTTTGACATCATCTAGAAGATAGAAAAAGAGGTAGGTGCCCAATTTGGATCTCGAATAAGAGATGATATCCTTTGTTAAGATAATGATCTATGGACAATGTGTGTCTTGACCTTTGAATGTAGTGTAACAGTTTGGTGATGAGTATCGGTTTGGTGTTGTATCAGTTTTTAGGGTGGTTCCCTTGGTTGGAATCCAAGAGGACAATACTCTACCTAGAGTATATCACCATAATCTTACATATTAAGTGGTTTCATGTGGCCTTTGCATGTGGACAAGTGTCACCTAGACTCTTAAGGTGATGAAACCTCTCTTTTGATCTCTCTTTCTTCCCTCGAATATATAACCCCTCCCTCTTCACAAAAGTGAACCCTTTCATACATTCTTGTTCTTCTCGTTATGGTGGACGAGCTTGGGAGATTAAGGAGCTAGGATAAGCCCCCATGGAAGCTTGGGAGGTCAAGTTCCTTGCTCAAGGTGATTCTTGGTTTAACTTCCATCTTGGTGAGTCATGTCCCTTTGTGATGATTTCTTTAATCTCTCTTCTTCATCTTCTTCTTCCCCTCTCAACCATGGATCATACCTTGAATAAAGGATGGATAGGTTGTGGTTCTCTCCTTCCTTCTTTCCTCCTTGAGCTATCATAACCTTGGTATCTTCTTCTTCTTCTTGGAGATAAGGTTGAGGTCAAGTTTGGGACTCTGGATGGATCCTCTTTGAGTTGAGAAATGTGGGCTTTGGAGATTTGATCATGGATCTTGAACCCTTGAATAAGACCTTCTTGAGGTGGGATATATAACTCTTAGCCTTCTTTATTATTTTCACTCTTTTACGCACTCATGTTGATTCTCATCTCTAATTGTTTATCTCGTATATGCTAGTAGTCATTGATGGTTTTGAGAACTGATTTGAAGAAGGAACCTCATTTAGTTTTCTATTCGTATCTTGTGTTTTTCTGCCATGTTAATGGAAGGAATAATGGACAACATCCTAAGGTTGAATATGACAAAGTCGACATACCTTGCTAGCTCAAACCCGACATGCCTTGAGGATGCCAATCCAACATGCTTTGAGATGATTAAACCATGATGCCCAACTAATGCTTAAATTGTGATACCCAACCGATGATTAAACTGTGACGCCCAACTCATGCTTAAATCATGACTCTCAAATGATACCCTAACCCTAACACTCGACACACCTTGGCCAACATAAAATCATGGTGAGGCCGATAACCTTTAGTATGCTTAAACTCACACACCAAGTTGGTACTTAAACAATCATACTTGATGATGATATGGACGATACATCAAACCATGAGGTGGTCGATACACCTAGATATGGTGAAAGAGATACACCATGTTATGCTTAAGACTGATATCATCTTGATATTGTCGTTACAAGGGTAGTGTGTAGGCAAATGCACCTTGATAAGGTTAAGCTGACACACCCTGTAGGTGTTAGACAGAGGTACCCTCCCATAGAAAAGAGGTCAACACACTTTGTGGAGTAAGTGGTTGACACATTAGCGTGAAGCTAAACTAAGATTCCCTTGGTTGAGTAAGAGACTGACGTGAAGATGAGCTAACCTGACACCTTGAAGCCTAACCCAACATCGTTAGATGAGCCTGCCTGACACACCTTCGTGTGGTCAGGCCGATACATGAGTATGATGAAACTGAGATCCCTCTAGCCATAGGAAACTGATATGTCAAGGCTAACCCAAGATGTTCCAAATTGATTAACTTTGATGAAGCAAACTGGTACACCTAGTGGGTGTTAAGACCGTGTTGTAATATGGTTGTCAAGCCGACACTCCATGGAAGGGATGAAACGGATACCTAGGGTTGATGATAAACTGATATCACAAGATGAGTGTGAAACCACAACCCTAAGTTGAAAGTCTAGGATTAGGTGATAGATCAAGATGCCATGTAATTTCTTAAGTTGATACATGTGTAATGACGAGTTTCTACACCTATACTCTTGTGTGTGGATATAGTCAATACATAGTGTAATGATCTATCTATGATGTCTTGACTATGAATGGTCAATCTTTAATTATGTTTCTTAGCTCTAAAACTCTCCAATGAGGTGGGAGATTATAGAAGTAGGGTAGAGTGGTAAAGTGATCATACGTCACCCTTAATCATAAGATGGTAAGACTTATGTGCTCACTTTAGTGAAAGATTCTAATCCATGACATTTGTCTTCTATATTCTTTTCTACATGATCATCACTTGTGAGAGAGGTTAATGAGACCCCTATGTGAGTACATGATAGTGGTGGTGAGCCTAGATGGAATCAAAGGGTGTTATTTTTGTGTAGAAATCATATGAAAAAGTTTAATGATCTAATAAATACCTTGTGGATAGTTTGAAGTAAAACCATCTAGTTATGTAATTGAAGGTTTGACATTTCTCAGTATGATAATGTGGTTGATAACTTGTGAAGGGTAATAATATATGGATCATTAATGAAATGATACACATATACAATGGTGATACTTAGTTCTGGTGAGACAATGATATATATATCTAATTAATGTTGTTCAAACCTATCAAGAGAAGTGGAAATATGTGAATTTAGGGTGGGTAATATAACCATGAGGTAAAACCCCAATCAACTATATGTGAAAAGCATTTCATACTATTGAGTGTGCATGAATAGAAATCATGATATTGTACTCTCTCTCTTAAATTACATGACTTTAACCTTGCGAGTTAATTCAATGTTATAATTTGTAAATATTATGAAGATACTTAAAATAATATTAAGAATTGACTATAAGCCCCAATAAGGGAACATGGAAAGTATGAATATGTGAATGTTCATACTTGGTTATATTGTCTAATTCTTAATCTCATTCACTCCAACTTATGGGAGGTAGTGAAAGTCAGAGATTTGAGATAGGATGATGCTTGAGAGCCTTATGTGGAATAAGCATGAAGCCTAATCCTAAATTAGAGAACTTATGATGCATGCTTTGCTTTATTTAAAGATTCTTTATGTGTTGAAACATATCATCTCTCTGAATGTAATAGCTAATGATTGCTATAGTATGTATATGTGATGTGGCACAAATGATGGTTGGCATAAGTAATGATTATATGTGAACTGAAGCATGATGAGATAACAAAGAATCACGAGTGTGATGTGATGGGTCTTAGGACCTGGTAAGGGCTTAGTACCTAGCTGAGGTGATACCCTCTAGTACTGAATTGAAGGATTGATATCCCATGATAACGTGTTGATGGTGACAACCTTGTGAATGGTAGTGATACAATATTATGAGATGATGGAAATCAATCTATATCTTAAACGATCATATCTGCCGTTGTAATACTATACCTTTTCTTTTGAAGAATTTGTCTATAGTTTGTATGTTGTAACTTGATTAATTCTAAAAGACACTTTAATTGGTCTAATTAATCAAGTGGAATCTAATCATGTAGCTTGCCCTATTCCATAGATCAATTAAGTGTCAGCATTTGTAGGATAGTGAAATGAGTTTAACTCGGAGTTCATATTTTTGAATATGCGAGGGTGAGGATGAATATATCCTTTCATCTAGGATATGTGATATAGGATTGGATGTGGGCCATACCCTGATAAGAGTGTGACTTTGGGCTGTAACTCAGTGATATGTGATCCATGATTGGCTGGGGGCCATACCCTGATAAGAGTGTGGGTTTAGGTTGTGGCTTAGTGATATGTGATACAAGATTGGCTCTGGGCCATACCTTGATAAGAGTGCGGTTGTGGGCCGTAGCTTAGTTTTTCAAGCACCATGACCTGTATCAAGATGGGCAAGACTTGTACAGCTAGACTATATGTCACTAATAGTAGTTGAATCATGATATCACTACAGGTTTACTCGTACTGACTAAGAGGGTGAGGTCATGGACTCTGGCTCTTCCACTAGACCTTGTATGGCACCAATTTTGGCTTATCATTGGCCGATTGGATTTGGGTGGTACAACTCAAATCCTTAGGGCATAATAAACTCGTAAATAGTCGTGTAGAATATTTGTTTAGAATCAAATACAGGAACATGATTTGAAGACTTGCTTTGTTTTCATATTGTTTAGTTTATAATGGTTATATATGTTCTTCATATTCCTTTTTAAATTATTAATTGTTCTACTACTCAGTGGCAAGTGCATATTACTGCTCTATTTACTTTTATTAGGAGGTATATGTCATTTAGTTAATTCTGTTCAACCTGCTCAGTATGATAGTCTGTCTACTTAGTTATTTGTGATAATAATTGAGTTGGCAGAGATTTATATCTCTCACTGGGACTGTTGTCTCACCCTGTTGGTTAAATATTTTTTAGGTGGACATGAATGCTAACTAAAGATTGGATTGCTTAGGACATAATATGAGGAGAAACTACATTTGGTGGATCAAGGTATACAAATAATGTCTAGTTATAGAGTCATATTTGTCGTCCCTATACACTCAGGTCCTTGGGGGTGTTTTGGATGTGTTTTGATGACATGTTGATCGATACAGGATTTTTGGCTTGTGTACCTTTGGTGGTATGTACATACATGTGCAATAGTTTATTATTATTTGTAACAGGTTGATTGGAAAATGATGATGTAGCACCTTGAATATGTGTTATGAAATGCAAGTATTGACTCTTCTATAATAAATCTCAGCACATGGTGCTTGTTGCAAATCAATTTTAATTTCTTGTGATTTTCATTAATCCACTATTAATGGTTTATCGTGGTTTATGTTTTGATAAATCTCACTTTGTGTGGCAAAGGGTGTTACAATTTACATGCTCTAACACACACATAGTGGCATCACTACGTCGAGCCAAACAACATTAAACACAAAGTGCTTCCATGAGGCAACCTACAAAAAAAGAGGGAAGAAGGAGAAGTGAGGAGAGAATGATAATGAAGAATACCACATCCTTGACAAACTAGGTCAGTGGAAACCAGTGTGGTGAGCAAGCCTCATGATGATATGCTCTCATTTGCCCAGTCGCTTGACTGACAAATAAAGGTCTCACAATCTTGTGGATTAATCAATGACGCGACGTGTGGGATATGTGGCCCAATGGGATTGATCTTTATATTTTCCATAACTGATTTTACTTCTTTCTCACAAATAAACTGATCTTATCTTTTTTCAAAAATATTATTACTTGGAAATAGTATCCATTTGAATCTCACTCCAATTATCAATATTCACTATCATATTTTGATTAGGAATTTTCCAATGGATGATTGACATAAATACCCTACGTGCTAGGGATAACGCGTGCATGGTGTATCTACCAATTACCTTTTGGGAACTCATAACATCTCCTCAATGCATCTATATAATGGGTGAAGCATAGGGCTTGGAAATACCAAAACTTTCTGATGATCAAGTAAAGCCCACACTTCCATCTCTCTTGCATCGACACCACCCATGGCAGCACAAACATCAACATGAATGGTGGACTCCAACAAGGAGGTGGAGGTCCTCCACTGGCAGACGAGATCCCCTATGATGAACATCTACAAGGCTATTATTCCCATGATACATACATCCCCTGGGATCTTCGATTCGTGCACCTGACACATCATCTAGAGATGCCACCACCAGACCCAAACTCACTGATCAATTGATTGTATGATCAACTAGCCGTCAACCTCAAAGAGGAATATTGGCTAAATGTAGGATGTTTAAAGTAGGGCATGTGGCACAGAGCACCAGTGCCTCCTCCAAATGAATACCATGAAAACCGGTGGCCATGACCACACCGAGATGAGGGCATCGCCAATGGAAGATGAACCCTCACCCAAAGTTCTATTGTGTGCTCTTAGATG
Organism: Alisma plantago-aquatica; assembly: GCA_963693085.1. Lineage (NCBI taxonomy): Eukaryota > Viridiplantae > Streptophyta > Magnoliopsida > Alismatales > Alismataceae > Alisma > Alisma plantago-aquatica. Next base: position 823,566,677 of record OY856414.1, on the reverse strand, counting down.
AGAAACACCCCTCATCTCCACCTCCCCCACTCTCCATATCAATTCCCCTCCATCTCTGACTTCTTTCTCCTTGATGTGGGATATAATTTTGAAGTTGGGGTGGGGGTGGGTGGTACATCATCCTTCCCCACCACCTCAACTCTAACCTTTCCCTTTCTTTTTCATCCTCAAACACTTCTTCTCCTTTTCCATATTTTATTTGTGTCAGTCTTGTTTTCTATTTTGTTTTTCATTTTTTTTTGTGTCATGGTGACCGTTACCTAGTCAGGCACTCTAATGTATCTTAAAAATGGAAAATATATGAATGAATTGTCCCTTTTTTTCTTGTTCTTGAGCTAACTCTTGCAAAAAGAAGTTTTTAGGAATTTACATGTTTTGAATAGTTCTGGGCCCCAACGACAACAATCGAGAATCCCTCCTCCTTGGAAGTGACGATAAGAAGATGGAATCCAAAAGGTCAAGCCACATATGCCTCCAACATGACTTACAACAATATTTGTGAATACTCCTTTACGTATATTAATTGAATTAATTAATATAATATGATGATTTGACTCCAATGTAGTAATAAAAGGGAGAAGTACAAGTCAACCTCTTGATCACATTCTTCTTTCATCACCTCTTACCTCTTCATCATCCATGACATGAAAAGAAAAAAAATAATTTTTTTTCCATATGCCAAACCCTAAGTCAGGGGTGGCACCCCTTAGATAAATACTCTCTCTTTCTAACTTTAGTCCACAGGCATGAATGAACAAAAGAGGCCAATGAGCCCAAATGAAAACATGCAGTCAATGTAACTGCAACCAAATAAAAAGTCTCGAGTTGAATAGAGGAGAGGTGAATAAAATTACTGAATCCCAACTAAGGTCTCAAGTCGAATACAGGAGAGATCAGGGAATCAGATTCATGCCATGTCTTTCTCCCCCTTTTATCCAGTTGTCATACCCAAGGGACTTATCAAAATTCTCCCCCAATCTGCCAAATAGCCCTGACTTGTCCTTACTACTACTTGCATGGACAGATCAGAAGCATTATTGATATGAAAGCAGTTTCTTATAGATTATGGGGTCTACCGATTAGAGGAACAAGTTGTAGTTGGGGGATATCCAAATGTGACTGCGTGATGCCCAAGAATTAGGGTCACTTGATCGTGATTGGTGGGAAGGGGACTTTGAGGTTTTCTTGGTTGGGAGAGGAAGGCTTGGAACCTAGTATCAATTGTTGATATCCTTTTTATTTTGCTTTACTCCACAAGAAAATGATTAAGTATGGGGTAGTTTGATGAGTATATTTTACCCATTTTTACATTTTTTATTCTCTTTTTAGGGGTAGTTGTATCTCTATTTATTATTTTAGCTTTATATTCACTTAAATGCAATTATTTTCCCTTTTTTGTATTTTAATGCACTTTTCTAAGTATTTCATGTAGAATCAGTCAAAGTTGGAGGGCGATGTCCAGATGGAAAATTGGGCCATCACAATGTACACCTTAAAGGAAGGAAGGCCCAAAAGATTTCTATATGACCACCTTCCAACCACCCAATCAAACAATTGGATCTGCCAATCGCCCGACTCAAGTCGCTCTCCAACTAGAGTCTTCTAGATTCTTGCATCTTGAAGCACAGTCTCAACATCCAGCCCATTCCAGTTCGTCCATGATGGCTCTCTAGAGGACAGAAAATGAGGTTCAAATTGAGCAACCCATGTGAGTCACCTATTGGACTGAGTACGAGACATGCAAGAAGATTCCTTTGATTGTAAGCATTCAACTTTAGGGTTTTAGAGGCGATAAAAACATCTATAAAAGGGAACCTACATCGTCCATTCAAGGGGTCACTAATCAATGATTAGAAGCCACATTGTGCAACACAAACCCAAGCAAGGAGCAAGAATGCACCGGCCACAACAAAGAGATTGGTCTTCCTACAACATGTATCATGGCCTTCTCCATCATTCCTATTATCTCTTTGTTGTTGTACCTCACCATGATTGAGTAGACACTTTGTGCTGGGGCATGGGGACTAGCCCCGATCACCCATATTTTATCTTAGCTTGTATCTAAACTCGATAATATAGTTGCTAAATAAAGTATCATTCTGCTTGACACCTTGCTTTGCAAATTGATGACTTGTTATGCATGTTAGTTATAATCATGGATATGCAGGTTGTTTTGAGCATGATTAGAACATCAAAATGATCTTATCACCCCCCTGAGCTATTAGTAAGGGATAATGAGGTGGTTGGACTTCGATCTGCTACCTACCAAGGATGGTCGGTGATAAATAAAGGCATTCAGTAGCATAGGCAAGGAACTTGGGTGCTATGGATGGTCGATTCCAGGGCAGTCTATACTAGGTGATAACATGTGTCCCGTGAGGGTGCAGTAGTTAAGCCTTGATTTGGCAATGAATTTTGGAGAGTTGGATCTTGTTAGGATACTTACATAGTCCTGGGTAGCGAAAACCCCATGCCCTGGTGCCATTTATTACTTATTATTTACCTCTTTAATCTCCATTGATTTTAGAAACAATTTAGTTTTATCACTCTCTCAACTACTCAGTGATAAATATTACTCTTATTACTTCTAAATCATACTTCACTTCTTACAAAGGTTGTCCTTTGTATTCGATCCTCAAGTATACTGCAATAAGTCTTCCACTCAAGTGGATTGGGGAATTAGTGTACTGCTTTTGGTAAACCTAGGAGATTATTCTTTTAGGGTTTTCCTTAGTGCAACATTTTGTAGCCCCATCATATCCCCAGTGTGTTCCTTTGGGGAAACTTATGGTGTTCAGGGCACCTAACTAGATGTGTCATCATTTGACTTGTTATTAATCTCTTTTATTATTCTTAAAAGAATTCAAAACATCATGTATCATAGGTGTGTATCCTCACGTAACTAGAATAACATGAAGAGATTAGGCTTATAAAAAAGACAATGATTAAAGAAAGAAACACAACAAATTTGAAGTATGTAACACATACGATTCTTTACATTTCCAAATCATCTCATAGAAATCGTCATTCGTGGGCCTTCAACACAAGTCATAATCTCATTGTCCAACATTTATGCCATCAGAGTTTTGTCATCAGAATGCATGTTAAATTCAATCTCAATATATTTCTTATCAGTTCATTCTATGTCATAGTTATCAATAAATATTCATAGATACATAAGAACTAGTAATAATAAAAACATTTATATATAATGTATCATTCATCATACTAAGAATATATTTATCATATGACATATACTTATTTCATCCAATTTCAATATATGCAAATAAATTTCATGCATAAACATGCATAACATACTTAGTTCTCTTCTTCTTCTTTTATTTCACATATTCATTTAGGGTTACTAACCAACACATTTTGAATATCATTTGAATTCCATAATATTAGTAAATCCTCTAAGTACACATATTCTATCAAACAATCACAATCTAAGAACACATTCTTGTAAATCAATTCAAATGCTTGAACCTCATCCTTTAATTGAAATCAAATACAATTATGTGCCTTCCTTAATCCCTCATTTGAGTTTATTACTCATTAGCATTAACATGGGTCATCATTTTAGGGTTAGGGTTAGGTTCTTAGATTCGTCCACTAATTTTCATCATTTTCATTTCATTTCATATTCATTAGTTTTTAACTTCTTTCATATGATGATCACCACTATTCTTAAGAGAAAACATTCTAAATTTAATTAATATATAAAGTTTTTCTCTCATTGATGACTTCATGATATGATTTTAATATATTGCATGCAATTTAGGTCAACACAGATGTAATCAAAGTCTATAGACTATATACTTCATCATGCACATTTCATTAATTTAATTTGTAACTTGTCATCACCATCCAGTTATTCCTATCGATTATCCTTTCTTGTAATTAGTTGTGTGTACCATGTCATTGACTTCCATTTACATTCTTATATTTAACAATGATCATTCTATCCCTTGTAATACTACTCAGTTTGGCTTGAAAGAATGGATTAGGTTACATCTTCTAACATCATAATCTTTAATCACCCTTTCCAACTCATTATTATGTAGCTTCTATAAAAGGACCCACATTCATGTGAGGGCTACTCATTATTCCATAATTTATACTAAAGTAGATGCATTAGGATTAGATCATATTAGTAAGACTCTCCATCTTCAATTGAAGTATTAATATCTACACTTTAGCATTTCATCACATTTATAACATTATATATACAAGTTCTAGCCTTATCATTAATACTTGTCTTAATACTAAACTTATAGGGTTTTCAAGAAGTCATCCTTAGTTCAACACATCATGAGAATCATATCATTTAGTGATCCCATAATTGTGCACAAGGATTCATTAGGGATATTCACACACATGGAAACCCTAGTTTCCATTTCCACATATTTTATCCATCAATGATAAGTATACATTGATGAAATGACTCATTCGATTCAATTCCACAACACAAACCCTAAATAGGAAATATCACCATCTCATACTGATCCATATTTATATCACATTCAATTTTAGTAAGATTCAACAATAAAATTACATAATTCATTCTAATACAATTCAAATATGATTCTAGACATAACAATTCAAATCCCTAGCATATCTCACATTGGGCTGCTTCTTAGAGAATATTGACATTAAATAGTTATCTATCCATAGAATTTTCAACATCAATAAATATATCAAGAACTTATCAAGTTCCATTCATTGAGGAATAATCAAAATTAGTAGAATTTGATTCCATAATATCTTTCCAAATCAATACCTAGTCACATAAAAATACAAGTAAGATTTTTGATTATTTAATCTATATAGAATTAATCTTTCAACAAGAATATATAGATTAAGAGGGAGATAAACACTCACCTAATGTAACAAGCACCTTAATGATGTAGGTCAAACTCTAAATTTCTAGGAATCTAATTAAACTCTAGCACTGAATCCATTTCTTCCTCCTCTCAGCGCGGAAACCCTAGAAATGGAGATTGAGCAAGAAAGATTGAGAAAAGGGGATGATTTTATGTGATTTCTAATCAACTTAGAGGAGGGACAAAATCTTGACATGTGAGAGAAGAATCACCATGAAACACTATGCAACAAAGCTAAACTTACTTGATTTCATCATATCTCAGATAGTGAAACCCGAGGTCAACATCTCCACCATTTTCTCCTCTAAAAACCCTAGCTCTCCTCTAACTCTAGGACTTCATTTCTCTGGATTAGATCGAAAAATATGATAGATCCATGGGTGCTAGGTTTATCATATAGATCAATTAAGGTGCTTGGGTCAATTGCAAATGGACCCAACTTATAGTTTCTTTTATTTCAACATAATTTTCTATCATAAAACATGTTACTGAAAATTGTCTACTGAATAGGTTAAATATCCTCTAAAATTATGCAAAATTACAATATTTTAGAAAGAAAATTTCAGAGCTCCAATTAAAATTAAATATGAGTTACCAATAAATAAAAAAAAATCAAATACTAGACTTCTATTTTTCACCCATAATGCATGGTCAGCTAAGTTTGTCCTGTGAGAAACTCGACCGACACCACACTATGTAGAATTCAAACATCATCAAAAAATTATGAAATTTAACAATGTGTCTAAAATAGAATTTCCGAACTAAATTTAAAATTCGAGATCAATTAGATGTACAAAAAAGAAAATATAAAATTCAAATATCACACTGGTATCTTTTGATCTGAATGCATGGTCGGCTGAGTTTGACCTAGGGAAACTCAGCCGACAAATAGGTCAAAAAATTCTTTAAATTTTTTGATATTTTGCAAGAATACTGATAATTGAGTTATGCAAACTATATTAAAATTTAAACTAAATCAGATATGTATATAAAATACTAAGAATCATTTAATACACCACTATACTTATCAAATTTTGTATTCATATGCCATTAAAACCCTAATTTTGGCCGATTAGGGTTTTCAATTCTCAAAATCCTAATTATTCGAAATAAAACCATACTTATAATTTTTCATTAGGGTAAAATAATCTTGACTATAATACCATCATTAATCAAGCTTTAAACAATGATCAATCTGGTTAAGCATGCAATCATCCAAGTAAACCTTGACTAGATGACTAATTTGAAAATGAGTCATCATAATATTTAAGCATTATTGATAATTAATTATGAATACTGTAACTATGTGACATTTTTCTTTATTTAAATAAGATCTCAATAAATGAGAAAAAGTGTGTTGGTTTCAAAAATAAGGAACTCGAATCATTAATTTTTATCATATTTTTATATATGTATTTTCTTCACGATTTGTTATATGCAGTGTGTCTTGATTCTGTTGTTGGTATGTATGTCCATAGAGCAATTCATGTGATGATTGTAATGGGATACTTTGTAAATGATTTGAATAATAATAAAGGCAATTTCCAATCTATATGTTTTAACTATTTCTGAGATGATAGTGTAACATGATAGATGTCTAGAGAATTGTTTTACTCAATGACGTATGCTTTTAGGTTAAGGACCTAAATGATGAGATCATACAGATGTTAAGAGTATACATTCTTTTTTAGTCCCTAGTCAGTTATTATTGTGGAAATAACCATAGATATCAATAACACTAAAGACTAGATTGTGTTTTGGTTGATGACAAAATCTCATTAGTCATGATATAGTGATATCAAACCAAGCACATAGGTACTTGTTAGAGAACAAGTGTACCAGACAGACCCACCGTGAGAGTGACACATGGAACCATGATTTGGTAGTCACAATCAGCTCTCACAGTGATGGTGGTGACTATGATTCTTTGACCTGAAATCACTACAGTCAACACATATTGTTGGATACACTTTGACATCATCAAACACAGTCCTAAATCATGGATTGTTATAAATGTGATGGTTGGGTGACTTTGACACATGGGGCTTGTGAGGGTGAGTTATATATATGGGATTTGTCCCTCCTAAGGGAGTTTGATGTCCATGGCCACTTGATGAGTAGGATTGAGAAAGGCATGTGCATGCATGTGTGAATCAATATGTGATATTGATGTCACACACATCTCACCCAGTCTGCTCTGAGAATAAGGAAATGGATGAACGTTGAAAGGATGATTGTACCATGCCTTGAGTTCATTCAGGACATTAGTGATAAAGGAATTATACATTCAATGTAACACCATTCATGGATTGTAGGATTGAAAGTTGTTCTCCAACTTTCTATTTCACTTGGGTACCACTGATGTGCGACTAGGCACCGCTCTTTGCTTGTGAAGTCATAAGTGTTATGGACTTACACTGCCAACATGAAATGGACCTGTAGGGTCACACACATAGGATTTAATCTGGAAGAGGAGTTTATCCACAAATGATGTTTAGATTGATTACTAAAGGAGTTTAGTAGTTCAATTAAACACTCAGTTGATTGATAGCTCAAAATCATAGTGTTCAAGGTGTTGGACCAATTGATTAGAGTATCAGATTGATTGAAACTGCAATTGACTGATTTTGAACAGTTTGCACTCCCAACCAATCGGCTCACGTGATGAACCGATCGGATCAGGTTGGTGAACCGATCGGCTCAAGTGGTGAGTTGATCAACTCATGTGTCAATGAAATGATCAGCTCAATTGTTGAACCGGTTGATTCGTGTGACCAACCAAGATCATTTGGAAAGTCAGAAGACTCTTTTGGCAAAAACATATTTGTTTCACTTGTAAAAATTTGATTTAGACAAGGACTAATATTTGATTAGTCGGAAACAAACATGGAAAGTCAATTCGAGTTGGACCAGGACCACGAACCGATCGACTCATTCTTGAACCGATCAGCTCAGGTATCCCAACCAATCAGTTCAGGTGTGAACCGATAGGCTCAGGTCCCCAAATGACTGTTTCATGCTTGAAACGATCGGTTCAGCTGGCACAGTTGGTTGTTTTGTGGAAAATCTCGAACCCTTCTACTCCTGCTTTAATCCCACATTGCCCGGGGTAGAGAACCCTATCCCATGACCCTCCTATATATAGGGGTATTGGGGGCTTCTCAAAGGACAACTCAGAGAATACCAGTTGCTCTGTAAAGTTTTCATTCTCTCTGGTTGTGCTGATCGAGAGAGCCCGAGCAAGTGCTACCTGATAAGGGAGGCATAGCAAGGGAAATGCAACTACAAAAAGGCAACTGGTTGCAGGAGAGTGTGTCGGTGACTAGTACACTGACAGGAGGGTACGACTCCTTCCGGTACCTTGTGCGACAAGGCGATCAGAGTTCCAGGTGGTCCGTGTGGACTAGTACAGAGGGGGGAGACTTCTGCCGCTCAGAGGACAACTGTTAATCCCGACAGTCCCGGTGAGACCAAGAGTTGCACATACACCGTCTAAGATTAGAGGTGAAGACCGCGCAAGCCGCGAGGTAATGTCGTCGAGCAAGCCTTGGGACAAGGTACGCCTCTACAAGCCATCCTTCCTATTATATAGACGTTGACGTGATTCCTTTATAATGGGTTTGGGGAGAAGAAAATTTTTGTTTCTACTACCTTCTCTGCCTCCTCTAAAACCCAACATCTATTGCATTTTTTGAATGAAAATGGTAGAGTTCTAGTGAAGGATGATCATATTAGAAAAAATGGAGATACCACTTTCATAAACTATTCAATAGAGATATCGTGAATAATGTAAGAGACTAGTGAGCCATGTATACAAGTGATATCATTTAGACATGATGGCTTTCACTATTTGAGGTCAAGAATGTTTTGGAAAAGATGAAAATGGGTAAGACATGCAGAAAAGACAGTGTTCTCATTGATGTTTGAAAGCGTATGGGGGATGAAGGAGATATGTGGTTCAAGAATTGATTTGGTAAGATTACAAAGACTAAGAAGATGCTAGATAATTATAGGAATAATATTATAGTCTTAATCTGTAAGAACAAAAGAGATGTTAAGATCTGCATAAAACTACAGACGTATCCAGTTTATGAGTCACACAATGATGCATTGGGAGAAGACTATTGAGCCAAGTTATGATGTATAACAGATATACCATATAACAAATTTCTTTTCATGCGTAGAAGATCAACAAAATATGTTATAATTTTAACAACGAGGCTTATTGAGAAGTATAGAGAGAAAAAAAAAGAGAGCTTCATTTGATTTTTATTGATCATGAGAAGGATTATGTTTGAGTACCTAATAAAGTGTTGTGGATGGTTTTAGATAAAAAGGGTCTTCAATCCATTTCATTAACTTAACTAACGGCATGTCTATCAACTAAAATAAAAGTGTGAAGACTCATGGAAAAGGGATGCTACATTTTATACCACAATTTTGGTACATCAATGATCAACACATAGACCATATTTATTTAATTTTGGTATGGATGAATTGACAAAGCATATTTGGTTGATATTCCTTGGTGTATTTTATTTGCTAATATTGATATTGCGTTAAACTTGGAGTATGTGTTGGAATCAAATGGTTTGATGATTACTAGGAGAAAATAATGAGTAAATGCATTGTAATTTTAGCTATTCTAGAATTATGAATGGTGGGGCCAAGTTGGACCGAATGGATGTACAAAAATATGATAAATTTAATTACTTGGGTTCTATGATTCAAGGTGATGTTTGTCAAAGGATCACTGCTAAATGGTTGAAATGTTGGAGTTTAGGTGGAGTATTGTGTCATTGGAAGATCTCTCTCAGATTAAAAAGTATGCTTTATATAACAACTATGCAGCCAACCATTGGCAGAGCTAGGATTTTGAAGTGGGTGAGTTACAAGTACAAGAGGCTAGTTTTATAAAATCCTCAAGATTTGAGACAAAAATCATGTTCATCAAACCAACTTTGTATATACGGTCCTATATTCAAGCCTAATGTTTATGTGGAAATTCATGATTACATGGTTGGAAATGACCTTTTTTAATTATGTGGCATATGTACTTCCCACCACATCATGGATATTGGAGTGATAATGTGAAAACTATAGGTCTAAATTAGGGATCTAATATTGTATCTCCTGCTTCAAATTTTATGTCTTCCAAGGAAACTTTGAGAGTCGGGTTGAGAAATTGATATAGCATCACCCACTCACTACTAAGACCACTTTCTTTTTCACCAACGATTGAGAAGGACATGGTTTCTCCGTATCTGTTTGATTCCCATTTAATTGAACACATGACAAGGTAACATACACTAAAAGAAACAAACTAATTAGTGAAGCACAATATATGACGAATCAAACAAATGTACAAAAGAAGAGATCTAGTTAATACACATATTTAGATCTTCCAAATGAATAATAGTTGCCTTCTCACTATGCTATTGTGGATAGTCACATTGCATTGAGAAAAATAGTGATACACGACCAAGACTCACATAGGCCACTGTATAATTACGAAATTTCCACCCATTTCAGCTAGGTTTCACATGTAGATCTAGTTTGAATTAGTATTGTTTAGATGAGATGTTTTTAAAGGAAAACAATTGAAAGAAATGTTTATGATTGGAAGTAATGGAAAGGTCCGCAAACACTTTGATTGGAAATAATGGAAGAGTTTTACAATGGTTCGGTACAGTTCAACTAACGCGGATAGGAATTACAAAATTGACATGAATTATGAAAGAAGAGATGCGGATAGGAATTATAAAATTGATGCCGAATTAAGAAAGGAGAAATGATGTAGAGCCAACAATAATCTGTAAGTCGATGGCGGCGGCGACCGTCAAGGCGACCAGAGAATTCACAAGGACGAGGGTGATGGGGACCCGAGACCACGCTCAACCAGTTCGGCGGCGCTGGATCTCTACAGGCCTGAGTCTTAGCTACTCCTTCTACGGCCAGCAACCTCCAGGCCATGTAGGAGGGAGACCTCCAGACGCCAGCACTACGTCCATGGATGTCGAATCTCAAGGAGATGCAGGCCAATTCCCTCCGCTGTCAGGCCAAGGTCAACAGCCAAAGACCGCCCAGGAGAACGTTAGACCGATTCAGTTGGTCAGGGATCGTGGGACAACCCCTACAATTTCATCCGGATAGACGCGGACGAGAACGGCGTAAACCTGCAACCCTCCGACATCGAGGTCTGGTCCGAGCAAGGCTTTCCGTCTTCGACAAGAAGCGCTGGAGGAACTACTGAAACCTTGGCAATACACCGTCATAGTTAAGCTCCTCTCACGAGAAATAGGCTATCTAACGTTGAGAGACAGAATCAAACCGTTGTTGAAGCCCGTGAGGGGATTCAACTTGATAGATGTTGCAAACGACTACTACATAGTCCAACTGCACTCTGCAGGCTGAAGATGACTATATCAATGCTCTAGCAGGAGGGCCATGGCCCATATTCGGCTCGTACTTAACAGTCCAAAGGTGGTCACCTGCGTTCTCTCCGGACAGGGCTTCCCCCCAAATATCGTGGCATGGGTACGCATACCCAACATGCCTATCCATCTGTACCAAGAAGTGCTGCTGCGGGCCCGGCAACTGGCTAGGGAAGACCATCAAAAGTTGATATGAACACGATGCTCCAGAGGAGGGGTCGATTTGCACGTATCGCTGTTGAACTTAATATGGCGGCCCCGCTCGTCCCGGCGCGATTTGGGTAGACGGTATTCGATACAAGGTGGAATACGAGAATATTCCCTACATATGCCTACACTGCGGAAGAGCAGGTCACATTGAGAAGGACTGCAAGAAGAAGATGGAGGAATAAGAAAAATGCTGCAAGGCCTACGAGCGTGGAAGCCGCACCCTCGTCCCCGCCAACACGCAGCGCATGGAAGGATTCACAGAGGACATCCACGCTAAAACGATATCGAGGAAAACAAAGAAACAACCGGCCACCCCTGCACGTACGAGGACAACCCAGGGTCACAATATATTCAAGGGGCTGGAAGAAGATCAAGACGAAGACGAGGAGATCCAGGAAGTCTTCGACGCGGACAACATTGCGGCAAGGATTACAGGTGGAAGCGGCATCGACTGGAGCCAAAGAAAGAGTAACAACAAACTCTCCAAGAAACCGGGAGAGGCGAATAATTCCAAGCGCCGCCAAACAACTAGAGACGCGCAAGCCCAACCTCCCAAACCCCCTCCTGTCTCAAGATCCAACAAGGATCATACAGCAGCAAGGCCTTCAGGTGACGAGGTCCTCGAGGGCACAATCTCCCAGACACACTGCTTCGTCACCACCCCATTCAACATGGGTGACCAAGGCAAGGCGTACGTGAAATACAGAAGCCCTACCAAATCCTCCGTTGGAATTCATCTTAGAAACAAGAAGGTGGTCCACGCAGGGGATCCATGGCGTGCATCAACGAGGAAGAGGGGGAAACAATCTCATCTCCAGGGCCTAGAGAAAGAGGTGCAGGAGATGGGCACATCAACGCTTGAGGAAAATAGTCAATGAAGATCATGAGCGGGAATGTTCAGGGTATCTTAGATGAAGATACCCAAAACAATTTGAAGAACCTTGTCAACATATATCACAATTCAGTAGTGGGAATGTATGAGCCTCGTTGCAGTAGAGATAGGGCCATCTCAATCATCAAGAAGTTAGGTTTTTCCCAATCTCATAGGGTTGAAGCAGTAGGCTTCGCCAGTGGGATCTGGATTCTCTGGAAGGCAAACATTTTACTTGATGTTCTCTCTTCCCACAAGCAATTCTTCCATTGCTGCATCGACAAGAGTTTCCTATGCAACTTTGTGTATGGGGGAACGACAAGGGGAAGTAGGAAATTTCTCTGGCATCACCTAAATCTGATGGCCACCGCTATTACCATACCATGGGTCATGGTGGGTGACTTCAACGTAGTCATGTTTCAGTCTGAGAAGTTTGGAAGCGATTCCTTTGACAAGGCAAACAGCCAGGACTTAATAGATGCAGCGACATCTTGTAACCTCCATGAACTAAGCACTAATGGCCCTCGTACCACATTGAGGGGTTCAATCCATGAGAGGCTCGACAGAGCACTAGGCAATGGGCCTTGGCTCGACCTGGGGTTGTCCAATCCAGTCATGGTGCTAGAACGTAACAGCTCTGATCACTCCCCTCTCCTAGTCACCTCCTCTTGCTCGAGCCGCAAGCGATGTTCCTTCCACGGGACAACTGCTAGTCGGAACGAGTTGGAGGATTTGAAAGATTCCTCCAAGGCAACTGGAATCCTGACGCACCCTTTAGTCAAGCGGGGTCGAAATTCCTTCAAGCTGTAACAAATTGGTCAGCAAAGAAGAAGAAAGAAGATAGAAGAACAAAGGACCGGATTGGAAACACCATCCGATGAAATCAATTGCAACTCGCCCTCAATTTTGATTACAACCTTGCTAGAAGTACAACGGACCTGCAATGCAAGCTGGACGTGATCCTCATACGAGAAGAGATGGATTGGCAACAGAAGACGAGATGCACTTGGGTCAAACTCGACGACAATAACTCCAAGTACTTCCACTCTATTGTCAAAGCCAGACACAGCAAGAACAAAATTATTTGACTGAAAGACACCAACGGCATCTGGATTGAAGAACGTGATGATTTGAACAACCAAATCCTATCTTTTTCCTCTGATGTATACCAGGAGTCACCTAATGTTGTGTGACGTCAAGCATGCATGACTTTCATTGGGAGCTTCCACTCCCTTAGTGAAGAGGCAAAGACGACTCTTGCACAAAGTCCAGATATGGAGGAGATATGGAAGGCCCTTGACACCATGGCACCATTGAAGGCTCCTAGACCCGATGGTATCTATGCCTCATTCATCCAGAAGAACTGGCCCCTCCTTCAACGTCAGGTGTGCAACCTCATACAAGGTCCCTTCGCTGGACGTTCAATCGAATCAGGCAGTGCTGACTCGACCCTGATCCTCATCCCCAAAGTACATTCGCCTGAGACCTGCTCTCACTTACGACTGCTCTCTTTGAACAACGTGTGCTCAAAACTTTTGTCCAAGGTCATTTCCAACAGACTGAAGCCCTACCTCCCGTCATGAATATCTCCTCATCAATCCAGTTTTCTACCAGGGCGTAAAATTGGAGACAACATTGTCCTTGTACATGAGATCATTCATTCCATGGAGTCTAAACTTTGTCGGAAACACTACTGTGCTGTCAAGCTTGATCTTATGAAGGCCTTTGACAAAATTAGCTGGCCATTTATCGTCGATACGCTCTCCAAAACTCATATCCTGAGAAACCTCATTCATATCATCATGCAAGTCATCACGTCTGGCATGACATCTATACTCTAGAATGGGGAGACAATAGGATCCTTTAGGCTGTCCAGTGGGGTGAAGCAAGGGGATCCCCTCTCTCCCTACTTGTTTGTCTTATACTTGGATCATTTCAGCCAATTGATTGATGAAGAAGTATCCATGGGTCGCTGGAAACATGCTCTCTTAACAAGACAAAAGTTGGCCTTCTCCCACGTCAGTTTTGCGGACAACATCATCCTCTTTGGTAAAGCCACGGTACATCAAGCGAACACCATCATAGGGTGTCTCATACGTTTCAGCCAGGCCTCAGGGCAATTCCTATCCAATGAAACATCTTCGGTGTTCTTCTCAACCAACACACCAAGACACCAGCGAGTAGGAGTATGCAGAGGACTAGACATTAAAGAAACAGCTAACCTGGGAATTCGATTGTCCATAAGAGGAAGAGCAAGGATCACTACCAATACGTCATAGACAAGATTTTCAACTAGATAAACAGTTGGCAAAATAGGTTTCTATGGTTGGTGGGCAGAGTCACACTAGCAAAATCCACGTTAACCTTCCAAACCTGCTACACTATGCAATCCACTCTTCTACCATCATCTACAACAGATAGAATTGATCAACTAACTCGAAACTGTTGGGTTTTAGGGGAGACAGAGAAGGCAGCAGAAACAAAAAAAATTCTTCTCCCAAACTTAGAATAAAGAAATCGCGTCAATGTCTATACAGTAGGAAGGATGGTTTGTAGAGACATACCTTATCCTGAGGCTTGCTCGACAACATTACCTCGCGGCTTGCGCGGTCTTAACCTCCAGTCTTGGATGGTGTCTGTGCAGCTCCTAGTCTCACCGGAATTGACAGCTATCCTCTGAGCGGCAGCAATCTCCCACCTCTGTAGTAGTCCACACGGACCTTCTGGAACTCCGATCGCCTTGTCGCATAAGGCACCAGAAGGAGTTGCAACCTCCTGTCAGCGTACTAGTCACCGACACACTCTCCTACAACCAGTTGCCTTTCTACAGTTGTCTTTCCCTTGGTGTGCCTCCCTTATTGGGTAGCACTTGCTCGGTCTCTCTCGATTACCACAACCAGAGAGAACGACAACTTTGTAGAGAAACTAGTATTCTAAGTTGTACTTTGAGAAGCCCCAGTACCCTTATATATATAGGAGGGCCATGGGTCAGGGTTCTCTAACCCCGGCAATGTGAGATTAAAGTAGGAGTAGAAGGGTTCGAGATTTTCCACAAAACAACCAACTGCGCCAACTGAACTGATCGTTTCAAGCATGAACCGATTGGTTGGGGACCTGAGCTGATCGGTTCACACCTGAACCGATCGGTTGGGACACCTAAGTCGATCGTTTCAAGCATGAGTTGAACGGTTCGTGGTCTTGATCAGTTCCCGGTTAACTTTTCCTCTTTTGTTTCAAATTGATCCAAATACCAATCCTTGTTCCAATCAAATTGGACAAGTGAAACGAAGAGAAATTTCTCACCGACCTAACTTTCCCAACTTGCTCGTTTGGACTAGTTGAGCCGATCGGTTCAACCCTTGAACCGGTCGATTCAGCCTATCCTGAGCTAATCGGTTCATCTCATGAGCCGATCGGTTCACCAAGTTGAGCCGATCGGTTCATCATATGAGCTGATCGGTTGGGAGTGTAGAATGTGCAAAATCAGTCAATTGCAGTTTCAATCAATCTGATACTCTAATCAATCGGTCCAACACCTTGAACACTATAATATTAAGCTATCAATTGATTGAGTGTTTAATTGAACTACTAAACTCCTTTAGTAATCAATCTAAATATCATTTGTGGATAAACTCCTCTTCCAGGTTAAATCCTATGTGTGTGACCCTACAGGCCCATTTCACGTTGGCAGTGAAAGTCCATAACACTTATGACTTCACAAGCAAAGAGCAGTTCCTAGTCGCACATCAGTGCTACCCAAGTGAAAAGGAAAGTTGGAGAACAACTTTCAATCCTACAATATGTGAATGGTGTTACAACGAATGTATAATTCCTTTGTCACTGATTTCCCAAATGAACTCAAGGCATGGAACAGTCTTCCTGTCAACATTCATTCACTTTCTTGATCTCAGAGTAGATTGGAGGAGATATGTATAACATCAATATCACATACTGATTCACACATGCGTGCACACACCTATCTCAATCCTACTCATCAAGTGGCCATGGATATCAAACTCCCTTAGGAGGGACAAATCCCATATCTATCACTCACCCCTCAAAATCCCTAAGTGTCAAAGCCACCCAATCATCACCTTTATAAAAACCCATGTTTCAGGACTGCATTTGATGATGTCAAAGTGTACCCAACGACATGTGTTGAGTGTAGTGATTTTAGGTCAAAGAATCACACTCACCACCATCATTGTGAGAATTGACTGTGACTACCATGTCATGGTTCCATGTGTCAAACTCACGGTGGGTCTGTCTGGTACACTTGTTCTCTAAGAAGTACCTATGTGTTTGGTTTGATATCTCCATATCATGACTAACGAGATTCTGTCATCAACCAACACCACAATCTAGTCGTGTGTGTCATTGTTGTCTATCTACCTTCCACAATGACATCCGACTAGGGACATAATAAGAATGTACAAACTCTTAGCATTCGTATGATCTCATCATTCAGGTCCTCAACCTGAAAGCATACATCATTGAGTACTATCATTCTCTAGACAATCAATATGTTCTATCATTTATCTCATATGAGTGAACCAGAAAGAATTGGAAGATTTCCTTTGATGTTTATCAAATCAATCTTAATGTATCCCACCAATCATCCCATGATTGGCTCTCAAGATATACATACCAACAGACTCCCACTTGCACTACGAGCCAATCACCCTTGAATCATATTCATAGTGATCTTCAAACATGTCCCACATATTACTGTGCTCTAGTGCTAACATAGTGAGTTATGTCAACACCTTGCCAAAGTCGGCATTCATTGCATGTCTCTCATCTCTTCATTGTACGTCACATGTATGAGATGGAGTTGTCGTAATATGCGATCTAGTATTCCTTTGCTAACCTTTAGCCACATTACATGACCAAGCACTCCTGATTTGTCATTAATGATCGGAATGTATGTAAGTTTATCTCATGAACTTCCAGATCCATATAGTATCTACTAATGTTCTCTAACACATGGATACTTGATTTTTCCTTTTAAATGGATTTATTGGAACATTTCCATTTATCAACAAATATTCACTTTTAAATATCTCATATACATTTTGCAATTAATTTTCTGTCATTTTCGGAAGTTCGCATCAATGTAACTCTTTACTGTGAACCCTTCCTTATTTCCATAGAACTAGTACTTCTCAAGTACTTATCAAGTTCTCATGGTATTCCAGTAACCCTTACTAGAACTAGATAGACATCCACTCATCATGTACCACATACGAGTTATCAGGATGAGTATATCATATTGTCATGTCCTACATACAAGATGATAAATGAGTTTTGTTCTTGCCATGTCCATACATGCAAGATGATGAGATGTTTACATACACGATAGATCCTTCTCTATTCTTAGTGTTTCCATTCTTCATAAGAATTGGACACGTGGCTCTGGGATACTAACTCCATGTAACATGGATAAGTTTTCTCCCCCTAAATCTGTGCATACTGAACCTTTCAGTATAGATTGCCAATGTATGCTCTCTCTTTTCAGGTCAATAGGTTTTCGAGAACTATCTCTATATATCTCTATTCCTATCACATAGGAAACATCTCTATCTTCCTTAAAGATAATTTCCACTTTGGATTTCCATTCTAGAACATTTCCATTTCACATCTACATGTGGAATGCAAATACGCTCCCACTAAATCATAGATCCCTTCTTTATCTTTGACATTTTTGTCAAACCCTTTGACTATATCATGAAAGTAAAGATCCAGCTATGAGTTGCTTGTACTTAATCAATCACATTGATTAGTCCATTGTAACTTATAGACTTCATTTGCATTAATGGATTCATAAACCTTATAGGTTGTGTTACGTATACATCCTTGTTTTATTCCTCATAGGAATGTGGTTTTAGTATCCGTATGCCAAATCTCTTAGTCATTAAGTTGCAATCAACAAGCATCATCCTTCTCAAAATGTCATCCATGTGTCTTAACACTTAAGACTCATTCACACTTATGGATTTCATCCCAATGGGTGCTACCATCAAGGTCATACCTTATGGTTCACATGGAAGTCATTTAGGATGTAATGGTCATAAACCATAACTCAAAATCTGGTTCCTCATATTCATCTAGATAGTTGATTCATCTCAAGACCAACTCAGCGCATAGATAATCAAGGTGTATCTATCAAGAACTCACAACTCCTTGTGATTCTTAATGTCCTTCATTAGTGTGGGGTATTCTTTATTTAAGAAGTAATTAGTTATTTGATAATCATCCTCTAACTCCTTAGAGTATGACTCATTTTGATTTAGACATCAACATGCCTTAATCATGAGTTCACTATGATACACTATCATAATCACTCATAAGGTTCTCAAACATTTGGTTCAAGTATTTCATTCATTGATCTCATCAAGAATTAACACTTTATCAAATTCATACTTCATCTATGATATTCTTGAACACTTTAAGATACTCATATTGGTATTTCTCTAAACACCATTTGAAGTACTAACATTAAGTCCAATAGGTATGTAAATACATCACATGTATTATACCTAATGGGATAATCAATCTCCCACTATGACTAGTGAAGATTGATCATGTCCAAGAGAGTCATGTCTCTTATTGGTTCTCTAACCAAAAGAGCCTAGATTTATCCATCATATGGAAATTAGAAATGAATTTCTCATGATTTATGCTAATTTTATTTTTTGAGTTATCAATAACTTTTAGGTATCATTTTATCTTATGCATACCAAGTATCACAAGATAAACAAGGCATTACCACAACGATTGAAACATCAACTTTATTAATTTCCATCATTGTCATACAATATGCAAAAATTAAGGTGTTTCTATCCATTGGCTAATCTGAAATAGCAGTTCATAACTCTATTACATGCCTTCATGGCTGAAAATAAACTAAAGTACTCCTATCTATGGCGGCAACACTTGCCCCATTTATTGGGTGCTTTACACTTTATATCTTGGTATCATATACCTCAAAAATATTACAAGTTTATTTCATGACACCTTCAGGTGGAGACGTTCATTGCCTCCTTCTTCTTTAGTTCTTCCAGATAGAGTGGACAATTCCTTTTCTAATGTCCTGGCTTTTGACAATGGTGGCAATTGCCTCTCTTAGTCATGACTCCCTTGGCCTTGAGAGTTGAAGATGACTTGGATTGCTGGCTAGCATCAGAACCTTTCTTAGCCTTGGCCTTGCGCTTGCCCTTAGACTTGCCTTTCTTTCCGTTGATCAACATCATAGACTTAGGCTTGTCATTCTTCATCTGTGCCTCGGCTGTCCTCAACATGCCTAACAACTCTGTCAACGGCTTGTCAAAGTTGTTCATGTTGTAGTTCATCACAAAATGACTGTAGGATTCTGGAAACGATTGCAGTATCACGTCAGTAGCCAACTCTTCTCTCAGGGGAAATCCCAGTCTTGTAAGGTTCTCCACATACCCAATCATTTTGAGCGTGTGAGGACCAACTCGATCTCCTTCTGTGATGACACACTTGAACAATGCCCTGGAGACATCATATCTCTCTTGTTGTGCTTGATCTTCATACATGTTCTTGAGATGCTGAATCATCTGAATGACACCCATGTTCTCATGTTGTCTCTGCAACTCGTGGTTCATGGAGCACAACATAAAGTACTTTGAATTAATGGCATCTTCAGAATGCTTCTTATAAGCATCCCTTTCTGCCTTTGGTGCGGTAGCAGCAGGTTCCTCTGGAGCTGGAGTATCCAGGACATAGAGCTTTTGCTCTTGAGTGAGAACAATTCTCAATGTCCTAAACCAGTCATGGAAGTTAGTCCCATTCAACTTATCCTTTTCAAGGACCGATCGTAATGAAAAGTGATTGTTGTTTGTTGTCATTTTTACTATAAAAGGAAATACATACAATTTAGTCCAAAACTCAATTTTGACTTATTTGATTGATTTGAAAGGTTGATGATATAATTAGGACTTTAACTAATTATCGATCCCACTATTTTTGTTCAAATTGATAGCCCTCACCATTAATTTGGAAGATTGCTGCGTACAATCTTCTAGTGGATCAAGATCCTAAAATCCTCTGAGTCATGGATCAGCTAGGGCTGTCACCCACAACTTAGATCTTCCAGGTAGGCAACTTTTTCCAATTGCATCATATGCAACTCTTGAAAGATGTCATATGCAATTCCTTGACATGATCACCTCCATGCCTCAAGGTGCTAGATCCTATCTAGGTCACCTCATTAAGTTTGACCCAAAGCCAACAAGATGAATATGCACCCTGCTAGGGTAGACCAACATTGTGACGTCTGTTGCCAAACATCGATTAAGATTAATGAGGAAGCGGTCATTAACAACGGATTACTGAAACTCACTACAAATTAAAACCATTTATCAAGAGATCCATTCACAGGAAAACACTTTCATTCAGAACCAAAGTAAATCATTACATACTGGTTCATATATACATGTCATGTCTCATTGCTTCTCGAGGCATAAAAGCAATCACTACTCGGTCTCCTCTGTACACAGGTAGTATAAGAACCTCGAGGCTTGAAGCCCAAAATATTAGATCGAATTATTAAAAGCACTAACTCCTAGGACCCGAGAGTACATAGACGACTCATAGGACTAACTATATAAGACCAGTCAGTCAATATCTCCACCTGATGGATCACTGGTATCCTTACTGTTGCTTCTTCTGCTCTTCCTCTGCTACAGAGGTTCTTCGTCTTTGTCTACGTCTATCTAAAAACGTTGGATTCAACGGGGGTGAGACAATTATAAAAATTGCCCCAGCGAGAGATATAACTCTCTGCCAAAACATTATTATTGCAGTTTAATAGAAATAAATTGAGCAGTGGAATCATAAGCTTAACAGTAGTTCATTTAATATCTATGCAGATTAGAGCAACATTCTCACTTAAGCTTATCAGTGGTAACTTGATAAACAATATGTCTAATATTCAATAAAGAATTGAAGGACATTTATAACACTTATCCGTTTGGGATATACTAAGTCAGATAACATCAACCAGTGATTCTCGTATTTCAATCTTATGCAAATACGCTACACGGCTGATTACATTTTTCAAACATACTTAAACTCTGAGGAGATGAGGTATACCGCTCATACTCCAACCGACCATTGCTAATTTGAAATCGGTACCATGCATAGGTCAATGGAAGATCTGGATTCCCATGACCTCCCACATCCCGGTCAGTACGAGACCACGAGCAGGACTATGTCAACTGCTCAATATAGCTTTCCAGGGTATACTGGAACTTCGCTATAGAGTTACAACGTCAACTACACTCTCATCGGCAATCAAGAGAATTAATGTTTATCTCCATCGACCCGACATTAAATATCATTGGGAGATTAGTGATACAACCATCCCAACCATCGGGAGATTTGTGATACATACATCCCGACGCATGAAGGATTGAGAGGTTTAATGTTTACCTTCCATCAATCTCTTCACCAGGACGTAAGGATATTTTCGCCCATTTACCCCTGCATATTCATAATATGCGAATTCCAGGAAATTCCATAGGAAAACCTGTTTCACCATCACCAACTACTGATGATGATGGATCTATGGTCAGAGCACTACATGAAATTATTTCACTTGATTAATTAAGTACATTTTCATATTCTTTTAGCATCAGCCAAGTTCTCAAACATAACTTATTATGACAATGATATAAAGAAATATGTACTATTTTCATCAATTACTTATCAGTCTTTAAAAGACATTGGGAACTCAGTTCCACTTTTCAATACTGGGAATTCTCATCCCTTCACAATCTCATTATCACAATCATATGGTTCTAGTTATTCAAACCCTTTGCTCATCATTGAGCATTGTTACCACTTTTCTAGGTAACTATCACATTCAAGTCATCTGATCAAGGTAAACATGATACTTGCTATTACAAGCATCACTCATGGTACTTGAGGCCCATTAACTCTCTTGTTACCTCTTACTAGGCAGAAAGGTATATTATGGCACACAAGGCCCAATAAATAATAGTGAATTAAACATCATAGCTCATACCTGACCATGATCACCATTTCAGAATACCTGCATGGTTAGTGCAGATGATAACAGTAGATTCAATTACATATCAGTACCATGCAGAACAAATATAGATTCACTATTCAAGGGTAACTCCACTATTCCCTTAATAGGGTTAGGGTTTCCCATTTCATATCATTTGGGAACATTCATCTCATTACCCAAATCAAGGTTATGGTTTATCACCATATTGCCCAAGATTAGGGTTTCATAAAACATTACATAGTATCACCCTGGATTTGAGTTCCACATTACATCAAACATTAGAGTTTCTCATAAAATCACCCTTAGTTAGGGTTTCACATAAATTTCACCCCAGAATAGGGTTTACATTCAATGACCCACAATTAGGGTTTTCTATTCATCCCAATTAGGGTTTCATATTCCATTACCCATAATTAGGGTTTACTGTTCATCCCAATTAGGGTTTCATGTTCCATTACCCATAATTAGGGTTTACTATTCAATTATCTCTAATTAGGGTTCACTAAACATCCCAATTAGATCTTCTATTCAAGTACCCATAAATAGGGTTTACTATTCATCCCAATTTAGGATTTTTCATCACATTACCCTAAATTAGGTTTACACATATCATCACCCTGGATTAGGGTTACACCCTTACCCTGGATTAGGGTTTCACTTAAATTTCCCTAAATTAGGGTTAGGGTTCAATAACCTTATCAATTAGGGTTTATGCTCATGATTAGGGTTTCATGATCTCTTTGCTAAGGATCATACCCTTAATCACCACATGAATCATACTCATGTATAAATTCCATTTTATCATCCTCTCAACTTGATTAGGTTATATTAACCCTTCAATCAAGTACATACAGCTATGATTGACATAGTGTACTAAGTTATTGTTCTTATAAGCAATTAGGTTTTATCCCTTTAATGGTACTAATCATTTAGGTACTTTATGGATTCAACCTTTGTACCTTCATTGATTACCATCACTATCAATCATTGGATCATTGGAACAATCATCACCTTCAATTTCCAAATGATTGAATTACAATAGTCCACCATTTGGTTTTGGGGTTTCCTCACCAAACGGTTTTGAAACCATTTGACTCCAAACAGTTTTGAAACCATTTGAGCCCAAACGGTTTCAAGACCATTTGGTCTCAAACAGTCTCAAGACCATTTAGTCGCAAACCAGTCTCAAATCCGCATGGGCACTTAGGTCCATTTCCAATCAAATTAAATATAATTTGCACCATTGAATTGGCCATCAATTAGGCAATTGAAAGATTCATGAATCATCACCATTGGATCTCTATCCATCAATCATGAATCAACCTTAAACCCTCCAAATGGTTTTGAAACCGTTTGGTCCCAAACGGTTTCAAGCCCGTTTGGGCTCAAACGGTCTCAAGACCGTTTGACCCAAATTATCTTGAAATTGTTTGAAACAATCATGGATTCTTTGATCAACTCGATTAGGGTTTCCAATTGAAAGATTGTACATACATTGAATCAATCAATTAGGTTCATTGGATCATCATCCAACATGCACTTGAGTTCAGACCTCAAACAGTCAACCTAACCAAATGGTCAACCCTCTCTTGCAGTTTGGAGTCCAAGTCACCAAACAGTTTGCAAAGCATTTGGTCCCAAACAGTTTGGTGAAACCGTTTGGACCAAAAGTCCAAAACCGTTTGCAACTCAACTTTGCTGAGATGTGTGCTTGTCATGATGTCATCACCATCAATCTTCATCCCCACGAAATCTACTGCCATACCCATGGAAGATGCATCAATTAATCAAAGGTATTGCAAGAAAAACAATTGAATCAATTGAATTGATAAATTGAGTTCAATAACAATAGTGAAGGGTTCAAGTTATATAACCCGCCTTCAATTGAGCTTCAAAGCTTGGAGATTCACGTCAAAATTGGTGGAAGAAGCTTTTGCAACTCCCCCATGGCTCGTCCTCAAGTTTTGGAGTGAAAGGATTGGCTAGGGTTGAAGATGGAGTGAATAAAAGAAGAAATTATGCATTGATTTATGATTTCCACCATGAAATCAAGATCAAAGAAGGTCAAAAAGATTACCAACAGGTTGGGGGTCGTCCTCTTGGTCCTTCAAAGCTTCCTTGGTCATTTTGCAAGCAAAGGGTGGACGGGAATTCGAAATTACCCTTTCATTCTATGGATAAAGGAGCTTATATGTGAATTTTATTGAAAATTCATTTAGGAGAGAAAAAGTAGGAATTATGTCCCCTATATTCTTGCTACTTGCCCCCTTCCTTTACTTAGGGACGAGGATATCCTATTTTCCTCTTATTCCTCTCAATTATCCATGTTTTAAAGAAAAGAAAATTAAGCACCTTAATCCATTTAATAGTAATATCCATATGTGAGTGGATATTTCTTTTTCTTATAATAAGGTGAGTGGAGTTTTCACCTCCTTGAGATATTTCGTGGCCCTTGCAAAGCAAAAGGTCATCCGCACATATTTGAATTCAACCATTTCAATTTTCTCGATTTGTGCGTGTCATCCTTGCGCAAGGGCCATGCTAATCTTCTCTGTATCATTCCAATTTTATCGGATGTCTCTGAAGAGACCAACCATTTCAATTTTGGTTGAAGGCCCTTCAATTATTTTATTTATTTTTGCATTAATTTCAATTAAGGTTTCCATTATGCTTAAATCTTGATTATTTTAATATCAAGATTCTCTCTCCTTCAAAGAGATACAAATGAGAAGCCCCTCTCATTTTCTTTGATCCATATGATCCCAAGAAACAGTAGGGACCATTTTGAATTGGTAATTTGCATATTGAACCCTAGGTTTTGGGTAAATTGCACATTACACCAAAACTAGGTTTTAATGCACAAACATTGCTTTATCAGTTCTTTCTTGGTAGTCAGGCTATCACAAGCCATACCTCTACATCATATTCACTCTCATGATGATTCAACATATGAGTAACATATTATAATGCACAATTTGCAAATAAACCCCTCAACTTGGGTAATTTGCACTTTAGTCTAAATCAAGCAAAACATTGATTTCAACAATATTCAAAAAGGACTAAAAATTGCAATGTAAGTTCCTATTGAGCCTTAATTACTTTTCAACATATAAGAGCAAGCATATACTCACTTTTATTAAACAAAACACCTAGGGTTAAAACATAATCCAGGTCAGGGATGTTACAAGTTTATCCACCCCTTACAAGGATTTCGTCCCCGAAATCAGCAATGAAAACATCAAGAGAAAAGAGCAGGGTACTTCCTCCTCATCGCTTCCTATTGCTCCCACATAGCTTCTTCAATGCCACAGTGATTCCAGAGAACTTTTACAAGACAAATGTCTTTCTTTTTCAACTTCTTGATTCTTCTGTCAAGAATCAACACATGTCCTTCAACATAAGATATATCGTCATTTAGTTCTACCTCCATAGGTTGCAGAACCAACTCTATGTCAGGATGACACTTCCTCAGCATGGAAATATGGAACACCAAATGCAATCTATGCAGCTCATGTGGTAACTCTAGCTTATAGGCTACCTTCCCCATCATCTCAATGATTGGGTAAGGCCCCACAAATCTAGGAGCTAACTTTCCTTTCTTTCAAAATATAAGGATACCTTTCCAAGGTGAGACCTTGAGATACACTCTGTCTCCAACTTGGAATTCTAAGAGTCTACGATGCTTATCAGCATATGATTTCTTCCGATCTTGGGCAGCTTTTAACTGTTGTTGTATAACTTTAATCTTCTCAGTTGTTTGCTAAACCAACTCAGGACCCAAGAGTTGGTACTCCCCTATTTCAGAACAACATAAGGGAGATCTACAATGTCTACCATATAAAGCCTCATATGGTGCCATATAAATATTGTGCTGATAGATATTATTATAAGAAAACTCTATCAAGTTCAGATGTAGATCCCAACTTCCTACAAATTGAAGGACACATGCCCTCAACAAGTCCTCCAAAGTTTGTATAGTCCTTTTAGATTGTCCATCTGTCTGTGGGTGAAAGGTTGTAGTAAATCTTAATTGCATACCCAAAGCTTTATGTAGTCGTTCCCAAAAACAACTCATAAACTAGGGACCTCTATCAGAAATGATAGTAGATGGAACCCCGTGCAAACACTCTATCTCATCTATGTATATCTGTGCAAGCTTATCAGCATTGTAGGTTGTTTTGACAGGAAGAAAATGTGTTGTCTTAGTCAACCTATCAACTATCACCCAAATGGAATCATGACTTTTGGCTGTTCTAGGAAAACCAACCACAAAGTCCATGGTTACATGATCCCATTTCCACTGTGGTATAGGCAGAGGTTGCATTGTTCCTGCGGGCTTTTGATGTTCAACTTTAACCTGCTGACACACCGGACACCACATAACAAACTCAACAACATCTTTCTTTAATCCAAGCCACCAATACATATCTTTTAAGTTATGATACATCTTGGTTCTCCCTAGATGCATAACATACATCGAAGAATGAGCTTCTTCCAAAACTAACTTCCTTAAGTTATCAACATTAGGTACTATCATCCTATCATGGTAACAAACAACCTGATCATCTGAATCATGGAAACCATCATGTTTCTCAATACCATACTCTAATCTAATCTGCTGAACTACAACATCAGTTTGTTGTGCTTCTTTAATCTGTTGTTTCAGAGTTGGTTTTATGTGCATCACAGCTAACAACCCGGCTAACAATGACACTTTAAGCTGTACATTTTTTTGCCTCAAGGAGATAAGCATATCTCTCTTAGAGCACACTAAGGAGTTCAACTGTGCTTTGTTTAAGGCTGGTGTTGCTGATTTTCTACTTAGTGCATCAGCAACCACATTTTCTTTCCCTGGATGATAATCAATTGTACGATCATAGTCCTTGATTAACTCCATCCAATAGCGTTGCCTCATGTTTATCTCATGTTGTGAGAAGATATACTTTAGGTTCTTATGGTCTGTGAAAATTTGGAATGTTTCACCATAGAGATAATGTCTCCAGATCTTCAAGGCATGGACCATAGTAGCTAGCTCTAGATCATGTGTCACATAATTCTCCTCGTGTTTCTTAAGTTGTCGAGAAGCAAAAGAAATCACTTGTTTATCCTGCATCAACACACATCCTAAGCCATTCTTAGATGCATCACAAAAGACTATATACCCCTTCCCTTGCTCAGGTAGCACTAACACAGGTGCACTTGTTAACCTTTCCTTGAGCAACTGGAAAGATTGTTGACACTTGTCATTCCATACAAAAGGAATCTCCTTCTTGGTCAACTTGGTTAGGGGTAAAGCTATTGAACTAAAGTTCTTAATGAACCTCCTGTAATAGCCTGCCAGTCCAAGAAAACTGTGTATCTCCGTCGGTGTCCTTGGCTATTCCCATTGCAGGACAGATTCTACTTTCTTAGGATCAACATGAATACCTAAAGCAGATATTATGTGTCGAAGAAAAGAAACTTCTGGTAACCAAAACTCACATTTGCTAAATTTAGCATAAAACGTATGCTCTCTTAGCAAAGTTAGAGCATGACGGAGGTGTTGCTCATGTTGTTGAGCATCTCTACTATATATCAGGATGTCATCTATAAAGACGAATACACATTGATCAAGAAAAGGTCGAAAGATTCTATTCATGAGTTCCATAAATGTAGCTGGTACATTAGTTAGTCCAAACGACATAACTATGAACTCATAGTGACCATACCTTGTCCTAAAAGCAAACTTAGGTATGTCACCCTCCTTAATACGCAGTTGATGGTATTCGGACCTCAGATCTATCTTAGAAAAGATAGTTGCACCCCACAACTGATCAAACAAGTCATCGATCCTTGGTAGAGGATACTTGTTCTTTATGGTTACTTTATTTAACTGTCTATAATCAATGCATAAATGAATAGACCCATCCTTCTTCTTAAAAAATAGGACCGGAGAACCCCATGGTGAAGTACTTGGTCGGGTAAAACCCTTCTCAAGCAACTCTTGCAGTTGTTTCTTGAGCTCTGCCATTTCAGCAAGTGCCATTCTATATGACGTTTGCACTATTTGTTGTGTTATCGAGATTAGATTAACTTCAAAATCAATCTCTCAGGGTGGTGGAACATCTGGAAGTTCTTCAGGATACATCTTCAAATTCCCTGACTATTGGAACTTCAAATAGATGAGGGCTCTCCATTGTGGTATCAACCACATTGGCTAAGAATGTGAATCATCCTTGTGTCATCAACTTCTCAGCTACCATAGCTGACACAAGACATGTTGGAAGAATATTTATATCTCCCTGAAAGATCCATGTGTCACCATTATCTGTGAATAGAGCCTACTTGAAACCACAATCCAAGACAACTTTATACTTCTCTAAGGTGTCCATTCCAAGAACTATATTGAACCCGTGCATTTCAAGTGGTATAAGATCCACCTGAATGCGATGATCAGAGAAGGAAAGATTGCAGGGAGAACATACCTCCCACAACACTGCAGATCCCAACAAAGGGGTTTCTAGCAACACACTATATGCTCTATGTCTGACAATCATGTTGCAACCATGGATCACTTCTTGAGTGATAAAAGAGTGTGTAGCACCCAGATCAATTAACATAGATATGAAGTAGGATAAAGACTTATCAGAATAAAATAATTCCATCTGACCTGTCACAACCCGAGGGTTGACTACTGCTTCGGGCTGATTCATAACATAGAATCTAGTCGTTGGTTGTTTTTGACCCTTTACTCGATTGTTGGATGCTAACGATCCAGCTTGGGACTCTTGTCCACGTCCTCTAGCACCACTGCCAGACTGCTGCCTCTGAGAGCCTTGTTGACTCTGCCTCAATTGCTGGGTCACATTCCTGACTTTTTTAGGACAGTCCCTCACCACATGACCTTCTCTCCCACATCTATAATAGGTTACATTTCCCCTCTGTGGTCTGGGTGGTCCTGTTACTGACATTGAGGGTTAGCTGTGAGCTCCCTTCGGTGGTAAACTATGGCCTCTACCCTTACTTGACGTCCATTGCGTCTGGGTATGGAACCTTAGTGGTGGTGTAGGCACAAAATACCTTGGTTTCTTAAAACTTTCAAAACTCTGTCCTTGGAACTGTGGGTACTCTTTCTTACCCTTTGTTTGTCGCTTCTCAAATACAGACCTCTCTATTCATCTTACAGACTCCACAAAAGTGGCAAATCTCTCCCGATTCTCAAGAGCAGACACCGGAGTGGTCAATTCAATGTTCAATCCATTCTTGAATCGCCGAATTCTCTCCTCATATGTAGATTCCATATGAGACAAAACTACAAAAGTTCCATGAACCTAGCTTCGTATTCGCTAATGTTCATTTGTCCTTGCCTCAACCTCTCAAATTGAGATATTTTCTCATCTAGATACGTCTTGGGAAAGTATCTAGCGACGAATTCACGTCAGAATTCATCCCATATGATATCAACAGTAGGTCTTTTGCCTTCCTCCATGGTCCACCAGTGGCCAGCACTCCCTTTTAGGGGATATACAACATGCCTCACCTTCTCATCATCAGGAATCATGAGGATTCTGAAGGCTTTCTCCAGTTCAGTCAACCATAGGTCAGCATCTGCTGGGTCGGCTGTACCAGCATACTCTATGGCTCCTACCCTCCTGATCCATTCAAAAGTCTTGCCGGCTCCATGTCTTTCATCATGGATTGGTACCCTAGGTGCAGGTAATGGCATCCTATCCGTCATATGGGTCATAGCTGCTATAAACTGTCCACACATATTTTGGAAAGCTGGATTCCCCATATTACCTTGGTTGAAATGGGGTTGATCAAGTACAGGCTACTCCCTATCTTGATTTCTCGCACCTCCTCCTGGTGTAACAACGCTGCTCTTAGCATCATGTTCGTCGTGTGATCTAGACATCTTTAGTTCTTATTCTCCTCCTATATGGGCAGAAGACCCTATCAGATAGACTAGAAGATACTAGAACAGACTCAACAACATTAATCATATGTCTCTGTAGACTCAGCGAACCTAGAGCTCTGATACCACTAATTTTGTGATGTATGTTGCCAAACATCAATTAAGATTAATGCAGAAGCGGTCGTTAACAACGGATTACTAAAAATCACTAAAAATTAAAACCATTTATCAAGAGATCCATTCACAGGAAAACTCTTTCATTCAGAACCAAAGTAAATCATTACATAGTGGTTCATATATACATGTCATGTCTCATTGCTTCTTGAGGCATACAAGCATTCACTACTCTGTCTCCTCTGTACACAGGTAGTATAAGAACCACGAGGCTTGAAGCCCAAAATCTCAGATCAAATTATTAAAAGTACTAACTCCTAGGACCCGAGAGTACATAGACGACTCATAGGACTAACTATATAAGAACAAACAACCAATATCTCCACCTGATGGATCACTGTTGTCCATGTTGTTGTTGTTGCTGCTCTTCCTCTTTGTCTACATCTACCTAAAAATGTTGGATTCCACGGGGGTGAGACAATTATAAAAATAGCCCCAGCGAGAGATATAACTCTCTACCAAAACATTATTATTGCAGTTTAATAGAAATAAACTGAGCAGTGGAATCATAAGCTTAACAGTAGTTAATTTAATATCTATGCAGATTAGAGAAACATTCTCACTTAAGCTTATCAGTGGTAACTTGATAAACATCATGTCTAATATTCAATAAAGAATTGCAGGACATTTATAACACTTATCCGTTTGGGATATACTAAGTCAGATACCATCAACCAGTGATTCTCATATTTCAATCTTATGCAAATACGCTACACGACTGATTACATTTTTCAAACATACTTAAGCTCTGAGGAGATGAGGTATACCGCTCATACTCCAACCGACCATTGCTAATTTGAAATCGGTACCATACATAGGTCAATAGAATTAATCAAGTATAACCCTAATCATGTAGTGCTGACTATGAAGATACGGGGAGGCGGTGCTTGCCCTAATACCTAGGAGCGATCTCTGGCGATCTTGGGCGATCGAGGGGGCCGATTGGCCCTGTGACTCCGCCACAACCTCACCCCAGAGGGACATCCCGTCCGCTGGGGGCCACCGACCTGAAGAGAATCCTTCTCGACCCTGATGACCGGCGTCGCCCACATCACGACTGATGCCTGACGAGCCTCGACCATCTGGTGCGCGAGAGGCAGTCACCAACCGAAGACGGAATTTTGTGAGATCGATCATCCCTTCTGAACATGTGCTACCAGATTTAACGCACCTGTGGGAGCCAGCGAGAACACGCGATTTCCTCATGGCCTCGAAGGATGATCACCATAGCGGGAACAGACAACATGACCATAAACGCAACGGCAACAGCAGGCTGATCGCATATCAAATCGCTTCTGACACTTGCTACAGATGCCTCCGCAAGGGGCACTAGCAGTGGCAATGCCAACACCCGAGGGTGTGATACAAATGCAACTCCGCCAGGCATATTGCTCGCACTTGCCGTCAGAGAGCGCGGACTACACCCAGACCGGATCTTACTTCTCATACCTCCTTTCCTCTGCTCCCGAGGAACGTTCCCATCAGAAGCACTCCGACTCACAACCCTAAAAGAATGTCCGTTACGCTAAACCCTGATTCACCGATCAGAAGAGACTACATGAGAGCTCTAGACCTTGCGGTCGGCGTATCATGGACTGCTAACGTCCAATGGGAAGAAGTTGCGGCCTTCCTTTGGGAACGATGGCCTCATGCCATTGAAATATTCAGATTCGAAGATCGCAAAGCGGTGGTCTATTTTGAATCATCTTATGAAGCATGGCGCCACACACAACTCAAGTCTATAATGATGAATAACGTCTCCCTATCCTTGATGTCCCTACGTGAAGGAGGAATGCAACATATGAAAGAAGCAGTCTGGTTTCATATTAAAAACATCCCTCTATTCTGTAGAAATAGGGAATCGATCAAAGAGATTGTTAATTCTTTTGGCGAGCTGATTTGGATCTCTAATTTGTTGAAGGCAAGCGACGACGCTTCAGGAATTCTTGTGCTTGTGGAAACTTTCAATGAAGACATTCCGCGGTTCATCTCTCTAACGGAAGACATTTACAGATCGGAACTTAAACTAGACATCATCGCAAGAGGGAGGATAGGAAGAAATGATTTCAACCTTACTACGATTGGAGGAGATTTTGGCATCCCACCATCTGCCCTCAGGGTCCCCCCAAACGGAGACACCTCAACTACACCTGATTCTTCAGAGGAAGTGATACCTTCTGAGACGGTTCATCTAGAACCACTTTCTATCATGGCAGCACAGAATCATCATGAACCCATCAGCGAGGAGCAGATCGACGCCCGTTCCAATCTTTCAGATCCCATAACACATGAAGAGTCACAGTCCGATGGAAACGGCCCAACCTCGAAAACTCATGCAGACACGAGACTCGTCACTGATGCCTATGGAGCGAGAACTAGATTACACAAAACTCGACTTTGTGACTTCATTGAGTCGAGACCGATCATTCCTAGCTACAAGAGAAGCACAAGAACAGATAGTTTTGTAATGCAATCTGATGAGGTCCAAAACTGGGAGGAGAAACACGATGATCTCTTGTTCTATGATGAATGGCACAACATGATCGATGATGACACCAGGTCAGTCCACATGATTGGAGTCGGTAGAAGGACTGCGAGGAGAACCCATAGCTTCTGAACCTTCTCGCATAGCTTGCAGACTAGACGGTTGATTGGTGGCCATGCTAGACCTAAAACTCCTTTGTTGGAACATTAGGGGCGCCGCAAACAAACCTACCCGTAGAGTCTTGGCGCGACTTTGTGGCAAGAACAAACCGCATGTTGTGGCCCTTTTCGAACCTTTTATTCATGCTAACAGAGCTGTTGAACTGGCGGACATCACCAAGTTGGACTGGGTTGCAGATAATGAGCAGTAGCTCGGCAAGATTTGGCTCTATGTAGATGATGCGTTACAGCCTTCTGTGGTTCAGGCCCACAAACAACATCTCACGATCAAGATCGAACCTGCTCAGGGTCAAACCATATACATCACAGCGATTTATGCTAGCTATCACAGAAATCATAGAAGAGACTTATGGAGCGATCTTCTTAACTTAATGGACAATGTTGGAGACAAACCTTGGTTCATCGCTGGTGACTTCAACGCGATCAGGAACCAACATGAGAAGAGAGGTGGTGACCCCCCTGACTTCCAGGCTATGCTTGATTTTAACAATTTCATCCTTGATTTAGATTTACATGAAGCTGAATTCACTGGAAGTCGCTTCACTTGGGTTAACAAGCAGACTGGTACGCCCACCACTTGGGAAAGATTGGATCAGGTTCTGTTCAACACTCCTTGGAAGCTTCATTTTCCCTCTTGTGCATCGAATCACCTTACTAGATTCAGGGTTTCAGATCATTGTCCCATCTCCGTCAAAGATACAAACTGTGCCTCTTCCAGAGTCCACAAACCTTCGTTCTCTTTTAATAATGCGTGGCTGAGCCACCCTGAATGTCTCCATATTATTGAAGCTGCGTGGACCACAGACTTGAGCGGTGATCCATCTTTTCTTTTCTACGCCATGTCCAAGAATCTTAAGCAACGTCTCAAGACATGGAACAAACACACGTGTGGAAATTTGAAGCAGAAGATCCTAGATATTGAAGACATTGTCCACATTGCTCAGAATGCCTTTGATGACAACCCGACTCCCACAAATGAATACACCTTAAGGACATCAGAAGATGAGATGGACAATCTCTTAAATACTGAAGAACAACACTGGAAAGAGAGAGCTAACGTTAATTGGCTTGTGGGTGGTGACATGAACACCGCCTTCTTTCATTCCGTTGTAAGATCTAAGAGAAAGAAATGTATTGTGCAGAAGCTCATTCTTGAGGATGGATCTGAACTCATTGATCCAAATCTTATTGCGACAGCCGCCACCAACCACTACCAAAGCTTCTTTACATCTGGCAGAGATGACTCCCTTGATAGTAACCTACTGAGCTACATTGATTCGATCGTCTCCATGGACGATAACGCCACTTTGACTGCCTCCCCATCTCCTGAAGAAGTCTACAACACTATCAAAGAGATGAATACTCACACTGCTCCGAGTCCGGATGGCCTAACTGTTTCCTTCTACCTCGCTGCCTGGGACATTATTCGTGATGATTTTATGCAACTCGTTGCTCGTTTCTTCAGAGGTGAGGACTGCCACAGGAGCCTTGCCGCTTGCAAGGTGGTTCTTATTCCAAAAGTAGACGACCCAAAGTATATTCATTCTGATTTCAGGCCAATTGCTATTGAAAATGTCTCCATCAGAATTTTGGCGAGGGTTATTAGCAACAGATTGTCTCACATGCTCCCCAATCTTATCTCGGAGGAACAAGGTGCTTACATCAGAGGCAGGGACATCACTCACCATATTAAGCTTGCTAAAGAGATTAGTCATGATCTTAACAAAGGGACGCATCATCCGAACCTCATCATCAAATATGACATGTCCAGGGCCTATGACAGAGTGGAATGGACTATTCTGCGATCTATACTGCAGGCCTTCGGCATGGACCACGCTGCCATTCACCTTTGTCTACGATTCTTCCATGAATCCTGGGTTTCGATTTCCGTTGGTGATCACTCTGCTGGTTTTTTCCCTCTTGGGAGAGGGCTGAAACAAGGAAATCCTCTCTCACTGCTTCTATTCATCATATACGAAGAACCTATTCTCAGACATATCAGACGTCTCACGAATGATGGGTCCATTTCTAGATTCATCACAAGAGGTGGTGGTAGTGCCCCTCCTGTTCTTGCGTACGCCGATGACTTGATCATGTTCTTCAACGCTGATATGCAATCGATGTCCAATCTAGACTCTGCCCTTGAGTTGTACACCACGTCGACGGGGCAAGTTATCAACAATCACAAGTCTTCTTTCCTCATCGGCAAAACTTCACAAAACACGATTCAGTCGATTTCTAACCTTTTGAACATCTCCCTGGTTGAACACGCCATCTCATACTTGGGTGTTCCTCTCACTGCTGGGCCGCACAGACTTGCGGATTACAAGTACCTCCTTGAGAAATTCATGAAGAAAATGGCGTCGTGGAAAGCAAAACTCCTATCCTTTGCAGGAAGAAAGCTTCTCATCAGCCGTGCTTTGACCTCAACGACCATTTACACTGCCGCCTCGATAGGCATCCCTGCTGGCATCACCAACAGAATTGAGGCGATGTGCTCTAGGTTTCTTTGGGCAAACAAGAGCAATGAAAAACGCAGAGCGTGGGTTGCTTGGGACCATCTAGCTCAGTCGACTCGGCAAGTTGGCCTGGGTTTCACCTCTATCAAGCATATTGAGGAAGCTTACATCATCAAGGATTGTTGGGAAATTACAAACGGTGCCTCCTTATGGGCTTCCTTCTGCCGAAACAAATACTCCTCGCCATACAGACACCTTCAGGGCTGTTATCCGCCATACCTCAAGCTGCGCGCTAATCCGTCCCCAAGATGGAAGAAGATATGGAGTCTTTTTCCCAAGGTTCTCCCACTTACTAGATGGCTTGTTGGTCACGGAGACATCTCTTTATGGGACAGTCGGTGGTGCGATCGACCTCTCAACCTTTATGCCATTCATTGAGGAGACATTGATAGAGATTTTATCATCAAAGACTTCTGGACCACCAATAGCGGCTGGGATTGGACTTTATTGGAACAAATCATTGATGATGAGGGCTTCCAACTCATCCGAAGTTCACACTCGATCATCAACCAACAACCGGATAAGCTGGTTTGGATGCCTAATCCATATGGCCGCTTCAGTCTTAAATCTGCAAAAATGTTGTCAACCCTTAATCATCATCCCAACGACAACAATAACTGGAATTGGATTTGGTGTGCTACTAATCCAAGGGCCAGTGCGACGACATGGAAGCTTGGTAGAAGAATTTTACCTACTGACGACCATATTAGACAATGTCATATTCCCTTGGCTTCTCGATGTGTCTGCTGCATTAACCATTCCTGCGAGGATGACGCACACTTATTCATCCATAGCGACTTGGCTACAGAGCTCTAGACCAAAGCTGCTAACCTTTTGATCGACGATCAGTTCCCGCCCGCCTCCATTGCTGACCCCCGCCTCCATTGCTGACCTCCTCTGCATGGGCGGCGATCAGCAGAGACGTTCCTTGCGTGGATGGTTAACCATCGAGTTGATTACCTTGATTTGCTGGTCTATCTGGAAAGCCAGATGTTCTGCAAGATATGACAACAAAGTGCACAATTCCGAGAAAACTTGGACTGACATTCTGAATATCATCAAGTTCAACAGTCGTCGTTACTTCTTTATATGCACTGAAGACATCAACCTCTTTACTAGACTAAACGATGCTCACATCATTCAGCCAGTTTTGAAAATGAGAAAAATCCACTGTGCTAGATGGAACCTGCCCGACATCAACAATCTAAAGATGAATCTAACCACCGGCAAGCACACCACCGAAGACAAAAGAACTAGAAAATGGATTGCATGTGTTATTAGAGATACACATTGTAACATTCTTCTCGCGTTCAGAACCTGACTGAATGTTAATGATTATATCTCGGCTTACATCTGTGGAATCATGGTTGCTCTCAAGATAGCTGATGATAAGAACCTGGCGATTTCTGCTATTGAAATAGATGACCCCCACGTGATGAAGATCCTTTGGCACGATGACCATGGTCCATGGCACATTACCCATATCATCAGAGAGATACGCGAGTTACTTAACTCTGAAGCCATTTCTGGTTCCTTGGTCCCGAAGATCATAAATTCTATTCCTCGGGAGCTTGGACTCTGGGGAGCTAATTTCGAGCATACCTACATCAACACTAATCAATCATCTCTTCCTATGCGTATCAGAGGGATGAACATCTTAGAGAGAAATAACACACCTTACCTCTTCTTTAGATGGGAAAGTGTCTAGTAAAAAAAAAATCATGTAGTGCCCTATGCCATAGAATCATCTTCAGTGTCAGAATTTGTTGGATGGTGAAACAAGTATTCCTAAGGAAAACTCGAAGCACAAAAAAAATGGAAGAGCCAGATTCCCATGACCTCCCACATCCCGATCAGTATGGGACCACAAGTAGGACTATGTCAACTACTCAATATAGCTTTCCATGATATGCTAGAACTTTGCTATAGAGTTACAATGTCAACTGCACTCTCATCGGCAATCGAGAGAATTAATGTTTATCTCCATCGACCCGACATTAAATATCATTGGGAGATTAGTGATACATCCATCCCAACCATCGAGAGATTTGTGATACATCCATCCCAACACATGAAGGATTGAGAGGTTTAATGTTTACCTTCCGTCAATCTCTTCACCAGGACGTAAGGATATTTTTGACAATTTACCCCCGCATATTCATAATATGCGAATTCCAGGAAATTCCATAGGAAAACCTATTTCACCATCACCAACTACTGACGATGATGGATCTATGGTCAGAGCACTACATGAACAAATTTCACTTGATTAATTAAGTACATTTTCATATTATTTTAGCATCAACCAAGTTCTCAAACATAACTTATTATGACAATGCTATAAAGAAACATGTACTATTTTCATCAATTACTTATCAGTCTTTAAAAGACATTGGGAACTCAGTCCCACTTTTCAATACTGGGAATTCTCATCCCTTCATAATCTCATTATCACAATCATATGGTTCTGGGTATTCAAACCCTTAGCTCATCATTGAGCATTGTTACCACTTTTCCAGGTAACTATCACCTTCAGGTCATCTGATCAAGGTAAACATGATACTTGCTATTACAAGCATCACTCATGGTACTTGAGGCCCATTAAATCTCTTGTTACCTCTTACCAGGCAGCAAGGTATATTATGGCACAGAAGGCCCAATAAACAATAGTGAATTAAACATCATAGCTCATACCTGGCCATGATCACCATTTCAGAATACATGCATGGTTAGTGCTGATTATAACAGTAGATTCAATTACATATTAGTACCATGCAGAACAAATATGGATTCAATATTTAAGGGTAACACCACTATTCCCTTACTAGGGTTAGGGTTTCCCATTTCATATCATTTGGGAACATTCAACCCATTACCCAAATCAAGGTTATGGTTTATCACCATATTGCCCAAGATTAGGGTTTCATAAAATAGTACATAGTATCACCCTGGATTTGAGTTCCACATCACATCAAACATCAGGATTTCTCATAAAATCACCCTTAGTTAGGGTTTCACATAAATTTCACCCCAGAATAGGGTTTACATTCAATAACCCACAATTAGGGTTTACTATTCATCCCAATTAGGGTTTCATATTCCATTACCCATAATTAGGGTTTACTGTTCATGCCAATTAGGGTTTCATGTTCCATTACCCATAATTAGGGTTTACTATTCAATTATCTCTAATTAGGGTTCACTAAACATCCCAATTAGATTTTCTATTCAAGTACCCATAATCAGGGTTTACTATTCATCCCAATTGAGGATTTTACATCACATTACCCTAAATTAGGTTTACACATATCATCACCCTGGATTAGGGTTACACCCTTACCCTGGATTAGGGTTTCACTTAAATTTTCCTTGAATTAGGGTTAGGGTTCAATAACCTTATCAATTAGGGTTTATGCTCATGATTAGGGTTTCATGATCTCTTTGCTAAGGATCATACCCTTAATCACCACATGAATCATACTCATGTATAAATTCCATTTTATCATCCTCTCAACTTGATCATGTTATATCAACCCTTCAATCATGTACATACAGCTATGATTGACATAGTGTACTAAGTTATTGTTCTTATAAGCAATTAGGGTTTATCCCTTTAATGGTACTAATCGTTTAGGTACTTTAGGGATTCAACCATTGTACCTTCATTGATTACCATCACTATCAATCATTGGATCATTGGAACAATCATCACCTTCAATTTCTAAATGATTGAATCACAATAGTCCACCATTCGGTTTTGGGGTTTCATCACCAAACGGTTTTGAAACCGTTTGACTCCAAACGGTTTTGAAACTGTTTGACCCCAAACGGTTTCAAGAATGTTTGTGCTCAAACGGTCTCAAGACCGTTTGGGCTCAAACCTGCTTCAAAACCACATGGGCACTTAGGTCCATTTCCAATCAAATTAAATATAATTTGCACCATTGAATTGGCCATCAATTAGGCAATCGAAAGATTCATCAATCGTCACCATTGGATCTCTATCCATCAATCATGAATCAACCTTAAACCCTCCAAACGGTTTTGACACCATTTGGTCCCAAACGGTCTCAAGACTGATTGACCCAAATTATCTTGAAATCATTTGAAACAATCATGGATTCTTTGATCAACTCAATTAGGGATTCCAATTGAAAGATTGTACATACATTGAATCAATCAATTAGGTCCATTGGATCATCATCCAACATGCACTTGAGTTCAGACCTCAAATAGTCAACCTAACCAAATGGTCAACCCTCTCTTGCGGTTTGGAGTCCAAGTCACCAAACTGTTTGGTCCCAAACGGTTTGGTGAAACTGTTTGGACCAAAAGTCCAAACCTGTTTGCAACTCAACTTTGTTGAGATATGTTCTTGTGATGATGTCATCACCATCAACCTTCATCCCCACGAAATCTACTGCCATACCATGGAAGTTGCATCAATTAATCAAAGGTATTGCAAGAAAAACAATTAAATCAATTGAATTGATAAATTGAGTTCAATAACAATAGTTAAGGGCTCAAGTTATATAACCCGCCTTCAATTGAGCTTCAAAGCTTGGATTTTCACGTCAACAATGGGGAAGAAGCTTTTGCAACTCCCCCAAGGCTCGTCCTCAAGTTTTGGAGTGAAAGGATTGGTTAGGGTTGAAGATGGAGTGAAGAAAAGAAGAAATTATGCATTCATTTATGATTTCCACCATGAAATCAAGATGAAAGAAGGTCAAGAAACTTACTAACAGGTTGGGGGTCGTCCTCCTAGTCCTTCAAAGCTTCCTTGGTCGTTTTGCAAGAAAAGGGTGGAAGGGAATTCAAAATTACCCTTTCATTCTATGGATAAGGGAACTTATATGTGAATTTTATTGAAAATTCATTTAGGAGAGAGAAAGTAGGAATTATCTCACCCATATTCTTGCCACTTGCCCCCTTCCTTTCCTTAGGGACGAGGCTATCCTCTTTGCCTCTTATTCCTCTCAATTACCCATGTTTTAAAGAAAAGCAAATTAAGCACCTTAATCCATTTAATAGTAATATCCATATGTGTGTGGATATTTCTTTTTCTTATAATAAGGTGAGTGAAGTTTTCACCTCCTTGAGATATTTCGTGGCCCTTGCAAAGCACAAGGTCGTCCAAAAATATCTGAATTCAACCATTTCAATTTTGGTTGAAGGCCCTTAAATTATTTTATTTATTTTTGCATTAATTTGAATTAAGGTTTCCATTATGCTTAAATATTGATTATTTTAATATCAAGATTCTCTCTCCTTCAAAAAGATACAAATGAGACACCCCTCTCATTTTATTTGCTCCACATGATCCCAAGAAACAGTAGGGACCATTTTGAAGTGGTAATTTGCATGTAGGGACCATTTTGAAGTGGTAATTTGCATATTGAACCCTAGGTTTTGGGTAAATTGCACATTACACCAAAACTAGGTTTTAATGCACAAACATTGCTTTATCAGTTCTTTCTTGGTATTTAGGATATCACAAGCCATACCTCTGCATCATCTTCACTCTCCTGATGCTTCAACATATGAGGAACATATTATCATGCACAATTTACAAATAAACCCCTCAACTTGGGTAATTTGCACTTTAGTCCAAAACATGCAAAACATTGATTTCAACAGTATTAAAAAAGGACTAAAAATTGCAATGTAAGTTCCTCTTGAGCCTTAATTACTTTTCAAAATATAAGAGCAAGAATATACTCACTTTTATTAAACAAAACACCTAGGGTTAAAACATAACCCAGGTCAGGGATGTTACACACATATCCATCCTTCACGCTTCCATGAGATAGACGGTGCACCACGCTAGGGCGTGTCGAAACTTGGCCGATCAAGATTTTCACGTGTGTCACATTTGGAAGGTATCTAAAACTTTAATGTTTAATGAGGGATTTGGTTTTATAGGTACATATACATATCCAATCACCACAATATATAGTATGTATCATATACATGCTATATCCTACAGAAAATATGTAAAACGATAAAAGCGATGATTATGACCATCCTAATGTGATTCCTCGAGCCAAGAGGAATCACTGTCATCTAGGTCCACATCACATGCAACCTATACAAGATGAACTCTATGCTTTTCCATTTTGGGTTTGATCAACTCATCTCCATGATTGATCGGCTCACCATCAGCTCGGTTAGTTGGGTGCCACCAGGCGATCGATTGGCTCCTCCAACCGATCAGTTCGCCTGGTCATTGTGCATCTTCTCATGGCTGCCACCCGCTCATCTTGCTCCTTGAACCGATCATCTAGAATGCCAACCGATTGGTTCACACCTTGAATTGATCATCTCATTTGTCGTCAAGTTGTCCGCTGTTCTTTGACATAACAGGAAATAAAAGTTCTATCCTATTTACATTTGAAATGAGAAACCGTGAGTTACATTCGGGGGGAGTAAAGTTAGGAAAAAAATGTCAAGTTATCTCAAGTTACATCAAGAAAAGGAGGTAAGGAATTAGTGCGCATACCGAGATGCAAGCAACCACATTCAACCAGGCACACATACAAATGGTTTATTGGCCATAACCACATTATACATCGACCACAAAACTTGTTTAAGGGCAACGTGTATCGAGTGCATTTATATTACATATCATATATGTATATTGGGATTTGTGGATTTAGGATTGGACATGCATAAAGCCAATTTTATTTGCATTGTATGCCATAAATAAAGGTGACAAACCAAAATCAATCACATCGATAATCCTAAAGTATAGAGCAGTTGAAGTGGCTCTGATATCACTGTTTGGTTTTAGGGGAGACAGACAAGGTAGCGGAAACAAAAAAATTTCTTCTCCCGAATCTAGAATAAAGGAATCGCGTCAACGTCTATACAGTAGGAAGAATGGTTTGTAGAGACATACCTTGTCCCGAGGCTTGCTCGGTGACGTTACCTCGCGGCTTGTGCGGTCTTCACCTCTGGTCTTGGACGGTGTCTGTGCAGCTCCTGGTCTCACCGGGACTATCGGGATTGATAGTTGTCCTCTGAGCGGCAGAAATCTCCCGCCTCTGTAGTAGTCCATACAGACCTCCTCGAACTCCAATAGCCTTGTCACACAAGGCACCAGAAGGAGTCGTACCCTCCTATTGGTGTACTAGTCATCGACACACTCCCATACAACTAGTTTCCTTTCTGCAGTTGTCTTTCCCTTGCTGTGCCTCCCTTATCGGGTAACACTTGCTCGGGCTCTCTCGGTTACCACAACTAGAGAGAACGACAACATTGCAGAGCAACTCGTGTTCTAAGTTGTACGTTGAGAAGCCCCCAATACCCCTATATATATAGGAGGATCATTGGTTAGGGTTCTCTACCCCGGGCAATGCGAGATTAAAGCAGGAGTAGAAGGGTTCAAGATTTTCCACAAAACAACCAACTACGCCAGCTGAACCGATCATTTCAAGCATGAACCGATCAGTTGGGGACCTGTGCTGATCAGTTCACACCTGAACCGATCAGTTGGGAGACTTGAGCCGATCGGTTCGTGGTCCTGATCAGTTCCCGATTGACTTTTCCTCTTTTATTTCGAATTGATCCAAATACCAATCCTTATTCCAATCAAATTGGACAAGTGAAACGAAGAGAAATTTCTCACCGACCTGACTTTCCCAACTCACTCATTTGGACCAATTGAGTTGATCGGTTCAACCCTTGAACCAGTCGGTTCAGCCTGTCCTGAGCCAATCGGTTCATATCATGAGTCGATCGGTTCACCAAGCTGAGTCGATCGGTTCATCATTTGAGCCGATTGGTTGGGAGTGCAGACTGTGCAAAATCAGTCAATTGCAGTTTCAATCAATCTGATACTCTAATCAATCGGTCCAACACCTTGAACATTATGATATTAAGCTATCAATTGATTGAGTGTTTAATTGAACTACTAAACTCCTTTAGTAATCAATCTAAACATCATTTGTGGATAAACTCCTCTTCTAGGTTAAATCCTATGTGTGTAACTTTGTAGGCCCATTTCACATTGGAAGTGAAAGTCCATAACACTTATGACTTCACAAGCAAAGAGCGGTGCCTAGTCACACATCAGTGCTACCCAAGTGAAAAGGAAAGTTGGAGAACAACTTTCAATCCTACAATCCGTGAATGGTGTTACAACGAATGTATAATTTCTTTGTCACTGATATCCTGAATGAACTCAAGGCATGGAACAGTCATCCTGTCAACATTCATTCACTTTCTTGATCTTAGAGTAGAGTGGAGGAGATATGTATGTAGGGCTGTCAATGGGGAGGGTATGGGGAGGGTAAGGGCTTACCCTTATCCTTACCCACCTAACCTGCTGGGTAAGGGTATGGGTAATTCCCCGCTTTACTACTCTCCTTACCCTCCCCTTACCCTTACCCTCTTACCCATAGTGTAAACGGGGAGGGTAAGGGTAAAGTGGGGAATTTATTAATCATTCAAAAAAGTATACTAATAGGAACAATAATGGCATGCCTAATAGAATATACATTTAATACATTTATAAATTTAAAGAAAATGTAAATATACTCCAAAATGGCTATTAACTTTTAAAATATCTAGAAGTAATCTTCCACAACATTATACATATGGTTATTATTGTAAAAACTATAAAATCTAGCTATTTCTTACATGTGTGTCTTACACCTCCAAAATGGTGTTGAATACACGACCAAATTAGGCACATAAGAAGTAGATAAGAAAATTATGTATTATATTAAATGATGACCATATAATGTTGAATAATCCATTGACTCAAACAACATAATGACTATATGTTTAATAAATTATACATATATATTAGCGGGTAGCGGGTTAGAGGGTATGGGTAATGGCTTACCCTTACCCTTACCCACTAAGGTAGCTGGTTAGAGGGTAGCGGGTAGGTGGGTAAAGGATAAGAAAATTCTTTACCCTTACCATTCCATTATAGGGTATGGGTAAAGGGTAAATGGGTTTACCCTTATCCATTGACAACCCTATATGTATGCCATCAATATCACATACTGATTCACACATGCATGTGCACGCCTATCTCAATTCTACTCTTCAAGTGGCCATGGATATCAAACTCCTTCAGGAGGGACAAATCTCATATCTATCACTCACACCTCAAAAGCCCCATGTGTCAAAGCCACCCAATCATCACCTTTA
The DNA here is from genome assembly GCA_963693085.1 of Alisma plantago-aquatica. Lineage (NCBI taxonomy): Eukaryota > Viridiplantae > Streptophyta > Magnoliopsida > Alismatales > Alismataceae > Alisma > Alisma plantago-aquatica. The sequence continues at coordinate 823,521,803 of OY856414.1, read as the reverse complement.
TAACAACTCATGTTTTAGGACTGCGTTTGATGATGTCAAAGTGTACCCAATGACATGTGTTGAGTATAGTGATTTCAGGTCAAAGAATCACACTCACCACCATCACTGTGTGAATTGACTGTGACTACCATGTCATGGTTCCATGTGTCAAACTCACAGTGGGTCTGTTCGGTACACTTGTTCTCTAACAAGTACCTATGTGTTTGGTTTGATATCTCCATATCATGACTAACGAGATTCTGTTATCAACCAACACCACAATCTAGTCTTGTGTGTCATTATTGTCTATCTACCTTCCACAATGACATCCGACTAGGGACATAATAAGAATGTACAAGATCTTAGCATCCGTATGATCTCATCGTTTAGGTCCTCAACCTGAAAGCATACATCATTGAGTACTCTCATTCTCTAGACATTCAAACTGTTCTATCATTTTATCTCATATGATTGAACCAAAAAGAATTGGAAGCTTGCCTTTGATGTTTATCAAATCAATCTTAATGTATCCCACCAATCATCCCATGATTGGCTCTCAGGGCATACATACCAACAAAAACTTCATTTGGTGTGGCACACATAATTCAAAGAAGTTGAATCTCATCTTTGGGGCATATCATCAAACCGACACACAAAGTGGGCCTCGGTGTGAAAGTTGCTGCTGGTTTCAACAAAGCACTCTTGGGAGTACACTCAGAAAGGTTGAGCACCTTGGATAAACCTCATGTACGCCAAATATGGCAGACAAGGCGCAAGGACCACGTCCGGTTCACACACATGGTGGGAGTCAAGCTGTTACACCCCTTCATCTTGAACCACTCGACAATGGCAACCATATCGGGCGACAACACCAACGCATGGACCGATCTTTGGGTAGGGGATGGCGCGACGCCCACCCTAAAACCAGGCCTCACAGTTCCGGAGGACCTGAAAGACTGGATAGTGTCCTACCTCATAACTGACTCAGAGTTGGGGCACGAGCTTCATCAACTACTGGTTCACCGAGACTTCAGCACACACCATCACCCTCATGCCTCCTCCAAGGACCTCTTATGGGGAAGACGGACGGGTATGGATCCATTCAGAAGACGACAACTTCTCTTCCAGATCGACATGCAAGATCCTCATGAATTTCACAAAGACAACAAACTCCGAGTGTTATGCCAAAATTTGGGGCCTGAAGATCCAACAACGCATCAAGACCACTCCTTGGTTAATCCACCTAACACCTCCTCACTAATGAGTTAAGATTCAGACAGAAGATGAACCTAGAAACGAACTACACCAGATGTCAAAGTCCATCAAAAACTATTCTTCACGCCATTAGAGACTGCCCACATGCAAAAGAAGTTTGGAGAAGACTGGTGCCGCCTGAAGTATTAGACTTCTTCATTTTCAACTCAATTCCGATGTGGCTTTCTTACAACCTGAAAACCTTGGGCAAGATAGCCAACTGGAGCACTTGTTTCACGACCGCCTGTTGGTGGTTGTGGAAAGACCGGAATCTCCATATCTTCAAGAACAAACCTCTACCACCTTTAGTAATCGTCACCCAATGGAACTCGGCAGTCGTCACTGCAGCCCAACCTTTCCAACTGTCTCCTAGCCCTGATGCAGGACTACCCCGGAGTCCAATCGGCTTATCCTTCTCCCCCAACTGCTCCATATTACATGTGGACACGATAGTCAACAAGGAAGAAGGAACTCTTACAACGGGCATGGTAGTAAGTAATCAACAGGGTTTCTGGCTCCATGGCTACGCTAGTCACATGTTTGGCACTGACCCCATGAGAGGTGAGATCATGGCAATTAGAGAGGCACTGCTCTACGCCAAACAAAAAGAGCTTCGCTCTGGAATCATAGTTACTGATTTGTGGAAAGCGTCTTCCTGGATTGAGAAGCTAGCCCCTACCCCCTTGAATGCCATCCAACTACTTCGTGAGGACATGCCTCTCTTCAACGTGGTGTTCCTGAGAAGGAATAAAAAAAAACTGGCAGACGCGTTAGCCAAACAATGCCTTAAACAACCAGTCTCCTGCACCTGGAGTTCCTGCCCACCTCCTTAACTTCAATTTTATCATGAAGACCTGCGTGTTTTCAATATTCTTTTCATTCCGCCACTAGCCACCTCGTAATTCTTGTAACCTTTTGGTAGTTAAAAAAAAAAAGGAGAAATGAGAATAAATTGGTAAATAAATATCTCCGTCAATGTAGAGAAAGAGAGACACGATGAGAAGATATGAACTTCGCTTAGAAGCAGAATTCGAAATCAATTTGGAAGAAAGTATACAGCGAGTAAAAAATTAACTTAGTGAAACAATTGGTTTGGATTAAGAGCAACTGGAAACAGGAGATATGGGCTTGTCTTAGCCGATGCACAACTAAAAACCGAAAAAACATCGGGTAGGGAGAAACATTAGCATGATAAAACGAAGACGTAACTCTTGCTCATCCTGCTGTTACAAATCTAGTGATAACGGTAAATAAAAAGCGGGGTAACGATAGTTCCGTCCATTCATGTCTTATAATGGTATTTCTATCATATTTGGTCAACCGTGCATTTACTTTCTATTTATACCCAGGCCGTTATATTTTTGTACATAGAATGGGTGAGGCACGTGCCTCGTGAGGCCTGTGAGTGGCTCCCCCACTGCAACAAACCATGCTATACTGATTGAAGGGTGAAGAAACAAGGTCTTAACATGATGAATGTGGCCAAACTATATATTTTGCGATGGATATGTGTGAAGACAAGAAGAGATCACTTGAGAAGTGTCCATGTCAAGCATAAAGTGGGGATGGTGTGCATTAAGGACAAGTTGCGTGAGGACAGTATGGACATGTGCAACACAACATGACGAATGTGCCTATACGACACAATGTTATTAAGTCAAGCACAATTAAAAAAAGAAGTCACAAGCCCATAAAATATTTGATTGAAAAAAAAAGGATTCATGTAGCCGAGCCCAACATAATTGGGACTGAGGATTAGATGGTGATAATTGTGATGAATGTGTGCATTGCATTCCTACATGCTAATAACGGGTAGAGTTATAACTAATGAAAGTATTATTAGAAAATTATGAGATATATTTTTCTCTTGATCTATATAAATAAATATAATTATATAACTATATATGTGTGTGTATAGATATATATTCAGGCTAGAATACACTCACGTATATTCGGAGCAGAATACACTCAAATAGTTTTTCATGATGTAATATTTTTTTCAAAAATTGAATTTGTTGATCTTCTTAATCATCTTGTGAATAACTCATATAAAAAATTTGAGCACATTTGGATATTTATAGGTCATGTTATTAAGACCGCAAAAACTATGCATTTCAAATTAGTTTTGTGCGTCCATTTTGTTGCCCTCGGATGAGTTACTTACACTCATCCAAATGGGCTCCAAATTTATATGTAGGCTAATTATAGTATGACAATGAAGATCAATGGTTTACATTTTACAAAAAATAGTCTTGATATGCAAACACACTTCAGTGTATCCATGCGATCTGTACACTCGAGTGTATTCTGGCCTGACTCTCTCTCTCTCTCTCTCTCTATATATATATATATATATATATATATATATATATATATATATATATATATATATATATATATATATATATATATATTTGGGTTTTGTTAGCATTTGCCTCCCCGAAAGTAACTATCTAGTCTGAAAATAACTACCTCATTGTTGGTGAATTCATGTGTTCTCCAGTAAAGTGACCCAGGTTCGAGCCACCAGACAAACATTTTTGACTGAATTCCCGCCATGCGTAGAACTTCCACTACAGGTTATGTGAAAGGGGAAAAATATTTCTCTCCTAATTTAAATATATATATATATATGTGTATATATATATATATATATATATATATATTTTAATGTATATTTACATATATACATACATACATATATATACTTACACTTTTGTTATACATCATGTGATGACAACAAGTATAATTTGACATATGTGGATTTTTATGTGGATGTTTACATTCCCACACTTGATAATGTAGATGTGATAATTCTTGTAAGTGATTATTAGAGAAGATGTCAATTGTGTCATGCTCAGAGTAGATGTGTATATGTTCCTACTCACCCCATATTCATGGTAGATTTGATATTTGCTAACAATATGTTTATATTATTTCTGTAATGCCACATGTAAAATACATGAATTCCTTGTTCATATTTGTCATCTTCTTTATTTGAAGTGACTAAACTTATTCTTGCATCTACATTTTGTGCATGTACGGTAGACTAATCTTATGTAGAGTAGAAGTACATCTGTACTACCATAACATGCCAGTGTTCCATCCTGAGTGCACTTATACAACTCATATATATAAAGGTCTGAAGGGACCCAAGTTCGAATCCCAGTTACCGCCTTGATTTACCACCCTCCCGGGCATTCGACCTCCACCACGGGCATGGGAGAGGGGGGGATATCTCTCGTAATCCCATATATATAAAGGTCAGGTGTACTCCATCCAGGGTGTTCATCTTTCTCCCAATACTTTGGCCTTGAAATTTTTATGGGTCTCAGTCGTGCTTAAATAATATTATTCGAATTGTTTTAACATGCATTACTTATTCTTGGAAATATTTTTGATGTGACATTTTTTAAGGAAAGAAAACTCTTTTATTGAATATCTAATTCATATTATTTTGATATCTACTTTGATTGCACTTTTCTCTTGAATGGAAAACCTTTTTATATTCTTTATCCTTTTCTCTTAACGTTTATCAATCCTGATTATTATGCTCATACTGGCATTTTCTGCTGACAAATTCTATCTTGTCTTCTCTTATGGGGTATGCTTCCAACCCTTTAAGTAGAGAGAAAGGATTAAACTACCAAGGTTTCCCTTGATTCATACAAGGGTAGATGGTCCCTCTTGGAAGATAGACTTGAAATTTATTAGAATTCCCTTTGCGTGGTTGTTAATTTTTTGCTTTCATGTAAGCGTCTTAATGTGGGATTTTTATGTAACTTTGCTAAGTTAAATATAGTCACTACAATTATTTCCTCTCATATACTTTGGTCTTGTGATATATATTTATGAAAGGATCAAATAAAAGTTATACATCGAATTGTGAAAAGTTTTTACTTGTTTGTTATGGATGATAACTATTATTTGATTATAGTAACGAGTGGATCCCCTCTTGGGTCCCACGGCTTACATGAAGAGTCAATGTTTGATTATGGATGGAAAGACCACTTAACCATGTGTTTATCAACAAAAAATTGGATAAGTCTGTAAAATTATAACACAATGAAATTGGCATAAAGTATATTATCAATAACTTTTTATAAGTATCCATGTAACACGTATTATCTCTTTATAAGAAATTGGTTCTTCATATAATGGTAGTGATAAGGATGGAGGTGATGACCTTCCTCCATTGTTTTGAAGTGTTTGTTCTGATGCATACAAGTAAAGGAAGGGAAGAAAAAAATGACACTTCCATAGACGCTATAATGGATCTTCATTGAAGGTTGTTATATATGTTTATCTATCATATTTGCATTATAAATGGTCATTAATTATTAGTTTTCTATCAATATTTACACTATTATGACATGAAGATAAACAAGTATGTGATAGTAACAAGATGATTTCTGACACCCATGGCTAAGAAAGTAGGAAGAAATAACAACGATTTCTGGCTACTATGCTAACGAAAATAAAAGAAGAAGATGTTGATGATCTCAATTATCTGATATATGAAAATTTGTTGTATCGATGAATTGAATAAAATCATTTCATATATATATACATTTATATATATATATACATTTATATATATATATATATATATATATATATATATATATATATATATATATATATATATATGTATAGGGTAGCAATCCAGTGAAAAACATCCTACGGTGAGAGCATGAGAGGAATTTGAATAACAAAAAATTCAGAATTTTTTTTTTAAATTCCAACCGTATAGATGGATAAAGCATCATTTCATTTACCTTCCCACAAAAAATATTGCATTCAAACATTATTTGCATGTCCATCTGTACAATATACACATTTTACATCCAACGATCATCCTAAAATTCAATATGGAGTGTTGAAAAGTAATTTTTTGTTGTGAATCATCTACAAATTGGATGGTGATTAAATTTTATGGGAAGGTAAATATTAAGGTATGCTTGTAATCTATATGGTTGGATTATGAAAAGTTGATCTATGTGGAGTGTTATTAAAATGCCTCTCATGCTCTCACCAAGATTTGTTTCTCACTGGATCGTTATCCTATATATATATATATGTATATATATATATATATATATATATATATATATATATATATATATATATATATATATATATATATATACTGTAAGGCCCCTAAACTTGATTAATGAGTTGAATAAGATTAATTACTATAATTGAATGCTTATAAACCTAATATAACCTTATGATATGCTTTGAAATCATAAAACAAGATTAATTTTCAAATTTGGTCCAATTTGGACACTGTTTGAGCAAGTTATGCAATTTTATGTATATTTTAGAATTTTCTACAATTTACCCAATTGAGGGGATTTGCTTGCAATTTGTTACATACATTATGTTCCTTAGATTTTATCTTAACATTCTTGAGTATTTTGATCCATGGGGCTCCTAGTTGAGCCATGGTTTGAAGGTGTATTCCTCAAGGGTATTTTAGGGTTTACCCCTTCATGGATGAGCTACCTTTAGTAGCTATCAACTAATGAATTATTTGATTGGCTTGAAAATTATACAAAGGAGATATATGTAGGCATATATGGATGCTGGGGGACCTGCTTGTGTGTTTTCTTGTATATTCTTAATATTTTAAGACCATGGACACTTGGAAAGATACATGAACTTGAACTTTTTCTTTTTGTTTATCTTAAAGTGTTATATACCTATCCCTAAGCACCCAAACGGACCATTTTCTCTCCACCCATTCCCTCCTTCTATGAACCTCTTTCTCCCTCTGTGCTTCTGCCTAGTTCCAGTCCAAGGAAGAAGAAAGTGGGGATCTTCTTGGAAATAGAATCTAGGGTTGTAATTGACTTCCTTTAGGGGTTCCTAAAGCTCCTTCCTAGTGATCTTGACCATAAAGTACAAGTATTACCTTATTTTCTCTATTTATTTCTTTTCTCTTCTTTGTCCTATATTTTTCCAGGTCAGAACCTTGTTGTTCCATGGTGAAAGTGGCTCTAGAACTCAAAAATCTATCCTTCTTGTTTCTTCTTCTAGGGTTTTGCTTCTTTGTGGAGAGAAGTGCCTACTTGGCCAAGTGCAGATCTGAATCTAGGGTTTTCTTGCCTTATTTGCTTGAGATTCTTTTTTTTTTGGGATCTAATCTACTCTATAGAGGCGAGTTGTATAACATTCTTCACTTATATTGCTTCGTAGAAGCTTGTTAGTTCATGTTTATTCTTTAATGTGATGATCTAAGCATAAAGAAACCATGCTTGTTTAGGGTTACAAATTTTTTATGTTGTTCATGTTCTGTTCCAGTTCGATATGAACTTGTAAACATGTGTACGACCTTTCTAAGGTATAATATGATCTGGGATAGGTTGATAGCAACAACCTATGGTTCTAAGTACAAAACAATCGATGGTTCAAATTAGGGTTTTCAAGATATTTCCTTCCCTTTCACACAACCGATGGTAATACCATTCAACAACCAATGGTGTTGCTATCTTGAAAACTGATGCTCATGGTCAAGGGTTTTATGGTGACAACCTATGGTCACCCCCTTAGGTAAGGTTTTGGATCAACCAAGGGTTTAGATGTTTAATTGTCATCCACTATGTATTTTAGTGATGCAATCAATCAATGATGGCAATAGCTTAATACTTTATGGTGTTAAATGAATATATTACTGATCTAACAACGAATGATGACTTAATGATCACAGGTAATGGTGGATCAGATTATCACCACATATGGTGAGTTAAGAATGTAATTGTAGATTCAATTAAATCTTAAACTAATGGTTCCTTGGTTCAATTGATTTAATGGTTAGACTTATACTTCAATTGGTAACCTTGAACAATGAACCCGACCTAATGAATAATATTGGATGCCTCAACATCCAATGAATTAGAATAAACCTCATGGTATTATATGTGGGTCCTAGTAATGAGAATTTGATGGTTCAATACCATTAACTTGTAGTCTTACCTTTGCTCTGGTATATTTATATTTGATATATCACTATAATATGTGGATGTGTAACTCAAATGTGATATAGCTTGTTATACCTAACCTCAATGTAATTAGATGATGTTGATTGGTTATAATCAAACCTCTTGAATGATTAATGTGGAAATGTATTACACTCTTCTTCTGCTAAAATCACAATGTATTGCTATTTTAATATCATAATGCCTTCCCATAATAATACATATGGACACATAATTACTTATGACCTTTTGAGCCTTGTTTAAGGCATGGAATAATGGGGATGACCTTGCTGTGAATAATGTGGGGGTCTTAAATAACCTTTTGGCATGTTGAGCCCTGATTGAGGTGAAATCATTTTCATGTTCCAGTAAGGGTTGAAACCCTGGAACTTGTGATAAGAAATGGATATCTTGAAATGATATGATGATGATGTAGTTCATTATAATTCAATGGATGATAGTATATGGTAATATGATTGAGATCTATACTTCAAACATTTGATATCTTCTAAAGTTGTAATGCTTATACACTTGATAGAAATGAATTAGGGTTTGTATGTCCATTTGTATGATGAAGCCTTAATTCACCCAATTGGCAATGATTAATCAAGTGAAATTCTAATCATGTTGTGCCCTATGCCATAGATCCATTTGAGTGTCAGAACATGCCAGATGGTGAAATGAGTATTCCTAAGGGAAACTTAGAACACATACTATTGAGTATGTGGGGTGCTTGTGATCCTAAATCCAAGTGCTTAGGGAGGATGATTGTGTTCATACCTAGCCCTCTTTTTAAGAACGGTTGCGGTCGATTCTCGATGATTATCATGTGATAAAGGTTTTGCTTTGCATACCCTGGTATCTAGTTCCATGACATGTACCAAGGTGGGCTAGTTGTTTACATGACTATATGTCACTTTTTTATAGTTAGACTAAGATGTCACTGTAGTGTAGACTCGTACTGATTGAGTATGGAGAAGATCTTGGAGTCTGACTCTTCCTTGATCTTATATGGAACTGATAGTGACCAAGCGGTGGTCAGTTGAACTTTTATTAGTACGACTCAAACTCCCCCGGGCATAATAAAAGATACAATACCAGCCATGTAGTATAATTGCTAGAGTTTAATACTTATCACATTGGTTGATTAACCCTTGTCTTGTCTTTATACTACATAGTTCTTACATGATGCAGTCTTATGAAAATTGAGTAATTCTACTTGATGCTACAACTTATTTGCTTAACTTCTTAGTATGCTTAAACTGTTCAATCTGTTCATATTTCTTATTCAATACCCTAATTGCTCAATGTATTTACTATTAATTAATATGTTATAATCAATATATGTTGGAGAGAGTTATATCTCTCGCTGGGACTGGGTCTCACCTGTGGGTCGCCACATTTTTTTAGGTGGTCGCGGGAAATGAGGTCGAGGTCGCGTTATGGAAGAGAACCAACCTGGTGATCAATAAATTTAAAGGGTTGGTTAGTTGTAGATGTTAGTAGTAGAATCTTAGTGTCATCCATATACTCTCAGGTCTAGCTATGGGATGTGTTTTCTAGATGATATACTCGTATCGACACGAGATTTTGGTAGTATGCCAATATTTGTAAATATATGGCATATACATGTGAAATATCTTTTGTATGCAGGATGTGACTGAGGTCTTTGGACCCATATGTGAATACTTGTTATAGTATATGAGAATGGAATGATGGACCTTTATGTAAATGTTATAGAGTTTATTTACATTGTTGGAATTGGTTTTAATTATTCCACATTTTGGCTATGTGATTAATTAGTCATTGACTGTGTTTTGTGTTTTTAGTAATCTCATTTAGCGCAATGAGGTGTCATAGTTAAGTTGGTATCATAGCTCTAGGTTTACTAAGTCTACAAGGACATATGACTTAGGTTTGAGTCTGTTCTTATGTATCCAACATATCTAATCATAGTTTATGCTTATGCAGACATGTCTGGAGGACATGAAGAACATATTGAGAGTAGCTATGTTGCACCAGGAGGAGGTACTGGGAGGCAGGCACGTGATGAGAGAGTGCCAGAAGCAGGGACAAAGCAGCCTACAATGCCTCATCCAGACTTGTCAATGATGGCCAATCCTAAGTTTCAGTCTATGTTTAGACATATGATGGCTACAATTACACATATCGCTGACAGAGCACCAACACCTCATGCTAGGGCAACCACCTCTAATGTGGAGTCCCAAGGTGTTGGGAAGACATTAGGATGTCTTAGACGTGTTGGGGTGATTGAATATGTAGGTACTTATAATCCATTAGACACATACATGTGGCTGACTGAGTTGGAAAAGGCACTCAAAATCTTAAACATCGTTGAAGAAGACAAAGTTATGCATGCAGTATACTTGTTGAAGGGTAATGCTGGCCACTGGTGGGACATACAAGAGGAGAAACGACCAGGAGTTGTGATAGGATGTGAGGATTTTCAGAGGAAATTTGTGAGATGATATTTTCCAGAGACCTATCTAGATGAGAAGATATCTCAATTTGAGAAGATTCATCAGGGGGCTATGACTATTAATGAGTATGAGTCAAAGTTTATGGAGATTTTGAGGTTCTTCCCACACATGGAAACCACTGACAAAGAAAGGATCCGTAGGTTCAAAAAGGGCCTAAATACTGAGTTGACTACAACAACATTAACCCTAGAAAATAGAGAGAGGTTTTCCACCTTTGTGAAATCCATAAGGAGGATAGAGAGGTATGTCATTCAAAAGCATGAAGCTAATGCTAAGAAGTGACCGGTTCAATTCCAAGGGCAATCATCTGGAGGCTTTAAGAGGCCAATATTGACTCCATCAAAGTCACAACAAAGGATGACTTTTAGTGAGAAGAGGTCATTCACTCCATCCCAATGGATCCTGAGTAGGGGTAGAGGTCATAGTTTTCCACCTGCATGAGCCTGCAACACATCATCAGTTTCTGTGATAGGGTTTTCTAAGCCATGGTGTGAAAGTAAGGCATGTCATAAGTGTGGACAAGTGGGAGGCACAAAGTGGTATTTCCCTATGAAAAATGTGGAGGTGACTCAGTAACCAAGATAGAGTCAGCAGAGTTCACAACAACAATAGTTTAGCACTGGTAGTGGAAGAGGACACGGTCAAGCATCACAGGAAGGATCCTTTGGACAGGATAACAAAGGATGTGGATGACAATAGACGATGGCAAGGTTCTATGCCATGACCCAGCTAGAAGCAGTGGTCAATCCACAAGTCGTGACATGTCAGATGGAGTTATTTCATTCTAATTTGTCTACTTCTTGTTTTGTATCTATGTTAGTAGACCCAGGTGTGACACACTCTTTTATCACCAAAGAGGTAATAGATAGTGTTATCTACTTGTTATTAATATATCTAATATCATGTGGCTAGAGAGTCCTTTGGTTGGTTCAGCCATGTTGTGGGAAGTGTTCCCTTCTTGCGTTCTTTCTTTTTCTAGACACAACATTCAAGTAGATATTTTTCCACTTGACGTGCATGGTTTTGATGAAACCCTAGGAATGGATACCTTGGAAAAATATAAGGTAGTCTTGGAATGTAGTAGTAAGGTGGCGACATTCCATGATGGAGATGTACAATGAATTTTCCAAGGTGATAGGAAGATTCTTCCTACATGTTTGATGCTAGCTATGACAGCTAAGCAGTTGATGAGACAAGTATGTGAGGATTTCTTAGCTCATGTTGTGGATACCAAGGCATGAGGTCCTAGTATCAAGGAGGTACCAGTGGTGTGAGAATTTGAGGATGTCTTTCCTGAAAAATTTTCTAGCATTCTCCCTCCTAGAGAGATTGAGTTTTAGATCAATCTTGTTCCTGGAACACAACCCAAGCACAGTCAGCAAACAAAATGGAGCCAGCAGAGATGTAGAAGTTAAAGAAAAAATTATAAGAACTGTTAGAGAAGGGTTTTATCAAGCCGAGCACTTCCCCTTGGGGTGCTCCCGTGTTGTTTGTTAAAAAGAAGGATGGTTCAATGAGGTTGTTTATAGACTACAGACATTCGAACAAGGTGACAATAAAGAATAAGTATCCTTTGCTGAGGATTGATGATGTTTTTGATCAGTTGAGAGGTGCCACTGTGTTTTCAAAGACAGACCTAAGGTCAGGTTACCATCAGTTGAGAATTAAGGCTGATGACATACCCAAGTCAGCTTTTAGGACTAGGTATGGTCATTATGAGTTTGTGGTTATGCCATTTGGGCTAACCAATGCACCTGCAACTTTTATGGATCTAATGAATAGGGTTTTTAGACCTTATCTTAATTAGTGTGTGGTTGTGTTCATAGATGATATCCTAATATACTCCAAGGATAGTCAACAACATGAGCAACACCTTCACCATGCATTGACTTTGTTGAGGCAACATCAACTATATGCTAAGTTCAATAAGTGTGAATTATGGTTATCTAAAGTATCTTTTGTGGACCATGTTATATCTGAAAAAGGCATTGGATTTGATTCCAAGAAAGTGGAATATGTAATAGAATGGGAAAAACCAAAGACACCGACAAAGATCCATAGTTTCCTAGGTATGGCAAGTTACTACAAGAGGTTCATCAAAGACTTCAGTTCTATAGCATTACCCCTAACTAGGTTAACCAGGAAGGATGTTCCTTTTTCTTGGAATGATAAGTGTCAATGTTCTTTCCAACTGTTTAAAGACAAGTTGACTAGTGCACCGGTGTTAGTACTATCAGAGCAAGGGAAAGGCTATATTGTCTTTTGTGATGCTTCAAAGAATGGGTTGGGATGTTGTTGATGCATGATAAAAATGTGATTTCTTTTGCTTCGTGATAGCTTAAGAAACATGAGGAGAATTACACAATACAAGATCTAGAGCTTGTAGTGGTGGTCCATGCCTTAAAGATCTATAGACACTATCTTTATGGAGAAAAGTGTCAAATCTTCACTGACCACATGAATCTAAAGTATATATTCTCAAAACAGGAGCTAAATATGAGGCAGAGGAGATGGATGGAGTTGATTAAGGATTATGATTGCACAATAGACTACCATCCAATGAAAGTGAATGTGGTAGTTGATGCATTGAATAGAAAGTCATCTTCATCATCAATGGTACATAATGCACAATTAAATTCCTTGATGTTCCATAAGAGATATATGCTAGTGTCTCTTCGCCAGATGAATGTACAACTAGAAGTTTCCTTGCTGGAAGAATTGTTGGCATAGTTACAAGTGAAACCTACCTTGAGACAGCAGATTCATGATGAAAAATAGAATGATATTGTGATACAAAATATCTGATCAGGGATTGGAAGTGAAAAGTATGATGGCTTTCATGAGGCAGATGATGGTACAGTTTGTTACCACAATAGGAAAATAGTTCCTAATGTTGATGGGTTGAGGACGATGTATTTGAGGAGGCTCATTCCTCCATTTATGCAATGCATCCTAGAAGTACCAAGATGTACCAAAACATGAAAGACATGTATTGGTGGCCAGGTCTAAAGCGTGATGTGGCAGAGTTCGTTGCCAAATGTCAAGTTTATCAGTAGGTGAAGGCTGACCACCAGAAGCCTGTAGGGACATTACAACCCTTGCCAATACCACAGTGGAAATGGGATCATATTACTATGGATTTTGTGGTTGGTCTTCCTAGGATAGCCAAGGGTCATGATTCATATGGGTGATAGTAGATAGATTGACTAAGTCAACTCATTTTCTTCCAGTCAAGATGACGTTTACAACAGAGAAATTGGCACAATATATGTTGATGAGTAGTCAGTCTAAATGGAATTTTAGTGATTATAGTTTCTGACAGAGGTCCACAGTTTACAAGTCATTTTTGGGAGCGTCTGGAGTCAACAATGGGAACTCAGCTGAGATTCATCACAGCTTTTCATCCACAGACTAATGGCCAGTTTGAAAGGACTATTCAAACTTTAGAGGATCTCTTGTGGGCATGTGTGCTGGAATTTCATAGTAGTTGGGATGTAAATCTGACTCTTATAGGTTTTGCATACAATAATAGCTATCAAAGAAGCATAGATATGGCTCCTTATGAGGCTCTATATGGGAGACAATTTCAGTCTCCTCTTTGCTGGTATGAGATAGGTGAATATCAACTTTTTGGTCCTCAGCTAGTACAACAGACTACAAAAAAGATTAAAGTGATACAACAATAGTTGAAAGCAGCCCAGGATAGAAAGAAATATTATGTAGATAACTGATGCAGATCACTTGAGATCCAAGTGGGAGATAAAGTATATCTTAAGGTTTCTCCTTGGAAAGATGTGTTGAAGTTTGGAAAGAAGGGTAAGTTGGCTCCTAGATTTATGGGACCATACCATATCCTAGCTCATGTTGGAAAGGTATCATTCAAGTTGGAGCTACCACCAGATCTACATAGATTGCATAATGTCTTTCACATCTCTATGTTGAGGAAATTCCATCCAAATACCGATTAAACAATCCAACCAGTAGAGGTTGAGTAAAATGAGGATATCTCCTCTGACGAGGGTCCTGTGTTGATCTTAGATAGAAGTGTGAAAAAGTTGAAGAGAAAAGATATAATACTAGTGAAAGTTTTGTGGTATCACTGGGGCATAGAGGAAGCCACATGGTAACTAGAGAATGAGATGCATAGAAAATACCAATCTCTGTTTGCGTAGGATTTCAGAGTGAAATCCTTATTAGGGGTTTATAGTTGTAAGGCCCCTGAACAAGCTTAATGAGTTGAATAAGATTAATTATCATAATTGAATGATTATAACCCTAATATAACCTTTTTATATGCTTTGAAATCATAATACAAGTTTAAGTTGCAAATTTGGTCCAATTTCGACATTGTCTGAGCAAGTTATGCAATTTATGTACGTTTTGGACTTTTCTGCAATTTTTCCAATTGAGGGGTATCTTGTGCAATTTGTCACATACATTATGTTCCTTAGATGTTATATTATCATTCTTGAGTATTTTGATCCATGGGGCTCTTAGTTGAGCCATGGTTTGAAGGTGTTTTCCTCACCCCTTCAAAGATGAGCTACCTTTAGTAGCTATTAACTAATGAATTATTTGATTGGCTTGGAAATTCAACAAAGGAGAGATAAGAAGGTCTATATGGATGGTGGGAGCTTCTTGTGTGTGTGCTTGTATATTCTTAATATTTTAAGGCCATGGACACTTTGAAAGATACTAGAACTTCAACTTTTTCTTTTTTTTTTATCTTAAAGTTTTATATACCTATCCCTAAGCACCCAAACAAACCATTTTCTCTCCACCACTTCCCTCCTTCTACGAACCTCATTCTCCCTCTATGCTTCTATGAAGTTTCCATCCAAGTAAGAAGAAAGTGGGGATCATCTTGGAAAAAGAAGCTAGGGTTGCAATTGACTTCCTTTAGGGGTTCCTAAAGCTCCTTCATAGTGATCTTGACCTAAAAGTGTAAGTATTACCTTATTTCCTCCATTTATTTATTTTATCTTCTTCCCCCTATATTTATCCAATTCAAAACCTTGCTATTCCATGGTGAAAGTGGCTCTAGAACTCAAAAATCTATCCTTCTTGTTTCTTCTTTTAGGGTTTTGCTTCTTTGTGGAGAAAAGTGCCTACTTGTCCAAGTTTAGATCTGAATCTAGGGTTTCTTGCCTTATTTTCTTGAGATTCTTGCTTTTTGGGATCTTACCTACTCTATAGATGCGATTTATATAACATTATTCACTTATATTTCTTGCTAGAAGCTTGTTAGTTCATGTTTATGCTTTAATGTGATGATCTAAGCATAAAGAAACCATGCTTGTTTAGGGTTACAAATTCTTTATGTTGTTCCCTATTCTGTTCCAGTTCTATATGAACTTGTAAACATGTGTACGACCTTACTAAGGTATAATATGATCTAGGACTTGTTGATAGCAACAACCTATGGTTCTAAGTACAAAACAATCGATGGTTCAAATTAGGGTTTTCAAGATATTTCCTTCCCTATCACACAACCGATGGTCATACCATTCAACAACCAATGGTTTGCTATCTTGGCAACTGATGTTCGTGATCAAGGGTGTCAAATTTTATGGTGACAACCTATGGTCACCCCCTTAAGTCAGGTTTTGCCTCAATTACAAGTTTAATTATCATCCACTAAATATTTTAGTGATTCTATCAATCAATGATGACATTAGCTTAATATTTGATGGTGTTAAATGAATATATTGTTGATCTAACAACCAATGGTGACTTAATGATCACAATTAATGGTGGATCAGATCATCACCACATATGGTGAGTTAATAATGTAATTGTAGATTCGATTGATCTAATGGTTAGACTAATAATTCAATTGGTAACCTTGAACAATGAACCCGACCCAATGAATAATATTGGATACCTCAACATGCAATGTATTAGCTTAAACCCCATGGTATTATATGTGGGTCCTAGTAATGAGATTTTGATGGTTCAATACCATTAATTTGTAGGCTTACCTTTTCTCTTGTATAGCTATATTTGATAAATCACTATAATAAGTGGATGTTAACTCCAATGTGGTATAGCTTGTTATACCTAACCTCAATGTAATTAGATGATGTTGATTGGTTATAATCAGACCTCTTGAATGATTAATGTTGCAATGTATTACACTCTTCTTGTGTTGAAACCACAATGTAGTGCTATTTGAATATCATAGTGCCTTGCCATAATAATACCTATGGACACATAATTGCTTATGACCTTTTGAGACTTGTTTAAGGCATGGAATAATGAGGAAGACCTTGCTATGAATAATGTGATGGTCTTAAATGGCCTTTGGACATGTTGAGCCCTAATTGAGGGTGTTCCAATAAGGGTTGGAACCCTGGAACCTGTGATAATAAATGGATATCTTGAAATGATATGATGATGATGTAGTTCATTATAATGCAATGGATGATAGCATATGGTAATATGATTTATATCTATACTTCAAATGTTTTATATCTTCTAAATTTGTAATCCCTATACACTTGATAGAATTGAATTAGGGTTTGTATGTCCATTTGTATGATGAAGCCTTAAATCTCCCAATTGGAAATGATTAATCAAGTGACATTCTAATCATGTAGTGCCCTATGCCATAGATCCATTTGAGTTTCAAAACTTGCCAGATGGTGAAATGAGTATTCCTAAGGGAAACTTATAGAACATGCTATTGAGTATGTGGGGTGCTTGACATATTGAATCCAAATGCTTAGGGAGGATGATTGTGGTTATACCTAGACCTCTTTTTGAGAATGACTGCGGTCATGTCTCGGTGATTATCATGTAATAATATTTTTGCTTTGCATACCTTGGTCTCTAGCGCCATGACCTATACCAAGGTGGGCTAGTTGTTTACAGGACTATATGTCACTATTTGGTATTTAGACTGAGATGTCACCACAGTACGTACTAACTATGTATGGAGAAGATCTTGGAGTCTGGCTCTTCCTTGATCTTATATGGAACTAATTGCGACCAAGCGGTGGTCAGTTGGACTTTGAGTGGTACGACTCAAACTCCGCAGGGCATAATAAAAGATATAATAGCAACCATGTAGTATAATTGCTAGGGTTTAATGTGTATCACATTGGTTGATTAACCCTTGTCTTGTCTTTACACTACATAGTTCTTACATGATGCATACTTATGAAAATTGAGTAATTCTACTTGATGCTACAACTTATTTGCTTAATTGCTTAGTATGCTTAAACTATTCAATCTATTCATATTGCTTATTCAATACCCTAACTACTCAATGTATTTACTATTAATTAATATTTTATAATCAATATATGTTGGAGAGAATTATATCTCTCAATGGGATTGGGTCTCACCTATGGGTCACAAATTTTTTTAGGTGGTCGCAGGCAACAAAGTCGAGGATGCTCTTAGGAAAAGAACCAACCTGGTGATCAATAGATTCAGAAGGTTGGTTAGTTTTAGATGTTAGTAGTAGATTCTTAATTTCATCCCTGTACTCTCATGTCTAGGTATGGGATGTGTTTTCTTGATGATATACTCGTATCGACATGAGATTTTGGTAGTATGCCAATGTTTGTAAATTTATGGCATGTACATGTGAAATATCTTATGTATGCAGGATGTGACTGAGGTCTTTCGACCCATATGTGAATACTTGTTACAGTATAAGAGAATGGAATGATGGAACTTTATGTAAATGTTCTAGATTTTATTTACATTGTTGGAATTGGTTTTAATTATTCTGCATTTTTGGCTATGTGATTAATTAGTAGTTGATCGTGTTTTGTGTTTTGAGTAATCTCATTTAGCGTGATGAGGTGTCACATGTGCTATCTTACTCTTTTATGGAATATGGCTTGTCTCAATCCTGGTAATCATATATAAGAGTTGGACACTTTCTCTAACCATATCGTTGTTATGTTAATTGCTGATTAAACTTGGACTATTTTCCTATATTTTCACTTTTTGTGCATCTCTATTGTGTTTTTTCACAATGATCAACATGCTCCATGCCCTTCTTGCATTATCAATCTCTAGTTACCTCAATGGTTTACAAAAAAATGCTTACAGAGACAATGTTGCTTCCTTTCCTCTATATTGATCATCAATGATTATAGCTCTAAACTTTAGCCTACCAAATTTATTATGATATAGTATAAGACGTACTTAAATTTCTTAGCTTGATGGAACAAATTGAAGATGTCATAATAGTACAAGTATGCATTCCCCTATAATGTCACCTTCATTACTAGGTTTTTTAGACTATATGAACCTTGTACAACAATATGTGTGTGTTGAGTCATACACATAGGTAGATAAACACACATGCACACAGTCATATTTGCATACAAGCTTTGGTTCAATTGGATAGCTCTAATATCATATGTAAAATAATTGGTTCACACATACTATATTAGTAAGAGTAGTTTTTATTGAGTCAAAAACTAGTGTTGGATAGAAAATATAAGAAGGGGGTCAATCAGTGTTAATTAAACAAAATTACCAAGGTCGTAACTAGGGCTATATAGGTTTGATTGACCCAATTCTTGTGTTGATGCATTCATAATTGAAATCTCTACATCATGAAATATATTAGGTAGCAAGATGAACAAAATAATGAGGTTCAAGTTTAGTTGCAAGATGATGAGTTATTAACTCATGAATCTTATGTAAAAAGTTGAGCTAGTGTCACACATGGTGAGGTTGATCATTCATGTGACCAAGTTAGAGCATCACCAATTCAAATTATGAAACTGAAATTAAATTGAGTAGGATGCCACTTTACGAGAGACAAAGAGTATAACAGTGGAGAGAGAAAGTTTGGTTGTCATAGACACATTGCTTATTTGGGGCTAACATGAAGATTTGAGTTATTTCCGTCACGTTGAAACATCAAACCAAAGATCTATCCATAAAGTGTATTATAGGAATTATTTGAATTAAGGAAAACAATAGGGCACACAAATTGAGTCCATATCAAATATTTAACAAGAGTTAATCAAAAGTTACTGATAAAGTCACAATCATCAAATGGGGTCATCATTTGATCATTATTTGACACAATAATGTGTTATGTTAAGATGATCAAAAGAAAGAATTTTAGCAAAATAGGAGAGCTACAATCATACAAAGGTCATGAAACCATGCCTAGGTGGTATACTCTTTTTAGAAAAACAAAATGGTATATATAGGTTCATATATTTTGAATGAGGGATGCATAATATATGGAATTTGATATCTTATATTGAGACATAGGTTTTGTTGATAGTTTGGTCCAATGAACCCACAATATAAAGTATGACGTTAGTTGTTACCAATAAATAATGGTACTTACAAATGGCCTCACAAAAATCCCTTTCCTCTTTTCCTCTCTTCAGGACTACTCTCTAATTCCCCTCTCTATGTGTGATACCCCGCGAGAGCACTCTATTTCCCCTGCAGTTGGCCACTATTGTTGATCCTCTGCATAGCTTGTGCTCATCCTCCTACTGTCGCTGCTCCTTATACATTCATCACTCCTCCTTGTCCAATATGCCACCACCGCTTCTCCTACAATTTACCCCCATTTCTCTATCTTCAATCGTTGCCTCCTCCAGTTGGCGTCGTTGCCGCTCCTCCTCCTCCTGCTCGGGGTCGTGTTGCCACTGCCTCTAGTTCCTACTTCTTGTACTTCTTCTCCTCCTACTCCTATTTCTACTCCTCATGGTTTGAGTGACACCACTAGCTCTGCCAGAGGTATTTCCTCCACTTTCCCCTTTCAAAATCCGATTTTCTTCCCATATACATAGTCAAAATCAATATGTTGTACATATTGTGATGAAATGTATGTATTATGGAAATTAGTTTGTTTAGAATTCTTTATTTGAATATTAGTTTGTTTAGAATAGGTTATTTTATTTGTTTAAATGTTATGTTTCTTTTTTTGGAAATAGGTAAATATATTGCCAAAGGAACCTGTGTAAAAACAACAGGACCTACAAAATACAAAACATATACACGGGGGTATTATTTACAAAAACCCCAGTATCTTTTGGCTTGCTCAGATAGGCCTGAAGCTAAGCCTTTTCTACATTTAACAAAATGGGAAAGAGCTATGGCTATCTTAGCAATAACTATCTCTTCATCACAAGCTTTTCTCCCGTGATTCCTATTGTTACTCTCCTCCCAAACATAAAAACAAACACCTATAAGTCATAAACCACCAGAAAAAACTTTATTCTTGTTGTTAAGCTTGACCATAAGTTTACTGATCGTCCATGTGATGTTATCATCAAAAATCTTCTCCCATTCATTCTTAAGGAAAATAGTAGCCCATATCCTCCTATAGAAACTGCATGAACCAAAGAGGTGATTATGGCTCTCATCCTATCTGTTGCAAAGAACGCACTTCAAGTCAACGTGCAAACCCCACCTGCTTAACCTATCCATGGTAGGAAGCTTGGAGAGGATATCTCTATAAGTCATCGTGCTCCATTTGGGAATATGGCATGAATTCCATAGCATCTTGTACCAAGGAATATCGTCCCCAGTATAAGTATTAATCCATGGTGTCATACTAGGAACCACCAGACGAGCAAAACCATGTGCATCAACACTATACGAGTTCTAAACTTCAACCCACTTCTTGCACATGTTCCTCCATATCCTAGAATAACATCCATCATACCCCTGATGCAAACATCCATATCTCTCTGTCATCCACTGAGTCCACACATTGTCCTTCTCCCTCAGGAATCTATCCACCCTTTTATACTGGCTTTGATACACCAGGCACTTTGGAGAAATGATATTGAGCCCCCCCTGCTAAAAGGTCCAGCAATAGTGTCCCAAGCAACACTATGCCCTTTACCACCCCATATGAAACTGGCCACTATTTGCCTCATATTGTCAGTCGTAGGCAAAGGAATGTCACAAACTTCACACCAAAATCTGACCATATCTTGTAGAACTGATCTGGTCAACATCATCCTACCGTCCATTGAAAGGCGAAAGGAAGACCATCCCTCTATCTTGGACCTGAGTTGATTGAGGCATTGAGAGAAGTCAATGGAAGACCCCATACCACCAACCACTGGGGCTCCCAGGTACCTGGTGGGTAGCCTTCCAATCCTGACTCGTATGGCATCACACATCCTCTCTCTCCTGGAATCACAAGATCTAGAAAGATACATCCTTGATTTTATGGTACTAAAATATAGGCTTGTTAAGTACCCAAACTTTATTATAACCTTTTTGAGATCCCACAATCTTTTGGCGTGCCCTGTTGAGAATAGCATGATGTCATCAATGAAGATAAGGTGGGAGTTCAATTTGACATTCTTTATCTTGAACGACTTCACTTTTCTTCTATTGATTGCATCATTCATCATTTTGGTAAGGCCCTCCATCACAATTGTAAAAAGTAAAGGGGACAGAGGGTCCCCCTGCCTTAGCCCATTCAAAGCTGTGAAAAAACCCACATGACCATTATTAAAGAGGATAGAAAAGGAGGAAGTGGTGACACATTGTTTGATGATGTTCACCCACCTATCACAGAACCTAATCACATTCATAATGGGCCACAAAGAATCCCATCGAACGTGGTCATAAGCCTTTGTCAAGTCCACCTTCAAGTAGGCCTTGGAATTGCTATTTTTGATCTTGAACCCAGTGAGAAACTCACGGCTAGTAGAGTGTTGTCTGAAAATTCTTCTTCCTTTGATGAACACACTTTATTCTTTAGAAATTATGTTAGGGAGGACCAACTTGAGTCGACATGCAATAACTTTAGAAGTAGTCTTATACAGAACATTACAATAGGAAATCGGCCTATAGTCAACAGCACTTTCAATATCATTTTTCTTGGGTATGAGTTTAATGAACACATGGTTGATAGAACGAACCATACTGTGACCATTCATGATCCATCTAACAGCTTTTACGATATCAACCTTCACCAGGTACCACATGTTTTGGAAGAATTTAGCATTCACGCCGTCAGGCCCAGGAGCGTTGCTAGCATTTATGGAGAAGACTACTTTTTTCACTTCCTCCTCACCCACCTGAGAGTACAACATATCATTGGTAGCATCATCCACCCTTCTCTCAGGAAGTAACTCAACATAGTTGTCCCTACTGCATTCATCCTGGTTGTACAACTCTTTGAAGTAGTTTATAGCATTTAAAGCCACGCCATCCCTAATGTTTACCACCTCCCCTTTCTCATCAATCACACCATCATTTTACTGTTGCGATCACCATCTCTAAGCCACTCAATCCTTCTCTTTGCCTGTAGTACACCTCTGCCTTTTTCAATTTTCATAGCCTTTCTTCAGCATTGTTTTCTTCCTTGATGAGCTCCTTGTTCAGAGGATCATTTCTTATTTTCTCCATAGTATTATAGTAGTCATGTTCATCCTCAGAAAGTAGTACATTCCTAAGGTTAACTTTCTCCTTGCTCCACTTTTTAAGTGCCTTCTTTGTGATATGTATCTTCTTCAAGGTTTTGAACAAATTGTTACCTTCAACCTCAGTCTTCCAACTCATCTCAACTATTTCTTTTAAACCTGGCCAATCACACCACCAATTTAAGAAGCAGAACAATCTCTTAATAATCAGTTTCTCCACCAGATCTACCTCCATCCATGCATGGTCACTTAGTGGATTAGATCCCACCTTAATGAAATAAGTGGGCCATATACTCATCCAAGGTTCATTCACCAATCCTTTATCAATCAATCTCACAATCCTTATTTTATTTGACTATTTGTTGGACCATGTAGTCTTTCCACCAATTCTTTTCAGCTCAATCAGCCCAGTCTCTTCCACCATATTGTTGAAGGATGGCAAAATCCTCTCGAGAACTCTATTTCCACCAAATTTCTCATCAGCCCTCCTGATATTGTTGAAGTCACTTAAGACTAGCCACGGTACCTCCTATTGAGCCGTATCAATAAGATTCTTCCACATACTAGTTATGTCGCCCTCCAGTCACTCGCCATTGACACCAGATAAGATGAAGTGAACCCCCCTTTATTATAGTAGGATACTGTCACAACCTGGTCAGAATCCATTATGGAATCCACCTCCCAAGCATCACTATGCCAACTGATAGCAATGAGTCCTCCTACTCTTTGATCAAGATTTGTAATAACCTTCCATCCTATAGGAAACAAAGTTTCAACTCTCTCCCTAACAACCCTTCTTATTCTCATCTCCAAGCAAATGACAAGTGAAGCACCGATCTCTGCTATGGCCTTCCTCAGTTCCCTTTGGCTGTTCTCCAGGGACGCTCCTCGCACATTCCATGTGAGGATCGATAAATGTTATGTTTCATTTGTTTGAATAATATGTGAGATTCCAACTTCATGTTCCCAATTGTAGAGAATAGTCTAAACCCTAATATATAACCCATAATTTCTATACCCTTATATGTAAATGTCAATCTATGTGTTCTAATCTATGAACACTAGATTCTAAACCATAACTTCTACACCATGTTTTTCACCAAGAAACCCATCCATGGCTTACTCATTGGCAGTAAACATTGGATAGTCCCTGATTTGGAAATATTCTTGAGAACATAATCTCACTTAGTATGTAAGTGTGTAATGCATGTTTGATTTCAATTTTGTACAACATTTTCCTTTTTTTTTCTGGGTACGTATGTAGGTGGGTATTTGCCTATCTATATTGGTGTACTTAGAGAACCGTGGGGAAATGTTACCAAAATTTATTGAAATAGGACACACATTATACACTTACTAGTGAGATGAAGTACTCAAGAATGGGATAGGTGGTACATATTCATAAATGTGAATGTTAATTAGATGATTATGTCTTAACTCAAAAATATTTTGTTCTAAAATTAACTTATTCTCTAAAACCTAATGAGCTACTCATCTCCCAACTGATCATACAATGGACCGATCATGGATGTCTAATCCAAATCGCTGCACTTCATAGTTTATTAATGGTGTTGATTAATTTGTAATATTTGCAATTGAACATAGCAAAAAACCTAGAGATAGGTTCTATTTCCCATACAGGAATTGTAGTAACAACTTTAAAGTTGACATTGTTGACGTGATAAAAAAATAAGTCATGTGCAATGGGATTGTATAGGGCTATACATAATGGTACTAGCATGAAGAGATTCCTTGTATGACATTAGCACATGTCAATAGTGGTACTTGTGTTGAAGAAGAAATGGCTAACGATGTTGATGTGAATGAACCAATTCCAACAGATATGGTTGATACGATGCTAGATAGTTGCTGGGAAAATGTTATAGATCCTCTTCCATAGTTAGAAATGTTGTGCATGATTGTGAGATATTGTTATACTTGGGTTGTATTAAGTTTACAAAGTTGAGCGTTGTATTGCGATTGTATACTCTGAAGGCTGATAACCGATGGATCAACACAAGCTTCACTTCCCTATTCTCTTCGTTGAAAGAAATTCTCCCCAAAGGCAATGAGCATCCAATATCAACATATAAAACATAAAACATGTTGTGCCCAGTGGGAATATAGGGTAAGAAGATGCATGTATGCCTAAATGATTGTGTGTTATTTCAAAAGAGTTATATCAATATGAAAGAATGTCCAAAATGTGGGACATCTAGGTACAAAAGGATGACATCAGGTAAGACCAAAACCAAGTCTCCTTCCAAGGTGATGTCATATATACCTATAATAGTACGGTTTCAATGCTTGTTTGCTAATAACATAGATTCATAAAATTTATGTTGGTAGAGGTAGAGAAAAACAACGATGGCATACTACACCATGCATCTGATTCCCTATATTGAAAGAAGATTGATTTATTGTTCCTTCAGTTTGGCAAAAAATCTAGGAATTTAAGATTTAGGCCTAGTTTGGGTAATCACTTTGTAAATCCTGGTAGTTGTGTGTATAATTATGCCTTCCCTCGTATTCTATTCTACTGTAGAAGAGAGGGGAAAGCGTCCGGCTCTGCATGTGTGCCAGCAGAAAATGAGTGACACCGGAGCCGAGGGGTGGCTCGAAAGTGGATGTTCAGAAGCCCGCCGATTCAGGCACAATTTACAACTGTCATTTTTCTGCTAAATTATATGCACAACGGTCTGGAACAAATACAGAAGGGCAGCCATTACGGATAATCTCTTATTTATATTGTGCATCACATGTCGGAAGTTTGGATTACGGTGGCCAAACTAGGCCTTAGACTTTGTACTGATAGGATGAATCCATACAGAACATTAAGCAACTGACATAGAACTTTTCCTATCATAATTGTTATATGTAATCTTCCTCCATGGTTGGTTTTGATGAATAAAATATGTCATGTTGTCCTCACTGATATTGGGCCCCAAATAACCAGTCAATGATATTCATGTTTACGTTGAACCTTTGATTGATAACCTAAAGAAACTCTGGGGATATGGTGTGATGACCTATGGTGCTTTGTAAAAAGAGATTTTTGATTTATGTACTTTGCTATATTGCACTATTAATGACTTTCTAGCTCATGGTAACTTGTCTAGATACAATGTAAATGGATCCAAGGCATGTCCTATATGTGATTAAAATATTCATTTAATCCAACTAAAACATGATGGCAAGATTGTATATCTTGGTCATCAAACGTTTCTGCCAAAGGTACATCCTTTTATCTCAATGGAGGAACATAGTTCCCTAAACCTATGTCAAAGGAGGATGTTTAAACAACATTGTAAATCATTTTTATAAGAGTCCATGTACTACTACATGTAAAATGTCTTCATTCAAAAAGAGGTCAATATTTTAGGATATTCCTTATTGGAGTTCTTTGACCATTTGACATTGTATTGATTTCATGCATGTTGAGAAAAATGCTTGTCATAACATCATTGGTACTCTATTGAATATACTAGGAAAGACTAAATATGTCATCAAATCAAGAATGGATCATGCCAAAATGGGTTTAAGGAATAAATTAACAGTAGAAGTTAGCTAGGGTTGCCACATATATTTACCCCCTGTTTGTTACACATTATCTAGATTGGAAAAGGGAACTTTTGTGAGTTCTTTGTTAATGTGAAGTATAACATGATTACTCACCCAATATCCATAGATATATCAATGAAGGAACAGAGTGGTATGTCTAAAATATCATGATTGTCACACTCAAATGCAATATATATTTCCTATGGCTATTCAATATATCCTTCCTAAGCATGTAAGGTTTGCAATCTCTAGGCTTTTCTTCTACTTCAAAAATCTATGTACAAAAGTCATTCATGCTGAGAATCTAGATAAGTTGCAAAGAGAAGTGGTAATTACCATGTGCCTAGATGCAACAGACTAAAGTCAGATAGAAAAATAAAAGGGAGAGAACAAGAAGGTAAGAAGGCAGGAATAGGGACTATTACAAGCACACCAGCTATCTAAGAATCTGCAGTTGTGTGAAACCTAACTCCTACATCATCTCCCACAAAAAGAACTCAACCAGACAATTACTTCATCCCCAAGTATGATGCACACAAGAAAAATCAGGGGGCATGATGATTAGAAAGACCTTCAAGGAAACTAGGTACGTTTGAGTGGACACCCTAAAGAATTTGGCTTGTGTGATACTGTAAAGGAGAACCTTAACAATGTCAACCTCTATAAACTCTATTTTAACAACAACATCTCCTATGAAGACTCACCCTTAAGTTCATATCTTGACCGAAGAAACTTCTCATATCGATGAGGTGGTTGAGGGGTGCAGAGCAAACTACAAGATGGAAATCTGGATAATCAAGTGGATGACCTATATATTCATTGATTTGGAGAAACATGAAAAATTGGTCAATAAAGCAAAGGGTGATAGAGAAGCCTGAGGGATATCCACAGAAAAAACATGGGAGAGGCTTATAAGAGAGATAGACATATATATGGACAATATAAAGCCTCACAAACACATTCTAGACTGATGTGTGTACTCTACAAAATCTTTGTAGTGCACTTTTCTTCCATTCAGACACCAACACTATCACTAGAATGGATCTCCACATCTTATGGAGTATCATCAAGAAGAAGAATATTTTGCATCAAAAAAATTATGATTGATAGTTTACCAGCGTTATGTCTTGTAGGGTCGAAAGATTTCTACATGGAGGGTCTCATGACTTACACTGTGCACAAATTGGGACACCCCAAGGAACTCAAAAAATTTACCTAGTCTAGAGGGGAAGATTGAGGGATGTAAAATACTTAACATCTACAAATGTTTTAATAAGGAAAAAGGATAAATATTTCTACTGATTGTGGAACTCTAATTAAATGCTCACTCTGACTCAAATGAGAACTTATGATTGAAACATGATTCTCTTCTCAATAGTGGATACTTTGAAAATGAGGTCAGGATTAACACCTCTTCCACATACGAGTGAACAAAATTCATAAAATCTCATCAAGGGGAAACAAGACAAACTGGAAGGACCATAAAAGAGGAAGAAATTAGTAGTATGTTTACCCAAGAAGATAACTTCTAGAACTAAAGGGTAGAAATCTACCAAACCTCAACCAGAAAATAAAGAAGAGGTTGAGCAACATGTGACTATTCCCACAGTCACCATACTTGAAAAGATGGCAATTATCTTCCCATAAACATAGCCAGAGAAGGGGGGAAACCAAGCACCCTCTATAGATACAAGCATGTCATCCCATCATGAAATTCCATAAACCGATAAAGATGACATCCCTGTGAATACACCTCCACACGCAAAACCAAAAGTAGAGAAGTCCAAAGCTAAAAAGGTACAATACCATAATGGAGAGTAGGGTAAGAAGGAGCCTTCAGTCAAAGATCCCATCCCATATGATAAAGGGGTGGAGAGTAATCTAAGAGAAAGAAAGGAAGGAGATGACCCCCACTCACCACCAAGATAGGATCCCAGGCATGAAGTGAGATCATGCCACCCTAATGTTGCACACAAATGAGCCCCTACTACTCAAAAATCTTAGAAAGTGGGAAAGAAATAGACAAATTGTGTTAGATCATCTCTAACTCTACTTTTAATATTTTCCATTTAACTATAGATGGGCAATAACTAACAATGTTGCAGAAGGAAGTGAGAATGGACATTCAACCTTTGATGATCTTGCACTCCAAATGTAGATTATGGAGGAAAACCAGATAATGATCATGGAGGATTTAGCCAACATTGAAAACCATATCACTACAAATTAATCTGCACCTTCAACAACACAAAAAAGCACAAGGGACAACTTCAACATTAACAACTCCTAAAAAGTCAGATGTTAAAAGGGAGAAGACTTTACATGAATTATAAAGTTGTCCTCCTAATGTAGGGATAGAGATGGACGTGTACCTAAACACTGACATAGTGCTTTCTAAAGGAGGCATCACTCTTGACATGCCGTGACGCGATGAGAACACAACTAGTGAGCTCTTAGGTATGTAGGATACAAAACTCTCTGTGATGAATGCTAACATGCATGTTGAGGATGGGGATGATGCACACTGCTCAACCTCACGAGGCCATTACACCAATAGAGTTGAAGCAACCTGAGGAAATCATCCCAGTGAGCCACAATAAGAAAAGATATGCTCAAAAGATAATGAAGAGGGGGCCTTTCCTAAATAACTAGATAGAGTTTTCACCCCTACCCATGTAGAAGAAAAATTTGGCAATAACAAGGTAGTTCCATAAGTAATCAATGGAATGGAAGAAGAGGGGTGACTACCAAGGATGTAATGGATGGGTTAGACCTACTTTTTGTTTACAAAAACCTTCCACATCTGCTATACTTCAACGATATCGTCAAGGATTTCCTATTGGACAAGCCTGATGAGGGAGGATGCCAATCCTTCAACTTATTCATTGAATCATCAGGAGAAGATGCCAAAGTAGAAGAAGAAGGGAGCATTAGGTGGTTATTCTGTAAAGCACTTGAGAAGTTGGAGAATCTAGTTTTCCCATAACCAATAATATATGACAATTCCAACCTAGAAGCACCCCCACCGCTACTTGTAAATGAAGGATACCAATATGACATCTACATTCAAGATGCTCCTCATAGATATCCATGTCCTAGATGAAAAATTATACAATTATAAGAAAAAAGACCAAATCATCAAATTAATGAATGATATATGTTGACAAGAGAGGACTTTCAAACATGTATCTCGAAAGCCACCATAAGTAAAAAAATTCTTCAAGGTTCTCTATGGAATGATCACTAATTAATTCATGCACAGAGACAAAGAAGTGCTTGGTTTCAATACAACACCAAGTTTAGCATCTGGACATTATGAAAAAAGGGACAAAGCAACTTTTTTTTAGGAATTGGTTAAAGCTTTGCAAAGCACCATGTACATTCAATTGATTACACTACCATATAAAGCATTGAACCACTGGTTGTTGACCATGGTGAATCTTTCTATATGAAAGTTAATAACTTATAACTATAACCTTAGAGATTTTCCATTTGGAAGGATGGTCTTCAAGAAGAAAAATGCAAGGGAAATCTAGAAAATATCATTCCCAGTGGATTATTAATCCAAGGGGAAGACAGATGATATTTGCTTCATTTGAATGAGATCTAGATAAATAAAACATCTCCATAAGAAAAGATAGATTATGGGGATAGTGAATTTACTGTGTTGCGCATGACTGAAGCATTGAACATATGGATTCCACCAACGATATTGCTAATGGATATTTTCATGCCTTGTAATAAAAATATGTCATGGAGATCATCCATGAGGGAATATTTTCATATAGTCTTCACTTATAGGTATCATTGGGAGGATTTATTCCCTCACCCCACTTCCAAAGAAGATGGAGAGAAGGAATAAAGAATATCTTAAAGGATCTCATTTATCCGGTTCAATAGAACATTGCATCAACTTGTCCTAGTCCATCACCAAAACAACACCCTCCCACCACACCAATGCAACATGAGGTTGATCTCCCTACCAATCGTGAGCCCATAGAAGAGAACGAAGATGAAAAGGAGCCTGATATGCCTCATGAAGAGCCTGTAATAGATGAGCTAACACCAATAGACCTATTCACCCCCAATGTTTGAAAACTTTAGTTGAGAAGCATGTTGCGGACTATGTGTGGAATATTTACTCCTCATCATGGTGAGACTTAAACCAAAAGAGGAAAAAAAATATCACTATCTTTGAAAGGGAAGAGGTTAGAGTTTTGAACCTTGAACTCTGTGAGATCCTCATGCTCAGAGGAAATATGAATGTTAACGACATGAGAACTTGTCTGTTGTTTTATCTAATGAGCTTGATGATGTATACATGGATTATTATGAACTAGTGGTGGATATTATCATGAAGAAAGATCAGGAAATATAGAAAGAAACACTGAGCACCTAAATTAAGAGTCTCTAAGTTCATTTTCATTCATGTTCTTCATGACAGCCATTGCAATCTGCTATCTATTGACCCAACCAAGACTTCCATCCTCTATAACAACTTTGACAGTCTTTTCAACCTGAAAAGAACAAAATATCACAAAAATGCCAAAAGTGTAACTGCACACGAAGTCAAACAAGTTGTGAAGTACATCATAGAGCTGATTAAACAATATGGTAGAGATTTCTCAGTAGTGGATGATGATTTTGAAAAGTCACAATTGTTCCATAGGAGTCCACATCAAACTCTGGGTTCAAACAAATGTGGATTCTACATGATATTATTGATGTTGATCCTAGAAACAACAAACAAAAAGGTGTATCATTTCCAAGAAGATTATTACCACCACCTTTTAATATCTAATGTCATACATATCTTGACTTCAAAATTGGAAACAATGAGTTAATATATAACTCACATCTTTACATCAGACCCCATCCTTTGACACTCTAGGGATAGAGTGTATGATAAGTTGGGGCGGTGACAACATATGAGTTGTATACATCTTCTAGGCCAACATATTTACCTCTAAGTTTATTATCTTTCCTTTCATTTTGTCTTTTTCACCTAATTTTTTGCTAACGTGTGCATACATAAGTTAATATCTCTTAATGAAGGATACAACTTTGCTTAAGGAAAATTTTGATCAAATTCTTTTAGATGTTGTTCTCACTCCCAAATTTAGACCTTTTTGTCTCCAAGATTTTCCTTAGCATAATCACTACAATGAGTGATGGATTTGGGCAATAAATTCATCTAATAAATTGTTGTCTGATCATTCTTTTATGTCATATCTATCTCAAGACACTGAAGGCTACCAATGAATGCTTATTATCCTTAGAGAACTTAGTCTTCTACAGTCCTGATGAATTACTCGAGCCTCCTAGTACAGGTTGGAAAGTGCATACACCTTACAAAAAGAAAAAAGCTACCCCTTCTAGTGCTTGATTTCCATGAGGGATAAAAAAAGATTGACAACCCATACATCTTAAATATCTTATTTGTCCTAAGCCTTGTGAGACATAATAAAACTCTAAGAGATTAAAAACGTGAAAGTTATGGTAGGTAAGAGATGAAGGGTTCTACTTGGCCAATGTGTTGTTGTGCTCAAGAATGCATACATTTCATGTTCGGTAGTAGAACCAAGAAGAAAAAAAAATTTCCCCTCATCTTTCAAAGTAAAACACATAAACCACCTAACAAAACAATAAGACCAACGGTTGAGTGATACAGTTATACAACATTACTCATGGTTAAGTGATCATGAGAAGGACATGATACACAATATCCCTAGCCCACCCCCACACTCTCTCTTGACTATCCAAAACATAAGGTTGGGAGTGATAGATACCTTTCATAAGCCCAATGCACAAGTATGTCTAGGAGCTGTGATTCTAAGTGGGAATTGCAAAGGTGAATACCATGCTTAGAAGAAAGTAGTAACTAATGAAGAATCCAAGCAACTCAAAATCCATAAGAAGGAAGTTGGGGATATGACAAGAAAATTAAGCACTCATGACGAAATTTTCACCTAAAGATGGCATTAGAACATGATCAATGTCAAAAACAACTAAACTAAATAAAGCCCTTTGTTATCGCATGATTCTTTGATTGTATTTATTAGGTTGAGGATATGCTTGATTCTATGTTTTTTTTTGGATGGGGGTTATAGTGTCCCATTTTTTTGATATTACATGCCTATTTTTATCATTCATTTCTCTCATTAATATAGAATTATATACATTTCCATTCCTTTACCTTCATGTCCAATAAATAAAATAATTGCACTTAATAAACCAAAATTGAAGGTGAAGTATATTTTTACTAAAATACAAAGCGTGTGTTGGTGAAGTTATCTTTCTTCTACAACAACATTCTATATTAAGAATATATGTGTGCCATTTATATTGGGGGTGGGAAATTTCAAAGTACTTGTAAGTGAGGGCATTCACATGAGCATGTGCATTACAATATTCTCTTAAAAATGTATAAGGAGATATTAAAAAAGCATTCACATATGTGTGAAGGTAAATATTATTTTGTTGTAAGATATGAGGTCTTTATGGGTAAAATGGTACCAAAATGGAAAGACAAGGAATATTATGAGATCATGGATGTATCTATTGGTCATATCAATGACAAGAATGTGCAGAATGGTCTTGAAAAATTTGACATGCTAAAGTTGAGAGGATCATGTCAGGTAGGATGGTTAGCTTAGTAGTGGGCCTAAAATGGTTTATTTTTCATAAACTATGTCAATGAATGCATAAATTAAGTTAAGATATAACTAATAATCAGGGATGCATAAATTTGAGAAATATTAAGAAAGAGAAGGTAAATGTCAGGTAGATTCATGTACATATAGAAATATCAATCTATGGTACGAGGGAAGTGGGGTATTTTGTTGGGGGATGATGTTTGGGTAGTCAAGGGTTTCATATCAAATGGAGGAGCAAAAAGGTTTTAAATAACCTTTAGGATCTATCTTGGGTCATTATGTTGTATGTTATATATATATGTATATATATGTGTATATATATATATATATACGTATATATATATATATATATATATATATATATATATATATAAACAATTACAAAGTTTTTTAGGATGCTTAAATTACGCTCAATAATTCATAGAAAATTTGGCAAAATTAAGAAATCCCTTACAAAAACTATTAAAGAAAAATACTATTTTTCTTATGACAGAGGAACTCATAAATCATGTTAGATTTATAAAAGAAAAATGTAAAATTCTACCAAGATTAGATCTTCCTTTAGAAAACGACGACTTAATTATAGAAACTGAGGCCTCAGAAGAATTTTGGGGAGCAATCTTAAAAAAGAAAGATGAACAAAAGGAAAAAATATGCATATATACATCTGGAATATTTACAGATACAGAAAAAATATATCACTCAAACGAAAAGGAATTATTAGCATTAAAAAAGGGAATTAAAAAAATTTCCTATTTTTTATTACCGAAAAAATTCCTAGTAAGAGTTGATAATACCCAGGTAAAAGCTTTTATTAAAAATAATTTACCATCCACGCCAGAATATAAAAGACTAAGTAGATGGCAAACATTCTTTGCAGAATATATTTTTGATATAGAAATTATTAAAGGAGAAACTAACGTTCTTGCAGATATTTTATCAAGAGAATACAATGGAGCAGGTTGACAAAAAACTTGCAGAATTGGAAGCTCGACTGCAATGAAATTGTAATTTGTTACAAGAAAATTACGTAGAATTAGTAGAGATGATCCAAAAGCAAGATAAAATTATTGACAACATAGAAGAAAGTAAACAAGACATTATAGGAATAATTGCAGATTTAAACTACTTCAGAAGGGAGATTCAACAAAAAGGCTCAGAAACAACAAGGAGGGATAAAATGACAGGTAAAAGGCCGATAGATATATCCCTCCAGATTTCTGATTCTAACAGAAAAAATACTAAAAATACAAGCCTGATGGAAAAAGAAAGCAGCTTTAAAACTGCTAAGACCAACTTTACAACTGAGAATACTATCTCCTCAGAGAAAGAAAGTAGCCAAGTGGCAAGAAGCAGTTTTCAAACTACTATTTCTTCATAAAATAGTTCCCGCCTAACAGCGGAGAATATGATCTCTTCGGAGAAAGAATCCCGCAATAAAGCGGAAAATATAAAACTGATGCCCAAAAAGATATTCAAATTCCAAGTATCTCAGAACGAGCAGGAGTATGACCTGCAATTGAGTCTTGCAGAGTTTTTAACAAAAAATGAAAATAAATATAGAACTTTATTAGAGATTGTTTATAATCTCAAAATGACGTAAACATGTGTTCCAGATCATACGGGAATATATCCCAGGATTAACTTTGACAAAGGAGCTGATCCAAGAATCATCAGAGACTGTTTCAAAATCGGAGCAGCAAATTTAATATATTTAAGCCAAGACCTCGGGGAAATACAAGGACTGCCCCAAGATATTGCCAGAGCAGTTAGAGAATTTAAAAACAACAGTCCACTAATAAAACCTACTAGTGAAGATCATTAAGAGAAATCATTAAGAGAAGATCGGCTGGCGTTGAAGATAAGAGGAAGCGAGGTGGGCAACACAGGTATACAGATAATCTTGCTATCTATGATACTCAGAGTGTTATCGTCTTCTTTCTGGATGCTAGTTTCTTACACTATGAATTTAATTATGCGAAAACCTCATAGAATAAAGGAGAAGATATTAAGAATCTAGTCTAAAAAATGTAATAATTATAGACAAAATGATAAAGCTATGAAAGCATACAACACCCATAAGAGAAGTTCGAGTATGTTTTCAAAGCATGATAACAGAATCAAAAATTTCTGCAAAAACGAAGTGGTATCAGAGCCATTTAACGATTCAAAATACAAAGATAAAATTTTGAGGAATGAATTTAATGAGTTAGAAGATAATAACATATACAAAGCTTTAGATCTCGAATTTGAAGTTAATATTGAATAATATGTATAAGAAATTAGAAGTACAGGTTTATGAAAACCATTCGAAGAACTTCCAGAAGATTCAAGAAATGATGATAGAATTACAATAAATAATGGAATATTTGTATGAAAAACAAAATAACGAATGTTTATAAAAAATAAACCTATTCCAAATAAGCAGAAACAAAATAAGTCTATGTCCTCTTCAGATAGAAGAAACAGACGACTTTAAAATCGAACAATTAGAAAATAGATACTTAGAAGCCGAAGTAGAAGAATTAGACAGTCTAAGTCAAGAAATAGTAAGATTAATGGAAAAAATTAGAACAGTAAACATGAAACCACAACAGGAAGAAAGTTCTGGAAGTCAGGTTACCATGCCAACAACAATCCCTAGAGGACAAGATGAGATACCACAACAATCAAGAACTAGATACTGGTCAGATCCTAGCTTTAGAAGAAAACCTACTGATAGAAATAGATACGAAAGAATAAACTTGGCATCAGATAGAAGACCAAGTAATATTGATATAGAAACCCCAGTTGATTATATGAATCAAGAATATATTAGTCCTAATAGAATTTATTTAAATTTAAATTGTGTAAGAAATATTGACGAAGCCATAGCAAGATGGGCAAAAGCCACATATTTATCAATAACATCACAAAGCTATGATGTAGAAACAACATCAAGATTTTGTCATTTAACCTTCCAAGGAAGCATAGCAGATTGGTGGAAAGGATTAACTGATAACTATAAAGAAGCAGTAAAAGGAACAACAACTACATTAGCCCAAGTAGTAAATAATTATGAGAATGAATTAAGAAGAGAATTTTTAGGTGAAACGTGGAATGTAAATAAAGACACAGAAAAAGAAAAAGAAAAACACAAATTTATCTTTTTATTATATAACTTGAAACTCTGTGATATGTGCCAAATTGATGAATATATATGTAAATTTCAGGAGTATTTTTATAAAATATATGATAGAACGGATAAAGAAAATGTTACCAGTAAGAGTTTATTAAAATTATTTTATACATAGGTACCCGACCCATGGAGATTTAAAGCGATGCAATTATATCCTCAATATATAGGACAAAGAGCAGATACATTAGGAGGACGAATAAAATTTCTAAGAATGAAATTAGAAGAATGGTGTGCAGAAGCCACACTAAGTAGAAAAACAAATAAAGTAGTAAAACAAGGGCTTTGTTGTTCCCAACTAACTCATCCAATAACCATAGGATGTGAACCAATGAGGTACAATAGAAGAAACAAATATAAATTCAAGAAAAGGAAAAGGTTTGGATTTAAACCTAAACCGAAACAAAAATATTACAGAAGAAAGAAAAATTATAATAAAAAGAAACCAAAAGAATGTAAATGCTTTACATTTCAGGAAATAGGACATTATGCTAATGAATGTCCAAAAAGAGGATCTAAGAAGATTAATCAAAAGCAATTCGAGGAAATTATAGAAGAAGAACTTTCTGAGATCGAAAATATTCAAGATTTTTTCTAAATAACTGATGATGAGCAATTTGATGGATCAATCTAATATTTCTCAGACACAGAACCAGACTGAAGAAGAAATAATAGAAGAATATCAAGAAGAAGTAGGAAACTTCTTGCAAGAAGTATTAATAGATAGAAAATTATTTAATAGAATAAGAAACACCGAATTAAGATAGAAAACTCTGATGGATTTAGAACATCTTTCTTTGAAAAGATTACTCAAAGAAAACATATTTTCTATTATGGAATAACTAATAGAGAAATGCCTATGCAAATAGAATATACTAGAAATAGAATAAATATACCTTTAGTAAGAAAAGAAGACTTAATGAGAAAAATGGAAAAAATAAAAGATAATCTAAAATAGGATGGATTCACATAGGAGCTATTCAAATGATGATTAAAGCAACTTTTAGAGAAGGAATAGATTCACCTATAAATATTGTATTAATGGATAATAGGATTAATGATCGAAGAGATGCTACGCTAGGAATATTACAGGGAAATCTTAGTCATCAGAAACTAATCTTTAATATTTATCCAAAGATAAACGTAAATATTAAAGATAATAATATAAACAGAACCTTAAGTTTAATACAGGATTTTCAAAGAACAGAATTCATGAAAAAAGGATCCATTCCTTACTCGATAACGTATATAATTAGTTATGCTCTTAGTAATACACATCATTCTGAAAATTTTGAAGATAAAGATATTAGAATGCTTCCTAATATATTTAAAGATATAGGGAAAATTACTAAGCCAGATATAATATCAGAAATAGAAATACCAGAAAACATAAACATAGATGTTTCAGAAAAACCCCTAGTAACAGATAATAAAATCCCAAGG
Source organism: Alisma plantago-aquatica (assembly GCA_963693085.1). Classification (NCBI taxonomy): domain Eukaryota; kingdom Viridiplantae; phylum Streptophyta; class Magnoliopsida; order Alismatales; family Alismataceae; genus Alisma; species Alisma plantago-aquatica. The sequence goes on along the minus strand of OY856414.1, from coordinate 823,483,871 downwards.
AGATTATGATATGAGGGAAATCAATTACAATTAACAAATGGAGATAGAATAGAAGAAGCTAGAGCAAGCATGGATAGATATAATGGAAGACTACGACCACTATTAAGAAATTTGCCAAGAACGACAAGTTTAAGAATTTTAGCAGACAATAGAAATGCTAGAAATTATAAATTATATGGAAAATATTTTAATGGACAAGAATGGAATATGACTACAATATTAATAGATTCAGGAGCAGGAGCTTCATTTATTCAACAAGGAATGATACCTTATATAGAAAAAATACCAATAGGATCACCTTATGCATATATGAATTTTGATGGACAAGAATATGAAATTACACAACAAGCCATAGTTCCAATTGAAATACAAGATATAAAAATTGACATAACACTCTATGTACAATCAGATAGTCATAATGATGACATAGAAATTATATTAGGAATGAGTGCATTAAGGACTATATTTTACACATAATAACCAAGAATATTTTTGGAAAAAAGAAAATGACTAGTATATATAGTGTATATATAGTAGCACTATATATACTAGTCATTTTTCTTTCATAAATCATGTTAGATTTATAAAAGAAAAATGTAAAAATCTACCAAGATTAGATCTTCCTTTAGAAAATGCCGACTTAATTATAGAAACTGACGCCTCAGAAGAATTTTGGGGAGCAGTCTTAAAAAAGAAAGACCAACAAAAGGAAAATATATGCAGATATACATCTAGAACATTTACAGATACAGAAAAAAGATATCACTCAAACGAAAAGGAATTATTAGCATTAAAAAAGGGAATTAAAAAATTTCCTATTTTTTATTACTGAAAAAATTCCTAGTAAGAGTTGATAATACCCAGGTAAAATATTTTATTAAAAATAATTTACCATCCACGCCAGAATATAAAAGACTAAGTAGATGGCAAACATTCTTTGTAGAATATATTTTTGATATAGAAATTATTAAAGGAGAAACTAACGTTGTTGCAGATTTTTTATCAAGAGAATACAATGGAGCAGGTTGACAAAAAACTTGCAGAATTGGAAGCTCGACTGCAACGAAATTGTAATTTGTTACAAGAAAATTACATAGAATTAGTAGAGATGATCCAAAAGCAAGATAAAATTATTGACAACATAGAAGAAAGTAAACAAGACATTACAGGAATAATTGCATATTTAAACTACTTCAGAAGGGAGATTCAACAAAAAGGATCAGAAACAACAAGGACGGATAAAATGACACGTAAAAGGTCGATAGATATATCCCTCCAGATTTCTGATTCTATCAGAAAAAATACTGAAAATACAAGCCTGATGGCAAAAGAAAGCAGCTTTAAAACTGCTAAGACCAGCTTTACAACTGAGAATACTATCTCCTCTGAGAAAGAAAGTAGCCAAGTGGCAAGAAGCAGTTTTCAAACTGCTATTTCTTCAGAAAATAGTTTCCGCCTAACATCAGAGAATATGATCTCTTCGAAGAAAGAATCCCGTAATAAAGCGGGAAATATAAAACTGAAGCCCGAAAAGATATTCAAATTCTAGGTATCTCAGAACGAGCAGGAGTATGACCTGCAATTGAGTCTTGCAGAGTTTTTAACAAAAAATGAAAATGAATATAGAACTTTATTAGAGATTGTTTACAATCTCAAAATGACGGAAACATGTGTTCCAGATCATACGGGAATATATCCCAGGATTAACTTTGACAAAGGAGCTGATCCAAGAATCATCAGAGATTGTTTTAGAATCGGAGCAGCAAATTTAATATATTTAAGCCAAGACCTTGGGGAAATACAAGGACTACCCCAAGATATTTCCAGAGCAGTTAGAGAATTTAAAAACAATAGTCCACTAGTAAAACCTACTAGTGACATTTATATCAAGATTTTCTCAGCATCGGAGGACTGGGAAAAATTAAAGAAATTCAGTCCAATACACTGCATTCAAATTGGGGTATCTTCCCCAAAATACGTCAAAGAAATTAGCGCAGATTACAGAAAAGAATTTGAAGAGAACAAGGTTAACAAGGAATTTGTTGAAACAAGAAGGGCATTAGGATTAAAAGTCCTTTGCCAAGTATTGGAAAAATTAATTAATGAAAACCGAAGTTGGCTTCATAAAGCTTCAGATAACACAATTATTCTATCCAATACGAGAAGAGTTAATACATCTACAAAAATCAATTTAGAGAGGTTTCTAAAAAGAATAGAAACCAGAAAAATCAGATCAAGCAACAGATGTCAGCAGATATTTTACCAGCTCAGAAAGCACGAAGGAAGGATATGTTCTGCGTGCCAAGATAAGATGGAAAGAGACAGCCGCAGCAGCACGAGCCGATAAAAGCATTCTAGAAGAAAACACGTCAACAATGACGTAAGAAGACACTCGCAAGAAGAAAAAATGACAAAGAGCTCTCCACCGGACATATGTGCGTTGGAGAAAGATTTCAAAAAGTAGAACACTTGCCACCAGACAGATGTGCGGCAGCCATGTAAAGAAAAAATAAAGAAGCATCAATGTAACGAAGAGAGCGTCTATATAAGCTCTCGAGGACTAGTAGGGAGGGGCACTGATAGTTGGAGAGAGTCCCAAGAATAGCTATGTATGTACATTAAGTCTTGCAATAAAAGAGAAGAGGCTCGATTCCCTAGTTCTATTCAAGATTCCATTTCAAGTTCATGAGATGATTCTTGCGGGTTAATTCCATAATTGTAGGAAGCAAGCTCCAGCTTGAAGATCATAATCCTTATACTATCATAGAGTAGGAAAGATAGTGTGTAACCCGTTACACCCCCAGTTCTTTCTATCTTCATCGGTCGAGAGTTATCTCTCCCTTATTCCATCCCGGAGGCCGTCGTCCAAAAGTCCGACCAAGCAAGGAAGTGTATAAGGACACATGGACATGAAGGCTATAGGACGATGAGGAGTCTGAGATCCGGAATGTTGAAGTCTAAGGAGTACTTCTCTTAGAAATCGTTAAGAGAAGATCGGCTGGCGTTGAAGATAAGAGGAAGCGAGGTGGGCAACACAGGTATACATATTATCTTGCTATCTATGATACTCAGAGTGTTATCGTCTTCTTTCTGGATGCTAGTTTCTTACACTATGAATTTAATTATGTGAAAACCTCATAGAATAAAGGAGAAGATATTAAGAATCTAGTCTAAAAAATGTAATAATTATAGACAAAATGATAAAGCTAAGAAAGCATACAACACCCATAAGGGAAGTTCGAGTATGTTTTCAAAGCATGATAACAGAATCAAAAATTTCTACAAAAACGAAGTGATATCAGAGCCATGCAATGATTCAAAATACAAAGATAAAATTTTGAGGAACGAATTTAACGAGTTAGAAGATAATAACATATACGAAGCTTTAGATCTGGAATTTGAAGTTAATATTGAATAATATGTATAAGAAATTAGAAGTACATGTTTATGAAAACCATTCGAAGAACTACCAGAAGATTCAAGAAATGATGATAGAATTACAAAAAACAATGGAATATTTGTATGAATAACAAAATAACAAATGTTTATAAAAAATAAACCTATTCCAAACAAGTGGAAATGAAATAAGTCTATGTCCTCTTCAGATAGAAGAAACAAACGACTTTAAAATCGAACAATTAGAAAATAGATACTTAGAAGCCGAAGCAGAAGAATTAGACAGTCTAAGTCAAGAAATAGTAAGATTAACGGAAAAAATTAGAACAGTAAACATGAAACCACTACAGGAAGAAAGTTCTGGAAGTCAGGTTACCATGCCAACAACAATCCCTAGAGGACAAGATGAGATACCAGAACAATCAAGAACTAGATACTGGTCAGATCCTAGCTTTAGAAGAAAACCTACTGATAGAAATAGATACGAAGGAATAAACTGGGCATCAGATAGAAGACCAAGTAATATTGCTATAGAAACCCTAGTTGATTATATGAATCAAGAATATATTAGTGCTAACGAAATTTATTTTTATATAAATTGTGTAAGAAATATAGACGAAGCCATAACAAGATGGGCAAAAGCCACATATTTATCAATAACATCACAAAGCTATGATGTAGAAACAGCATAAAGATTTTGTCATTTAACCTTCCAAGGAATCGTAGCAGATTGGTGGAAAGGATTAACTGATAACGATAAAGAAGCAGTAAAAGGAACAACAACTACATTAGCCCAAGTAGTAAATAATTATGAGAATGAATTAAGAAGGGAATTTTTAGGTGAAACGTGGAATGTAAATAAAGACATAGAAAATGAAAAAGAAAAACAGAGCTTTATCTTTTATTATATAACTTAAAACTCTGTGATATGTGCCAAATTGATGAATATATATGTAAATTTCAGGAGTATTTTTATAAAATATATGATAGAACGGATAAAGAAAATGTTACCAGTAAGAGTTTATTAAAATTATTTTATACATAGGTACCCGACCCATGGAGATTTAAAGCGATGCAATTATATCCTCAATATATAGGACAAAGAGCAGATACATTAGGAGGACGAATAACATTTCTAAGAATGAAATTAGAAGAATGGTGTGCAGAAGCCACACTAAGTAGAAAAACAAATAAAGTAGTAAAACAAGGGCTTTGTTGTTCCCAACTAACTCATCCAATAACCATAGGATGTGAATCAATGAGGTACAATAGAAGAAACAAATATAAATTCAAGAAAAGGAAAAGGTTTGGATTTAAACCTAAACCGAAACAAAAATATTACAGAAGAAAGAAAAATTATAATAAAAAGAAACCAAAAGAATGTAAATGCTTTATATGTCAGGAAATAGGACATTATGCTAATGAATGTCCAAAAAGAGGATCTAAGAAGATTAATCAAAAGCAATTCGAGGAAATTATAGAAGAAGAACTTTCTGAGATCGAAAATATTCAAGAATTTTTCCAAATAACTGATGATGAGCAATCCGATGGATCAATCTATTATTTCTCAAACACAGAATGAGACTGAAGAAGAAATAATAGAAGAATATCAAGAAGAAGCAGGAAACTTCTTGCAGGAAGTATTAATAGATAGAAAATTATTTAATAGAATAAGAAACACCGAATTAAGATTAGAAAACTCTGATGGATTTAGAACATCTTTCTTTGAAAAGATTACTCAAAGAAAACATATTTTCTATTATGGAATAACTAATAGAGAAATGCCTATGCAAATAGAATATACTAGAAATAGAATAAATATACCTTTACGAAGAAAAGAACACTTAATGAGAAAAATGGAAAAAATAAAAGATAGATCTAAAATAGAAAGGATTCACATAGGAACTATTCAAATTATGATTAAAGAAACTTTTAGAGAAGGAATATATTCACCTATAAATATTATATTAATGGATAATAGGATTAATGATAGAAGAGATGCTATGATAGGAATATTACAGGGAAATCTTAGTCATCAGAAACTAATCTTTAATATTTATCCAAAGATAAGTGTAAATATTAGAGATAATAATATAAACAAAACCTTAAGTTTAATACAAGATTTTCAAAGAACAGAATTCATGAAAAAAGGATCCATTCCTTACTCGATAACATATATAATTAGTTATGCTCTTAGTAATAAACATCATTCTGAAAAATTTGAAGATAAAGATATTATTATGATTCCTAATATATTTAAAGATATAGGGAAAATTACTAAGCCAGATATAATATCAGAAATAGAAATACCAGAAAACATAAACATAGATGTTTCAGAAAAACCCCTAGTAACAGATAATAAAATCCCAAGAAGATTACGATATGGGGGAAATCAATTACAATTAACAAATGGAGATAGAATAGAAGAAGCTAGAGTAAGCACGGATAGATATAATGGAAGACTACGACCAATATTAAGAAATTTGCCAAGAACGACAAGTTTAAGAATTTTAGCAGACAATAGAAATGCTACAAATTATAAATTATATGGAAAATATTTTAATGGACAAGAATGGAATATGACTACAATATTAATAGATTCAGGAGCAGGAGCTTCATTTATTCAACAAGGAATGATACCTTATATAGAAAAAATACCAATAGGATCACCTTATGCATATACGAATTTTGATGGAGAAGAATATCAAATTACACAACAAGCCATAGTTCCAATTGAAATACAAGATATTCCCACAGACGGCGCCAAATCGAACTAATTGATGAAAATAAAATAATCAGAGTAAAACCCATGAGATATAATCCTGTTGATATTGAAGAATTCCGTACCCAATTACAAGAATGAGAAACATCACAATTAATACAGAAATCAAAAAGCCCTCATTCTAGTCCAGCATTCATGGTAAGAAACCATGCATAAATAAAAAGAGGAAAAGCTAGAATGGTAGTAAATTATAAGCAACTAAATCAATATACCAAATTTGATGGATATTTTCTTCCTCATAAAGAAACTTTAATAAATATGACAAGAGGAAAAAATATTTATTCAAAATTTGACTATAAATCGGGATTTTACCAAATACGATTAGATGAAAAAAGTATACCATTAACAACATTTAGTACTCCACAAGGACATTATGAATGGAAGGTAATGCCTTTTGGATTAAAAAATGCTCCACAGATATATCAAAGAAGAATGGACAAAGTATTTGAACCATATAATTCTTTTTGTCTAGTATATGTTGATGACATTTTAATAGCCAGTAAAAATGAGGAAGAACATTATAAACATTTACAAATATTTTCCCTTCTTTGCCAAAAAGCAGGGATAGTATTATCTAAAAAGAAAACAGAAATTATTAAATCCAAAATAGAATTCTTAGGACTAAAGTTGGACTCAAGCGGAATAGAACTACAAGAACATACTGTAGAAAAAATTGTTATGTTTCCAGATAAAATAGAAGATAAAAAACAATTACAAAGATTTTAGGATGCTTAAATTACACTGAACAATTCATAGAAAATTTGGCAAAATTAAGAATTCCCTTACAAAAACTATTAAAGAAAAATACTATTTTTCTTATGACAGAGGAACTCATAAATTATGTTAGATTTATAAAAGAAAAATGTAAAAATCTACCAAGATTAGATCTTCCTTTAGAAAACGACGACTTAATTATAGAAACTGACGCCTTAGAAGAATTTTGGGGAGCAGTCTTAAAAAAGAAAGATGAACAAAAGGAAAAAATATGCAGATATACATCTGGAACATTTACAGATACAGAAAAAAGATATCACTCAATTGAAAAGGAATTATTAGCATTAAAAAAGGGAATTAAATAATTTTCCTATTTTTTATTACCAAAAATATTCCTAGTAAGAGTTGATAATACCCAGGTAAAAGCTTTTATTAAAAATAATTTACCATCCACGCCAGAATATAAATGACTAAGTAGATGGCAAACAATTCTTTGAAGAATATATATTTTGATATAGAAATTATTAAAGGAGAAACTAACGTTCTTGCAGATTTTTTATCAAGAGAATACAATGGAGCAGGTTGACGAAACACTTGCAGAATTGGAAGCTCGACTGCAATGAAATTGTAATTTGTTACAAGAAAATTACGTAGAATTAGTAGAGATGATCCAAAAGAAAGATAAAATTATTGACAACATAGAAGAAAGTAAACAAGACATTGCAGGAATAATTGCAGATTTAAACTACTTCAGAAGGGAGATTCAACAAAAAGGATCAGAAACAACAAGGACGGATAAAATGACAGGTAAAAGACCGATAGATATATCCCTCCAGATTTCTGATTCTATCAGAAAAAATACTGAAAATACAAGCCTGATGGCAAAAGAAAGCAGCTTTAAAATTGCTAAGACCAGCTTTACAGTTGAGAATACTATCTCCTCGGAGAAAGAAAGTAGGCAAGTGGCAAGAAACAGTTTTCAAACTGATATTTCTTCAGAAAATAGTTCCCGCCTAACAGCGGAGAATATGATCTCTTCGGAGAAAGAATCCCGCAATAAAGTAGAAAATATAAAACTGATGCCCGAAAAGATATTCAAATTCTGGGTATCTCAGAACGAGCAGGAGTATGACCTGCAATTGAGTCTTGCAGAGTTTTTAACAAAAAATGAAAATGAATATATAACTTTATTAGAGATTGTTTACAATCTCAAAATGACGGAAACATGTGTTCCAGATCATACGGGAATATATCCCATGATTAACTTTGACAAAGGAGCGATCCAGGAATCATCAGAGACTGTTTCAGAATCGGAGCAGCAAATTTAATATATTTAAGCCAAGACCTTGGGGAAATATAAGGACTGTCCCAAGATATTGCCAGAGCAGTTAGAGAATTTAAAAACAATAGTCCACTGACGGAAACATGTGTTCCAGATCATACGGGAATATATCCCAGGATTAACTTTGACAAAGGAGCTGATCCAAGAATCATCAGAGACTGTTTCAGAATCGGACCAGCAAATTTAATATATTTAAGCCAAGACCTTGGGGAAATATAAGGACTGTCCCAAGATATTGCCAGAGCAGTTAGAGAATTTAAAAACAATATTCCACTAGTAAAACCTACTAGTAACATTTATATCAAGATTTTCTCAGCATCGGAGGACTGGGAAAAATTAAAGAAATTCAGTCCAATACACTGCATTCAAATTGGGGTATCTGCCCCAGAATACGTCAAAGCAATTGACGCAGATTATAGAAAAGAATTTGAAGAGAACAAGGTTAACAAGGAATTTGTTGAAACAAGAAGGGCATTAGGATTAAAAGTCCTTTGCCAATTATTGGAAAAATTAATTAATGAAAACCGAAGTTGGCTTCATAAAGCTTCAGATAACACAATTATTCTATCCAATACGAGAAGAGCTAATACATCTACAAAAATAAATTTAGAGAGGTTTCTAAAAAGAATAGAAACCGGACAAATCAGATCAAGCAACAGATGTCAGCAGATAGTTTGCCAGCTCAGAAAGCACGAAGGAAGGATATGTTCTGCGTGCCAAGATAAGATAGAAAGAGACAACCACAGCAGCACGAGCTGGTAAAAGCATTCTAGAAGAAAACACGTCATCAATGACGTAAGAAGACACTCGCAAGAAGAAAAAATGATAAAGAGCTCTCCACCGGACAGATGTGCGTTGGAGAAAGATTTCAAAAAGTAGAACACTTGCCACCGGACAGATGTGCGGCATCCATGTAAAGAAAAAATAAAGAAGCATCAATGTAACGAAGAGAGCGTCTATATAAGCTCTCGAGGACTAGTAGGAAGGGGCACTGGTAGTTGGAGAGAGTCCCAAGAGTAGTTATGTATGTACATTAAGTCTTGCAATAAAAGAGCAGAGTCTCGATTCCCTAGTTCTATTCCAGATTCCATTTCAAGTTCTTGAGATGATTCTTGCGGGTTAATTCCATAAGTGTAGGAAGCAAGCTCCAGCTTGAAGATCATAATCCTTGTACTATCATAGAGTAGTAAAGATAGTGTGTAACCCATTACACCCCTAGTTCTTTCTATCTTCATCGGTCGAGAGTTATCTCTCCCTTATTCCATCCCGGAGGCCATCGTCCAGAAGTCCGACCAAGCAAAGAAGTGCATAAGGACACATGGACATGAAGGCTATAGGATGATGAGGAGTCTGAGATCCGTAACGTCAAAGTCTAAGGAGTACTTCTCTTAGAAATCGTTAAGAGAAGATCGGCTGGCGTTGAAGATAAGAGGAAGAGAGGTGGGCAACACAGGTATACAGATTATCTTGCTATCTATGATACTCAGAGTGTTATCGTCTTCTTTCTGGATGCTAGTTTCTTACACTATGAATTTAATTATGCGAAAACCTCGTAGTATAAAGGAGAAGATATGAAGAATCCAGTCTAAAAAATGTAATAATTATAGACAAAATGATAAAGCTAAGAAAGAATACAACACCCATAAGGATAGTTCGAGTATGTTTTCAAAGCATGATAACAAAATCAAAAATTTCTACAAAAACGAAGTGGTATCAGAGCCATGTAACGATTCAAATTACAAAGATAACATTTTGTGGAACAAATTTAACGAGTTAGAAGATAATAACATATATGAAGCTTTAGATCTGGAATTTGAAGTTAATATTGAATAATATGTATAAGAAATTAGAAGTACAGGTTTATGAAAACCATTCGAAGAACTTCCAGAAGATTCAAGAAATGATGATAGAATTACAAAAAACAATGGAATATGTGTATGAAAAACAAAATAATGAATGTTTATAAAAAATAAACCTATTCCAAACAAGTGGAAACGAAATAAGTCTATGTCCTCTTCAGATAGAAGAAACAGACGACTTTAAATTCGAACAATTAGAAAATAGATACTTATGTATCTTATATGTATCCATCATTATTTATGATGATTGCACAACTCTACAGAAATATCTGACTTTATGGATATGTTGGATACCACTTAGATGAGATGTGTATTAAAAATCACCTTAATCTAATATTCCTATTTTATATATTAAAGAAAATGTTTATTTTTTAATCAACGGTAAGTTGCAAAAATTTCAGAAACTATTGAATTATTAGTTGTTATATCTCATGAATTACATGAGATACGATAGTTATATTTAATATACATGTAATCTTAACAATGTTGATTCAATCTGTATAGTTGGATTCCACATATGTCATTTTAATGGGAGGTACACATAAGTTGCATGTACCGATCAATACACACTTGCTTACGTATATATACATGTGTGCGTGTGTGTGCGCGCATGTGTGTGTGTCTGTGTATGTATATATGTATGTACATATGTTTATATATATTAGCATGTGTATTTTTATCTATATACATACATATATATATATATACATATATAAACATATATATATATATGTATGTAGAAATATATATGTCTATATATATATATGTAGACATATATATATATATATATATAAACATATATATGTAGACATATACATGTATATATATATACGTAGACACACACACACACATATATATATATATATATATATATATATATATATATATATATATATATATATATATATATATATATATATGAGATTAAGAGAAATATTTCTCCCCCCTCTCTCCCACGTCCGTGGCAGAGGCTGAATGCCCGGGAGGGTGGTAAATCAAGGCGACAACTGGGATTCGAGCCCTAGTCCCTTTGTTAGGGGACACCATGCTTAACTACTTTAGCCACTCCTTGTCGGAATAAGAATGTATATATGTATATATTTATGTATGTATGTATATATATACACACATATATATACATGTTTATGTGGCTAGGTATAGCACTGGTGAATTTAGGTATTCCCTAATGTAGGGACCTGGGTTCGTGCCACTAGACAAATATTTCTTGATCCAATGCCCTCGTATGTGTATGACCTATGCTATAGATTGGGGGAGAGAGGAGAAATATTTATCTACTATATATATATATATCATGCTCTTAGAAACTTTTGTTCAACTCGATGTTCTATATACAGATAGGCTCAATGGAAATATATATAGATCAGATCATTATAATCCGGTATAAGAATCATCTTCCATCACATATAGTTCTAGATTTAAGTGGAATCCTCATCACCATGAATTTAACATTTCTCTTGACGGGGATGATTGCATTCTCATTTAGGGTGTTATATAGAGTTTGCAAATTTTTGTAATATTTTTAATACTGATTAAATATGAATTATATTGTTTTATTTCATATGTTTTAAAAATATAACAAATTCTATAGAAATATTATTATCATTATGATCACGTATGAGGAAACTCTAACATCGAGTTGTTAGACTATAACAACTATTTATGACTTAGTATACATAAAGAATCGTTACCAAATATAAAATATTTTGAATAGATGTTGAATTGTTTTCAATAGTGTTATAAGACACAAAATTAGCTTTATACCCGACTAGTTATTCTAAAGGATACAATATACATGTATTATCCTGAGCATTGTTTAACAAATAAATAATATATCAACAACATTATGTGTTCCTAATGATATGTAGCAATTTGAAAAACACAGTAAGAAAAATATATAAAGATAGACTTGTACACTTTAAGAAACTTGAAAATTCAAGCAACTTGTTGTCAATATATGTATGACAACTGCTCTAAACAAAAGTATACATGCAATTGTTCCTATTTTATCTTTTTCAAAGAACATCACTCTTTGAGAACTAGGCAAGGATGGAATATAACATGGTGTATCTCTCTAATTTTTATTTATTTTAGATCATTTGACATATGATCCTAGAGTAGTGGTGGTTTTTATACCATTTTGACAAAGTCACAGTCAGTTACGTATACAAATCAGAATGAAATTAGAAAATTAAAATTTGACACAGAGATAGATTTTTCTTTAAAGTATAAGTTTTAATTTACTATGTGTGCGAACGAAGTAACTAAGGAGATGACTCCCCATGGACATTGTGAAAAGGAAGTCCTTTGACTTACAAAACTTGTAGTGTGTGAGTGAAGTTTATATAAACTCTTCTAGTAATCCAACAAAATATTTTTGTGTATACCATAGAAACATATTATTACCACTGTAAAAAATCAACTCTGGATTGGAGGAAGTTTGGGTATATCAATTTTCTTAGATTTTCATGAATTAAGGATCATTAAAATACAAAAGGTGGGTTCTATAGAATTTAAACAATTACATAAATAAGAATTTTAAGTTTTATATGCTTGATTAACTAATAGCAGAATTACTGTAATTTAGTTTTAGTTTGTTTGATACCTCTTTTGGATAAATGTTAAAACTTAATATTAATAGAAAATTTCCTTAAACAATTGTTGCTATAAATTTTACATGTATTTAAGGGACGAGAGAAACAACTTGATGGAAGATAATAGAGGATCCATATAAAAAAATTAAAGACATAAAAGGATAGAAATTTTGGGAAGGAGGAACACGAGAGGATAGAGAGATGGTTAGGAATTAATTGGTAGTAACTAATTATATTTGTTTTAGATTTTTGGGGTGGTCGAGGCCCTCACTGGTCTCCAAGTGATTTAATTTCTTATTGAGTGTGGCATAATGCAATTGTAGTTGAGCAGGTTGATGTTGGAGCCTATGTGTTCATTTCTTATTGAGTGTGGCATAATGCAATTGTAGTTGAGAAGGTTGACGTTGGAGCCTATGTGTTCATTTCTTATTGAGTGTGGCATAATGTAATTGTAGTTGAGCAGGTTGATGTTGGAGCCTATTGCACATAGTATACATGTTTGTACTAGGTTGAGGTGTCCAAATTCAAGTATTTGGGTGATGGCTCCTTTACTTATTCTTATATTCTTGAAATACTAGGTATTGAGGTTGTGGTGCCTCTTCCCATGGTTTGGAGTGGTGATAATTCAACCCTACATGTATATTGTTCTATTTTACTATAAAATATGAATAAACATATAATGTGTTGTCAATATTCTTAACATATCCTCATAGATTCATTTTTATGTATTCATCACAAATATGTTACTTAACAATAAATTTATCTTTCTCTTGAAAAGGGGATTGCCCGTATTTTCTATCCTTCATTCTTAATACATAATAATTAATATCTTAAATCTTTATTTTTATCTCCCAATATTTTGTGGAGGAATCAAAGGGGGATAGTAGGGGCCATGCCTCGCCAAGAAAAATGAAGAATACATACATATATATGTTTACATTTTTGTATCTGTAATGTCATTGGATTTCTCCTACCTAAAACACCATGGGGCCAAAAGGATAAATTCCAAAAATGTTACTATGAGTGTGATGTAGAAGCACTAAATGTTTCATATTTTTCAAATATTTGGGCTATATTCTATAAATTATTTGAGCAGGAAGCCCTAAATTACATTTTAATGCCAAACAAACTAATATTGACCAATAACACCTAGATTATGGTCCATATTTGGTTTCTATGTGATACTAGGATCCAACATATTTTATCAGAGTTAATATCCCCAATTTTCTTATTATTCCATTTAGATGAATCCTAAATTAAGCATTATCATATAAAAGAGTTACAATAAGAATGTCTCAATTTTTCATTTATAGATTTTATAATAAAGGTGTTGTTTTTATGAGTCTAGGGATATTTTGTGGGTATTATCTGGATTCTGGATCTATTTTCAATTTATTATGTAAAATTAACACCATTATTGGTTTTAGAAGATATTTACCTATTTCATATTTGTTTGTTATGTTGATCTTATCTTTGGGGTTGCCTGGGTACTTGCCACATTGCCATCAGAATGAGGTATGCCTCAACATCCTGGTCTAGCCCTAGATTAGTTGGTTCTTTGGTTCAACAATTGATGAATTGGTTAACGTATCCTATGGTGCTCAGTATTCTCCTATGGCATTCTCCCTCCTCAAACTCTTGATCCTGACACAATGTTCTCTATTCCAACATGTGGAAGGAACATCCACATTAAGTATTGTGTATGGATGCATTCCTTCGTAAGCTACTGGCATTGGATTTACCATCCCATCCTCTTCGACAAGGTCTTGTGTTGGTTGTAGCACTACAACATTGTCTAGTGGGAGTATGACATCTGATCGACCTACTACTTAGGCTATTGCAGTTGGTACATTGTGAAGATTCATAACTACTTTCTGCCTCTGTGTGAAGTTCTAAAGAGGTCCTTACATAGGTAGATGTGGTTCAAAGCCTACCAAATCAATATCAGGATGAGGCAAGATCCGTTGCTCAACTTTGAAGAAGGGTGATTTAGAATCTAATGGTGCAAGAAGTCAGATTTAAATCCACTTGATTTTGGGTTCATCTTTCAGCCACATAAAGCTTGTGGTGTAATCCAAAAGGTCCACATGTATGTGGAGGAGCTTTTGGAACAAGGAAAAATGTATTGAGATCCTTTCCCTTCAACTTGACTTTCATCTAGAAAAGGTGTAGGAAGGAAATGCCCAATACACCCTTCCATGATATGGCCAAGCTACCCCTACAGATCAAACTATGTCTGCTAGAGACCCCTAACTCAGAAAATCAAGGCTACGATGCTTTTCCCTATCTCACTTAATCTTTGAAGGAGTATAAAGAAGAGATGTGCCAATCTCTTTGTTCAAAAAACTAAACCAACTATTTCTAAAGGGTCATTCAATAGTTTTGAGAATATCATATATAGTCCTCCTATTATCATGACATAGAGTTTGTGATAGATTGGGTAAATAAGGTAGGTTAATCATGGCCCTGATTTCTTTGTCATGCCCAACTATCTAAGGTAGGTTTCTAACAAAGGATTATTATATCTTCATCAAATAATTGTTTCATATAGGGACAACATCTAACCCAACTCTAAATCCATTTATAGTGGACTAGTAGGAACCATGTAGATAGGACATGCACCCTTAACTAGACAATCTTCAAATATGTGCAAGTAAATCAAATAATCTTTCCAAACATCAAACATCATATCTCATTGTAGTGAGCTTTGAACCATATGAAATTCTAAATCTAGATCCCAACTGGAGCTTCTGGCTAGTTTTGAGATCTAACAAACATTGGTTAAAATATCAATATAATTCCTCAATTTATCTCATTTCATGACTCATATAAATAGAAATTAGTCATATTCATTAGTTCCAATACATAATTTACCTCTGAATAATCATTGAGATCATCAAGGTAAGGCATGTTGACTATATTATACACCCACCAATTATATAAATTACTTAACCACATAAAAGCATTTACTCAAGTAATTCTACAGACATTTTTAGATAAAGTCACCTCAACTTGTAGTGAATCAACTAAAGCATTCATCAACTTCAAGTACTGTATCGGATATTAAAGCCCCCAAATTCTAGATCATCACATTCATACTCAAAGTTATATTAAAGAGTCTCTAATACTTCCAAATCACTATTGCTCGGTGTGAAGGCCATCGTAACTCTTGATGTACCCTAAGTTGTCATCTTAAGATTTAGATAATCTAGAGTATTCCTACCCTACCTTATATGGGTTGATGCATCATTT
Organism: Alisma plantago-aquatica; assembly: GCA_963693085.1. Lineage (NCBI taxonomy): Eukaryota > Viridiplantae > Streptophyta > Magnoliopsida > Alismatales > Alismataceae > Alisma > Alisma plantago-aquatica. The sequence goes on along the minus strand of OY856414.1, from coordinate 823,467,914 downwards.
AATATCTTAGTCAAAACATGTCATTGTTTTATTTTATAATTTACATCCCTTAGACCCCTTAATGATATGTGTTTTGTATATATGTTCAAAGTGAAGAAGGTTTAACTCAAGGTATCATCTTTGAACCCGCTAAACCATGCAATTTGATATCATATTTTTATGTCATAAATTACTAGAATTTTCACACTTATCATCATTAATGTGGTTTATGGCCAACTACATACTCATGTTTAATTAATTGAAAAAGCAAGAACTTGTTCTAATATTAGTGTTTCACTGCATTGTAAAAATTGTCATCAAACTCCAAGATTAGATTTAGAATGTTTGAGGTTGATGGATATACATTGTGATCATGTAATTGTTCTTCTTAATGTATCTTAAATTTAAGCTCATTATTTAGAATTTATATCATCATGTGTGATAAGAAGGGAAATACATAAGAAGTTAAGCTTATTAGAGTACTTTTCATACATAACTCATCTCAGTAGATCAAGTGAGGTTTCTAGCATCATATTTTAGGAATGATAAGAGGAAGAAACAATATGTGTAAGTATGTTATGCTCAATGCATTTTACTCTTAGAATTAGACTTTCATATATTACCTAACTTGCAGCTAATGACAAGCTCACAAACTCAAGTCATTCAATCAAGGACCTAACTCGGTCAAAATATTGACTTTCTCATCATGAGTTTTCTACCCATCACATATTTTAACCCAAATCTCACATCTAGGATTTGGATCAACTATAAGAACAACGCAATAAGTACTCAACTCTTCTACTAAGGAGTAATCTAGCTTAGAAGGCATCATTTTGGGTATATCTCATATTTCTCATATATTGGAGGTTAGGCCTGTTGACCCTCTCCTTATAGGCCTCACTCTCTTCGGAGTTCACCACACATATCATTATAATTCTAAATGGTCCCCCTTGTAATATAGCTTAAGACTCATACATAAAACCCCATCTTAATTTACTTTATATCGACGGAAAAAAGTATGCCTTATCTCGGGTTTCAAAAACTAAAAGAAAACCTCAAAGACAAACTTTGAACATCACAAAGAAATTATATCCTACATATCATACTTAGAAAAGATTATCCATACTCTTACATCACATAACATTTTATTATTTATTCTATGTGTCACATTTCTTGATAAGGATCTAGACATATAATCTAGACTACTCCCTTCTAGATTGATATCGTCCCTTTCACTGAGATTTCATGATTGCCTCCTACTCTACTGTGTGACACATTTTTATATTCACTTATATATATAGTATTATATTATATAGTTTTTCTCCAATACAATAGGCATCAGAGAAAATTTACTAGTCTTGAATTGATTGGTAATGAAACCAAATCAGAAAAACTGATTATCCTACACATAGTAGAGATTCTAGTGTTACCTCACCTAATCAAATAATTAGTACAAAGTGTAGACTAGTGTAGCTACCCAACACATATGAATTTTATATGGAAAGGATATCACACACTTGTCTATATCTATTTCTCAAACATCTATTTTCAATCTAGAGGCTAAGTCAAACATAGTTCCTATTGAACAACTCACTAAGTTTCTAGGGTTTTGAGTGAAAACTTGAATCTATCTTTGTGTTTCATGATGAGAATTTTTCAGGTGTAGCTATTTTTATGCTCTAATACCAACTGTAGTGTTGTCAAATTCTACTATCTTGAATTTCCATCATTCAGAGATGATAAACAATGAAAACATTAGTCATAGTGCAAAGTAGAAGTAATATACGCATACATGAACAAATAATCACAGTGCATAGACCAAAATTTTTATCATCATTTAGCCTCTATATACTACAAAATAACTTATTACACCTTACAATTAAATGTGGAGTGTTTTTATAATTGTACGATCATATATGCTACTAGGATCTTACAACACTTTCTCACTCCATGTCATCTTTACCGTTCTAGATCTGAACCTAAAATATATGTGAAATACTAAAATAACACACAAGGTGTTGTGTACATGGACAAAACAATACATATTGTTTTGGTTTTCATAACTATAAAAAAAATTAGAATGAAAGAAAGAAGACCACAAAAAATAGTTTGTTAATGAGCAAAATATGACAATTTTAGCTATTTTTTTAGATGAATTATTATACTAAGGTGTGTCAGCACCATAAACATACATGTTAAGCCCTCCCCACCCATAAGGCTATGGGTATCCCCCTACCCCTTGGGTTTTAGGGATGTGCTAACCATAAGTGAAGAGGGAAAATTATGCACTAATAAACATGTACTCATACTTTATTTTTCAAGAGAAAAAACAACGAGTACTTATAGTAATACTACATATATTATTTGCAAAAAGAGGAACATACACATATATCATGAATCAATCAATAAAACCATATTCATATAACTAAATAAACCCACATACCTAAGTTTAGAGATTCCTATTTATATCCATCATCATTTCATAATTTGTTTATTACCTAATAACAAATAATCATCACTAATACATTGTTCATCCTTATTATAGGTATTTAGGTCCAAAATAGGGTTTTGGCCAGACCTATATACAAACTGATCTTATTATGGCCACTGATATTATTATAGATATCATAATGTCATAATTAGGGTGTGAATATATATTTATATTTTTCTTAGATTTGGGCTATATTCTATAATTAATAAGAGTATTAAAGAATAAAATTGCATTTTAATGCAAATAAAAACTCATATTGAGAAATAATACCTAGATCACTGTCAATATTTGATTCTTAAGTGATACTAGGGTCCACCGATAATTTTATCAGACTTAATAACCCATCATACACTGGTTATACACTTTATATGAACCTAAAAGCAATAATTTTTATCCAATAAATATAATTAATAAGAATGACTCAACTATCTAATATAGACATTTTATGAGATAGAAAGTATTTTTTGATTGTCACAATATTTGTTGGGTATTATTTGAATTATAGATTTATTTTTTATTTATTATGCAAGATTATGACATATTCTAGGATTTGGAAGGTATTTACCTATTTAAGATTTATTTGCACCATTGTTATTATCTTTTGAATTTTAGGGGTGCTCTTCACGTGTACATCAGATTGGGGTGTGTCTTCTAAGCTTGGTCTATCCCTAGACTGGTTGATCTTTGGATATAACACTTGCTAGATCAGATAAGTTATCCTAGGAAGCTTGATCTTCTCCTCTGTCATTCTCCCGCCTCACACTCTTGATCTTGACCTGATGCCCTTTATTCCAGCATTGCTACACAAAATGTACATGGCTAGCACTATCTATGCATCTACTCCTTCTAAATCTATTAGCACGAGATTCATCATGTCAGCCTCAATGGCAAGATCTCATGTTGTTTCCAGTGTGAAACATATTATATGTGGGCTTGAACATCTGATCCATCTTGTTGTGGTTGGTACATGGTGAGGAGTTCTCTATGTGATGTTTTGAAGAGGTCCTTATGTAGGAAGACGTGGTGTGAATCTCACTAGATCAACACTGGGATGAGGGAAGATCTATTGCTTGAATTTGAGGAAGGGCAATTGAGAAAACAACAATGCAAGAAATCAAGTTTGACTCTATCTAATCTTGGCTTCATCTTCCAACCACCTAAAGCTTCTGGTTGAATTTAAAAGGACCACGGGTATCTGGAAAAACTCTTGGAACAAGGTCATAGGTACTTATATCCTCTCCCTCAACTTGACCATAATATGCAGCAAGATGGAGGAAGTTGATGACCATTACCTCTCTCCATGCCTTAGTCAAGCTTCCCCCAAAGATCACATAGTGTTTGTCGAAGATTCCTACCCCAAATAATCAAGGCTATGAGGCTTTTCCCTATCTCCACCACCACTAGCCACAATCTATGATAAGATTTGGAGGAGTATAGTAAAGAGAGGTCCAAATCACTCTATTCAAGATGTGGAACAAACTCTTACTGAAGGGTCTTTCAATAGTTCAAGAATCTAGGATCTAGTCCTCCTATTAGAATTCTATGGAGATCATGATAGATTGTTGAACAAGGTATGTTAATTGTGGGCATCCTGAGCATTCATAGGTAGGTGAAAAAACAAAGGATCAATAATCTTCATCTTATGGCTATTACATATAGTAAAAACCTTTAACCCATCTCTAAATCGACTTGTAATGTATAAGTTGGAACCATGCTATCAATAAAAGTAGTGGTTTTGTAATAGGTGAATAGAACCAATGACCTAGATCTAACCATTTTCAAATATCTGCAACTAAATCTTAGTAATCTCTCTAAAATAAAATTATATGTATCATTGTAAGAAGCTTTAAATCTTTTAAAATTATAAACCTAAATCAAAGACTACTAAATGGAGCTTCCGGCCAACTTTTCGACCAACAAATTATGAACACCTATAATTCCTCAATTGGACTCATTTCATGAATCATAAATTCAAAATAGTCATCTACATAAGTTCTAAAACATAAAAGTACCTCTATATCATCAGTAAGCTTAGTAAGGTATGCCAATTATATGATATGTCCACTGAAAAAATTGATTACTTAACCACATAAAAGCATTGAATCACGTAATTCTAGGAACATCTTATGATATAAGTCACCTAAAATAAGGATAAATTCACTAAAACATTAATTTACTTCAACTACTATATTGGGCATGGAATCCCTCAAGTTCCAAGTCATCACAATATTATAATATATAATATGTACAAAAAATACTAATAAAAATGAAGTGATGGCATAGTGGGACGCATTGCACCTTCTAGGTAGGTTGTCCCTAGTTTGAATCTCTGAATCCACATTTTCATTTTTGTATTCTTTGATTCAAATAATTTTTTTTTGCATGTGCATGAACTTTTCAATATGAAGTGGTGCCACAGTAGTTTACATCACAACTTCCATGTAGGAGGGCCTTAGCTTAAAACTCCTACACTATATTTTCAACTTTATTTCCCAGATTCAATATAAAATACATTTATATGTGTATAAACTATTATATATAATATTAACAACACACATCATCAATAAATAAATGTGTGGCACTTGCTACCAAATAGTTTATTGGTTCCATTCCAATATCTTGCATTTTTTATCCTTTTCCTCAGATTTAGCGATTTGTACTATATTGTAGACATCATTCACAGCTAAGTAAGTGGTGCAGTAGTTCAAGTAAAGAGTACTATGTATATGTCTTGGTAACTTCAATTTGTGTTTTCAATTTCATCATTGTATTTCTTTAGGCTTTATTATTAATGGAACCATGATAAAACTGCTCCAACTATATAATGTTTCTTAACATATCCTAATATACTAATTAAAATAAAGTTTCAATGTTACCAATAAATCTAGTTAACATCCTAAACCAACATGATGTGTGATATTGTGTCTAACTAAGGATATGTTAAAGGAACAACAAGTCTTTCAAATAAGGAAATAATTCTCCTCAAAACAATCAAAATCATATATAAAATCATTAATCAACAATTATAGTGTATCATGTATGAACCCAATTTGTGAAATTTCTTCATACTTGGGAGAATGGGATAAGTATAGGAAGACCCAAATGAATCATACTTTATGTATCTATTATGAATCCACAAAAATTAAAGTGAGATGCCTTCAAGAAATAATCTCAACAACTCTAATAAAGAGATGCATTAAACTATTTAACTATTTGTCTCATTGTTTCTACATGTAAGTTCATATTATAGTTATATATCAAACTTATACCTTTCAATTTCAATCATTAGATAGAATGAAACTTGTTCAAATATTTGGATTATTTAAAAATATTGATTGTCCTAATAAATTTTGCTAATAAATTCCAACTCCCTTCTCAAAAGTTAATTCGACGTCCCAATTTGAAAACACATGTTGGTGTAATAGATTAAACTTATTTAGCAATGAGCCACAAATTCAAGATTACATGTTAAATATATGGTTTAGAAATTAAAGTACACCTGAGAGACTTTTGGGATTATTTTCAACATATAGCTTGTGAGTGACTTGCTATATTCCATTTGTCAGTACCGATCATTAAACATCCATTTTTTATATGACATGTTCTTTAACTAATATCCAACACTAAAGATTTTCTTAACCACATTTCTATATTATTATAAAATAAATAACATGCCTTTACAATTCTAGAATGATCTAGTTAGGAAGATTTTATAAATATTTACTTGTCCATTATTATTAATAGTATTTTATTTTTCTAGTTAGTGATTTACTTGAAATATGAATAAGATTAATTATGATTTAGTATTTCTATTCCATGCAGTAAATATTGAAAATAAGATTTGTATTTCATGTTATATTAATAGATTTATGTAGTTATATACATACATATAGAATCATATCTTCCTTATCAAAATTTTAATAAAAAAATAAAATCCTAATCACTATATTAATCAATCATGACTTTCTTATAATGTGTCTTGCTCAATATAGAAAATTGTTCTGATAGACATGTCCAATGGTCATTCACATTTTCAAAGGACACATTTGAATTATTTTAATAATCTTGTATAAAGAAAGTCTATCTATGCAGTTGAGCACAAACTCAACTTTATCCTTTTGCATATATGGACATGTGTCTAAAGTAAATCCCCTTCAACAAAGGTAAAATCCCGACTCTACCCATGAATATGAAAGTTGGGTCATAAACACCCACAATGCATGTCAACTTTTAGGAGCGCAAAATAAGATTGAAAAGTAGTAGTGGGAGGACTGTATGAGATGCCCATCCTTCTCGATGCATTTTCTCTATATATAGATTTACTTTATGCATGCCACATTGTGTACCACCTATCTGGGTGAAAGAGACTTTTCTTCTTGAACTGTATAATAGTTAGTTTTTGTTCTGATGCTATTGTCTACTTGCATTGGTATTCCTTGGTTGACCCACAAACTACATCTTTTCATATATGAATAATTTTTAGTGTTTAAGGATGGTTTGTGTTTCTTACTTATTTATATATTGAGTTATTTTCTCTATATCCTATTCAAGGAATGTAGTGTATTAGAGTTCAATATTTGATTAATCTAAATTTTTTTTTGTTTTCCTCCATAGCTCATGTACAATCATATTGTGCATTCATTTTGATAGATTAGTAAATCCATTAATGGTTCCACTACAAGTTGAAAGGTGAATGTATGTCTTAGAAACCTATCAATTACATGTCCAGAATATAATCCTCTCTTACCAATAATGTTTCCTGAGTCATAGTGATGATTGGGAATCAACCTATGGTGTTTAAACTACACCTACACTTTCTCTATTAGTCATATTTCCCCCAAAAACAAATGATTTTCTAGTGGTACCTTCTATTTTGCATTGTAATATATAAATTTAGCTCACACTTCGAAGATGACAATGAGTGTAGGCTGACTTGAACATCTTTAGATAGATTAACTTATGGTATCTTCCTTAACCTTATTCTTTACTTATATAGAAAACTCAAATTTCATGCATGTAAAGTCGAGACCACTACTTGGGGAATCAAATATGCTTAAAAACCAAAATTAAATATAGTTTTCACATGAAAAAAATACACCCAACAAAACCAATGCACATAAATAAGGAAATTGCATGACTTTTATACAACATTGTATTACATCTCCATGATAGATATTGCAAATGAAGCATGTACACAAACTTTACATGATCTACAACAATTTTCTACCTAAGACTTGCTCACACCACGAAAGACATAATTCTTAAATCCCTTTCTTGAAACCTCAAAAGTGTGTTCCTCTTTTTATATTAGCTTAGAGAAAAGATCTATATAGTGTAGTTCCCAGAGCCAATTGAAAATAGGAAGAAGATAAAAGTGGAAAGGAGAGTAAACGTAAAGGGATACATCTATACAAGTTAATCTACCAAATTATGTATATAAATATTAACTTCTCTGTATCCTATATGTACTTTGAATCTTGCTTCAAAAAAGTGTAGGTTCCTTTCTCTCTGTTAGATCATTAAAAATCAAAATTGAACTAACTTATTAGTTTTATTTGCTACAAGTTATCAGGTCATCCATATCTAGAGGAAAACTAAGAATATACATCTCAACGTTCATGATGTCCCAAAAATCATGAAACATATCACATCCAATAAGAAACATGAGCCATAATTTTAATAGTATTTCTGCATAATAAACACATCAAGGGGAAACTTATCCCCTTTACTTTGAAGTCCTGAGTTAAAATCTTATTGATGAACATTCTCCAAATAGTGAAGATGCACCTTTTAGGGTCTTTTGATTTCCATAACTATTTTTGTCTTGTAACTTTGTTTTTTCTTTCTTACTAACAACATTTCATAAATCCTTAAGTATCTTTGGATTAGACCCTTTAAATAGGAACTTATCTTCATTTTGCAAACATGTGTTGAAATGAATATTGATGACCATGATAATATAATTTACATGCCATTAGGAGATATCATTCGATCAATCTTTACATCAAGTAACAAACTAAGTGTGAATTAGTTTCCTCTTCATAAATTTGATAGATCCTTCTAAGATAAAATAGCATTTAGGAAGGTACCTTCGAAAACCCAATGGTCATTCCAAATCATCAAAATTCTTCACACTCCCAAGAATTTATAGAATAAAATATATAAAGTTTATGATCTAATTCAAATTCCATGGAGAGTAAGTTTTGATGTTGACTTTAGTAATATAACCTTCTTTAAGGTATTTCTCATGCACCCACTTAAACCATAGGATTCCTTTTTTGGTTGATGTTATCCAAATACTAGGAGTTAAGTAGATTTCTAAAACATCTCTTGTTAATACGACCCCTAGTCCTACTTCATCTATAGGTTTACATAAGTCCTCCCATGAAATAGTATGAATGTTCCTCCTTATACTAGAACCTTCTCAAAGATAATTCCTACATAGTTTATCTATATAATCAGCTATAGTTAAGGGTAGAGGAAACAAATAATCCCAATATAGTTGGAGATATGATAAGGTAGAAATCATCTATTATTGTCTCCTACATATGCCAACTAGAATAGTTACCTTCATTCTAATCTTATCTTGATTTTTTAGATAACATGAGAGCACATACTTTTAGTTAGCCATAGGCGCAAATCCAAGTACTTCATGGGGAAAGTACCAACTTGGATATTTAGAGAATTGGATGTAAGCTTTTCATAAAATTTCTTATTATAGATAATGTGACTCTTGGTATTATTAATGTTCATCCCTAATATATCACAAAATTAAAGGAACATATTATTGAGAGAGCAAACAAAACTATGATAACCTTTATAGAACATAATAACATCATCATAAACAAGATGTGATCATTAGTCATACAATTCAATGCCCTAAAGTGAGTTATACACCCATCTTTAGCATCTTCATTTATCATATCTAATAAACTTTCCATATCTTAGAAAAAATAAGTATCGAGTGTGTAACTTTGCCTAATACATCCTGAGGAACAGAAGTCTGAAAAGGGACACAAATAATTAGGATTTGAAAGTTTATTGTGTGTAAAATTTCATTAACCCAATGAATGAAAAAAGAAGGAAAATTCATTTTAGGGAGAATCATAGACAAGTATGTCTATCCATAAGCTTTCATTAAAACATCCTTCACAATGAATTCAGGACTGGAAATACTCATCATATCATTAATGAGATTATTAACTAAACGAGTGGCATCATAAATAGACACATGTTTTAGAAAATAACATTGATGAGAGCTAATCATAGATGGTAAAATTCTTTGAGGAAGGTTGTGAATCCCTTTGAAATGATTTTGTAGACCATATTTTATTATGCAATTGGTCTCCAATATTTAACTTGAGAGGCATGTGTGGTCTTTGAAATATGAGTAAGAAAGATATTATTTTCTTCCTTTAGAAGATGTCCACTATCAAATGTTATGTACATATTGTTTTGACACTAGAAAACAAAATTTGAAGAAGTGGTAGTTGAATCGACATGGGTCAGGGTCTTAATTACACTTGGTTGAGTAATTACATCATTGATTCCTTTATATGTGATTTTATTACATAGAGACTAGAATTTATAATCATCAACCATGGAGAGTTTCCAATATTAATTTCAAACTTTGACAAACAAAAGAATCCTTATCAAATACCTTCATATGAAAATCAGTGATATGATTACTTGTATAGGATCAATCAATATTGAACATGTCATTGATGTTGAGCCCTATTATATTGTTCCTTAGTTTTCTATAATTCAAAGTATAAAATATGATCTTAATTTTCTTGCCTTCTTGATTTAACCACTAGATCCTTGAATTTTTTTAGATAATGGATTATTCTACATTATACGCTTCAACATAAGTTTCCATTTTCCTCATAGCATCAACAATCCATTTTTCTTGGACAATAAAAGACTTTACTCCCATCACATTTCTATCTTCATGAGATTCCCAAACGTTGATCTCTCCGATATGTGTAGAGATAATTTAGCATTTCCTAGCTGATTGCACAAATAAAACATAAGATTTCCTTTTAAATCTTCCTTCCAAGTTTCTTGTATAATTGCATGAAACCTAGAGACTCTATAATTACTATTTATGTGACGTTCCCAGATTTTCTAAATCTTAATCTGATGTGTGACGTCCAAATTGAAACCTCACCTCAACGAGAATCCTAATTTGAGCACCACACACTAGGCTAAGAAGAAGAAATCAAAGGAAGTCAGAAGGAAATAATCAGTAGTACATGCACATGAACAATAATAAAACCATACAACATATGTTCACCATTCAACATATAATTACAATATGAATTATTAAAACATTTGATATTACATATTGAACAACAAACTTATACATATACATGTACTACCACTAAACTACAGGATCTTAAGACAATAAGTCCACCTGTACATCAGCTCGCTACACAACTCTCAACTATCCTGGATCTTCAAGAGCATAACCACAACCTAAACAAAAGATTACATGTGGTACAAGTCAGCCAAATATTCAAGAATATTGTACTGAGTACACCTATGTGTCTTTTATATACCTCTCATCATATCTTGGCAATAAGATAAAACTAATACTTGGCAGTAACAGAAGAAGTATAAGAAAATCATATACTTGCACAAAGATATTCATTAACAAGAGAGAACACATATTTTAAGCTCATTTTCCATTATATACTTGTGCATCTACCTACCAATGGGATAGATGCATCCAGGCCTCATGATCTGCTTACCAAAGAGATAGATCATTGTACATGTGATCTGCTTACCAAAGAGATAGATCACTCACTAGCACTATGCTTACCAAAGAGATATAGTGCTTTCATATAATGGAATAGATATATTATGTTTCATGTGTTCATAGTCATAAATATGGAAAATCAAGCAAGATATCATAAAAAAATAATCACTCATCCAATACCATATGCCAAGTATTCTAGTACACATATAACACAAGCATATTGTATAATAAGAAAAGTAAGAGGTAATGGTGTACCTTGATCAAGACAAACCTAATCACATATTCCTGATGTCAACTATATCTTGGTCAAACCTGATCAAGACAAGATCATATACTATCATCAGGTTCTTATCATCTTACATCTCATCTTAACCCTAATCGTATCCATTTTAGGGTTTACTTATCGCATTAGGATATTCTCATCATTACTTGCATTCTTGTCTTAGAATTATCTTACTGATGTCATTTTCCAGATTATGGTTCATCAACTGGATATACTCATGTGTCACATTATTATATGAACATACTTAACATTATGTCACATTCATTAACCATATCAGGGTTACATCACATGTATTAAGGGTGCTTTTCATATAACATGAATTTCGTGCATATGACTGATCTCAGATTTATATATTATCTTCCAGTTATAGATCTGAGGGTTTTATGTAAATCTTATCGTTTATTGAGCGTGCATGCATTTATTACATTTCATTTAGTGTTAAAATCCCTAAATGGCAACATTAAGAAAATTACATAATTTTGTGCATCAACATCATAATTTCTGACATCATATGCATTCTAAACATTATTATATACTTCCTGACATTTTTCCATAATTTTAAGTCTTCGTTTATTATTTATTATACCTAAAAAGACCATTTTACATCTTACATGATATAACTAAGATTATTGCATCAAAATGTTGATATTATGCTTTCATATTGTTCTACACATTGTTCTGAGAATTTTGGTACTTTATTTGTATTTTTCGGATCATCGGGCTATTTATTACGAAATATCTAAGAACTGGATATTTACTGAATTGTTTACCTTTATTGGCCAATCAGAGGTGGCCACGTGTCCTGGGCTGGGCGCATCCTTACTGGCTTGGCCGCCTAGTTCTCTGGCAGTTCACATGACTAGACTCGGTCTGTCCTCTTTCATTCTCGCGAGGCTAGCATGTTCTGTTTTCTCTGTGAAACAGAGCACCGCGACGGCTCCCCCCTTCCGCAAAATGACTCCTCCAGGCTCGCAGCTAGTCTTGTTGTGCACCGCCAAGGACTCCAACCGGGTCTAATCTCCTCCTTCGGTCTCTTTGGATAGCCGTCGAGCATCCTTCCTTGGTCGTCCATGGGTTGAGTCGCCAAGCTCCAGCTATAGATTCCCCACCTTCTTTGAGAGTTCGCTAGCAGCAACCGCCACCATGGCTGCGAGGAGAGGGGATAGTCCTCCCAGGCGTGAATCACATCCTAATAAGTTCCTCGGGCATTGAAAATCCTAGATGAATGCATGGGTATTCTTTGATTGCGTCGAGGATGCCTCACCATCCTCCCCCGAGCCAGGTCCCTGGTATTGTGGGGACCTTCTTCGTATGCCATGGGAGAGGCCTCCGCCTAGACAGATATGTGGATGTCGAGATTCCAATGGGGTCGAAGAAGCTCTAGGCATGCTCTATACTCACCATTGAATGCTACTTCTCCATCCTTTTCCCCTTATGTCTCTCCGGTACAGATGGGTGGAGATGCAAGGATGATGGGAAGATGGTACTCCCTCGTCTCTCCACAGGAAACTATAAATGAGGGGTCAAAAGAAAGCTTAAGCCAGTACGGAGCCAACTATTGGGATAAACCTCCCTGTCACCCCACGACCAGTGAGTAGGGTGACATGCGTGATTGCCTTTGTGGTCAAGCTTGTAATTGTAAGGTAGAAGGAGAGCTATCCGTCGTTCGATCAAAGGATCCAAGGGTTTTCAGCAGTCTTACATAGCAATATGTGGCTACCCCCTTGTGACTGTCTGCAACCACAAGATCAGAGATCTAAGGCACGCAAGAAGCCATGCAGCTTGCCACTTAAAAGGTGTGAGTGACACAGCCAACCTAGGGTAGAGATATTAAACTTGGTCCATCATACACCAAAAAGGCACATTATTTCACACATTTCAAACCTAAATAACTCCTTTTAGGAATATCCAATTGCCACCAAACTTTAACCATATCTTCCCTACCTCTCGAGATACATTCCACTCTAATTTGGTGACAAAAATCAGCTATTGGACCATTCAATTAAATTCCTCAAAAAGGCATAAAGTTAAGGATCTGAATCATGATATTAACATCAATCAACAAACCTACTTTGTCACGAGCTTGGAACCCTCAATCTATCTAAACCTTATGCTTTCACTTAAATCATTGGACATTTTAGGATTCCAAAAGTCCACTCCATCACATCCTACACACCTTAAAAGATATTTCATCCTCGAAATTAAGCCAGAAGACCCACTTTGTCACAATTTATAAACCTAAATAGAGTATTCTTCTTGAATTCAATATCATCAAGGTTAATAGATATGTATTTATGATCACCATGAATTGGGTGGTTAATAGCATCACATATTATAGTTTCAAGAATGTCGGTATTATAGAGAACCTTGTGGATTCTTGACATGATGAGTTTGACACCATCTTGGTTGTTTTCCATGGTGCTTGATCTAGCCAGATCTAATTCATGAAGATGATTTATCATTGATAAAATTAATGAATTTATGTATATAATTTGAGTATGGCTCAGATTGTCAGACACAAACACACACACACACATACACACACACACACACATATATATATAGAAGAATATGTTATTGATTTAAAACCATCAATGAGAAGCCATGGATCATTCATGAAGTTATTGGATAAGCATGCATATAGAGGTAGACTCCTGTGGTTTGGGTTGTACCCATATGCAACAAATATGATAAACATGCCACTAAGGAAATTGACTTTAGGAGTCATGATTTCTCACCTTCATCAACCTTGTTAATTTCAATAACTTTCACATGGGTGTAGAAGACTGGTTATATAACCATGTAACTCCTACCCAAAATTTACTCATAGATTTTTTTCATTTTCCTTGCCCATATTTTAGATGTAAAAATGAAAAAAAGAGATGTTATTGAGAATATTATCTATAATCCCCTTTAAATCCCAAGATAAAATTATAGATGATTAAACATTGGGATACATTAACAGAGGCTTTATGACTTCATTAGTAGCACCATATCCATCACCAAGGAATTCAATTTACTTATAATTGATTGGAGATAAGGAAATTCTTATAGTCCTTTGACTAGGTACTTTGGGGTTCATTTAGGCAAATAAACAACTCAACCTTTTCTTCTAATATTCCTGCTACATAGTTTTATTTGTAGTATTTCGATTCTCCCTTATTTCAATGATAATCTTTTGAGACATTGTATCATCAAACTCCAGTGGATTTCTTGTTTTGGATAAATCTTATGAGTCTATTAGCTATAGAGGAGGACAATTATAGAATGTATCATTTTCTTTCTCTTCTTTAACCAAATTTCCTTTCCTTGATCCTTCTTTTCTAGATACTGCAATCAACTTGACTATGGCCAAACAACCTACATGCCTTCCAAATTAACACAAATCCATTCACATATAGTTTGATATAAATTTTTATTCCCATCATCATTGATGAGGCTAATATCTTTAGGGAACGAAAAACTCACTGGCAATCAAAACATGAATACAAGAAAACATAACCTATAGAGTTGTCTTACTGGAGAATCTAGTCTTAATAGCATAACCTAATAACTACCAATAAGAATAAATGCTTATTTATCCTAGAAATTCACAAGGTATATCAAATATTTTAATCCATATTTGGAGTTTTGTCAATTTAAGTTTCTCTAATAGTTTTGATCATTACTATTTTTAGAGAATAAGTGGTTTGCCTAAAACAAAACCATGGCCCTTTCTCTAGATTTTGTATTATATCATGTGGATGTGTGAATCAGATGATGAAAAATTTTCCTCCTTAATAGGGCTTCAAACTCTCCCTTTGTCTTTTATATTAAACTC
Source organism: Alisma plantago-aquatica (assembly GCA_963693085.1). Classification (NCBI taxonomy): domain Eukaryota; kingdom Viridiplantae; phylum Streptophyta; class Magnoliopsida; order Alismatales; family Alismataceae; genus Alisma; species Alisma plantago-aquatica. Next base: position 823,452,580 of record OY856414.1, on the reverse strand, counting down.
ATGCAAGAATTAAACGTATACCAATGATGTTTTAGGATGATGATATATTGTGCGACAATTAGTTTCCACTTCTAGATGTTTCTTTCTTCTATATATTATGAATACTTGAGCTCACCATCCACCGATGCCATCCATGAGTCCTATCTATTGAAATTTCAAAATTGTTTCATTGACAATTTTTATATTGAATGAATATTCCCAAGACACTACTTCTCATACAATCTAGATACCATTATGTCTATGATTCTTCCCTTGTGAGGTTTGTGGCAGATCAGTTGTATTGGTGGTTGTGAAGGGGGTCTGATGACCTCGATCTAGGGTAGGATGTTCTCTCGTGTTACTAACATAGTCACATAGTTTGTTTTCTAGAGCATCATTCCACAATTGAGTACTCTCTCAACACAAGTGTAAAAGTTCTCATCGGTTCAACACAATATTACATGGTGCCTGAAAGGATGTACCTGCTAAACTATTAAAATGTAATCTTGCATTAAAATAACCCAGTGATGTAAGATGATAAAATAATCAATAGTATAGAAATCATCTTTGGCGTCAGTTAAAACAACCCTAGAATGTTGATTAAAAATTGACACCTAAGTGGGTGACACTATATCTATAGGTCTTAGACATCAGTTCTTTGGGGAAGGAAAAACCAACACTAGAGATCCAACATCACTTGTGTGGATAAAAGAAATTGACACAAATAGGGGTCCTAGGCATCAGTTGTATGCCAAAAAACCATCATCAAAAGATCCATACCAGGTCACATCTGTAACTAGTAAAGGACCTGACCGGCCTAAATCATGCATCCAAAATGGAGCAGATCCAGAGTAGTCATACTTTTAAGATTATAACTCAACACTCAAACCCCCACGACTATTATAGGGGGTCCAATGTAGTATTCGGGGTCAATCCACAATGACAAGGTCAGTGGGTGTTATGTATGTAGAGTCTCACACTCTGAACAAACAAGTAGGATGAAAAAGGGTTTTCCTTAAGGAACGAAGATGTCACAACCAAAACAAGAAAGTTAAAAGAAAGAAAACAATAACAAGATTAAGATGAAAAGATATGGGCAGAAACTTGGATCAAGTTTCACCTACTATGATCTCTCACCAACATGCAAAACTCACACCCCTTCGTATACTCCTATCAAGATTACAAGTAGTCATAAAAATGTCTATTCCCTCCTCTCTCGAGACAAGGATAGATCTAGGATCTAAAGTGGCTTCTCTCTCGAGATAACCAACCTACAACCACAAAACAAACCATATGATTGTTAGCCTTAACATTCCAACACTTTCATGCATTCATGCTACTCCATAACATTAGATAAGGAAGGTAATACTCTTTCGAGGTACGTACCAACAATCAAACATCACAAGATGGTAGCTAAGCATACAAGTGAAACCTTAAGAACAAATGCATGGAAATAATCTTGATAAGAGTATATATATTCAAAGGGGAGAAAGAATATACATGTTGGGAGAGCTTTAGTGGCTACTCCCAACCCAAGTTAGATGTTTAGCCACACATGTTGACGTGCAACATAACGACGTTACAAAATGATAGATACATCAACTACCACGAATAGGGGGGAGGTACAACATGATGAAGATGATAGATCTAGATAAGAGAGAAGATGGCGATACACCAATATACTCCTTCGAATCTATATCTGGAATGGGTGATGCAGAGGATTCTCCTTCCTTCAAAGAAGAGGGTGGTCAATCTTCTCTCTCCTCCATCTTCTACCTTCAGAGATCCTAGACTAATAGTATGGATGTGAGTGACTATGGAATTTGGCAGCACTTTGTGGTCCTTGATGATCTAATGATGTGACAAGTCGAGGTGGGTGGCCTATTTATAGGTGTTACCCACTGACTTAACCATCTGGTCCGTAGTTGTGGTAGGGCCTCGGTCGCGACTTGGATGTAAGCCATGGTCGAGGCTTTAGTGTAAGACACGGTCGAGGCTTAGGTGTAAGCCACGACCGAGGCTTGGGTGTAAGCCATGGTCGAGGTATGACCTCGGTCGTGGATTGATCTCAATGAAGACTCCCATCATCATTGTGGGGTGAGGGTTGTAGGCTGTGTCGAGGGGATGTCCCAATCACGGTAGGACCTCGGTCGCGGTAGGACCTCAGTCAAGGGGCATAGAGATGGTGATAAGGGGCTTCAACCATAGTAGGACCCTTAGTGGATGATGTAGTCACGGTCGAGGTGTTAACCACGACCATGTCTTGTCATGACCCTACAAAGGTGAAAGATAAGTGCAATTGAGATTTTTGGCATAAAGTACTAAAATAAGTAGAAAACATCAATAAAAGATATTCCAAGAGAGGCATAAAATATATGCAAAAAGTGCATAAAATTTGATGTTATCAACTCCCCTAAAAATAGGATCGAGCCTGTCCTCAGGCTAAGGGTAGGCCCGAAATCATAGAGAGATGAGCAAAGTGTGACAAAATTTTGCAAAAAGCTTAACATTACTGAGTTATCTCATTCTTACAGAAAAACTCTTATGGTATGTTCGCTCAATCCTGAAATCCTATTTCCTCCCATTCATAACTAGAGTTGCATGACTTTGAATACTTACCAATGCCTTTTGGTAGTAAAGGTCTCTTCATCTGAATGACTTACCCCTTTCTACATTAGGTTGCTAGCCATACTGGTACAACATCCCCTTGAGGGGTAGCTTTCACACCCTTTATTTTTAGTTGGCCCTATGCTAGTGTGCTTGGGTAGGTTTTAGGATTTAAGTGTTTTCCTACTCTCCTAAATTTCCCTCACCCACAAGCTGTAGTAAGGTAAATGTTTTCCCAAGGGCTCCTGACATTAAGTCAGGTGGTTGTGTGAGGGTTGTTTGGGATTGTAGGTGGATAAATTTGGGTTCAAGATTCCACTTACAGGCACGACATATCTGCATTCATGAGTGCAATAATACATTGTCCGTGTGGGACCCTTCGACATCTTGTAGGCACAATGCTCTCTCTCTCTCTCTTTATATATATATGTCTATATATATATATATATTGACATATATATGTCTATATATATATGTATGTATATATATTTTCTTTTCATATCTCCTCACAGGTTTGGGTGAGAGGTTTTTTTATATGGTCCTCTGGGAAACCAAACCTATTTTCATCCCAAAGTGGGGATAATTAAACTTGAAAGGGTTAGTTGTTTCCTCCTCGAGGGAGGTGTTGATTTTCTAGCTAGAACTGTCAGATTAGGCTGGTTGGTCGGGAGTATGGCTTGGTGAAGTCCTCCAGTATTTAGGGATTCCATAGACTTAGGATTGTTCCACATACAACGTTTTTCTGTAAGAATGAGATAAAACAATATTGTTATGCTTCTCGTTTTTACTGTTATATGTGTTAGTTTCTCATTTACTCCTCTCTAGAAATGATAACACTACATCATTTAGCACGGGTCTAACAAATGTAAGAGGCGATTAAGGAAAAGTCAATTTATAGAAAAATTTCTTAAAGTAGATTTTTGCAAAATCAGTTTCTCATATTTTCTTATAGAGGAAATGAGAATATGTTTAAGTAAATTTTTGAAAATTTGGGATAAAATTGTACCTCTTACGCCCGTTTATGACTCCTCCCCCAAACTTATCATTCACCCCAACCTGGGGTGTCAAAATTGGAGTTAGATGTATAAATGGGTTTTCTTCATTTCTACTAGTTAATTTTTGTGGCCCAGTTTGACTCGAGGAGCATGCTGGCATACACTCCACGTAGTGGGTGGTATTACTCATATTGCATGCCCTCCACCTTCGTATTCATCATAGCTAGGGCCATCATCTAGGATAGATAATAGAAGTCATAGACATTTGACAGAGGCACTTGTTGAGGGCTTCTGTGGTAGAACTACATCTTTCTAAAGTATTTGCCTTCTTTATGTTTGTACCCTTTTCCATGACTCTTGAGCATCTCGACAATTGCCTCGAAGCATGTGACTGCTTTTTCTTCTCTAGGTGTCTTCAGAGTAGTCATGTTTGTTCTTTTGTTGAGTGCAAAGGCTGCATCTGAGCTGTTGTAGAGTACTACAATCCTTGTTATAACACTGACTACTAAAAAAGTCCAATGATTATCATGTAGAATAGGTAGGAATATGTAATCTAGAAGAGATGTCACTAGGCATTGTTGCAGGCGTTCCTTTTCCCTTGACCTTTTATCTTTCAGGATGTCATTTACCAGGATGAAGTAGGCCATGTGCACATTCAACATGTTGTCATTCAACAGTGCTTGATAAGCTGACATAGTGTTGACTAAGAGGTACCCTCCTATTTTCAACGTATCCCTAAGGTCATCCTTTAACATGAAGATGTCATCCCTTTTGAAGATTGCCTCCGATGTGGTATCATCTTCCTTCAAGGATGTCATTATCAGATGTAGGGATTCTATTGGTAGGCTTCTCATAGAACCACCTATCGAAATCCTTAAAGGTGGGCACTATTTCTCCTGTCGGCTCTTCTGGTTTAATTTCTGACATAACATCTTCTTCCATCTCTTCTACTTCTGGATAGCTCGCTAGAGGTTGTTCTTTCTTGTCTTCTTCCACTAGAGGTTGCTTTGGCTTGCTTTGAAGTTTTCTCTCTACTTTGTCGGGTGTGTCGGCTGCCCAGCCTCCTTCCAAGTATATGCTATAGTGGGCTGTTCAGGATCGATCCATTGGGTTTTAAGTTCTTCACTCCATGTTTTATTTTCAGGGAGAGGTATTTCTTGGTGAAGCCGTCATGGTACTGCTTTTGAAGGCATCCCTGGGTCGTTAAAGGAACGAAGATTGTAAATAAACTCCATTGATAGACACCACATAACCCATGCAGTCTATCTGTGCAGAGGTCTTCCATCATAACTCCCTTATTGATGGCTTTCATCATTCTGAGAACTATGAAGGTGTAGTCCCATGTTCTAGCCTTTTCTTGACGGACTTTCTTACAGATAGAGAATTGCTTCCACATCTCTTTATGTCTGTTGTCTGCCATTTGTATAACTCATTGCAGATGCAGTGGAACCTTTAAGATATCCCTTACTTCCTAATTTTTGTAGATGAGGGAGGTTGTATCCAATTCAGTTGTGTAACAATTGAACATTGTTGTCTGTCTCTTATATAAGTTGACAACAATCAATGCCCAGTGCTTTACAGTCCTTATGGGCAGGACCACAAATTTCATCTCTTCCCTGCTCACTACACGTTGTAACTCTATCACATCAATAGATTTGTACAGAATCCCTACTAGATGCGTGGTGTCATTAAATACTGGTTGTACCTTTTCGGGATGCAAGAATTCTTCAAGTATAGTTGCACAGAGTACTTTGAACAACTTCTTATGTACTCATGCTCCTTTAAGAAAAATCTCTCTAAAGTGATCTCTGTTAAGTGACATGTCCTTGTTGTGATAGAGAATATCAGTTCTGGGAAGGTTGTCATCTAGTATATCTATTAGGATATGGACATCTCTGTATGTGATTCTTGGTAATGTTGTCATGTCCATACCCACCATCTTGCAGGGTAGAGGAGGAGCCAAACCTAATGGTACTTCATGGACTGGTGCGTTCCGCTTTCTGATTGGCTCATTTGTGAAGAAAGAGGTGAGCCCACCTACTTTATCTTCTTAGGTGCATCTCCTACTATCTTCTTGTTGTGGGTGGTGTTTCTATAGTTGGAGTTTGAACCCTTGTTTCCATCGGTGTTTGGGTTGTTGCCTTGCCTTCATCGTTCGTGGATATATTGGCAATTACATATTTTATTGGTTGGTTTGCTCCTGACAGTTGCTCTAGTTTATAGAGTTGAGTGCGGCTAACATCGCAGCCATTTTCCTATCTTAAAAAAATGAATCATCATATTCATACTATGCTGGGTCTTTGAAAAAGTCATTGTAGATATCCATCCCGAATGCCAGGTCATCCAAGAATTAGTTGAGATCTCTTATTTCTCATGATGTGTGATCTCCTATCATAGTACTTTCCTCTCTGATGACAATGACTTGTTTAGGTTATTCAGATGCATCCTTATCCACTTTTGGGTTGCTATTTAAGTCAAACATCTTTGACAACACAATTGTTTTCTTTGTTTCGATGTTCTGACGAGTTTCTAACTGTGGCGGTGTAACACCCCACTTTTCATCACATGTATAAATCACAGAGCAGAAGCACTTCACTCAAGGGGGCATCACAAACATGATATTCATTTGCAATTTGAATAAATGAAACACTTTGCATTATGTAAATACGATTCATACATTGCTTTTTGGCAAAAGGAAACTACATCAAATACATTTAATCTACTTTGGTATAAAGACTATACATAATATAAATTCTATCTAAACTTTGGATTGTCTTGGTAAATGGAACCCCACTAGATCTTTTCTTCTTGAAGATTCCTTGAGCTATCCCTTGCACTTCTTGATCCAAAGCTTTCTCCTTACATGTGAGCATCACGCCCCTAGCCAAGCATAAAACCAATGGTAAGTGGAATTGAACATATTATATCCTTATGAAAACATGTAAACTGAAAATAGACTTTAAACATTAAACATTAAACATTGAAAACACATACAATTATCTTTTAAATTCTCTTTTATCTTGACCTATATAAGGATCCTGAGGTTTGCACCTAAGTGCCTCTTCTCTTATGCACTGAAGTTCCTCTTGGGTTGAACTGAAGTGCCTCTTCTCTTATGCACTGAAGTGCCTCTTGGGTTGCATCGAAGTGCCTCTTCTCTTATGCACCGAAGTGCCTCTTAGTTTATCTCTGAGGAGCCTCTTAATGAGGACCTTATATAAGTTATCTTTTTTAATTATTATCTTTCTCTTAAAACTCTTAGTTTTCTCTTAGAACTTAACTTTAACTTTAATCTTAATATTTATGAGGGTAATACAATAATAAGAACAGTAAAACATGACATTCAATTCATCATACATTCATTGACTTTAAGCAATTGAAATAGATAACACATTCATAACATTCATTGCACACATATATATAAATTCAAGCATTAACTATGTTCAATTAGAATGGACCACTTACTTTACACTTGAGGAAGATCTTCTTTCCTTTCCTAGGTTAAGTAAATCCTACTCACATCCTTGGGGTTTGAAAACCCTAAGCATCAAGTTCATAACATTCAACATATCAATCCATGTTCCATCTATCACCTAAAACCCTAATGTTGATACATTTGTATTCTTATTCTTAATTTAGGTCTAATATTCTCTTTTTATACAAAAAGGTTAGACTTTGACTATTAGGATCATTTAAACAAGTAATGCAATTAAACCCATGAATCTAGGGTTTCGATGCATTAGATCATATTAAAGTAAGCACCTTTATGCATTTTTTTGAATAATAAGCATCATCAATTCTCAATTATATTTTATTTGTATTCTTCTCATTTTCCCGATCAATTTTCATATAAGACATATTTTGATCTGACCATCCTAGCAATTTTTATGAATTTTGCAAGTTAATCTTTAAACGACCAATAAGAGAGAGACAAGTCAGCAATCAATTTCAACTCTAGGTTGTGCCACTGTGCCAGGGCCAAGCCAATTTAATTGTATAATTTCTTTAGTTGTATTTTCCATCCAAACTTGGCAAGCAACCCTATTTAGTTGTATAATTTCTTTAAGTAAAATATTTGAACTGAATTCAATTCATTATTTTCCTTTAACACCTTCTTTTTGGAAAATTCTATATTGTTCTCATTTATTCATTTTACTTTAACTTAAAAACATTAATTGATTAGATATTTTAAAAAGGACTTTCCTTGGTGAATCCTAGACCCAAAATTTGAGATTATAACTGATTATCCATGTCATATATATTCTTTACCCTTTTGAGCAACTATCATGGAAGGAGAGAGAAAGAAGAGAGTAATTGTACCTTTCCCTTATATTAGGACTATAAAAAGGAAAAAGGACAACATTATGTGCAAGAAATCTATTTCACATTTATATATTTCGGATTCCAATTCTTTCCTATTTCTTTTAAACATTTATAAGGATAGGGGAAGAGAGAGAGAAAATCAACATTTTATATCTTTAAGTTAAATGTGACGCATAATACACATACGAAAGAGAAAACATATTTTGGGCCTCATTTTGTTTTTTTCACTTTATTATCATTAAAAATTTCATTTCATGGTCATTTTGAATTAAGACCCTCAAATATTTTTATTTAGGGAAAACCACATTTTAATTAAGAAAAACTTTTAAAATTTGGGATGTTACAATTCTACCCACCTTATATAAATTTCGTCCTCAAAATTTTTCCTTAGGCTACTGCCCACCTTAGGGTTCTTCTTACCTCTTCATTAAATGATAATTAACAATTAACATTTCAATGTTCATTTATGTTCACAATTTTGCATAAAATAAAAGTTTGTTCCATGAGGCATTTTGATGGCATAAAACAGTAACTAACCATTCCTTTGGTCTCCTTCTGAACTTTACTTATGACTTATGAAACTAAACTTAGCACTATATTTAAGACTTCTACCTCAACTTTTTCATGGCTTTCTAACATTAGGTGTAGATGACAATCTATTTTAGGTCTTTTGCATTGCCCATCTTTTTGACATCGCTAGGTAGGTGTTGATCAGGCACATACCCAATGATGAGAGATCCTATTGTGCTACCCTTCACCAACCTATTAGTACACATGTCCCCTACCACACATACTATTATGAAGGGGGAAAAATGCACAATAAGTCCAATTCTTATGACATCCCTCTACATCCCTCACATGGTGTGAACCAACCAATGAGAAAAGAGAGGACATACCACTAGTTAAGATTAGGTCAATACCTAAGATCTAAACTAGATATACACCTATCCCCAATTTCTACTTTAGTGTGAAAACTCTTTATATCTTTGGGTATGGTACTCTTCCTTAGATTCATTTCCTATACCTTGGACTCATATCATTATTCTAGGGTGACTATGTGAATCATGTTTTCCTAGTGGCCATTTACCAAATTGATCTGATACCATATTGTAACACCCCACTTTTCATCACATGTATAAATCACTGAGCGGAAGCACTTTACTCAAGGGGGTGTTACAAACATGATATTCATTTCCAATTTGAATAAATGAAACACTTTGCATTATGTAAATCTGATTCATACATAGATTTTTGGTAAAAGGAAACTACATCAAATACATTTAATCTACTTTGGTATAAAGTCTATACATGATATAAATTTTGTCTAAATTTTGGATCATCTTGGTAAATGGAACCCCACTAGGTATTTTCTTCTTGAAGATTCCTATAGCTATCCCTTGCACTTCTTGCTCTTAAGCTTTCTCCTTACCTACAGGCATCACGCCCCCCGCCATTCATAAAACCAATGGTAAGTGGAATTGAACATATTATATCCTTAAGAAAACATGTAAAATAAAAATAGACTTTAAACATTAAACATTAAACATTGAAAATACATACGATTATCTTTTAAATTATCTTTTATCTTGACCTATATAAGGATCCTAAGGTTTGCACCTAAGTGCCTCTTCTCTTATGCACCGAAGTGCCTCTTGGGTTGCACCGAAGTGCCTCTTAGTTTTGCTCCGAGGAGCCTCTTAATGAGGACCTTATATAAGTTATCTTTTAATCATTACCTTTCTCTTAAAACTCTTAGCTTTCTTTTAGAACTTAACTTTAACTTTACTCTTAATATTCATGAGGGTAATATAATAAAACATGACATTCAATTCATCATACATTCATTGACTTTAAGCAATTGAAATAGATAACACATTCATAAAATTCATTACACACATATATATAAAGTCAAGCATTAACTATGTTCAATTAGCATGGACCACTTACATTGCACTTGGGGAAGATCTAATTTGCTTTCCTAGGTTCAGTACATCCTACTCACATCCTTGGGGTTTGAAAACCCTAAGCATCATGTTCATAACATTCAACATATCAATCCATGTTCCATCTATCACCTAAAACCCTAATGTTCATACATGTGTATTCTTAATCTAAATTTAGGTCTAATATTCTCTTTTTATCCAAAAAGGTCAGACTTTGACTGTTAGGATCATTTAAACAAGTAATGCAATTAAACCCATGAATCTAGGGTTTCGATGCATTAGATTATATTAAAGTAAACACCTTTATGCATTTTTTGAATAATAAGCATTATAAATTCTCAATTATATTTTATTTGTATTCCTCTCATTTTCTTGATTAATTTTCATATAAGACTTATTTTGATCTTACCATCCTAGCAATTTCTATGTATTTTGCAAGTTAATCTTTAAACGACCAATAAGAGAGAGACAAGTCAGCAATCAATTTCATCTCTAGGCTGTGCCATCGTGTCGGGTCCGAGCCAATGGCCTCAAGCCTACTTGGCTCAGCTCACCCACATGATCGTCTGCTTGATACACAAAAGTAGAGAAAAGGACATAAACGTCCTTACCTATCATTAAGAAAAGTCGAGGCATGATGGTCTTATTCTGGGATATCGTCTTCTACCTCAGCCCGTGCTTGTCTCTGAAGCGCTTCCTGGATGAGTCATCACTAGAGTTGAATCTGGGATCCAGAGCATTTGAGTGAATGATGAGGGCACCAACACCTTCGTCAGACCTCACCTGACACGTTGGTGGGGTCAAATTGATCGGTAGTCGGCCGCACCGGTGAGACCCACAGGTCAGTTCTCTGGTGGCAGCAATAGCAGGAAGAAGATGGGGGATGAGGGCCTAGGGGAAAAATTAGAGGCAGAGAGGAGAAGTTCATACTCATTTAGTGCCTCACGAATAAAATTTTGGCCTCGTAGGGGATTCTACCACACGCGATGGTCTGGGCTAAGGAGGGTGGCCGGCAGCAAAACTGCAGATTGGGCAAAATCTATGTAGCTTGCCAAAGGGGGTAGAACTAGGGATGGATCCATGTGGAATCACCTTGAGGATGCATTGGTAGGATTTCTAGGTGTGCTCGTGAACTAGGGAGAGAGGGAGTTGCACAAAAATAAAAAGGGACTACTATTATCTGAGTTTCTTTTTCAGGCTGGAGGTGGGAGACAAGTAAGATGTCGTCAAATCTTAATCCAACGACCACTGGGGCGTGTGACAAAGCAAGGGGTCGGGCCCTAGTTTCCTAATCTAATTATACTATGTGACATTTAATGTATTTCCTCTCATCATTCTCACTTTAGGAAAACTTCCTAAATCCATATATCCTTATCCTTAATTCTGATTGGTCCCAAATTTTAAAGGAAGGTTGCTAATGATTACATCTCGGTTTGGGAAAGATTTGGTGGAAAAATACGAAAGTTAAATGCTATCTTCTTGACCCTTAGGAAACAAACTTATTTGATTTATTTAAGGCATTAATGAATGTATTTTCCATCCAAACTTGGAAAGAACCCTATTTAGTTGTATAATTTCTTTAAGTAAAATATTTGAACCAAATTCAATTCATTATTTTCCTTTAACACCTTCTTTCTGGAAAACTCTATATTGTTCTCATTTAGTCATTTAACTTTAACTTAAAAACATTAATTTATTAGATATTTTGAAAAGGACTTTCCTTGGTGAAGCCTAGACCCAAAATTTGAGATTATAACTGATTATCCATGTCATATATATTCTTTACCCTATTGAGCAACTATCATGGAAGGAGAGAGAAAAAAGAGAGTAATTGTACCTTTCCCTTATATTAGGACTATAAAAAGGAAAAAGGACAATATTATGTGCAAGAAATCTATTTCACATTTATATATTTCTGATTCCAATTATTTCCTATTTCTTTTAAATGTTTATAAGGATATGGGAAGAGAGAGAGAGAAAATCAACATTTTATATCTTTAAGTTAAATGTGACACATAATACACATACGAAAGAGAAAACATATTTTGGGCCTCATTTTGTTCTTTTCACTTTATTATCATTAAAAATTTCATTTCATGGTCGTTTTGCATTAAGACCCTCAAATATTTTTATTTAAGGAAAACCACATTTTAATAAAAAAAAACTTTTAAAATTTGGGATGTTACAGGCGATGCTTCCTTTGCATGTAGTTTTGCCCATGGGGAGGTCTTCACATTGACACTTTCGTCCTTTGAGACTATTCCTACACATGTTCATCTCACATCATCATCATCTTTGTCTGGGCTTGAAAGCTTGAGGAAGCATGAGATGTGGAAGGGATGGTTAGACACTTTGTCTTCTTTCTTTGTTTCCAACCATCTATATCCTGGCATTCAACATACAATTGTTGGTGTTCTTCATCTAAGCACTGACTTTCCTTGTTTAGGTCATCTAATGCTTCCTCATACCCCTTCTGCATCAGCTCTTTGTCTACCCTCATGGCATCTAGCTCCTTCCCAAGGTCTGCTATTTACTTAGTTAGAGTCTTTAGAGATCCCATCATCACGTTCTCAGTGTTGATTACCCCTTGCATGAACTGGGGGAGTACCTTAGTTCTCTCATTTAAACTTTATACCTGCGCAGTTAGGGTACACATTCTATAGGTAATTTTTAAATTAAGTTTAGAGGTTTGCTGCATGTGTAGCTACAAGGCATCAAACTTATTTCCTAACACATCACCAAATGTTTGCGAGCATTGGTGTTGCTGCTATGTAGGTTTTGGTGCAGGTGTTGTGGATGATATGGGATCCTTGAGTGGTAGAGCTGGGTTGCTTCTCATAGGGTTGGCGTGTGTTGCTGGGGTAGAAGCGCTCACCTTTGGTTTCTCTGGCACTTGTAGAATCACTTCTGGTATCACGGAGTTGGGTGCAACCACACGGTCCTTGCATGCTTGATTGGTTTCTTGTTCGACCTCGAAATGTCATTCCCTTCTGGTGGCTTCGAGATGTGTCTAGTGACCTCCATCATTGATTTCTACTTCAGGCTGGTATACTTCACTTACTGCCATCTCCATTGGAATGTGTAGTGAGGGAAAGTTCGGGGCAGTGGACTTGTCTACCTTTTTTTTCTTTCTTATTGCCAGCTTCTTTATTTCCTCTGGCTTCTTCATCTCCATTTCCAGAGTTTTATCCCTCGTATCCTTCTTGCCAGTAGTTGATGATGAGCCTGTGGCAGTGCTGATGGCCCCCAAGTACATCTTATCGACATCTTCTTGGGTGGGCCACAACTTGTGAGCATCATAGTATGCCATCTCTGTGAGGGGCAGAAGTGTCTCAGAGCAGCTTTATTTGTAAATGAGTTTGTTTCCTTTATGTGCCAAAATCCCCATGTTGATTAGGGACTTTATGTCAATCTTCGTATGTCCCTTGGTTTTCTTGTACTTCATCAACATGTCTACATCCATGAAGTGGTATGTTGTTTTAGCGATCTAGCTTCCCATGCAGAACTCCTTTGTTTTCTTTACCTCCCCTCCTACTGTAGATAATAACCTTTCTAACAGTACCCTTCCTATGTTCACCGACTTCTTATTAAGCATTGACCATATTATAAATAGGTCTTATTTGGTTACACTATCAGTTTCTGATCTTATAAATATAGTGTTGGCTGTTATTTTCTGCACCACTCTGATGAAGCAGGAGGTGATGAGAGTCGCCTTCGAGTTCTTTGAGTTATTCTCTTGTTCTTTGGTCATCTTCTCTCACATCGTATGGCTGCTATACCTAATGGTGTCTCTTTCTCTTAGCACGGTGGAGTAGGCTTGTGCTTCTTCTATTGTTCTGGTGAATATTGTATTGAGCATAGCCTCAGTGATCATGTGAGACTTTCCTCCTATTCTTACTTCTAGTTTGAAGTTGTCGCCACCCTTCTTGCGTTCGCATCACTGACAGGGAGCTTATCTAGTGAAGAAATGAACTCCACCATCAACTGTGTTAGGAAGGGAGCTTCTAAGGTACACATGGTGCACAGAATTTCAACTTCCAAGAAGTTGATCACCCTATCATAGATCCCCATCTTTTTGAAGTCCTCGACATCCAAGTATCTCATCGGTTTGAACCCCTTTATTTGCAGTATCCAGTCAAACCATGACTGGTGTGTTTGATCTCTAGGTATGAACATTGGCCTCTACTGATTGAGGGACATCTATTCTTTCTTGTCGACTTTTGTAGGGGCTATTTCTCTCTCCTATCCCTTCAACTTTTTTGTGGCTATCACTTTCCTATTCTTGCCACTTTTCACTTCTTTGGATTGAGATTTCCTCTTCTCTAGCTTCTTTAGATCAGTCTTAGGAGGTTGCCACTCAGAAGTTTCTATTTGTGATGTCTCCTGGGACTCCTCAGACTCTTCTGGTGTTTAGTGGGTCAGAATAGAGGTATACTCTTCTTCATTAGTTGTAATTGAAGCCTTTTTGTTAAGGAGAGGCTTGGATTATCCCTCAATGTGTTGGTTATCTTTTCTAAGATTTTCTCTACACCCTTCAATGAGGTTGCCTTCTTCATCAATGTGTCTTCAGTCAAAGTCAACATTTTGAAAAAGTTTCAATGTTAAACTTGTTGTTAGCATAATTGTATTTTATATTTTATTTAATGCATTAGCATTTAATTCATCATCATTTTTTTCTAATTTTTTTGTAAAGAAAAAAGTGTCACAACCCCGACTTAGATTGAAAGTAGTACCACAGCCGAGGAAGGTGTCGCGTCTATGGTATCACAGAACCAATGTATTAGGAAGCAAAAGACATGCCACGACCACAGTCCAAAACCTTCTATGACCATGGAAGGTGATTAGTAAACAAAAGCCATGCTACGGAAGTGGCAGAGAAATACCACGACCGCGGTCATTGTTTGACCGTGTTGAATGAGCTTTCCATAAAGGAGGGTCACAACCACAGCCAAAATATATGGTGCTACGACTGCAGCCATGAATGTACATGTTTGATAGAAACCACAGTGATCGTAGTGTGGGTTCCCTCTCGAGGGTGGATCGACTAAAGGCTAAACCATGAGATATGACGAGTAGAAGCACCACATTAAGCCCTAAACCTAGGTTGAAAAATGTTGGATAAGTCGTGAGCATTTGGGATAGCGTTGGTGAACTCTGTCAAACAAAGAAGATAGGGTCGTGGCGGTCGTCGTGATACTAAATATGTCAGAAGGATCTTGTTGCTCAAAAGAGGCGATGAAACTTAGGGAAAATGAGGAGTTAGAACAACGGTGATCGAGAGAAGGCATCTAAAAAGTACCTCGATTAGATGAATGATTCAAAATGATGGTGAAAGAGGCATCGACGGGGGGTGCTACTGCGGTGAGGGTGCGAATCTGTGGGCAATGCTCTAAATCTAGCTCGTTCATTGTTTGGTACAATCACGCCTTTCAAGATCATTTAATTGTTCAGGAATCACAGTGAGCGCAAAGAAAAATAAGAACCCTGATGTAGGAGGGTTTTAGCTTATATACTGTTATGACCCCGCCTCCCGGTAACCCCCAATTAAGGGAGACCGAAAGGTCAGAGCCGTTAACCAATAACCCGAATCAAAGGTTCGACAAATAATCAATAACAATTATTAAATTCTACCAACTACACTGAAATATGGAGTAAAATAAAAACTTTTGCATACCTATTAAAACTGGGATTCAAAACTTCTATCCATACAGATACTAATCTATCTAATCCTCCTTTGCACTTTAATTCTCATTTAGTACCACATATGCCACTTTACTATTTTTTCTTTTCATTGTACCTAAAACACCGACAAACAAAACGTCGGTCAGCCAGAAGACGGTATGTGGGGGAAACAATAATCATGCAAATATGTTAACAACGTAATCATTCAATTAATCATTTATCAATTAAGATTACATTTTAAGCCATACAACTCAATCCATTCATATTCTCGAACTCTGGGCTGTCCCTGCAGTGGACATGAATATCACCTCTCTTTTAGGTAATAGAGTCACATGACACTACCTGAAGATAGCCCAATATCTAACTCTATGTGACTTGATGGTCCTACCTCATTGGTAGCCATGTACTAAGTCATCCATAGACCTGATGGACCTACCCAATAGGTAGCCATGTACTAGGTCATCCATAGACCTGATGGACCTACCCAATAGGTAGCCATGTACTAGGTCTTTCTCTAACCTGATGGACCTACCCATAGGCAGCCATGTACTAGGTTAGCTATAATGCCACAGAGAGAACCAGGATCTGAGTTTGTAGGCATATATCCTTTGTGATAGTCATAGCCACATTATAGTTTGCAATATGAACATCCAAACAGTTTAGTTGCATTCAAAGCGATTAAACATCCAGGAATCCATCGGAAAACTAAAGTGGTTATTCATAATTAACCAAATACCTGTACTTGTAGATTCAGATGCAGGAATAATCCAAACAACAATGACCATGCAAGAATTCAATAAGATCCTAAAACAATTATACAATTTCCTTTTATTACTCATGTCATTAAGATCTATTAAATCTAGCTTGCTTCTTAGGTTTTCTAGTCCGCTTTTTGGGTTTCCATTACAATTAGGGTTTCCCTTCATCTTTTACTATTTTAAACCCTAATTTAACACATTGATCACAAATCTTAATCATTTCCACCTCATTTCCATATTAAAGGCATAATTAATCATCAATTAAGCTCATTAAGCCTCTTTTTAATTAAGCTACTATTTTAATCCTTTTAATCCATGACAATATCATTATACGCATTTATCATCAATTCATGGTTCATTATGGTCTAAATCACATATGAACTCGATTTGCTATTAATTCCACCTTTTATACATGAGAAAACCCTAATTACTACATTTAGGGTATTTATCCACAAATTAGGAACTTTAATGCTATAAATAGCTTAGATTCAGCATATTCCAATTTTAATCATGAAATTAGTCAATTAAAGCCATTAATTGTCGAACTAGTCAACGTTAGGGTTTCAAGGCCCATTAAAGTATATTCATGCACATTAAACTCTAAATTAACTAATTATATGCAAAGTTCATCCTTTTTCTTCCTAATGTTCCTTTTTATCATTAACAGGCTAATATCAACTTTATTCATCTATTAAACCCTACTAATCATTTTCATCATATCAAAATAGGGTTCTTTAAACATTATTACATCTAAAGCTAATAACTTCCATTACTTTTCGAATTTCAAGCATAACTAAGATCCAATTGTATTTTTATTGGATTCCTCTCATTTTTCTGAGAAAGTTTCATATTTTATGCATAATCATCTGAGCTACTATTAGGGAGATATGAATTTTGCAAAATTACCTACTTTGGACCAATTGGGAGATGTCACGTCACCCCTTTCATGCATGTTGCTCGCTGGGTTTGTAAAACATTTCAAATTGACACTTATACCCTCCCACGGCTCTTTTAGCTTTGTGATCTCTGGAGGGCAAAACCGTCCAGTCTGCATCTCCATCTTCTTCCTCGCAACAACCACCTGTTGCCGCCCTAAGGGTCGTGGGTGGAGCTCCCCCTCCCTCTTCCTGACCTCGCCGGACATCAGGGAGATATCTCTTGCATCCGCCACCCTCCTCCGCACCCGCCTAGGCCTCCATTGATGTCTGGGCGGTCGGATGTACAGCCAACATGAGGAGGGGTGTGCTTGGGGATGCTAGCTTCTCCATTCAGGGTTGTCGTGGGAGCTTCCCTCTTCCAACACAACGACTCAGAAGCCCCTTGTTCGCTCCAGGGTCAGTCTACTCTCTCGGTTAGGGTTAATTCTATAGTGGGGTTGAAGAAGAGAGCAGAGGATCGTGGAGTTATCCTTTCCTTTGAACCAGGGCTCTACCCCTTATATAGAGGAGAGTATGAAGCCCCAAAGCGCTCATAGAAGAGGGTACAAGTCCCTTTCCTAAAAGTAAACAATTTTCCTTAATAAAGAAGAAAATCTTCTCTTTCTCCCTCATTCCTTTGATATTCCTTTCCTTGGGATATTAGTATTACGAAAATCTCTTCCTTTATCTTCTTATTACTTGCCTCTTAATTATTTATCACGAAATCCTATTTTCTTTTAATAGAAAATACTCCCTTTTATCCATATTACAAAATTCATCAATAATATATCACATTATGCTATTATTTGAAATATTGGTATTTTCTCTTTCTTTCCTCTTTATTGGGACTCAAATATTTCGAAATTCTTTTTATTGGATACTTATTATCCTTCTAGATGCATCTTTATGCATTATTTCACATTATCTTATTTATCTCTCATTAAATTATCTCTTTTTGAGGATTTCTCTTTATTTCTCTTTTATTTTCCTTATTGGTATTCCTTTTATCATTAAGAATCCTTGGAACACTAAATTTCACAAAGGATCTCCTAATTACACCTTTTCCCACTTATTTCCAACGTTTTAACATTATTTTCAATCTCTTTCTTATTAAAGAAATACTTAATTAAGCTTTTCTTTTCTTATTGCCTTTTCTTTGCAACTTTGGACTTCTTGGTACCCAATGAATCCAAGAGGCACGAAATCCTCTTTGGATTTGCCTTCCAGAGGTTTCCACATTATTCTTTTCTCAAATATTCAATTATTCATTACTAAGTGAATTTTCTTTGTTATCTGGGCCCAATAGCCAATAAAGCCCATAACACAAACATCAAGGCTATTTTAAACAAAATCCATGTATTCAAAACAAATTATACCATTCTTTGTTCAATTATCCTTAATATGAGGAATTGCATTTCTCACCAATTGATCCCATAATTGGGGTTGTAACATCCTTCCCCTCTTATAGGAATTTTGTCCTGCAAAATTCTATCAAGCAAACAAATAATCAATTCAGGATAAGACTTTCCATGTCCATCATTGGCCCCTATGTGGCTTTACCGTACTCATAGCGCTTCCACAGAACCTTTATCATCACATATTCTTTTCTCTGAGTCCTTTCATCCCGGCGTCTATAAATTGCAGAGGTGACTCAGGCCATTGTTGACCTAGAGGTTGTACATTACCTATATTTTGATAATGACTTAACCATTCCATTCATATGTATCTAACATGTGAGTTAAAGATTGTTTGCAGACATTAGGTACATGAAAAGGATCACATATACAAGCCCTAGAATGGGCCAAGTGCAAGCCAAAATGGCTACAAGTGTGTAATTTAGGATTTCCATGTAAATCACCTTAGAACATAATTGTAATCACTTGTAACGATGAATATGATTGTAACTTAAAAGAGAAAATTGTTTGGGACAAAATTCACCAAGTGCTAGTCACTTTTATTGCAAATTAGAAAATCAATTTCAGGCACTTGGTCGGTCGAGTTTCCCACCCTGAAACTTGACCGATCATCCTGAGTCGATTTTCTGAAGATTGCAATCGGTCGAGTTGTGCACTCACAGAACTCGACCGATTGGGTAGTAGGCCATTTCCAGTTGAAATGGTCGGTCGAGTTTCCTCAGAACAAACTCGACCGATCATTTGAACATCGGATTGCTTGCTACTTGATCGGTCGAGTTACACCCATTGATACTCGACCGAATGCACTGTACGGAATTTGCAGAAAAAGTAATATGACCATTGGTGAATTGTTTTGGGCAAAAATATAGCCGTTTTCTTGAAGGAAAAACGACCACTTTTGCATCCAAGTGTCCCACAACATAAAGGGCCACCCTCAACTATAAATAGAACCCCTTGGACTTCATTCCAAGCGGCTCTTCCATTGCAAACTTGGTTCTAGCTTAGTTGAGAGTATTCCAAGCCCTTAAGCCCCTTTCTCTGTCTACATTCAAGACAATTTCATGAGAGTGAGTTAGGTCCCTGTGTATGAGAGCTATCCTTTGTGTTATGTAAAGCTCTCCTTTCTTTCTTCCTACCTCCAAATCAAATTGAAGATTGATTGAAGCTACTTCTCCAAGTGAAAGAGGAGTTGATGTTGTTCTTCTCCGAGTGAAGGGGAAGATGTGTTGCTGATCTTCAAGAGTGAAGATTGATCGTTGCTCCAGCTCCATTGGTGAAGGGAAAATGTGGGCAAGCTCTCCAAGTGAAGGAGAGGTGCAAGGCAAGCTCAAGTAAGATAGGTAAATCCTGCAAGGCTGAAGACAAAGGTGAGATTGGGTAAGTCCTTTGAAGAAGGTCGAAGAATCTTGCTTTGTGGGTAAGCCCTTGGATAGGTAGAAGATCTTAGCTTGAGTAATTAAGCCCTTGGTTGTGTGGTTTGTGTATCTTGTAATCTTATTGTAATATATAAGAGGACCAATTTGCAAATCCTAGAGTCTAACCAACTCTAGGTAGTAGACTGACATCGATCCTAAGTTTAGGACGTGGAACCACTCTAAACCACCTATCCAAGTGCATGATATTCATTATCTCTTATCCTTGCTTTGTGTGCTAGAATAGGATATCAAATTGCTGCTTGCATTAGTTTTTGCACTACAATTAAATTGGTGGTCTAATCGATTTTGTGAAGTGTGTGTAGCTCTATTCACCCCCACTCTAGAGCCCATTGATCCAACAAGTGGTATAAGAGTAGGTCTTCTCCAAGCTACTTCAACAAGTAGGAGAAGATGGGCGTTTTAGCTCTTGGGTCACTCAATCTTTAAGGAAGCTTCTCCATGAGACCCCTGGTCTTTGACGACACAAACTTCTTATATTGGAAGAGGAGAATGCAATTCTATCTCCAAGGGGTGAGTTTCGAAATGTGGAAGATTGTCCATCTCAAGTATGAAGATCCAAAAGGGGACATCACCACATGGACAGAAGTAGAGATGAAGCGTGCTCAACTCAATGCCAAGCCGTGAGCATCATCTACGCCGCCCTTACAGCATCGGAGTTCAACCGCATCTCTTCGTGGGACACGACACATGAGATATGGCACAAGTTGTGTGTCACCTATGAAGGGACCGAGCAAGTCAAGGAGGCCAAGGTCTACATGCTTGGTGGTCTTCTTGAGAACTTCAAGATGGGAAAGAATGAGAGAGTATCGGATATGTATACAAGGTTAAATGTCATCTTGAACAACCTTGTAGCCCTTGGGAGTGTCATGGATAGAGGTACAATCAATGCCAAAATCTTAAGATCTCTACCCAAGAGATGGGAGCCAAAGGTCACTTCAATTGAAGAAGTCTACAAGCTAAGTGAGTTGTCAACCGAGGAGCTGGTTGGTAACCTCCAAGCACATGAACCTAGGCTCGACAAGCAAGAGGAAGAGGAGAAAAGAGAAGAGAAGGAATCAAAGAAGATAAAGGACACAACCTTCAAAGCTCAAAATGAAGAAATGGTCTGACAACAACAACTTGCCATGAAGTCTCCCTGCCCTTCCTCAAGTGAAGATGAAGGTGTCAATGATCATGAAGCCAACTACTCAAAAGGGAAGCACTTCAAGAGCAAGCCCTCCTCCTCAACTCCTAGGTGCTACGAGTGTGGTAAAAAAGGCCACTACAAGAGTGACTGCCCAAAGGCCAAGAAGAGCCATCATAAGAGCAGCCACAAGAAGGATGACAAGTACAAAAGAGAAGCAAAGTACAAGAGGAAAGACAAGAAGGAGAGAAGATCCAAAGATACAGCTCATGCGGCATGGGAGGAGTCTTCTTCAAGCTCCTCAAGCTCCGAAGATGGAGAATGCCATCTTTCCCTCATGGCCTCAACTAGTGAAGATGTAATTGAGGTAAGTGAGGTAAGCAAGGTTAGTGATGTTAATTTACATGAGCTATCTAAGGAAACTCTCATTGATATGCTTAATGAATGCCAATCATCTTTTGCTAAATGTAAATCTAAGAGGAAAAGATTAGGCAAAATAGTTGATGATCTTTATGCAAAAATTGACATTCTTGATGAAAATGAAAAATTGCATCTTGATAGCATAGAATCCTTGCAAGGGCAATATCTTAACCTTGAACTTCAATACAATGGAGTAGAGGTTGAGAATGGTACATATCTTAAAAATATTGAAAATATTAAGATAGAAAACCAAAAGTGCCTAAATGAGCTTGATACTTTTAAAACTGAAAATGTAGAACTCAAGCTTATTGATGATGCTAGGAGAGAAGAAATCTATGCCTATCAAAGAGAGATAGTTGTTCTTAAATCTGAAAATGCAAAATTACTTGCTCAAATTAATGATTTATCTTCTAGACCTGTTTTGCCTAGAAATGAAGTTGCTAGCTTAACTCTAGAAAAAGATTCTCTTCTTACTAAAGCCCTCTGTCTTGAGGCCGACCTTTTGCATACTAGAGAAGATCTTGCTAGTCTATCTACTACTGTTGTAAATCTTAGTGATGATAATGCTAAATTAAGATCTACTTTGCAAATGTTTCTTTCGGGAAAGAAATCCCTAAATGATGTCCTAGAGCACTCTACCAAACAAGTTGGTACTAGTGGTTTAGGATATAATGGGACTGCTCCCAAAGGTAAGAAGAAGAAGGGTAAGAAGAAGAGTGTGGAACCTCCAATTTTCAATGGAGAGTCTTCCGACTCTAAAAACCCTATGGTTTGTATTCATTGCAAATGTGATGACCATTATTCTACCTATTGTCCTTACAAGCCCAAGGGGACCAACCCAAAGATGAAATGGGTCCCCAAGCTAACCCCAGACCCCAAAGTTTGAGTTGGGTTCCGCCATCCTCTTTTCTTGCAGGTTCAAAAGAAATGGATTGTTGATAGTTGCTGCTCTAAGCATATGACTGGAGAAATCAGCCATTTCAACAAATTTGTGAAAAAGAAAGGAGGATCGGTAACCTTCGGGGACAACAAGAAGGGTCAGGTTATAGGTGAGGGTGATGTAGGCAATGAATTATGTATTAAAAATGTATTGCTTGTTGATGGCCTACATCATAATCTAATTAGTGTTAGCCAATTATGTGATAATGGTTATCTTGTGCTATTTATTTCTTTAGAATGCTTTTTTCTAGATTCCCAATCCTACAATGTTATATATAAGGGAACTAGAAATGGTAATCTCTATGTTATTGTTCTCGATGCTCTTAAGCCCATACTAAATAGATGCTTAGTTGTGGATAGAAACGATCTTTCACTTTGGCATCGTCGTTTGGGTCATGTGAGTTTGCATCAAATGAAGAAATTGAACAAAAAGGACTTGGTTCGAGGACTTCCTAAATTGGATTTTGATAAGGATGAGGAATGCCAACCTTGCATACAAGGGAAACAAACCAAATCCTCCTTCAAATCCAAAGGAGTCATGTGTACCAAGAGAGTTCTTGAGCTTCTTCATATTGATCTAATCAGACCAATGAGAACTCAAATGCTTCGTGGTTCCAAGTATTGTCTTATTATTGTCAATGATTTCTCTAGATATACTTGGACTTTCTTTCTCGTTTCTAAAAGCGATACACTTGATGTTTTCTCGAGCTTTTATAAACGAGTTGAAAATGAAGCTTCTTGCCATGTTGTTTCTATCCGTAGTGATCATGGGGGAGAGTTTGAAAATGATCTTTTTGAGCGTTTTTGTGAAAAATTGGGTTATTCGAACAATTTCTCTTCTCCTCGCACACCTCAACAAAATGGAGTTGTTGAGAGGAAGAATAGGTCGCTGCAAGAGATGGCTAGGACCATGCTTCTTGAGTTTGACACTCCTAAGAAGTTTTGGGCTGAAACCGTTAGCACGTCATGTTTTGTGCAAAACCGAGTTTTCACACATCTGACTTTCAAGAAAACCCCCTATGTACTATGGCGTGGTAGGAAGCCGTCTATTGATTTCTTTCATGTTTTCGGATGTCCTTGTTTTGTTTTAAACACGAAGGATTCTCTCGACAAGTTTGATCTGAAATCATATAAGGCTTTCTGCCTAGGCTATAGCACTACTAGCAGGGCATATAGAGTATTTAACATTGAACTATCTAAAATTGAAGAATCTATTAATGTTAAATTTATTGAAACTAACCCTGTTGTTGGCAAGAATATTGGTGATGATGATGTTGCAGATGAAATAATTCCTATCTTAAAAGATCTCAACATCAAAGACAAAGGTAAGCAGGTTGCAGAAGAAGAAAAAGAAGAAGAAAAGAAGGATCCCACTCCCCGCTTTGCAAAGAATCACCCCTAGGAGTTGATCATTGGCAATCCGTTTGAGAGAGTGAGGACACGAGCTGCTCACAACAAAGAACAAGCAGATAGTGCCTTCATCTCCCAACTAGAGCCAAAGAACATCAAAGAGGCCCTTGGTGATTATGAGTGGATCCTTTCCATGCAAGAAGAGGTTGAGCAATTTGAGAAGAATCGTGTGTGGACTCTAGTGCCAAGACCAAGTGATAGAAAGATCATTGGCACCAAATGGGTCTACCGCAACAAGCTTGATGAGCAAGGAAAAGTGGTAAGGAACAAAGCAAGGTTAGTAGCACAAGGTTACAACCAACAAGAAGGTATTGATTTTGATGAAACTTATGCTCCTGTTGCTAGATTAGAATCTATCCGTATGCTACTTGCCTTTGCTAGTTATAAAAATTTCTTGCTTTATCAAATGGATGTTAAAAGTGCATTTTTGAATGGTACAATCGAGGAGGAAGTATTTGTTGCTCAACCTCCGGGCTTTGAAAATGACAAATTACCTAATCATGTTTATTTGTTACAAAAAGCTCTCTATGGACTCAAACAAGCACCTCGAGCTTGGTGTGAGAAATTAAAGAACTTTTTGTTAGATAATGGGTTTGTCATGGGCAAAGTTGATTCTACCTTATTTCTAAAACACACTTCTAACCATTTTCTTATCATCCAAATATATGTTGATGATATCATTTTTGGCGAGACTGATCTTGATCTTTGCAAGGAGTTTAGTTCTCTTATGCAGAGTGAATTTGAAATGAGCATGATGGGTGAGTTGACCTTCTTCCTCGGCTTTCAAATCAAGCAAACAAAGGAAGGAAACTTCATCAACCAAGGAAAATACACAACTGAACTACTCAAGCGCTTTGGGATGGAGAACATGAAGCCGATGGATACACCCATGTCAAACACCGCCAAACTTGACAAAGATGAAGAAGGTGAAAAGGTAGATGAGAAGCTCTATAGAGGTATGATAGGAAGTTTACTTTATTTAACTGCCTCGAGACCTGCCATTATGTTTAGTGTTGGCTTGTGCGCTCACTTTCAATCTTGCCCTAAGAAGTCGCATCTCACTGCTATTAAGAGAATTTTGCGGTACTTAGCCAAAACACAAAATTTTGGTCTATGGTGTCCTAAATCAAGGGATTTTACTCTTATGACATATAGTGATGCAGATTATGTAGGGTGTTTGATTGATAGAAAGTGCACAAGTGGCACTTGCTTCCTTCTAGGACCATGCTTAGTGTCTTGGTTCTCCAAGAAACAAAGCACAATGGCATTATCAACTACCAAAGCTGAATACATCGCAGCCGGGAGTTGTTGTGCACAGGTCCTATGAATGAAGCAAATGCTCCAAGACTTTAACATATTTTTTGATGCTTCTCCTATCTATTGTGACAATACTAGTGGAATTAACCTCTCTTATAATCCAATATTGCATAGTAGAGCTAAGCATATAGAGGTTCGCCATCATTTTCTTCGTGACCACATTGCCAAGAAAGATATCTTTATCACACATGTGGACACGAAAAATCAGTTGGCGGACATTTTTACAAAGCCTCTAGCTAGAGATCAATTTAATTTTATTCGATCTAAACTGCTCATTATTGATTTAAATGATATTGCTATGTGATCTAGCTAGTCGTCTCTATCCTATATGCTTCCTTATGTCATTCTTCACCTTATGTTGCCTTTACATGCTTGCTTGTGCTTATTTTGCCAATCAATATGCTTAGTTTTTGCTTGTTTATGGGTTTTTATCGAATTTCACTTTTTATCGCTAAATAGTGCCCAATTATGAGAAAAATGTGCCTAGGTATATTATTTATGCATAAGAGAAGTGAAAATAAAATTTAATAGGCATGTATGTGGCTAGAATCTAAGATTTAGACTGCTAGGTCAGGTTGACCTTCGGTCGAGTTTCACCCCAGAAAACTCGACCGATCAGGAGCCGAGAGCTGTTTTTCAGTGGACCATTCGGTCGAGTTGTACACCCTCAGAACTCGACCGATCGACGAGCTGCGCCAACTTAAAAGTTAGGATTGGCCGACTATTTTCCCTTGCAACTAGAAAATAGCCGACTGATTCCTCATCTCCTGGCCCGTGCTCTCCACCCTAGCACTAAACCTTCCCTGTTCCTAACCCTAAGGTGCCTTAGCAGCTTGCTCCTGACCTCCCCGGGCGTCGGTTGTGTGTTCTCGTTGGTTTTTGAGGTTCGTTTTACTTGTGTGTGCGATTTCTCCTCTTGCTTTTGCTTCCATGGCCATCCATAGGAGAAAACGTGCTGCCCCTAGCAATGCTACAAACTCTTCCTCGACCCAACGGTTGATTCCTTTTGATAACACTACGTTTGTATCTCTTGAGGCGGTAAATAGGTATAAGGATCTTCTTCCTCGATCTCATTTTCCTTTTTGCCCCTTAGTTGGTGCAACCCGTTTTCAAGACTATATCAACTCCATCGCGAAGCTTCTTGCCAAACACAACCTTTCTGCCCTAGTAATCAAAAGTGACTGCTTCAATAATCAGTTATCTAGTACAAAAGCAGTTCACGAGTTCTATGCTAATCTGCGTTGGAACTATGATTCGATTGTTCCCCCGCCAAATACCGAAGTAGTCCTAACATTGATGATCGCCGGTCGTCGGTTTCAAATCTCCGAGGAGACTTTCAATCTCTATGTTGTCGGAGACGAAGAAACCACTACTTGGCGTCGGGGCTATGACGAGTATTTTGATCTTTTAGACCCGGATGGTTTTTACAAACATCATGAATTGACTTTACTGGATATTCATCGATTTTTGAAGAAACCTGACCTGGCCTATAAGAAGCCGTCCACCCTACCGTCCTCCTCCCTTGACCTCCAGAGGCGCATCTTAGCCCTTGTGATTAACTACAATATCCATCCGAAGCGTAATCAAACGGACATTGTAGAAAACACAGCGGTTTTGATGTATTGTTTGTTGAAAAATATAGGTGTCAAGTGGGCTCGTTACATTCTACATCATATGACCTGCTTTGACAAAGAAAAGAACACCAAGGGCACCCACCCTCCCTACCCAGCCTTGATCTGTGGTCTCTTCCAGTTTGCTACTGATAACTCACTCTTTTCTGACTTCCATTACCTGGTTGCTCGAAAGGGAGTGTGCATTAATGAAACCACTCTTCTGAAGGTTGTACCTGTTCCTTCCCCTGCCCCTGGTGCTTCTGGCTCTTCCTCTGCCTCCGCCTATGCTTCTGGTGCCCCTCCCACCTCCACCCAGGCTACACCCCCTTAGCCCCATCCCCGCCCTAGTCGTGCGTCGTTTAGAGCATCCAATGAAACCCTTCTTGGATACATGATGCATGAATAGGCGTACAATCGCCAGGTCCAGGAGCACCTCCATTAGGATTTGTGTTCGATCATGTCCACCATGAACCTGTCCTATACCTCACCCTACCCAGTCTACCAGCCATATCCGGGTAATGCTTATGCCTCCT
Organism: Alisma plantago-aquatica; assembly: GCA_963693085.1. Lineage (NCBI taxonomy): Eukaryota > Viridiplantae > Streptophyta > Magnoliopsida > Alismatales > Alismataceae > Alisma > Alisma plantago-aquatica. The sequence continues at coordinate 823,425,170 of OY856414.1, read as the reverse complement.
ATGCATATGAGCATTACTTCCCTGCTCCACCACCGTTTGCTGCCGAGCCTTCCGCTGCTGCTCCACCTCAGTATCCCTCTGGTAGCTCCACTCCTGCTTTCCTACCGCTACCGTCTGGCCCCCTGGCCAATCTTCTCGCGTCCTTGGGGGACACTGCTCTGTCCTTCCCGCTGTCCAAGGAGCTTCTAGCTCTTGGCATGTTGTGGGCTGAGCAGAATGCCCGCTGGCCCGGTCGCTCTTTTGGTCCTGCTGACGAGGAGATGCCCGACCAGGATGAGGATGCTGATGAGGATGCCGACGAGGATGCTGATGCTGATGCTGATGTTGTTGATGGTGATGGTTCTTCTGACGAGGATGGCGATGTTGGTGCTGGTTCTGCTGCTGGCACAGCTGCCCCGCCTTCGGATGGCGATGAGGACTACAACCCTATTGAGGACGTCGAGGACCCTGTTGACATAGATAGCTTAGATGTCTAGGAGGTTGTCTTAGCTTTTAGTCTAGCATGTCTATCATATATATCTTTCTAGACTCTTTTGTATAAGCAACATCTTGGCACATTAGTCTGAGCTGTACTATTTTCTTATTCACTGTTTTCTCACTTTTATGGTTGTAGTCACTTATGAGAACATATGTCTGAGTTGGAATATCATTTCTATACACTTTGGCTATTTAATCTATGTTATCTTATGCTTGGTGTTTGTTGAGCTATATTTTGATTCTGACTTGTATTGTATGTTTCTCCTTCTGTGGTTGTATGTTATATGCCTTTACAATGTTGTCTATTATCTTTTGCATATATGTGTGGTTGAGTCTTGGAGAAGACCTAGTTTTTTGCTCTTCTACACCCCCTACCTTTTTGATAATGTCAAAATGGGGAGAAATATCTCATGGTTTGAGACTCAATCATATTGTTTCTTGTGATTATACTATTGCTTTCTTGCCTAAGTGATCCTTTTCTTGTTAATCTGTTGATTGATCATATGACATGCAAAGGATTACATATTACATGGATATTGGTTTTGCCATGTATAGAAAACCTAACATGTAGGTGAGAGGAAGCATAGTTTGAGGGGGAGCAAATTCCAATTGTTCTTATCATGAATCCCCCTAATTAACAAGGCAAAGGTATAACTTTCTTATCCTTTTCAATATGTTTGAGGAATGGTTTGTCATTGTCAAAAAGGGGGAGAATGTCGACCTAGAGGTTGTACATTACCTATATTTTGATAATGACTTAACCATTCCATTCATATGTATCTAACATGTGCGTTAAAGATTGTTTGCAGACATTAGGTACATGAAACGGATCACATATACAAGCCCTAGAATGGGCCAAGTGCAAGCCAAAATGGCTACAAGTGTGTAATTTAGGATTTCCATGTAAATCACCTTAGAACATAAATGTAATCACTTGTAACGATGAATATGCTCTTAACTTAGAAGAGAAAATTGTTTGGGATAAAATTCACCAAGTGCTAATCACTTTTATTGCAAATTCGAAAATCAATTTTAGGCACTTGGTCGGTCGAGTTTCCCACCTTGAAACTCGACCGATCATCCTGAGTCAATTTTCTGAAGATTGCAATCGGTCGAGTTGTGCACTCACAGAACTCGATCGATTGGGTAGTAGGCCATTTCCAGTTGAAATGGTCGGTCGAGTTTCCTCAGAACAAACTCGACTGATCATTTGAACATCGGATTGCTTGCTACTTGATCGGTCGAGTTACACCCATTGATACTCGACCGAATGCACTGTACGAAATTTGCAGAAAAAGTAATATGACCGTTGGTGAATTGTTTTGGGAAAAAATATAGCCATTTTCTTGAGGTAAAAACGACCACTTTTGCACCCAAGTGTCCCACAACATAAAGGGCCACCCTCAACTATAAATAGAACCCCTTGGACTTCATTCCAAGTTGTTCTTCCATTGCAAACTTGGTTCTAGCTTAGTTGAGAGTGTTCCAAGCCCTTGAGCCCCTTTCTCTCTCTACCTTCAAGACAATTTCGTGAGAGTGAGTTAGGTCCCTGTGTATGAGAGCTATCCTTTGTGTTATGTAAAGCTCTCCTTTCTTTCTTCCTACCTCCAAATCAAATTGAAGATTGATTGAAGCTACTTCTCCAAGTGAAAGAGGAGTTGCTGCTGTTCTTCTCCGAGTGAAGGGGAAGATGTGTTGCTGATCTTCAAGAGTGAAGATTGATCGTTGCTCCATCTCCCTTGGTGAAGGGAAAACGTGGGCAAGCTCTCCAAGTGAAGGAGAGGTGCAAGGCAAGCTCAAGTAAGATAGGTAAATCCTGCAAGGCTGAAGACAAAGGTGAGATTGGGTAAGTCCTTTGTAGAAGGCCGAAGAATCTTGCTTTGTGGGTAAGCCCTTAGATAGGTAGAAGATCTTAGCTTGAGTAATTAAGCCCTGGGTTGTGTGGTTTGTGTATCTTGTAATCTTATCGTAATGTATAAGAGGACCAAGTTGCAAATCCTAGAGTCTAACCAACTCTAGGTAGTGTGGTTTGTGTATCTTGTAATCTTATCGTAATGTATAAGAGGACCAAGTTGCAAATCCTAGAGTCTAACCAACTCTAGGTAGTGGACTGACATCGATCCTAAGTTTAGGATGTGGAACCACTCTAAACCACCTGTCCAAGTGCATGATATTTATTATCTCTTATCCTTGCTTTGTATGCTAGAATAGGATATCAAATTGCTTCTTGCATTAGTTTTTGCACTACAATTAAATTGGTGGTCTAATCAATTTTGTGAAGTGTGTGTAGCTCTATTCACCCCCCTCTAGAGCCCATTGATCCAACAGCCATGTCAGCCTCCCTTGGGGCTCACTAGGTTCATTTCTAAGCACCTGGTCGGGGTACCTCACATAGTGCTCTAAACTGGACACATGGAACTTATCACACATTAATTTATCCTGAGGGGTAAGGTCAAACTTAACCTTCTCCACCAAACCATATTAAAAGAACTCATGCCTCGGGGACTCAACTCTCTTAGCTATAACTTATAGGGGTCGTATTTTCACATATTCTTCCACAATAACTTGTATGTCAGTCTACTTTGCATCTGCTCACGACTCTCATCGTCTCTAGGCTCCTTTCTGCCCTTACACAATCAAAGTGACTTCATCTATACGTATTGTGGTCCCTTTTCTAACCATCATGTGGTCCTTTTCTAACCATCATGTGGTCCTTTCACCAACATCACCTTACTGAAGTGGTGACCGACACAACCTCCCTTACAGAGCTTCTTATAAAACCCGGTACTGGCTATGGTGGTTAACTTCTCATCTTGCCTAGGACAAGAACTGTCTCTAGCTATCACCCTGAATGAGCACATATACTCTCATCTGACCCCTTTAGTCTGGATCATACTAAACATTAGATGGGGTGATAAATTGTACCTACATTGAGTTCTTCATGTACCTACTTCCACCTTTTGGAAGGGAACCTTTAGGTCAAACTCAAAAAACATTGAATTCACTTCATGGTTGAACCATCTCTCTCATGGTTAGTTCAACCAGGTCCGTCCCTTGATAGAACTCTTTCTTTCTCATGTCATCTAGGTAAAGCGATCTACCATAACCTAGATTGCATCTCGACCTCCCTTAGTCCAGGGGAGACCTATCACAACATCCATAGTGATGAACTCCCATTCCCTCGCAGGGACTCCTTTGTCCCCTTTATCGATACACTGGGTTACTGGAGTTCGTCCTTTACCTCCTGGCTTGCATGGCCATATACCACATGCAATTTCATCTTAAGCATCCAAAGTGTTGTTACCATTTTCCACGGTGTATGGTGATCTTCAATCATGATTTCTTGTATGTCCTGAGTCCTCAATATCAACTCCTCAGAAACCCTAAAACACTCTAGTCGGGGTTTCATCACCTTCTTTTTCAAAGAAGTGCACTTGAGGTTCTACCACCATCCTTTCATTGCATCAAGGACTAGACTGGCTAACCAAACAACCGTTAACTTTTCAATGTATCTTGTTACATTTGAGTGTTATCCAAACACCTCTCCCTTTCGAACTTAGGGTTAGCCAAACAACCTCTTCTAGCTTCTAATCCAACAAGTCAGATGTATCCCAACCAGAGCATCCATTACCACTTCACATTCTTAGGTATTAGGTAATGTGGAAGACATACACTTCCATGCATTTCACTTATCATCTCACCTCAAACTCTATGTCTATCTTCAATTAAGAATACGCTCTCATCGTCATGGTGATCAAACTCAACCTGGTATAACTTGTAAGTTCCACATAGCTCATGATAAAAACATCCTCATAAGGTTTGCAAACCATCCATGTATCATTCACTTTACCAGGGTAGGTTATCTTCTCTATCCCCATTTCTCATGGCAACGTTCCAACCTACATCATCTCTTATCCTTGGTGTATGGCATGTGTAATGTCCTATCTCTCACCCCTATAATAAGAGGAAATAAGCATTTGGCTGCAGTCCAAATATAGAGTTCTTCCTGTTCTAAGAGTAGAGATGGTACATCCCACCTTGCCAATACACTTTTACATCTAAGTTGAAACATGCCACATATGTCTCAACATCACCTTCATCTCGATATCAAGGTCACTCCCATGGAAAACTGGTTTTGAACCTACTTGGGTCACCTCACAATCGTTGGTCATCTCCTCTAGGTCTATAGGGCACCGACACTTTTGGGGTAATCCCTCTTCCCTCATGCATAAAGAGAGTGCCCTACTCATCTGCCCTTTGGGTCCCATGAGTTCATGAAGGTGATCAATCTCCTAACCCATGGCCCTTAGACAATGATATTTGTTACCTCCCGACCCTATGGTCATGTGCAACTGGGGAATTAGGTGACTCCTACTTTTATCGGTCTTATCCCTACCTGACCCAAGGATAGACTTAGGATTCTCCATTATAATACATGCTCACATAGAACCTTACCCAAGTTTTCATCATCTCTCTTTCTGCATTCATGGGCTGGCTTTCATCCTTTCATCGGGATCATGGCAACATGCCTACCTTGGTCAAGCCCCATACTGGTTACCTCCATGGTAACACATGCACTTAGAGATGGTTATCTATGGGTCTATAGGTTCATTTATGTACTTAGCTTCCCCAGACCTCTTTAGGTTACCTTAAACTAACAAATCTAATATACACCCTACCAAAGGGATCCCTCTCCCAGGATGGGGGGAAAACTATCTCTTGACAACAAGGTCACAAAAGCTCTTAGGTCTAGGGTTTACATCCAAATGAGCCTACTTAACCCTAGCAAGCTATTAAGGCACAAGCAGATCACTTACTGTACCATGCTAGGTCATACTTGTCCTCTTTCCTCGATGTTGGACCAAGATCATACTTTCCTTTATCATCAACCTAGTGGTGAGGGGTTCATCAAACATACCCTAAACTTAAGGGGCTTCCCTTTTCCTCTATACATGAGGAGTACCATGCTCTCTTCTATAGGAACTCAACTTCTCATCATGAGAATCAGGTATACCACTTCCCCTCTTATACCTAGGAACCCTAGGTTCACTTTTAGGTATCCAACTGCATCTTCTTTCTCTCAACTACGAACCAAGCATGCAAAAGGCATGACATGCACTTCGTGTCATACTTCAACTCGAGCAACACTTAGGGTTGGGTCCTCCAAGATATCATCAACTTTCAGGGATCGATCATGAGGCAACCACTATCATCCATTGTTCAGGGTTTTAGGCTTCCAACCTTCTTGTTGGGTTTCCTACTCATCCAACCTCACCATTAGAGGTTCTTTCTTCATGAAGGATCAACCTCAAGGCATGCCCTACATGGGTGAAGCCTAGGTTCGAACTTATGTTTGCTCAAGATCATCCATAACCCTTTGTGCTCCCTCATGATTCCTTATCCAGAGTTTCATCCTACTGTCAGCACCATGACGTGCCCTAGGTGCCAGCTATACCCTACTTGCACAAGCCCATAGGGTTTCTAAGGACCTTCACTAACGTCATCATCTAAGGAGCTATCCTTTACCCTAACATGCACGACCCTTCCCAGGGTTGGGTTGCCAAAGGTGCTAGGTCACCCATGGATAATATGGCATCCCAAAGGCATGTCCTTTCAAACACCTGGTCCAACTCATCTCTCTCTAACCTTCACTTAGGGTTAGGGTTAGCATCATCCTCAGAGGATGTGCCAGGTCTCGACTTGCAATGGAGATCTCTATCTCCAAGACTAACTCATCCTCCTGAAAAGAAGGTCTAGCCTCATGTCTCTTCTGAGGACATGAGAACTTATGTCACACGACCTAAGCATGTATTTATTCCTTTACGCTTACTCTATTAAGCTTATGTCCATGACATCTTATTTACATGCTTTTTATTAATTTGGTGGAGGATTCATTAATCCTTACCAACCTTACCCATACCTCAAGAGGGTGAGGAGAAGAGAGAGGAAACCCTACTCCTTAAGGTCCTTAAAATAATTGGAGTTGAGAAGGGATGAACAAGATGAGAGAGTCCTAAAGGTATCTTATTTTGATTCATACCCTAAGACTTTGGCCAGGCAGTCACATGGATCTGGGAGTCCTCGTATTCCGACTAGCGGTGCGGAGGAAAATATTGCCAACCCCCGGTCGTGATCCTTTTCTAGACACCTCTGTCTTTCGTATAATCCTCTAATAACTCCCTTGGGTTCTACATAATTTGTAAAATTTAATAATTATTAAGGATTACTTGAGGAACCTATGCTCTGATACCAATTGTTACGACCCCGCCTCCCGGTAACCCCCAATTAAGGGAGACCGAAAGGTCAGAGCCATTAACCAATAACCCAGATCAAAGTTTCGACAAATAATCAATACCAATTATTAAATTCTACCAACTATGCTGAAATATGGAGTAAAATAAAAACTTTTGCATACCTCTTAAAACTGGGATTCAAAACATCTATCCATACAGATACTTATCTATCTAATCCTCCTTTGCCCTTTAATTCTCATTTAGTACCACATATGCCACTTTACTATTTGTTCTTTTCATTGTACCTAAACCACCGACAAACAAAACGTCGGTCAGCCAGAAGTTGGTATGTGGGGGAAACAATAATCATGCAAATATGTTAACAACATAATCATTCAATTAATGATTTATCAATCAAGATTACATTTTAAGCCATACAACTCAATCCATTCATATTCTCAAACTCTGGGTTGTCTTTGCAGTGGACATGAATATCTCCTCTCTTTTAGGTAATAGAGTCGCATGGCACTACCCGAAGATAGCCCAATATCTAACTCAATGTGACTTGATAGTCCTACCTCATTGGTAGCCATGTACTAAGTCATCCATAGACCTGATGGACCTACCCAATAGGTAGCCATGTACTAGGTCATCCATAGACCTGATGCACCTACCCAATAGGTAGCCATGTACTAGGTCTTTCTCTAACCTAATGGACCTACCCATAGGCAACCATGTACTAGGTTAGCTATAATGCCACAGAGAGAACCAAGATCTGAGTTTGTAGGCATATATCCTTTGTGATAGTCATAGCCACATTATAGTTTGCAATATGAACATCCAAACAGTTTAGTTGCATTCAAAGCGATTAAACATCTGGGAATCCATCGGAAAACTAAAGCGATTATTCATAATTAACCACATACCTGTACTTGTAGATTCAGATGTAGGAATAATCCAAACAACAATGAGCATGCAAGCATTCAATAAGACCCTGAAACAATTATACAATTTCCTTTTATTACTCATGTCATTAAGATCTATTAAATCTAGCTTGCTTCTTAGGGTTTCTAGTCCACTTTTTGGGTTTCCATTACAATTAGGGTTTGCCTTCATATTTTACTGTTTTAAACCCTAATTTAACACATTGATCACTAATCCTAATCATTTCCACCTCATTTCCGGATTAAAGGCATAATTAATCATCAATTAAGCTCATTAAGCCTCTTTTTAATTAAGCTACTATTTTTATACTTTTAATCCATGACAATATCATTATACCAATTTATCATCAATTCATGGTTCATTATGGTTTAAATCACATATGAACTCGATTTGCTATTAATTCCACCTTTTATACATGAGAAAACCCTAATTACTACATTTAGGGTATTTATCCACAAATTAGGAACTTTAATGCTATAAATAATTTAGATTCAACATATTCCAATTTTAATCATGAAATTAATCAATTAAAGCCATTAATTGTCGAATAAGTCAACATTAGGGTTTCAAGGCCCATTAAAGTATATTCATGCACATTAAACTCAAAATTAACTAATTATATGCAAAGTTCATCCTTTTTCTTCCTAATGATCCTTTTTATCATTAATAGGTTAATATCAACTTTATTCATCTATTAAAACCTGCTAATCATTTTAATCATATCAAAATAGGGTTCTTAAAACATTATTACATCTAAAGCTAATAACTTCCATTACTTTTCGAATTGCAAGTAGAACCAAGCTCCAATTATATTTTTATTGGATTCCCCTCATTTTTCTGAGAAAGTTTCATATTTTATGCATAATCATTCGAGCTACTATTAGGGAGATATGAATTTTGCAAAATTACCTACTTTGGACCAATTGGGAGATGCCACATCACCCCTTTCATGCATGTTGCTTGGTGGGTTTGTAAAACATTTCGAATTGACACTTATACTCTCCCGCAGCTCTTTTAGCTTTGTGATCTCCGGAGGGAAAAATCGTCTAGTCTGCATCTCCATCTTCTTCCTCGTGACAACCACTTGTTGCCTCCCTAAGGGCTGTGGGTGGGGCTCCCCCTCCCTCTTCCTGACCTCGCCGGACATCAGGGAGATATCCCTTGCGTTTGCCACCCTCCTTCGCGCCCGCCTAGGCCTCCATTGATGTCTGGGCAGCCGGATGTAGGAGTTATGGACCTGTGACCTACGGCCATGCTGCAGGTCTTGTTGCAGCCAACGTGAGGAGGGGTGTGCTTGGGGATGCTAGCTTCTCCATTCAGGGTTGCCGTGGGAGCTTCCCTCTTCCAACACAACGACTCAGAAGCCCCTTGTTCGCTCCAGGGTCAGTCTACTCTCTCGGTTAGGGTTGACTCTATAGTGGGGTTGAAGAAGAGAGTAGAGGATCGTGGAGTTCTCCTTTCCTCTGAACCAGGGCTCTACCCCTTATATAGGGGAGAGTACGAAGCCCCAATGAGCTCATAAAATAGGGAACAAGTCCCTTTCCTAAAAGGAAACAATTTTCCTTAATAAAGAAGCAAATCTTCTCTTTCTCCCTCATTCCTTTGATATTCCTTTTCCTTGGGATATTAGTATTACAAAAATATCTTCCTTTATCTTCTTATTACTTGCCTCTTAATTATTTATCACAAAATCCTGTTTTCTTTTAATAGAAAATACTCCCTTTTATCCATATTACAAAATTCATCAATAATATATCACATTATGCTATTATTTGAAATCTTGGTATTTTCTCTTTCTTTCCTCTTTATTTCGAAATTCTTTTTATTGGATACTTATTATCCTTCTAGATGCATCTTTATGCATTATTTCACATTATCTAGTTTATCTCTCATTAAATTATCTCTTTTTGAGGATTTCTCTTTATTTCTCTTTTATTTTCCTTATTGGTATTCCTTTTATCATTAGGAATCCTTGGAACATGAAATTCCACAAAGGATCTCCTAATTCCACCTTTTCCCACTTATTTCCAACATTTTAACATTATTTTCAATCTCTTTCTTATTAAAGAAATACTTAATTAAACTTTTCTTTTCTTATTGCCTTTTCTTTGCAACTTTGGACTTCTTGGTACCCAAGGAATCCAAGAGGCACGAAATTCTCTTTGGATTTTCCTTCTAGAGGTTTCCACATTATTCTTTTCAAATATTCAATTATTCATTACTAAGTGAATTTTCTTTGTTATCTGGGCCCAATAGCCAATAAAGCCCATAACACAAACATCAAGGCTATTGTAAACAAAATCCAAGTATTCAAAACAAATTATACCATTCTTTGTTCAATTATCCTTAATAAGAGGAATTGCATTTCTCACCAATTGATCCCAAAATTGGGGTTGTAACATATACCCTTGGGTGACCATGACCGTGGAATAATAGACGACTGTAGACGGGTGCTCTCTCCCACTAGCCGTGACCGTGGCATAAGGCACTTAAATAAGGTACCACGACCATGGAAGATGATGTGACCATAGTCAATGCCACAACTGTGGTGCTTTCAAAACAATGTCAACAAAAATCAACCAAATAAAATAAGAATTCATAATTCCTAGTAAAACCATTTGGTAGAAAGAAATTAATATACATCCTACACTTATACCCCTACTGGGTACGGAAACCCAAAAGATTAAAAGATGGATAGGTACAGAGCTAATAGACTAAAGCACGAGATAAAGGAAGCATGAATTAAAGAAAGCAGCAAAAACTTGGGTTGCCTCCCAAGAAGCACTTATTTAAAGTCTTTTAGCTCAACTTTCTTTATCATCCATCTTCATTTTCCGTCAGCTGGTGCCGATACTTCTTCATTTGTTCCACTTGTTACTAGGTTGGTTTCCCCCAAACTTAGTTTCGTCCTTCTTACAAAAGCGTCGTCTTCATAATATCTTTTCACCCTCTTCCCATTGACCTTGAAGGTTCCTATCTTGTCTCCATCTATCTCCATCACCCTCATGGATATATTTTTACGACAGAAAAAGGGCCTGACCACCTTGTTCTTAGCTTTCTGGGAAATAACTTGATACTTGAGTTGAATAAAAGGACCTTGTCTCATTCATGAACATATTTTTCTTCAGATGGGAATCATGCCATACCTTTGTTCTCTACTTGTAAATCCTTGTGTTCTCATAAGCGTGCAGTCTCAACTCTTCAAGTTCTTAGAGTTGGAGGAATATTTTCTGCCCAGCCTTATCGAGGTCCATGTTAAAAAATTTGATAGCCCATAGGGCTTTATGCTCTAGTTCAACAGGAAGATGACATGACTTCCCATAAATTAACATGTAGGGTGTCCTACTTATAGATATCTTATATGTTGTGCGGTAAGCCCAAAGTGCATCATCGAGTTTCATGGACCAATCCTTCCTCATACGACTAATAGTTTTCTCTAGATCTATTTAATCTACTTGTTTGATACTTCGAGTTGTCCCGACATTTAGGGGTGCTATGGTGTTGAAACCTTATGTTTTACCCCATACTTTCTCAACAGAGCTTCAAACTACTTTTCACCAAAGTGCGACCCTCCGTCACTTATAATAGTGTGTGGTACTCATTTTCTCGAACAACTTAATTACTACCTTGGAGTCACAGATTTGGGTGGAAACAACCTCTACCCATTTGGAGTCATAGTCGACAACAACAAGTATATACTGGTTCTCTTTTGATGATAGAAATGGTCCCATGTAACCAATCCCCCATACATCAAAAATTTCAACTTCCACCCAATCTACCATTGGCATCTCATTCCTTCTACTGATGTTCCTTGTAAGATGACATTCCTTGCAGGTTAACAAATGACACGTCATCCTTGAAAAGGGTTGGCCAATAAAATCCTGATTGTAAAACTTTTACAACTATCCTTTCTCCTCTGTGGTGTCCCCCGTAAGGTGAGGAGTGGCATTCCTTGAGGATTAAGGGTACTTCTTCTCCTGGTATGCATCGGCAATATAAGTTGTCAGAGCACCTTTTGAATAATAGTGGATCATCCCAATAGTAATTTTTAGCTCAGAGAATAATTTCTTCTTTTGATTATATGTGATCTCCTGTGGAAGTTGTCTACATTCTAGATAATTACAAATGTCTATGAACCAAGGAAGACTCTTCTCTTCCGATTGAGCCATCAAAGGAGATTCATCAACATAGTTGTCGTTCACCAGCAATTGATTTTCTTTATCAAAAATTATTCTTGACAGGTGGTCTGCAACCACATTGTCTTTTACATTTTTATTAATGATCACATGGTCAAACTCTGTCAGTAACAAAGCCCATCACAAAAGTTTTGGCTTTGTGTCCTTCTTCTTCTTAATATATTTTATAGCCCCATGATCGGTCTACACTTTTACCTTTGATCCTACTAGATATGATCTGAACTTATCAAAAGCAAACACGATAGCCAACATCTCTTTTTTAGTTGTCGTATAGTTTACTTGGGCTTCGTCCAATGTTCTGCTTGCATAGAAAATCACATTGTTTCTCTTATCTTTCTTTTGTACAAGGACTACCTCGATGGTGAAATCACTAGCATTGCACATGATTTTGAAAGGCAGCTCCCAATATGGTGCTTGTAGAATTGGTGTTGCCATTAACAAACTTTTTAGTGTATGTAAGGCATCTAAACATTCACTGGTGAATTCAAACTCAACATCTTTGATCAGGAGATTGGAAAGGGGTTTGGCAATCTTGGAGAAATCTTTTATGAATCTTCTATAATATCTTGCATGCCCTAGAAAACTTTGTATTCATGTGATAGATTTTGATGGTGGGAGTTTGTATATGGCTTTGATCTTACCTAGGTCCACTTCAATTCCTTTCTTGGAAACCTTATGGCCTAAGACGATACCATCTTGGACCATAAAATGGATTTTCTCCCAGTTCAGGACAAGATATTCTTCTTCACAGTGCTGCAGCACTAAAGATAGGTTTCTTAGACAAGCTTCAAAATCTATTCCATATACAGAGAAGTCATCCATGAAGACTTCTACTATGTCTTCCAAAAATTCTATAAACATATATATCATGCAACGGTGGAAAGTTTTTGGTGCATTACACAACCCAAGCGACATCCTTCTGAAGGCATAAGTGCCATAGATGCAGGTGAAAGTTTTCTTTTCCTAATTGTCAGGATGAATCAGTACATGATAGAATCCCGAATGCCTATCTAGAAAATAGAAGTAATCATGGTGTTCTAGTCTTTCTAGAAATTGATCTATAAATAGCAGAGGGAAGTGATCCTTTTTGGTAGCAATTTTTAGCTTGCGATAGTCAATGCACATATGTCATCCTATTACCATCCTCATTGCCACTTCATCTCCTTCCTCTCCTCTTAACACTGTCATTCCACCCTTCTTAGGCACCATATGGATTGGGCTAACCCAGTTGTTGTCACTTATCAGGTAGATGATTCCAACATCTCACAACTTTATAACTTCCTTCTTTACGACTTCCTTTAGCATTTGGTTTAACTTGCTTTGCGGTTGAGCTAAAGGCTTACCTATTTCTTTGAGATGAATTATATACATGTATAGGGAAGGGTTGAGGCCTCTGATGTCTTCTACAGAATATCCTATAGCCTTTCTATGCGGCCTGAGCTCTTTTAGCAACCTTTCTAGCTGGTCATCCATTAAGTTGACCTTAACAATCATAGGATTCCTCTCTTCTTTGTCCAGGAATTCATATTTCAACCGCTCCAAAACTGGTTTCAATTCTGGATTTGGTTTTGGTGCTCTCTTCCCCTCAGGTGTTTGCTTGAGTGAAGCTTACTTCACGGTCTCGACTATCTCTTCCTCATCACTGAATTCCTCTTTAGGTTGATTCAGGTAGTCTAAGATCTCTACGACCTCTCAGTCTTCCATTGTAGGTTCTTGACTATTCAAGGTTCATACGAGGGGATCAGCAATTGGCTTGTCGTCTTGCACCTCTTCATAATATTGATTCCAGCTATCCATGAAGTAGACTGACTCAGAGAGAGAGAAGGTCCCCTCATGGCATCTTGTACCTAGGAATTGAGGTGATCATCCCCTACGCACAAGGTAATGATTCCTTCTACTACATCTATTAGGGCTCTTCCACTTGCAAGGAAAAGTCTCCCAAATATAATTGGCATTTAGAGTCCTCGACCGTGTCTATCACTACTATTTCGCATTAAATGAATTATCGCCTGACCCGTATTGGAACATCTTCGACTATTCCTATAGGTCTTGTAAAGGTGTGGTTAGCCATTTCAATTCTCATTCCCATCTTCATTATATCCATCAGTTTGAGGCTTTGTGCTAGAGTCAAGGGCGTTAGACTAATGCTCACTCCCAAATCAGCTAAACCGTTCCTCTCCACATTGTCTCTGACATAGAAGAGTATGTTGAATGCCCAGGGTCCCTTTTCTTGGCTGTTAACTTAGCTTGAACAAAGTGCTTGACATTTTTTCTAACTACACGGTCTTGATATGGTCTCCTATCCTTCTCTTCATGATTAGGTCCTTAAAGAATTTTGCATATGTCAACATTTCTTCAATCCCATTGAGAAATGGGACATCCAAGTGTAGTTTCTTTACTTCTTCCATAAACTTTTTGTACCTCTTCTTTAAATGTTCCTTGATTGGTTTGTAGGGAAAAGGAACTCCTGGGGCATAAGGGGTTTCTCTTCTATAGGACATCTCCTATAAGATCCAATTTCTTTTCCTCTTCCTCCTATTTTTGTGATTACCTGCTTCTCTTCTGCTTACAAATGGTTCTTTCCCTTTGGATTCTTCTATTGCAGTCTCATTCTCAGATTGTTGATTACTACATCTTCCTTCTTCTTTGGTGTTGTTAGTGTTAGGATCTTTCAAAATTCTCCCTGATCGGAGAGTTTCCATTTTTACTGTCTCCATATTTTATGGGATCTTCCCCGAAGGGTTTTTCATAAGTTCTGCTAGTTGTATAAGATATTGATCAATCTGCCTTTGGTGAGTTTGTATGTTCACCATTTGAGTTTGCACTGTAGTTAGCACTCCTAAATTGGTGATATCACTTTGAGCAAGTTGGTCATTTATTGAAGCTTGCCTTTTGTGAAGTCAAATAGTTGAGCAATCATGTCAGTTTGGTTGATATCTTTGGCTTGGCTCTGCCCTTGGCCTTGTCGTATCACATTTTTATTCTGACGTTGGTAGCTACTTTGATTCATCTGATAGTTAGTTGTTCTAGTGTATTGAGTCGTCCCTCCTTTCTTCTCGAATCCTAGCGGAGGTTTAGATGAATTACTCAGTTGATGAGCATTTTCTACAACTTCTTTGTTGTCATAGTTAAACCCAGGATGATCTTGTCATTTGAAATTAAAATAAGAAACATTCTCTGTTTCTTCTTCACTCTCCTATGTCCATGCATATATAGAGTTGTCAACTCCATGCCTTCCTTCTCTGCATGTAACACATTTCATGAATTTCTCCATGTGTTTCTTGCCCTTGCCCCCAGTGTCTTTTAACTGTTTGACATTGGTGGCAATTTTCTGAATATGAGCTATAATAGTCTCTAAGGACTTGGCATTATTTGATGGTCCTTCAGATCCTGCCTTCTAGACTGATCCTTGATCATTTCTAGCATAATCCATATCTACTTGCAGTTCCGCCATGTTATCGATTATCTTCATGGTTCTTCTTGATTTCTTACCAAGAATGTCTCGTCTGGCAGCTGCATTTTGTGAAGTTCTTTCGGTGGGAGTTATCCCATTTTAAAAGGTGGTCACTAGGAATCCCTTATGGTAGTTGTGGTTAGGGCAATCTCTTTGGTAGTCGTGAGTATGTGGGACAGCACTGGTGAACTCCATCAAACAAATAAGATAGGGTCGTGGTGGTCGTCGTGATACTAAATATGTCGGAAGGATCTTGTTGCTCAAAAGAGGTGATGAAACTTAGGGAAAATGAGGAGTTATAACAACGGTAATCGAGAGAAGGCGTCTAATGAGTACCTCGATTAGATTAATGATTCAAAATAATGGTGAAAGAGGCATCGGCGGGGGGTGCTGCTGTGGTGAGGGTGTGAATCTATGGGCGAAGCTCTAAATCTAGCTCGTTCGTTGTCTCGTGCACTCATGCCTTGCAGGATCATTTAATTGTTCAGGAATCACAGAGAGCGAGAAGTGAAATAAGAACCCTGATGTAGGAGGGGTTTACCTTATATAACCTTGGGCGACCATGATCGTGGAATAATAGATCGTTGCGATTGTAGATGGGTGCTCTCTCCCGCTAGCTCTGATCGCGGCGTAAGGCACTTAAAGAAGGTACCACGACCATGGAAGACGCTGTGACCATATTCCATGCCACGACTGCGGTTCCTTCAAGAAAATGTCAACAAAAATCAACCAAATAAAATAAGAATTCATAATTCCTAGTAAAACCATTTGGTAGAAAGAAATTAATATACATACTACACTTATACCCCTACTGGGTACAGAAACCCAAAAGATTAAAAGATGGAGAGGTACATAGCTAATAGACTAAAGCACAAGATAAAGGAAGCATGAAATAAAGAAAGCAGCAAAAACTTGGGTTGCCTCCCAAGAAGCACTTATTTAAAGTCTTTTAGCTCAACTTTCTTTATCATCCATCTTCATTTTCCTTCAACTCGTGTCGATACTTCCTCATTTGTTCCACTTGTTACTGGGTTGGTTTCCCCCAAACTTAGTTTCGTCCTTCTTACAAAAGCGTCGTCTTCATAATATCTTTTCACCCTCTTCGCATTGACCTTGAAGGTTCCTATCTTGTCTCCATCTATCTCCATCACCCTCATGGATATATTTTTACGACAGAAAAAGGGCCTGACCACCTTGTTCTTAGCTTTCTGGGAAATAACTTGATACTTGAGTTGAATAAAAGGACCTTGTCTCATTCATGAACATATTTTTCTTCAGATGGGTATCATGCCATACCTTTGTTCTCTACTTGTAAATCCTTGTGTTCTCATAAGCATGCAGTCTCAACTCTTCAAGTTCTTAGAATTGGAGGAATATTTTCTGCCCAGCCTTATCGAGGTCCATGTTCAAAAATTTGATAGCCCACAGGGCTTTATGCCCTAGTTCAACAGGAAGATGACATGACTTCCCATAAATTAACAAGTAGGGTGTCCTACTTATAGGTATCTTATATGTTGTGCGGTAAGCCCAAAGTGCATCATCGAGTTTCATGGACCAATCCTTCCTCATACGACTAATAGTTTTCTCTAGTATCTATTTATTCTACATGTTTGATACATCAAGCTGTCCCAACATTTAGGGGTGATGTGGTGTTGAAACCATATGTTTTACCCCATACTTTCTCAACAGAGCTTCAAACTACTTTTCACCAAAGTGTGACCCTCCATCACTTATAATAGAGTGTGGTACTCATTTTCTTGAACAACTTAATTACTACCTTGAAGTCACAGGTTTGGGTGGAAACAACCTCTACCCATTTGGAGTCGTAGTCAGCAAAAACAAGTATATACTGGTTCTCTTTTGATGTTAGAAATGGTCCCATGTAATCAATCCCCCATACATCAAAAATTTCAACTTCCACCCAATCTACCATTGGCATCTCATTCCTTCTACTGATGCTTCTTGTAAGCTGACATTCCTTGCATGTTTTAACAAATGACGTGTCATCCTTGAAAAGGGTTGGCCAATAAAATCCTAATTGTAAACCTTTTACAACTATCCTTGTTCTCCGTGGTATCCCCCGTTAGGTGAGGAATGGCATTCCTTAAGGATTATGGATACTTCTTCTCCTAGTATGCATCGACAATATAAGTTGTCAGAGCACCTTTTGAACAATAGTGGATCATCCCAATAGTAATTTTTAGCCCAGAGAATAATTTCTTCTTCTGATTATATGTGATCTCCAGTGGAAGTTGTCTACATGCTAGATAATTACAAATGTCTGTGAACCAAGGCAGGCTTTGCTCTTCCGATTGAGCCATAAAAGGAGATTCATCAACATAGTTGTCGTTCACCAGCAATTGATTTTATTTATAAAAAATTATTCTTGACAGGTGGTCTGCAACCACATTGTCTTTTTCCTTTTTATCAATGATCTCATGGTCAAACTCTTGCAGTAACAAAGCCCATCACAAAAGTTTTGGCTTTGTGTGCTTCTTCTGCATAATATATTTTATAGCCCCATGATCGGTCTACACTTTTACCTTTGATCCTACTAGATATGATCTGAACTTATCAAAAGCAAACACGATATCCAACATCTCTTTTTCAGTTATGGTATAGCTTACTTGGGCTTCATCCAATGTTCTTCTTGCATAACTAATCACATGGTGTCACTTATCTTTCTTTTGTACAAGGACTACCCCGATGGTGAAATCACTGGCATTGTACATGATTTTGAAGGGTAGCTCCCAATATGGTGCTTGTAGAATTGGTGGCGCCATTAACACACTTTTTAGTGTATGGAAGGCATCTAAACATTCAATGGTGAATTCAAACTCGACATCTTTGATCAAGAGATTCAAAAGGGGTTTGGCGATCTTGGAGAAATCTTTTATGAATCTTCTATAATATCTTGCATGCCCTAGAAAACTTTGTATTCATGTGATAGATTTTGATGGCAGGAGTTTGGATATGGCTTTAATCTTACCTAGGTCCACTTCAATTCCTTTCTTGGAAACCTTATGGCCTAAGACGATACCATCATGGACCATAAAATGACATTTCTCCCAGTTTAGGACAAGATGTTCTTCTTCACAGTGTTGCAGCACTAAAGATAGGATTCTTAGAGAAGCTTCAAAATCTATTCCATATACAGAGAAGTCATCCATGAAGACTTCTACTATGTCTTCCAAAAATTATGAAAGCATAGATATCATGCAACGGTGGAAAGTTGCTGGTGCATTACACAACCCAAAAGGCATCCTTCTGAAGGCATACGTGCCATAGATGCAGGTTAAAGTTGTATTTTCCTGATCGTCAGGAAGAATCAGTACATGATAGAATCCCGAATACCTATCTAGAAAATAGAAATAATCATGGTGTGCTAGTCTTTATAGAAATTGATCTATAAATGGCAGAGGGAAGTGATCCTTTTTGGTAGCAGTTTTTAGGTTGCGATAGTCAATGCACATATGTCATCCTGTTACCATCCTCATTGCCACTTCATCTCCTTCCTCTCCTCTTATCATTGTCATTCCACCCTTCTTAGGCACCATATGGATGGGGCTAACCCAGTTGTTATCACTTATCAGGTAGATAATTCCACCATCTCACAAATTTATAACTTCCTTCTTTACGACTTCCTTTAGCATTTGGTTTAACTTCCTTTGTGGTTGAGCTAAAGGCTTAGCTATTTCTTTGAGACGAATTATATACATATATAGGGAAGGGTTGAGGCCTCTGATGTCTTCTACATAATATCCTATAGCCTTTCTATGTAGCCTGATCTCTTTTAGCAACCTTTCTAGTTGGTCATCCATTAAGTTGGCATTAGCAATCATAGGATTCCTCTCTTTTTTGTCCAGGAATTCATATTCCAACCCCTCCAAAACTGCTTTCAATTCTGGCTTTGGTTTTTGTGCTCTCTTCTCCTCAGGTGTTTGCTCAAGTGAAGCTTACTTTACGGTCTCGACTATCTCTTCATCATCACTGAATTCCTCTTCAGGTTGATTCAGGTAGTCTAAGATCTCTACGACCTCTCGGTCTTCCATTGTAGGGTCTTGACTATTCAAGGTTCATATGAGGGGATCAACAATTGGCTTGTCCTCTTACACCTCTTCATAATATTGATTCTAGCTATCCATGAAGTAGACTGACTCAGAGAGAGAAGGTCCCCTCATGGCGTCTTGTACCTAGGATTTGAGGTGATCATCCCCTACGCACAAGGTAATGATTCCTTATGATACATCTATTAGGGCTCTTCCACTTGCAAGGAAAATTCTCCCAAATATCATTGGCATTTATAGTCTTCGACCGTGTCTATCACTACTATGTCGTATGGTATAAAATATCACTCGACCCATATTGGAACATCTTTGACTATTCCTATAGGTCTTGTAAAGGTGTGGTCAACCATTTCAATTCTCATGCCCATCTTCACCATATCCATCAGTCTGAGGCTTTGTGCTAGAGTCGAGGGCATTATACTAATGCTCACTCCCAAATTAGCTAAACCCTTCCTCTCCACATTGTCTCAGACATAAAAGAGTATGTTGAATCCCCAGGGTCTCTTTTCTTGGCTGGTAACTTAGCTTGGACAAAGGTGCTTGACATTTTTGCTAACTACACGATCTCGATATGGTATCCTCTCCCTGTCTTCATGATTAGGTCCTTCAAGAATTTTGCATAAGTCAACATTTCTTCAATGGCATTGAGAAATGGGACATCCAAGTGTAGTTTCTTTACTTCTTCCATAAACTTTGTGTACCTCTTCTTTAAATATGCCTTGATCAGTTTGTAGGGAAAAGTAACTCTTGGGGCATAGGGGTTTCTCTTCTAAAGGACATCTCCTATAGGATCCATTTTTTTTTCCTCTTCCTCCTATTTTTGTGATTACCTACTTCTCTTATGCTTATAGATGGTTCTTTCCCTTTGGATTCTTCTATTGCAGTCTCATTCTCAGATTGTTGATTACTACGTCTTCCTTCTTCTTTGGTGTTGTTAGTGTTAGGTTCTTTCAACATCCTCCCTGATCGGAGAGTTGCCATTTTTACAGTCTCCATATTTTATGGGATCTTCCCCGAAGGGTTTTTCATAAGTTCAGCTAGTTGTGTAAGATATTGATCAATCTGCCTTTGGTGAGTTTGCATGTTCGCCATTTGAGTTTGCACTGTAGCTAGCACTCCTAAATTGGTGATAGAACATTGAGCAAGTTGGTCATTTATCAAAGCTTGCCTTTTTGTGAAGTCAAATAGTTGAGCAATCATGTTAGTTTGGTTGCTATCTTTGCTTGGCTCGGCACTTGGCCTTGTCGACTCACATTTTTATTCTAACGTTGGTAGCTACTTTTTTCATCTGATAGTTAGTTGTTCTAGTGTATTGAGTTTTCCCTCCTTTCTTCTCAAATGCTAGAGGATGATTAGATGCATTACTCAGTTGATGAGCATTTTCTACAACTTCTTTGTTGTCATAGTTAAACCCAGGATGATCTTGTCATTTGAAATTAAAATAAGAGACATTCTCTGTTTCTTCTTCACTCTCCTATGTCCATGCATAGATAGAGTTGTCAACTCCATGCCTTCCTTCTCTACATGTAACACATTTCATGAATTTCTCTGTGTGTTTCTTGCCATTGCCCCCGGTGTCTTTTAACAGTTTGACATTAGTGGTAATTTTCTGAATATGACCTATAATAGTCTCTAAGGCCTTGGCATTGATTGATGGTCCTTCAGATCCTGCCTTCTAGACTGATCCTTGATCATTTCTATCATAATCCATGTCTAGTTGTAGTGTCGTCGTGTTATCGATTATCTTCATGGTTCTTCTTGATTTCTTACCAAGAAAGTCTCTTCTGACAGCTACATTTTGTGAAGTTCTTTCGGTGGGAGTTAGCCCATTTTAAAAGGTGGACACTAGGAATCCCTTAAGGTAGTTGTGGTTAGGGCAATCTCTTTGGTATTCTTGAAAGTGTCCCCATACCTCATGATGGTTCTCTCCCAGTTTTTGATTGAAAGAAGTGATCTTTTGCATATTATGGATAGTTCTCTCAGTAGGATAAAATTTAGTAACAAAGGCATCTACATGGGGTCTCCATCCAACTATGGACTGGTGGTGCAAGATGAGGTACCAGGATAGAGCTTTATCTTCAAGGGAGAAATTGAATCCTTTGCAATATATCACTTCTTGCAGAACTCCCCTCATCTTAATGGTATCACAGATGTTTTTGAAGGCATCAAGATGGTGGTACATATTTTTGCTCCTTGAATGTCCATGGAAGGGTTTGTTCTAGATCATCGAGATCACAATCAATTTTAATTCAAAGTTCACTACATTGAAGTGCGGGATGACAATTGGGCATCTGCATTTGTTGTCTCTAGTTGCAGCCAACTCTCTAAGAGTTTTTCCTTCTTCATTGTCTTCACTCTTGCTATTCTGATCATCATGTTCATGTTCATTCTCGTGGTGATAGTGATGGTGCCTTCTACAGTGATTGTCACATCGTTCTTCCTCGTGTCATTCTTCCTTATGTTGTTCTTCCTCACAATGACAACCATATGAGTAACGATCATCTCTAGCTTCATCTGTCTCATGCGGTGGTGGGTCATGTTGAACTCTTGCATTCCGATCATGTCCAGTAAGACTACCATCTACACGAGGCAGCATGGTGACTTGAGGTTAAGGTGAAAAATCAAATGGATCTGCTTCCCTCCAGGTTCCTTGAACATACCACACAATCAAGTTAGAAAACTAGACGTGTTAAAACAAACTATTCTATGTAATCGTAGGGTAGCAGATTTAAGGTTTCTGTGCAGTCAATCTTATCACTATGATTGAGGCATAGGAGTATAATGAGTGGTCTCAAGTTCTTAACAATGTCATTTTGCCTTGTCCCCGGCAACAATGCCAAAAAGTTGGTCGGCCGAAATCGCGAGTCCAAAATGGAGCAGATCCAGAGTAGTCAGACTTTTAATTTATAACCCGACACTCAAGCCCCCACAACTATTATACGGGGTCCAATGTGGTATTTAGGGTCAAACCATAGGGACAAGGTCGGTGGGTGTAAAGTACGCAGAGTATCACACTCCAAATGAACAAGTAGGATAAAAAAGGGTGTTCCTTAAGGAATGAACATGCCACAACCAAAACAAGAAAGTTAAAAGAGAGAAAATAGTAACAAGATTAAGATGAAAAGTTATAGGAGGAAACTTGGATTGGATTTCACCTACTAAGCTCTCTCACCAATATGTAAAACTCACGCACCTTCATATACTCCTATCAAGATTACAAGCAGTCATAAAAATGTCTATTCCCTACTGTCTCAATATAATGATAGATCTAGGATCTAAAGTGGTTTCTCTCTCAAGATAACCACCCTACAACCACAAAACAAACCATAAGACTGTTGGCCTTAGCATTCCAACACTTTCATGCATTCATGCTTCTCCATAACACTAGATAAGGAAGGTACTACTCTTTCAAGGTACCAATAATCAAACATCACAAGATGGTAGCTAAGCATACAAGTGAAACATCAAGAGCAAGTGTATGGAGATAATATTGATAACAGTATATATATTCAAAGGGGAGAAAGAATATACATGTTGGGAGATCCTTAGTGGCTACTCTCAAACCAAGTTAGATGTTTAGCAACACATTTTGATAGGCAACATAACGGTGTTACAAAATGATAGCTGCCACAAAGAGGGTGGTGATGTGGAGGCTTCTCCTTCCTTTGAAGCAGAGGGTGGTCAATCTTCTCTCTCCTCCAGCTTCTACCTTTAGAGATCCCAGAATGATATTATGGATGTGAGTGACTATGGAATTTGGCAGCACATTGTGGTCCTTGATGATCTAATGATGTGACAAGTCAAGGTGGGTGGCCTATTTATAGGTGTTTCCCACTAACTTAACCATCTGGGCCACGGTCTCCGTAAGGCCTCGGTCACAACTTGGATGTAAGACATGGTCAATGCTTGGGTGTAAGCCATGGTCAAGGCTTGGGTGTGAGTCGCGGTCGAGGCATGACCTCAGTCGTGAATTGATTTCAGTCGAGACTCGCATCGTGATTGTGGTGTGTGGGTCATTGGTTGTGGACGAGGGGAAGTCCTGATTGTGGCATGACCTCAATCGTGGAAGGACCTTGGTCGTGGAAGGACCTCAGTCGTGGGGTGTAGAGATGGTGACAAAGGGCTTCAATCGTGGTAGGGCCCTTAATGGACGATGTAGCCGTGATCGAGGTGTTAACTCCGACCATGTCTTGGCATGGCCCTGTAAAGGTGAAAGATATGTGCAATTGAGATTTTTGGCATAAAGTGCTAAAATAAGTAGAAAAAGTCTATAAAAGGTATGCTAGGAGAAGCACAAAACATATGCAGAAAGTGCATAAAATGAGATGTTATCATGACCCTACATCGTTGGTTCACAATAAACCTACATCTATTATAATGTATAATGTCCATTGCAGCCCAAATAACTGAGGATTTTGATATAAAGTGATGGTTATATCTAGCAAACTGATGACTATGGCATTCTACCCAATAGATGTCCAGCATGACCATTAGATTTTGTCCTTTAATGTCCATTATTTTACTAAAACTGGCGACTTAGGCTTGTAGTGTAGTTTTTTTATACAACCAACTTCTAAGTTTTTGTTTTTTTCTAGATGGCAGGCCCATAGTCTACTACCTGACTGGTCACCGGGATGCAAATGTTGTAGGTTAGCAACATTCTATGTGTTCATCTTAACAACAGGCCACCAAACTTGCAATAATAAATATAATATATATGCACATAATTTATTCATTCTCCAATTCCATTTCATCACATGTGAAATCATAATTCATTCATCTTCACATTCATTTACACACATGTTACTTCATTTACATATATACCAATTTCATTCTTGTGACATGTAAAAACATTCATTCATTCCTCTTTACATTCACACACATGCATATATATATATATTATCATTCACATATGCATGCATCAAATTTATAGTTGCAAGAAGTCATAAGTGCCACATGTATATTAGAATTCAATGTATTGTTCATGTTCTTCATCCCAATCGAATTCAAAGTTCACTTCCCTTTCGAAGGCTTTTTCCCATTGTTCTCATGTCTAATATAGTTGTTCTAATATAGGGCATGTGTACTTGTACTATATTTTCTTGTGTATAGAAGTTTTTCATTTTAAACACCTATAAAGAGAATGTCATATATAATTAATAAGTTTGATATGTTCATATTATCTAATGAAACTATATACTTATGATGATTAAAACTATATATATACATATATATACATATATATATACATATAAATATATACATATATATGTGTATATATATATATATATATATATATATATGGATTACATTATGCATCTCATCGATGTCTACTACCGCATATCTAACAATCATGTCCGTATAACACATCCCATAGTATGTGTGTGCCCAACCATTGTCTTGTACAAAACATTATAAATTTCAACATGCAAAACATTAGTCAATAAAAGTAAGCATAGTTGACATAAATATGCATTGGAGTCAACAAACTACCTCAACATCCTTCCAAACTATTGATTTCTTTTTCATCCACCTTTTCTCCAGCTCTTTTGAACCATTTTATAGACCTATATGTTAATTTAACACATTGAATTGACATTAGTAAATAGTCATGTAATATATAAGTTAACAGATATAATTATTAAGAATTTACTCATGTGAATAATGCCTTTTTCAAATCGTGTACCCCATCATCTATTTGTCACCCTTTGGATGTTGATAATAAATAGTTAGCATCATAGGGACAACAACCAATAAGACCCAATGGTTATTCCTAAGTGATAAGAAGGCAAAAAAAATATAACTCAAAATCCACAACGAAATGTAATTTCTTAAGTAAACTTACCCAAAATTCTATGGAGCTAATATAAAACTCTTTTTCTATTTACCAAATATTTAAATGTGATAGAGAAATATATGGTCACAGAGGCATGGTCTTTAATTACACGACTAATCAAGGATGGAATTAGAAATCCCACATGGGTCAATGACAACTTTGTATAGACCCTATCTAAGTGGCTGCAAAACATATATCATGGATGCATTAAAATATAAGAAAACAAGTCACCATATATAAAATGAGGTATATAGCTATGTAAAATCACACCATATACAAATTCTATCACAGATGTATTCAACCAAGCAAAAGGAAACAACTCCAACACATCTTGTAGAAATATACTAGTATCATAACATTGACCTACAACGTCCTCCTTAATAGAAATTATCAAAGGCAAATGTTCTTCATGTTCGCCTATAAAAGTGATTCACTATCAACAAGATATCTACAATATCGGGCTGTTTGGGGGATATGTAACTTTCAACCATGTTTAAGGGCCATATAGTTGGTATGTATGCCCAAAAAGACAATCATATGATAACTATAATGACATAAATATAAATTATTTGACTAATAAAAAAGGCAAGCTTCCAATTTATTCTATTGATTTAGTTTTGATATAATGACATAACATAATAAATTTCTAGAGAATGATATTACTCGATGATGTATGTCTTCAGGTTGAGGACCTAAACAATGAGATCATACATATGGTAATAGTTTATGCATTCTTGTTATGTCCTTTATCAGTCATTATTGTGGAAGGTTAATAGACAACAATAACACATAAGATCAGAGTGTGAGTTAGTTGATGACAAAATCTCATTAGTCATGATATGGCGATATCAAACCAAGAACACAAATACATGTTAGAGAATAGTGTATTAGACAGACCCACCATAAGAGTGATACATGGAAACCTTAACTAGGTAAGTAAGAATCACGTCTTATAGTGATGGTGCTGATTGTGGTTCTTAGATTTGAAATCACTACACTCATCACATGTCATTTGGTATGCTTTGACATCATAAAATGCAATCTTGAAGTATGGGTTGTTGTAAAGGTGATGATTGGGTGACTGTGACACATGGGGACTGATTGTGAGTGATAGAGATGGGATTTGTCCCTTCTAAGGGAGTATGATATCCAAGGCCTCTTTATTAGCGAGATTGAGAAATATGTGGCAAAGAACATGTGAGTCAATATGTGATTTTGAGCTTACATATATCTCAGACGGTCTGCTCTGGTTCAACAAATAAGATTGAATAATAATGAGGATGACTGCACCATGCCTCTAGTTCAATCTAGATATCAGTGACAAAGAAACTTTACAAACATTATAACACCATACACAATTTGTAGATTAAAGTTGTTCTACAACTTTCCATTTACTTAGGTAGAAATGATGTGTGACTAGTCACCACTTATTTCTTGTGATGTCATAAGTTGTTATAGACATTCACTGTCAATGTAATATGGAACTATAGGGTCACACACATAGAAACTCATCTAGAAGATGAGTTTGATCTTGGTAGGCTGCTATAGATGATGATATTTGAGTCTCCTATCCCTGGAGGAGCAGTCAGACGAGTCCCACTACTATCTCTGGAGGAGCAGTCAGATGAGTCCCAGTACAACTAGGAGCTACATAGATACCATCCAAGATAAATTACACATCTACATTGAAGAGGATTGGTGTTGGACTTGCTCCAAGAACATGAATATCTTCATGAAACCATCCTTTCCATTGCATAGTTATTGACGTGATCCACTAGTTAATGGGAAATCTGTCAGTAGTTTTTTTCCACTACCTATCTGATGCCATATTTCCCTATAGTGGTATTAGAGCCACGTTAATGAATATGATCACATTCTTGGTTTAATCAAGTTTATTTATTGCATGGGATATGAATATTTAAACTGTTTTATGTGCACGTCCGACTAATGACCACATAAGAACCCAACCAAATATATATATATATATATGCAATTTACATTTTTTGGTGGATGTGTAGCATGGTTATAGCCAATAACCCCTATTATATGTGAATGGTTGGGTGTTTGGTTTGTCCTATCTATCTCGATCTACGGACCAATCCTTGGTCTTATCTTTCCAATGTAAGTATTATTATCTTCTACCTTTTCACCCCTCAAAAGTAACTTGAGGTTTCTCAATAATTATGTAAAAGTAGGATAGTTTACTTTCTTGTTTTGACAAAGAAGAAAGATGCCAACTGTACGCATGAAGGAGTCGAGCCAACCGACTGGCAGGGCTGAGACGACCATCTGGCTGGGCTGAGATGACTGACTGGTGAGCCGACCAGGCGCCCAAAGGACCAGATGAGATGATTATTTGGAGGATCCAAATGATTTACTACATGAACAACTAGTCATTTTGAGGAGCTAGACAACCGAATGGAGGGGACCAACTGATTGGCCAAGAGGTGAGTCGAGCGATTCAAAGATTGAACCAGTCAATCAAAATTGTCAAGCATGAATCTTCATCAACAACATGTTTCTACATATGATGTGGACCTAGGTTGTGGTAATTCCTTGTGGCTGTAAGGAATTATATTGGGATTGACATAACCATCGCTTTCTTTTATTACATTTTTTTGTTGTAGATTATAACATGTATATGATGCACACTATATATATGTGGTGATTGGTTAATGGATATGTATTTATACAAAATCATTCAATATAATATTAAGTCTAAGATGCTTTTCATAAGAAACACAGATGAAAAGCTTGATCAACCAAGAGTGGGCACACCCTAGCATGGTGCACCATCTATCTCGTGGAAGTGTAATAGTAGATGTGTGGGTCTGCCCAAGAAGGGTTCATAGTCTATCGTGTTGGCTTATCGGTTAGGCTTAACTTGGTACCTAAATAGGATTAAGTGCCTAGAAGTATGCAAATGATAATGGCAAGGAGTTTCTCATATCATCTATCCAAGAGTTGCATAAGATACAATTGGCAAATGTTGCCTACATTAATAATTGGTAATGAGCGCCAACGTTGGTTGGGTATTGATTGAATTGTTTTGGATCTTGGATCACTAGAAAATTGTATGATGCAATCTTATGAATTGATGGTGAGGGCTATAAATTTGAATAAAATAGTGGGAGAGATAGTTAATTAAATACCTAATTAATATTGATTTTTCAAATCAAATCAAAACTGGTTTTTGACAAATGTAATTTTTCTCTTGTAGAATCAAATGGAAAACATTCAATCATCACAATCAGATGAATTAAACAAGATTTATTTCCATAACTGGTGTAGGACCACGAGAAATGTTCTACATGTTCTGGAAACACCAGTGCTAGCATCCACTCCAAATTCACCTAAGAGTGACATGGATGCTTCTTTGAAGCATGCCAATGATGTTGTAAACTTCATGAATCCTATGTTGGGTTGTATGAACTATGAGTTGCATAAAAGTCAGATAAGCATGAAAGGTATAATGTCTCTAAGGTGTTGTTTGAGTGTGAAAGGATAGAGGGAGATCCTATCAAACCTCATGTGCTCAATATAATTGGGCATATGAAGAATCTGGAAAGAATAGGATTTCCTTTATGCCAAGAGTTGGCAATAGATATGATTTTGCAATTGTTGCCTAAATCATATAGCCACTTTATCGAGTGTTATCACTTGAGTAACATGGCTAGACCACTGTCAAAGTTGGTTGAAATTTTAGTAAGTGTCGAAGAACAAATGAAGATGGACAAATATGTGATGATGATCTATAGAGTTGAGTCCAAGGACAAAGGCAAGGACAGTGTTTTGTGGCTAAGCTAAAATCCAAAACTTTTGCACTCAAAATAAGGAGGAGGATAAGGGAACCAAGGAAGATAAAGAAAGGGATTGAGATCTCTACTTCTGATATATATACATTATTGAGTTTAACATTACTACTTACTCATCATGGGTACGAGATACCCGATGTGGATCACATATTTTTTCAAATGTGAAGCATCTAAAAAGAAGTAGACCTTTATAGAAAGGAGAGGTAGAACTATGAGTTGCAAATGGAACAAGAGTTGTAGCTAGCACAATTAGAATCTATGAGTTATCTCTGCCAAGTGGGCTTGTAATAGAGTTAGAAAATTGCTATTATGCACCTGCCATTAATAGGAACATCATATATGTATCTTGTTTGGACAAGAATGAATTTGAATTTCTTATAAAGAATGGAATATGTGCTATGAGTAAAGATGGGATCTTTTATGGAAGCACCCCAATATATTTTGGTATATACTTGATAGATCTAGAGACAAGTGTATATAATGGAAATACCAAAAGGCAAAAAGTTAATGACTCAAACCAAATATACCTTTGGCATTGCCATCTAGGGCAAATAAATGAGAAACGCATATCCAGACTCCACAAAGATGGTTATCTAGACTCTTTAGATTTTAAATCAATAGAGACATATGAATATTATTTGTTGGGCAACACGACTAAGACTCCCTTCACTGGAAATGGTGTGAGGTCTAGTGACCTATTAAGACTCATATATACTGATGTATGTGGCCCATTTAGAACAACTGCTAGAGGGTTTATCAATACTTCATTACCTTTAATGGTGATTTCAGTACATATGGTTATGTTTACTTGATGAAACATAAGTCACAAACTCTTGAAAAGTTCAAAGAGTTTATAAATGAAGTAAAGAACAAGATTAATAATGGTATTAAGAAACTTTAATTCGATCGAGGTGGAGAATACTTAAGCCAAGAGTTTGAGAACCTTCTATGAGCCTGTAGTATTGTATCATAATGGACTCCACCTGGAACACCACAACATAATGATGTGTCCAGAAGAAGGAATCACACATTACTGGATACAGTGTGATCAATGATATTTTTTTTTGGTCTTCCAACTTCCTTCTGGGTGTATGCTCTTCAAAACTCCGCATTACACTTAACTATGTACAATTTAAATTGGTTAAAAAGACACCATATGAGACATGGTATGGGAAACGTCCAAATGTGTCTTTTAAGAAGATTTTAGGTTGTGAACCTTATGTGAAGAAAATGGTTTTTGAAAAGCTCGGTCCCAAATCAGATAAATGTTATTTGGTTGGATATCCCATAGAAACTAGGAGATACTACTTTCATACTCCATCTGACAACAAAGTTTTTATTTCTAGGATTGGTATATTCCTTAAGATGGAATTTATTTCTATGGAATCAATGGGAGGAAAGTAGAACTCAAAGAGGTTCAAGACAAACAGGAAAACATTGAACCTGAGTAGGTATGTCAGGAATAAAGAGACTCACAAGTAGTTGTGGAATGTCAAATTCCTCAAGTAACATAGGAACCTCATATATATAATAGGAAATTCCTTGAACATGAGAGATATGGATATCTTGTGACTCAAGAAGGCAGTAAATTGGTCATAGATGTGACCCAATTACATATCAAGATGTTATTGAGGGACTAGAGTTTGATAAATGGCTTGAGGCCATGAGATATCAGATGGAATCCATGTATACCAACAAGGTATGGACCTTGGTGGATCCACTTGAAGGGGTAAAACCCATAGGGTGCAAGTGGGTCTTCAAGAATAAGTCTGACATGAATGGAAAAGTACAAACCTATAAGGGTAGATTGGTTGCAAAGGATTTCATACAAGTAAAACGTGTTGACTATGGCAAAACCTTTTCTCCAACGGCTATGGTTAAGTCTATCAGGATCATGCTTTCTATTGTATCTTATCAGGACTATGATATTTCACAAATGGATGTTAAAGCCCCATTCCTTAACAAGAATCTTCTTGAGGATGTGTTTATGACACAACTTGGGGGTTTTATAAATCCAAAGTTTGGAAATAAAGTATGTAAGCTACAAATGTCAATCTATGGATTGAAGAAAGCATCTTAGAGCTAGAATCTTCATTTTGATGAGACAGACAAAGAGTTGGCTTTGTTCAAAATGAAGATGAACCTTGTCTGTTCAAGAAGGTTAGTGGGAGCATGGTAGTATTTGTCATATCATATGTAGATGAAATACTATTAATGGGGAATGACATCCCTACTTTACAAAAGGTATAGACATGACTTGGAAATACATTCTCTATGAAAGACATGGGAGAAGAAAACTACATCTTGGGGATAAAGATCTATAGAGATAGATCAAGAAGCCTTTTTGGACTAAGTCAAAGAACATACATTGACAAACTACTGAAGCAATTAAGTATGTAGGACTTAAAGAGTGGAAACATGTCCATGCTACGTGGAGTTACCATCTCTAAAGTTCAATGTCCCCATTCTTGTGAAGAAAGGGAGCACATGAGTATGATTCCATATGCTTCGGCAATTGGATCCATCATGTATGTGATGTTGTGCACCAGTCTAGATGTCTCGTATGCTTTGAGCACGACGAGTAGATATCAGTTAGATCTAGGTGATTCTCTAGACATTGATGAAGAACATCCTCAGGTACTTGAGAAGGATTAAGGATTATTTCTTGGTCTACGACAAAGAGGAAGAGTTGGTGGTAAGAGGTTACACTGATGCAAGCTTCCAAGTTGACAAAGATGATTACAAATCACAATCTGGATTTGTGTTTTGCCTAAACAATAGAGTTGTAAGCTGGAAGTGTTCCAAGAAAGAGAAAGTTGTCATTTATACAATAGAGGTCATGTATATTGATGCATCGAATGCAACAAAGGAGGCTGTATGGATCAAGAAATTTATTTCAGAACTTGGGGTCATTTTAAGCATCAATGACACAATCAAGCTACATTGTAAAAATAATGGAGCTATTACACAAGCTAAGGAACCCAGATCGCATCAATGCTCAAAGCATATACAAACAAAATATCATCTCATATGAGAGATCATACAACAAGGACATGTAAATATTTACAAAGTACCAATTGAGAACAATGTTGTCGACCCCTTTAAAAAGACACGTTTGCAGCAAAAGCATGATGGTCATGTTATGTCACTCAGAATTCGATTCATGGGTGATTGGCTCTAAGTGCAAATGGGAATATGTTGGTATGTATACCCAGAGAGACAATCATATGATGATTTTAATGGCATAAATGTAAATGATTTGACTAATAATAAAGGCAAGCTTCCAATTTATTCTATTTATTCAGTGTTGAGATAATGAAAAAACATAATAAATGGCTAGAGAATGATATTACTCAATGATGTATGTCTTTAGGTTGAGGACCTAAAGAATGAGATCGTACAAATGTTAAGAGTATATGTATTCTTGTTATGTGCTTGATTGATTGTTATTGGGGAAGATAAGTAGACAACAATAACACATAAGATCAGAGTGTGAGTTGGTTGATGACCAAATCTCATTAATTATGATATGGAGTTATCAAACCAAGAACACATATACATGTTAGAGAAAAATGTATCAGATAGACCCACCATAAGAGTGATACATGGAAACTGTAACTAGGTAAGTTAGAATCACATCTTATAGTGATGGTGGTGTTTGTGGTTCTTAGACCTAAAATCACTACACTAATCACATATCATTCAGTATGCTTTGACATCATCAAATGCAATCCTAAATTTTGGTTTGTTCTAAAGGTGATGATTGGGTGACTGTGATGCATGGGGAATGATTGTAAGTGATAGAGATGGGATTTGTCCCTCCTAAGGGAGTATGCTATCTAAGGCCTTTTAATTAGCGAGATTGAGAAATGCATGGTCCGACTCATGTGAGTCAATATGTGATATTGAGCTTACACATATCTCAAATAGTCTTCTCTGGTTCAAGAAACAAGATTGAATAATAATGAGGATGATTGATCCATGTCTCAAAATGAATCTGGATATCAGTTACAAAGGAACTATACAAACACTAGAACACCATGCATAGTTTGTAGGTTGAAGTTTTTCTCCAACTTTTGGGTAGCAATGATGTGTGACTAGGCATCATAATTTGAGACCTATAGGGTCACACACATAGGAACTCATCTAGAACAGGATTTTGATATTGAATGATGATTGGACTGATTACTAAAGTGTTTAGGTATTCAATTCACATAACAAATTAGCTGACTGGACTACCAAACAATCGGTTCAAGTTTGAGACATCTATTTGGAGTGTCAGGCTATTTGTATTGTACATTGGTTGGATTTCAACATGACCCGTCTTGTGAGACACCTATCTCACTTGTGCAAGATGACCATCTCAGGTGGCATGAGACGCCCGTCTCACATGCACCAAATGGCCATTTTGGGGATGTAATTCAATTGCATCAAGTATTGGTGCTGACATGAAGACGTGCGGTAATTGGAATTGAATTGCCAACATATCTACAAAACTAGGAAACTACAAAACGACTGTCTCACAGTGTGAGACAAATATCTCACGCTCCAGACAACCGTTTGGTTTTTCTAGATGGCCATTTCAACTATTGCAGGTTGTGAAGTTTTCCGAATTGTTGCGAAAATATGAGATCTTTGGGTCCCTTCCAGTCCTGCATAGACTGGGAACCCTGACCCTAGCCTTTACTATAGAGGGGTACCGGGGGCTTCCCAGAACACAATACATACAGTTGAGAATTAGTTGCTCTGATAATTCTTATACTCAATTGTAGTGGTAAGCGAAAGAGCCCAACTAAGTCCTACCTGACAAGGGAGAGATAGCAAGGGAGAGAACAACTGAGATCAATGTTGTGGGAGAACAGGTTGGTGACTAGTACACCAACGAGAGGGGCACATCCTTCTTGTCTTTTCTAGTAGGAAGACAAGAGTTCCAGTTATCTCATGTGGACATCTCTAGAGGCGAGGTGGCCTTTGCCCATCGCTAAGGAGGACAACATCAGCCAACAATCTGTGATAAGAGGAGCTGCTATAGACGATGGCGTTCAAGTCTATTGTCCCTGTTAGAGCAGTCACACGAGTCCTAATACTTTCCTTGGAGTAGTTAGATGAGTTCCAGTGCAACTAGGAGCTACACAGACATCATTCAAGATAGAGTGTGCATCTACATCGATGAGGATTTTTGCTGGACTTGCTCTAGGACTAGGTATATCTTCATGAAACCATCCTTTTCATTGCATAGTTACTGACGTTATCTACTGGTTAATAGGAAATATTTTGTAAATTTTTTATTTCTGCTACCTATCTAATGTCGTATTTTCCTACACATATTCATGCACATACATCCAACAACTAAGCTATGAAACAAAACAACAAGGAGTAATGTAGAATATGAATCACATCCTATTAGTTAGCCATGGGTGACATGGTGGCATAGGAGAGCTCTCTTACCTAACAGTAGGGGAAGAAAGTGCCTAATCTCACTAGTAGAAGCTCCAGTCCAAGCTCACTAGGTGGCGGTAGTGTGCTCAGGCCCAAGTTCCTCAAATGAGCAACAACTCCTCCCAAGCTCTAGCATCCTCGGAAATGAGCAAAGGCGAGCAACGACAACAACGATGTCTGGAGGAAGAGCGGAAATCAGCAAGCAATGGAGTTGCGACGGCTGGGGGAATATCTAAAGTGGGGAAAATTGCCAAAGACCTAGGTGTTGAATCGCGATGAAATAGAGAATGAGGAGAAAGTTTATTTCGTGCAGGTGCTATTAAGTTACACATAGTCGTTGATTATTTTGAAAAATTGAGCAATAAGAACATAGTCGTCGATTATGAATACAAAACTGACGACTAACACCTAAACCCAACAAATACTAGACCCCAGTTTAGGGTCATAATCCTCTGTTACATTAGTAAAAACTAACGACTAAATACATATCCAAACAAAAAAAAATTCCTCATCTTTGCGGTCGTCAGTTATGAATACAAAACTAACGACTAACTGTTAAACAAAAAAAGAAGACACCAGTTTAGGTCGATAGTCATCGAGTACGTATGAAAAAATCAACGACTAACAACATATACAAACAAAAAAAAAGCCCTTGGGGTATATTCATTGGTTTAGAATGAAAAATCGACGATGAAGAAGCAATTTTGGGGGAAAATATTTTTGTGGGGACATGACGTGAATTCAACTAGTCATTGATTTCTTCTAAAAAATTGACGATATAGACCCATCTCCAAAAAATATTGTCTCACCAAAGGGACATATTCGTCGATTATTTGATAGACCTAATGAATAATGTGCGGATAATTGTTTCTGTGGGGATATGATGTGAATACTTTGTCGTTGGTTATATACAAAACCAACGCCAGACTAAAAATTTTGGAGGCAAATTTTTCCTAAAAAATTATATTTCACAGGCAATTTTAGACGTCAGTTTTCTTTTAAAAAAACTTACGTTAATGTGAAAGAGGTACATGTGTCTTTTCTAAATTAACAGGACTTCACATATGGTGACGGTTGGCATGAAGGATTGACATTATTGGTAAATTAGTGTTGGTTTCTCTAAGGAACTGACTTCGGTAAAAGTGAGATTAAATGTTATATTTGTACTAGTGAATATAGTTATCCAAACATTTTCTTCAATAAAATAAATGCATTTTAAAGTCTTTTTTCATGTATACTTTTAGTAGTAGTATTGGTATTAGTAATGTTGTATTGGTGTATTGATTGGCTTCTCGTATGGTGTTGTAAAGGTCACACATTTAGTTCATCCTCACAACAAGTCGTATTGGTATTGTCACAATCGATCAATTCATCGTCATGTCATATATACCAATTGTGGAAGTAAGGGTCCCACTATCAGTCATATTTTTCAGTAGGTACACTAATAGTATTGTGTAATGGATGGTATAGTTTATGCTCCATCTTTTTGAGGAAGTAGGATATGAATTGAAAAATTATCATAGGTAAGATTTTTTTCAAACAATTGAATAATCTAAGCAAGTAGTTTTACTTATCAAACATTTTAAAAGATTTCAAGTTATGCTCCTACCTCAAACGCACTAGATTAATATCATAGATGAGTATCCCAAATACATGATTTAAATTCCTACCTAGTCCATAAGTCACTTGAATCTTTCAAAACCAGTCAAAGACATAGAGACAAAATATATATCAAATTCATATATACGTTTGTTATAACTTTATTAAGTATTGTATATGATTTGGTTCATCCTATACCATCCCTTAACTCAATGTTCCCATACATGTTCCAAACAAAATAAAGTCCAAAGGACATCAATAAACATGTTCATTTCACACTTCATGATCCTTATGTTTTCCAATTTACTATCAATGAATTAGTTGTATTTTATGTTGTATTAAACAAAGTACTATGAACAATTACCTTAGCTATAGAACAAATATCTTCGGGGTAAAAAGGTTCACAATGATGTTTAAATATTCATAATAAACAATGTAATATCATTATATAACATAAAACCACATGTTTCTCATCTTTCCTAAATATCAAAACACATATAAATACCAAAGCCATGGTCACAACATTTTAGCTCTTGTTTTTTCTATTAAAAATGTATGTACGACTTCTTAGATTTGGGTAGAAGTACTAATTTCTAATGTTTTACATGGTAGAAACAACATTCATAATTTTATATTGAGGGAAAAAGCCCATCCCATCAGTCTAGATGTTGCACTCTAGATTGCGAAGTGTGTCCATTCTGAGGTTGCGAGCGCCTTCCCTCAGCCTGTCCCAACTTGGGTCTAAAGGTATTGACCCCAAAGACGAACGGTTGGATGTAATCTCCCTCACCCACATCTCAGCGAAGGGGTTTGGGGTCACATCAGTGAGCGACATTAGGGAAGCCTAGGTGGTCGTGGGAAAACCCACATAATACTCTATTCCAAATTTCCTGATCCTGCTGTAAAAATGCTTCTAAAAGGAGAAAGCAAGTGCATGATCGTTTGCTCTCATCTCTCTCAAAAACATGAGCAAGGGATCAAAAGAAAGTTAAATGTCTCCCTTCTTTCCAAAAATGGCCCAACATAGTTGCGAATGGGTTGAGCGCTAGATC
Source organism: Alisma plantago-aquatica (assembly GCA_963693085.1). NCBI lineage: Eukaryota > Viridiplantae > Streptophyta > Magnoliopsida > Alismatales > Alismataceae > Alisma > Alisma plantago-aquatica. The sequence continues at coordinate 823,388,057 of OY856414.1, read as the reverse complement.
CTCTTTTCAGGTCCACACTCATCTATCACCCTCAAAGGGGTCCTAGGTCAACATAGGAGGCAGGCTACTAATACTACCCCATTGATTGATTTATTCAAATGAAATCTAAAATCAAATAAATAATCAACACTATTGATAAAGAAACACCTCTCTCTAAAAAATAACTTCCAACGAAACACTCCTAAATAAATGAGATGTTAATTAATATGTCAGCATTGTACTAGACCTTGACCTATTTTGGGTCCCAAATACTCCAGTATTAGATATTCAAGAGGGTATAAAATTGAGAGTTCTCGTCAAATAGTTTTCAAACCTCCTGAATTGGTCATATTGACTCTATTTCATCATTATATAATTCTCAAACACAAAATAATTAATTTTTTATTTCCCAAATTCAAATATTAACTAAAAGATCATGACTCATTTTTCCCAAACAAATATTCACCAAAAGACCAAGACTCACTTAACTATATAAAAATAAATGATGTTTCAAAAAAGTATTTCTATATGGTTATTTAAAAATTCAATTTTCAAAATATCTCAAAATACTTATATCACCCAAAACTAATACTTCCACACATGAAAATGATGTTAGAATGTCAAGAAAAATTTTATGTTCAAAGTATTTTGATAAAATAAACATATTATTTTTGTGTGAAAATTGTAAAATGTTAGAATAACGCATTCAAACCACCTTGTAAAGGAGTTTCATCCTTGACGTTTGAGTTGAATAAAACTCAGAGTGATTGTACAGTTATCACTTCCACTTTTGTTAGGCACCTTTTAAAGGTGTGCGTGTAACATATGACCATGATTTATCATAACATAAAACCATATATGGAATTCATAGTACTAAATAAGGTTCTACATCTTGCCCTAGAGAATCATAATCACTTCATCATTTATCCTTGGTTATATAAACTTCTATTTATATAATCATATTAGCCAATATATATGTGATCATTATAAAAAGTATACCAATATCTCATCGTTTAAGGTAGATAGTTTTATGCTTGTATACAAAGTTTTCCCCTAAGATATATGTAAGTTACCATAATCTATTATATTAAATTTTGTAATTGACGTTAAGCATATATTCCTTATGATTATGTAATAAATGATTATAAGATGTCATGCTCATAACTAAAATTAATGTAAGTCTTATGCGTACAATATGTGGTGCATATGTATTATGTCGAGCTAATCTGGAGACATATAAATATATATCATATTCTAGATCATGTGACATTCTATTGCATCATATATTATTTTATTAAAAAAATTGTTCTCAAAATAAAGTTTAATAAGTATCTCACATGTAACTAAAGATGAGCTTCACAAGCTTGAGCCACTCAAGCTAAAACCAGCCTTAATCAAAGTATAACATCCTAACCAGATGATTTATATCCTTATCATATCTTCTACATATTAATTCTAGGTTCAACCACTGGATACCCTCCTATGAAACCACCAACCCAAGTATGAGCCATAGAAACCACATCTCATGTACTTTCTCTATGGTATTGGCATTCTCCCTCATGAAGATGGAGTTTTACTTATATTTAAATACCGCTCAAGCTCTACAATTAGTCTCTCTCAAATGAAATATAGAGTACATATATGTCATGGGAACCACAAAGTATGACTTAGATGATTCCTGGATTGGGAATCATGCATCACATATATCCAGTTTCTCATATTTTGGAGATTAGGTCTCTGCACTTCTCCTTAATTGTTCTCCCTCTCCAGGATTTCACCCCATCATCTCATACTAGACACCCTTATTTATAAAGAGCTTGAGGCCTATTATGGTTTCTCAATCATATTTCACTTATGATATATCCACCTACATTAACCTAAGTACACTCATATGTGTAATCCCACTAGCTACATCTAGACAAGAAGACTAAACAAGCATCCATCAAAATATATATATTTCTATAACTAATTATGGTTGCATCATCAATACTTTTCCCAAATCATAAAAATATAACTTTAATCAGAAAATTAAGACTCATCAAATAGTAAATTAGATTTATTTCTAGGGTGCAACCTACGAGACCTAACTTTTATAAAAAATCTAGATAATTTAGATTCTACAGTTATCATCTATGCACTTTAATCTAGACTTATGTTACTCTCTTTCTTTAATTACACAAGGACACCTCCTTTGTATACATTTACATAAGCCTTCTTAGTTATATACATACACACATATACAAATACATAATATATATGTATATATATATATATAATACATATCTTTCATTTTTTGGATAAGGTAAAATATTGCTATCATCAAAAAAGTCATATAGGGATCCACCCGTATACTTTACACCTGGCCTAAGGCTCAAAACCCCATTGAAGTATCACCCTCTGGTCAAGGCCATTGTAAATATGAGGTTTGACCTTACAAACGTCCTTGATCTTACCAATGAGAACGTAAAATAGAGAAACATTTTCCATTGGAAGACCACCGCGGAGCCTTCTATTTCTCTCCTGCCACAAAAAAAAGCATAAGGTTGCCAAACAAGTGCCCGCAAAAAACCTCATCATTTCATTACCGCCCGTCTTCTAAAAAATCCACCAGAGAACATCCTAAAGGTCATCTAGAGGCGTGCCACCCCAACCACATTTAAGAGAGATTCTACACCAGAGATACATAGAGAAGGATCAAGCGAAGAAGAGGTGGTTATGACACTCATTCTCTTCCTTGCACCAATGGGTGTTCAAATTCAGCCCCCAATTTATCAACCTATCAACAGTAGGTAATCTTCCCAAAATACATCGGTATGGGAAACAACTCCACTTCGGAGTGTGGGATTTGTTCCAGAGTAGGCTAACCAAGAAGACATACGGCCCAAAACAATTGAGGGACCATGGTTTATCCTCCATTCTCTTCTAGCTACTGTGGGAGTTGTTGTATTTTTCATGGACAATTGGCCATTTAACCCCCAAAGCCTTGCTGATTGGAGATGAGTTGGGGTTTGTACCAAAGTTGTCCAGGTTGGACCCATAAAAAGCAACCAACCACCTCGACCAACTAGAGCTAGGTTACATAAGGAATCTGTCTATTCTCTGTAGATTGGCAGTATCGGCCACGAGATGAGGATCAACAACATTGAGGCTGCCACACTCGAATGGTCTTGCCACGCAGTACCAGGAAATGGCATAAGAGCCACCTTTCTAAAGGAAGGAGGATATAATTGATCGCATATTGTCAAGGATGTAATAGGGGAGGGAAGCAAGATGACACCAGAACATGATCTTTCCTATGAGGACAGTCCTGATCAGGACTAATATTCTAGCAAGGGACACTACTAACCCCACCCATCTTGGCAACAAAGCTGCAAAGGTCATCCAACAACCTAGAGAAATATCTCCCGAACCTTATGTCTCCAGTGATGGGGATACCCAGGTAGCGCATGGGAAAGGTACCCATGGTTACACATGTAGCCTCTCCCAACCTGCCCCTCCTAGAATTGCACGACCTTGAGAAGTAAACATCAAATTTAATGGAGCTGATATATAGCCCAGTCAATCTCCCAATCCACTCCAAGAGCAATCTCAGATTGTGAAGATGTTTGACATGGCCAACCACCATAAACAGTGCAATGTCAGCAAAAATAAGATGGGTAAGCACTGGACAGCCAGCCACTTTGAAAGGTTTGATAGATTCTTCCTCTTCAGCTTGATGGAGCAGGTGCGACATAGCCTCCATGATGACAGTGAAGTGAAGGTGAGACAGCAGATCACCTTGTCTCAATTGTCTCTCCCTTACTATCCCTCCCTTTATTGGGTAGGACTTGCTCAGGCTCACTATTGGTTACCATAACCACAAAGGACAATAATTTTCTAAGCAATTGTTGTATCTAAAAAGCCCCCAGTACCCCTCAATTTATAGGAGAGGCCAGGATCAGGGTTTCCAATATATGCGAGAGTCAAGGGGATGGATTTCATGATTTTTTTGGAAACTTTGAACGGTGAACCATTCGGTTCACATGCCCTACTGGTAGGCTCATGCCAAGAACTAGTTAGTTCGTGTAGTTTCCTTTTTTGAATCACATTGGTATTCAATGCACGATTAATGCAAAATAGGATGTCAGCATTAATCTTTGATCCAATTGAATTAGCCATTAACTTGACAGTTTATCCCATGAACTGATGGGTTGGGACCTGTCAACCAATGGGTTCACTATGTGAGCTGGTCGTTTCACACCTTGGTTCAACCATTGATCAGCTAATCTTGATTCTAATGGATCTAACACTCAAAACGATGAGTTCAATACTTGAAACTATTGGTTCAGAGACCATTCAATCAATTCCAAACCTCAGTTGTTTAATTAAATACCTAAACAAATTTTGGAATAAACAAGGAACTTGGGTGCCAAGGATGGTCGGTTCTGAGGGAGTTTAGGCTAAGTGATGACCTGTATCCCATGAGGGTGAAACAACTTGGCCTCTATTTAGAAATTTCTATTAAAGTGTTAGATCTCATTAGGATAATTAAGCAGGTTTGGGTAGAGAAACTCCACGCGCTAGTTATTTTATTATCATTCATTTACTTCCTAATACTTGTTGCTTCTGATAACAATTTAGTTTAATCAATCAACCAACTTCTCAGTGTTAAATATTACTCTTAAAATTCTAAATTTGTATAACTTCTTAAAACGGTTCTCCTTTGCATTCTATCCTAAATTGTACTGCAATAAGGCTTCCACTCGTGTGGAGTGGGGAATTAGTACACTACTTTTGGTTAAACCTAGGAGTTATTCTTTTAGGGTTTTTCTTGGTGTGACATTTGCAACCCCATAAAAAATTGGCACTATTGCCAGGGACAATGATATTTAAATATTTTTGAAGTATAAGTGCAATTAGTTTTTTATTCTTTATATTATTGAAAATATTATAGAGCTCAACACATCAACTCATGATCAATCTACCTCTTTTCTGTTACTCCTAGCATATGTGAAGATCCAAAAGTTTTGACTTGAGATTACTTTTTGTTTCTAAAATTGAGAGAATTTTCAGAAAACTTAGCAAGGAGAAATCCATGGAAGAATCAGTTGCTTCAAAAGCACCTATCCAAGTGTGAATTGAAGCAACTATTATGGCCCAACAAGAATTACTTTCCACAGAATATAGGGTGTGGGTGGAAGACAAATTCAAGACCAACCTTGAAGCCACTCAAGCCACACAACGCGCCCAAGAATTACAAAATTTCTCTATCCCTAAAGGCATCAACTGGTATAGTCCAACCTCCAAGCGACTTGGTCGAGATCAAGGCCCAGTGGGTCGGCCTACTGCAAAACTCTGCCTTTACAAGAAGGATTGGAGATGACTATTGGGAGCATCTTCTCTTTTTTATCTTTTCTCGATGATGAACCATATGGTGCCACTGATGACGTCATGCGATGACAAATCTTTAAATATTTCATGACTGATAAGGCTAGAGCATGGTACAATTTTCTTCGAGGAGATCTGATCACTACTGGGAGGCCCTAGAAAACAAGTTTCTAGAGAAATTCTACCTACCATCGATGACATATTCGATAAGATGATAGATCACAAGGTTCAATCAAGTGCCCAAAGAATCCCTATATGAAGCATGGGAATGACTCAATGAACCCCTATACAAGTACCCACATCAAGGCATCCCTGAGATTCAAATCATAGAATTTCTCTATCGGGTGGTTGACAATGAGACAAAGAAATTCCTTGACTCTTCCTATAATGGAAACTTCACGCGAGAGAGCTTCAACAACACACTAAAGATAATCAACTTTGCTACAGAAAATCAGACTCACTGGATCAAACCCTTGAGCAAGGGCATTCTTAACGTAGACATGGTGGAGGATTTTTCATAACTCAAATCTATCTCTAAAGTGATGAATGATCTCTCTCTCCAACAATATAATCTTGAAAAACCCTTTAATGCATACGAGAAAAATAATCAGATGCCTCAAGTGTAAATCACTTCACCTTCTTGTGAGTTCTGTCATGTAGTGGATCATAGAAAGGTCCATTGCCAACAATTGTATGCTGCATCTTATGAGCACTAGGCTAAGCAACAATATATAGTCATCCAACCTAAGGACATGAAATTGATCCACTATATCCCAGAGAAAGAGTACTATAATCTGAACCAGGCTCATAGTCATCCTAGTTTCCAATATGGGAACCCTACTAGAGTCGAGAGTCCAGGTCAAACCTCGATGCCACCCGCTCAAGATAGAGTATCATTTAACTACACTGGCCCATGCAACTAGGGGAATTTCCTAGACGAAACTATCAACTAAATGGTAGCTGTACCAAAATCCAAATCAGCCCCCACCACTACAAATAGAGGAAATCCCAGTGCGGGACCCAATGAAGACACTTCAGGAGATGATGGCATCATACCAAAATCAACTAGCCAACGCAATAGCCAATCAAAAGGCATTGGAGTCTAAGATCACTTGTTTGGCATCTATTCAAGAGCCCCCAACGGGCATGATTATTGGTCAAATTGAAAACAATCCTAAGAATCTAGAGCAGCCAGAGTAATTAAACGTCGTGATGACTAGGTCAAGAAACTTGTATTCCACGCCTTTGACCTTTACTCCTATCACCACTCCTCCTAGTAGAGATTAAATCACACTAGTTGAGGCCATGAGCTTCCCAAACGACCAACCAATGGTCAATCTAATAGTAGTCCTTGATAGAAAATCCACCTATGACATTGATCCAGCTAGCCACCAACAAGAATTCAACTATTGCAACACTAGAAGTCAAGCCTAGACAACTGATGGTACTTGAAGCACCCATGTACAAGCCACATGTACCATTTTCAAGACACCTCAAGTAGACCAAGATGGATGATTGATTTATGAAATTCAAGGACACTATGAAGAAACTCCATGTCAACATCTCGTTCTATGATGCATTGGCCGAAATGCCAACCTGGAGCAAATATCTCAAGACCCTTCTTTCTAAGAAGTATATGATAGAGGAGTGTGAGATTGTGAAGTCAGAATAGATTTCCTTCGACATAGTTCAAAATCAGATGCCCCAGAAGAAAAAAGATCCCATCTTATTTGGGATCAACTGCTTCATAGGAGATGGTACATGTCATAAAGGACTGGCTAACTTAGGCACAAGCATGTCCATTATGCCATACACTTTATACCACTATCTAGGATTAACAGACCTCCTACCCACATCTATGACCATTTAGTTGGCTTATTCATCCTTTGTAAAACCCTTAGAAATAATTGAAGATGTCTTAGTGAAGCAAGGATAGGACACCTATGTCCCATGTGAATTTGTGGTTATGCATATCAAAGAGGACAACTGTTTCCCACTTATTTTGGGGAGACCATTCTTAGCTAATGCAAGAGATTTAGTGGATGTTGAAGCTGACTAACACATCTTGTGGTTGAGAAAGAAGAAGATTGAATGACGGTCCCTCAAAGATCTAAAGAAGGTGCATAATTTGATTAAAGGTTTCAAGGAAGAAGCTAATCCAAAACCAAAACAAAGAGACCCCAAGAACCCAACCAAGGTGATGATGACTCACCAATGAACAAGGTATGTGTATCATCTAACCATGATCCAAGTCCTATGGATTCAAAGGTCAAGGGTTCAGAAACCTTGCTTTCATGTCTGACATGAGTAATGCTACCATCGGTCGGGTCCACAACGTTAAACTGAGATGCTTGTTGGGAGGCAACCCCACCCTTTTTATTCTTTTCCATTTTTTAATTATTTTTTATTTATTTATGCTTTTGTTTTCACAAAATTACTTTGAAAGAGAAAAGTGAGAGAGAGGAAAGAAAGAGAGAGAGTACCATGTCCTTGACAACCAAATTTGTTTGATGGATATCCAATATGGCCTACAACCTCATGATGAAAATTCCCAATTGTTCATCAAAACTCTCTGGCCAATCACATATTTGACTACAAGAGATCTCATGATCTTGCGAAACAATGAGAATGTAGAGAGTGGGCTATGTGGACCGATAAATATATTTTTTTTCATAACAAATATTATTTCCTTCTCTTAGATAAGTATGTCTTTATCTTTGACAAGAAGTATTATTTCTTGAAATTAGTATCTGCTTTTGTCTCACTCCAATCATCAATATTCATTGCCATATTATCTTGATTGGGACTTTCTATGAAACGATTGACGTGTAATCCCTATAGACTAGGAATAACATGTGTGTGGTTTCTAATCGGTGACTTTTTGGGCATTCCTAATGTCTCTTTTCTGTAGTTAACCCACCATCAAATCCCATCCATCTCTAACTTCTATTCCCTAAGGACAAGAATAATTTTAATGTTAGGGGTAGAGGGTGGGTGGTACGTCATCTCCACCACCTTGACTCTACCCTTGCCCTTTCTCATCCTTAAACACTTCTTTTTCTTTTCTCCATCTTTTATTTACATCTATCTTGTTTTCTACTTTTAAAAAAAATGTGAGTTTTGGCATTTACCTAGTCAACCATTTTGATGTATGCAAAATTGGAATTATATGAATGAGCCATTCCCTCTTTTCTTAAGAAAATTAGTGCAAAAGGAAGTTTTAAGGAATAAACTTGTCTTTAACAGATCTCATCCCCAATGAAAATAATTGAGCATTCTTTTCCCTTAGAAATGGTGATAAGAAGAATTAGTTAGAAAGGTCAAGTTGCATGTGTCTATGATATGACTTGAAACAAAATTCATAAACACTTCTTTACCACACATTAACTAAATTAACTGATATAATATCATGATCTGATTCCAATGCAACAATAAAATTAAGAAGCCCAAGTCATCCTCTTATACCTACTCATCTTCCATCATTTCTTATATCTCTTCCATCCATAAAAAAGAAAAAGAAAAATATTTATCAATATATGATAGACCCTAAGTATGGGGTGGCATCCCTTCCATAAATATACCTTCTTTTTCACTTTCATCTACAAACATGGCATAAATAAAAGAGGCCAATAAACTCAAAAGAAAACATGTAGCCAATGTATCTACAAGAAAATAAAAGTCCAGAGTTGAATAGAGGAGAGACAAATAAAATAACGAAATCACAAATAAGGTATTAAGTCAAATAGAGGAGAGACCAGGGAATTGGGTTTGAGCCATATCTTTCTCCCCCTGTCGTCCAATTTTTCATGAACATGGGAATTATCCAAATTCTCTGTAAAATAGCCAATCAGCCCTGACTTGTGCTCCCTTCTATTTGTGTAGACAGATCATGAGTATTATTGAGATGAAATCAGTTCATCACAGGTTATGGAGTCCAGATAATGTAAAAACCAGTCCCAATCGGAGGATATCCAAGTGTGGCTATGTGACCCCAAAGGACTAGGGTCGCTTGATTGTGTCTGGTGGAAGGGGACCACAAAGTTTGTTCAGTTGGGAGAGGAAAGCTTCGACCCCAATATCAATTATTGACCTCCTTTTTATTTATTTTTACTTGGGATGAGCAAAGGGTTAAGTCTAGGGTAGTTTTATGAGTATATTTATACCCATCTTTGCATGTTGTTTCACTCACTTTTTAGAGGTTGTTGTGTTTCTATTTCCTAGTTTTAGCTTTATATTCACTTAAATGCAATTATCTTATGGGTTATATATATATATATATATATATATATATATATATATATATATATATATATATATATATAATCCAGAACCAGCCAAAAATGTATGAAAAAGCCCAGATGGATAATCAAGCCCTCATTATGCTATGCCTCATGGGAAGGAAGGTCCCAGATGTCCTCTGTTGTTCACCTTCCAACTACCTGGTCAAGAGATTGGTTTTGCCATTTTCCTGATTCGAGCTTCTCTCTACCTGGAGTCTTTCATATTCTTTTTTTTTTATGTACACTCCCAACATCTAGTCCATCCTTGTTGAATCCATGCTGGTCCACCAAAAATTCAGACAAGAGGTCCAAATTGAGTAACCCATGTCAGTCGTCTATTTGATTGCGTACGAGCCATGCAAATAGCTACATTCGACCACAATTATTCAACATTTGGGTTTTGGCAGTGAGGAATCCATTTTTAAAAGGGATGCCTTATCATGCATTCTAAAGGGTCTCTGATCAGTGATTATAAGCCAAATTGCACAACACAAACCCTAGATAGAGGCGAGGAGGTGGCGACCACAGTGGAGATATTGGTCTTATTGCACCTAGCGCCATGCCCCCCTACATTTTTCTTTGTATCTTTTCGTTGTTGTCTCTCGCCATGAGCGAGTAGACATTTTTGCTTGGGCATGGGGACTAGCCCCAACAGTCTATATTTTATCATAACTTGTATCTAAACTCGACAATATAATTTTAAAATAAAGTATCATTTTTCTTATTTCCTAGCCCTGCAAATTGACGACTTGTTTTGCATATATGTTATAATCATGGATATACTGATTGATGTGATCTTGATTAGAACATCCAAATGATCTTGTTATTCCCCTAAGGTTTTATAAAGGGATATCGAGGTGATTGAGTTATGAGCTACTAACATGTAGAGGATGGCCGATCGTAAGTGAGGGAGTCTAGTTGAAATAAACATGGAACTTGGGTTCCAAGGATTGTCGGTTATGAGGGAGTTTAGGTCAAGTGAAGGCTTGTATTCCATGAGAGTGTAGCAGCTAAGCCTCTATTTAGCAACTGCTATTGAATAGTTAGATCCCGTTAGGATAATTACGCAAGATTGGGTAGCAAAAACTTGTGCCCTAGTTCTCTTTATTATCATTCATTTACTACCTAATATTTTTTACTACTCAAAACAATTTATTTTAATCAACCAATCAACTTCTTGGTGTTAAATATTACTCTTAAAATTTCTGAATTTATATAGCTGCTTAAAAAGGTTGTCCTTTTGGGTTCGTTCTAATGTATATTGCAATAAGGCTTCCACTCGTATGGAGTGGAGAATTAGTGCACTACTTTTGGATAAAGCTACGAGTTATTCTTTTAGGGTTTTTTACTATTAGATTTGGAGCCCCATCAACCTTTCACAAGTTCATCTTTATGAACTTTACGATCCATACAATATCCTCTATTATTCTCATAACATAGAGATTCTCAGATTCTATTATAAAATTTAAGCAACTACCTTTTGCTCGAAACCCTTCCCAGGGTATAGTTCTCATTTTAAGGTCAAACACTATTCAGGTTGCAATCATTAATTTTATTTGTCATTTTGGATGATTACATCAGAATAACCCTTTACACCCAATTCTTCCGTATTACCACAACCAAGGAACTAATCCTTTTAGTGCTTCTCAAGTACATAAGGACATTCTTATCAAACTCTAGTGACCTCCACTAGGATTTGACATATATCCACTCATCATGTCCAATACATATGAGATAATTGGATGAGTATATATATACCCACTCATCATGTCCCATACTAATGAGATAACCATATATCATCTCATCATTTCCAATACATATGAGATAATGAGATAAGTATAACATTTCATACATGTTAGATCCAATTGTGAGTGCATATGGCATCTTACTCATGTTTTCCAATTCTTTAGAACAATTGGGACAATTGGGCTCTTGACAGACTAACTGCATATAAATGGATAAGTTTTTCTCTCATTGAGTCTTTCATGTTGAATCCTTCAACATCTTGCCAATGTATGTGCTTTTTCTTTGTCGAGAAGCTTTCTAGATCAATCTCTATAGATCTCAATTCCTATCATATAGGATGCTTCATCTAAACCCTTTACAAAGAAGGTACTTTTCTTGCCAGGTTTTAATATTTGTAGGATAAATATGTTATTTCCTATCATTATGTGGAATATGAATATGCTCCCACTAAATCTATTGTAATCGCAGATTCCATCTTCATTCTAACTCAAGTTAAACTCTTTAACTATCTAGTCAAATAGAAAATTCAGCTCAAAGATGCTTGCTTCAATCCATAGATTGACCTTTATAGATTACAAACATTATTTGCAATATTGGATTTATAAAACCTTTGGGTTGTGTCATGTACACATCGTCATAATTATTCCAGTTAAGGAATGTGGTTTTAACATTCAAATTCCAAATCCCATAGTCATACTAAACTGCAATAGCAAGCATGATCCTCACGGATTCAACCATGGCAATTGGTGAAAAGATTTCATCATGTTCAACACCTTGAACTTGTTAGAAACTCTTTGCAACCAAACTACCCTTCCATGTTGGTCTCCTTCCAAAGATCCAAATGCACCCTATGGATTTTACCCCGTCATGTGGATCTAGCAAGGTCATACTTTGTTGCTTTACATGGGATCCGTCTTTGGTCCCATGGCCTCAAGCCATTTCTTAGATTCTTATTCCTCAATAGCTTATAGGAAGGTTGTTGACTCATCATCTATGATCAACTCACCACCTTTGAGTTATAAGATATCATAATCTATCAAGCTAAAGGTGTCTTTTACTAGAACTATGAGTTTTGTATGTTACATAAGGAACTTTTGGAGATTCCACAACATCTTGTGTTTCTCATTGTTCCCACTATACCTCTTTAGGTTTTCTTATTTGTCTCAAACTTTTTGAGTTCCACTTTTCTCCCACTGAGTCCTTTGGAATTAAATTTCTATTTAGGAATTCAGGTATCCTGGAAACAAACACTTTATTGTCAGATTGTAATAAAAGTAGTATTCAACAAAATAAAATTTATGTGATTGTGGACAAAGCCTTTTAAGAAACTATTTTATTACACAAGCTTTCAATTTTAATCTTTCCAAAAGACATATCAGGACACCTTCCATGTCATATCTCATATGCTGTCTTTTGAACCAATTTAGACAATACATTGTTTTAGTGTAAACCATGTGTCCACAAGAAATGAAAGATCAACTAGATTTTATTGATAATCACACCATGACTAATAAGGTGTGATTCCTTCTTTTTGATACACTCTCATGATACATTATCATTATGTTTCAGGTGGAGTTCATCATGATACATTATCATGATCTCCCAGAAGGTGCTCAAACTCTTGGTTTAAAATATTTCAATATCGATCATAGCAAAGTGCGTTAACACTTCTACCAAGTTAGTTATGTATTTCATTCATAATCTCCTTGAACACTTAAAGAGATTCATATTTTTATTTCATTAAATACAAACTTCCATATCTATTGATAACATCAATAAATATAGAATGAGGTACTTGCAACTACCTTTAGCATTTATTCTAAAGGGCCTATATACATCACTATGTATGATCCCTAACAAAATAGTCACTCTGCCACTACATCTGGAAAACATTCTTTTGTCATCTTGCCCAATGAATAAGACTTGCAAGTCTCTATTGGTTCAATAACCAATAGAGTCTAGATAACCATCATATAGATTCTAGAAATGCATTTATTTTTTATGTTCTTTGAATGATAATGCTATAGGTATTGAATGCTTGAGTCATCTAGTCATTCAGTGTATGTGTCATACACATTTTTCTTTACAACTATCATGTATAGATTATGAGACATAGGGTATTTCCATACAAGATCTTATCTTTTCAAATGAAACATCAATTTATTCACAATGTTCTTGTCCATACAAGATACATGATGTTTTCATTAATGGTAGGTACATAATAGCAATTAAACAATTCTATTACATGCCCATGAATCACAAATTCCAACTGGAGTGGCAGAAACTCTTTCTCTATATAGTTCTAGCTTACTTCTTATTGGGTCCTGAAGTAGAGATCTCTATCTCTTTCTTCTTCCCTTGTTCCTTTAAGTGAAAATGTCAAATTCCCCTTTCCACTTACCCTTCACCTAGTCTAGAGTGTTGAAGACTTGGACTTCATCTCAGACTCAAAACTCTTCTTGACCTTGCCTTTTCCCTTGGACTAACTTCTACTGATCACCATCACATATTTGTCCTTTTCCATTCTGACTTGGCATCAACATCCTAGTAGCTGTGACAACAGTTTAGCCAAGTCACTCAAGTAGAAACACTTGATAAACTAGCTATATGATTCATACAACAATTTGTAGATTCATATCAGTGGTCAACTCTTGACCTAAAATAAATCCTAGTCACTTTATATGTTCCACATGCCCAATTATATTGAGCACATGGGGCTCTACTAGATCTCCCTCAGTCAGTTTGCACTCAAACAATGCTTTGAAGACATTATATCTTTCTTGCTTTACATGATTCTTAAGATATGTTACGATCTCAAGAATGTCCATGTTTTCATGTTGTTCATGCAACTAATTGTTCATAAAACATAGCATAAGTTACTCAATATATACAACATCATTGGCATGCTTTAAGTAAGCATTCATTTTAGCTTTTGGCACATTTAGAGCGGGTTCCTCTGGCTATGGTCTTTCAAAGGATATAGAGCTTTTGATCATTGGTGAGAACACTTCTCAAAGTCCTTAACCAATTGTAGAAATTAATCTTGTTTAGTTGTGTCCTTCTCAAGTACTGATCACAATGTTTGATGTAAGATTCTACAAAGAAACTGTGCAATGTTGTCAAAACATTTTTGATTAATTTAATTTGATAAATTTGATGATATTAATCAGGATTTTAATTAATTATTTCTACCACTATATTGTTCAAATTAATAGCCCTCACTATCAATTTAGAAGATTTCTAGTGAGCCAAGATCCAAAATAATTAATTTAATACTCAACCAACATGCCCACAACCAATTATTAAGGTAAACAATATTTGGCAATTGCATCTCATGCAACTCTTAGATAGATGGTGTGCACAACTCCTTGTCATAATCCATGTGTATGATTCTAGGAACTAATGCTATTAAGATCACCTAGTTAAGCCTGACCCATAAGCCAACATGATAGAATATGCACCCTTCTAGGGTAGACCCACATATCTTCCATCAATCTTCCATGAGATAGAGAATGCACCACACTAGGTTGATCAAAATTTTCATGTGTGCTACTTATAGAAAGTGTCTTAGACATAATCTTTGTTGATGGATTTTACATATAAATACATATGCATATCCAATTACCACATATGTATAGTACATATCAAATACATGTTGTAATTACAATGAAAAACATGCAATTTAAAACATACAAGCGATGGTTACAGACATACTATTGTAATTCCTTGGAGGCATGAGAAATTATTGCCACCTAGGGTCCACATCATATGCAACCTATTGTTGAGAAAGATCTTGTGGGCTCTGATCTCCAAACCATGACATAAACACGATTAAAACTTAGCGGAAGCGAATCGGTAATCAGCGGAAGACAAAAATCACGGGAAATTAAAACTTTTTGAGATAAGAACTTGGATCCATAAAACTTCTTTCATAAAGAGAGATAAACTGTTTACATCTCAGGATCATTACTTCTTGAGTAATTATATCCATCAAGATACAAAATCTCAAGATCACATAACACAAGACTCCAAGACCTGAGAGTACAGAGGACACATAGGACCGACTCTAACTACACCACATGGCAGGACAATCTCCACCTGAGATCACTGCTGCCCCTGGTGCTGCTGCTGCTGAGACTGTTCACCTGTAGGCTGGTTCCTTCGTCTCCGACGTCCACCTAAAAAGTTGAAGTCTACGGGGTGAGACAATTTTACATAATTGTCCCAGCGAGAGTTATAACTCTTCGCCAGAAGCTTTATTATAATATCAAAGAATATCTTATGCAGTAAAACCTTCAAAGTATTCTACAGCAGTTGCAGGTATAACAAGATCTCTACAATTAGGAGATATGAAGAATATAATCACTATTGCAATGTAACATCAATCAACTAACTTGGAGTTATCTCTAACAAGTTATACTACATTGTTGATTATGTTTTACAAACAACATTATGCCCTGTGGAGATGAGGCATACCACTCATACTCCAACTGATCGCTGAGAAGTCACATCAGTATCATACATAGGTCATTAAGAGAGCCGGATTCTCATGACCTTCACCTTCCTCAGTCAGTAAGAGGATCACTTGTAGGACATCTCGTGTCTCTACTAATATAGCTCACCAGGGTAAACTGGTCCTTCGCTATTCTAGAGTCACAGTGGCATTCTGTACTCTCTTTGTCATCAGGAGGTTTCATGTTTACCTACCACTGATACAGATATCTATGCTTTCTTCGTCATCAGGAGGTTTCATTTTTACCTACCACTGATACGGTATGGAAATATAGTGAAGGATGGATGGATCACACATCTACATCACTTTCCTACACTAGGATGTAAGGTTCTACACATCCATGTACCCCACATACTCAAAAGTATGTGCTCCAGGAGTTCCCTGGGGAAAACCTGTTTCACCATCACTTAATCTCTGACAATGATGGATCTATGATCAGGGCTCTACATTATACTTGATTAGTTAGGTACATTCAGTATTCTTTAACATCATACATTGTTCTTCAAACAATAACAGTAGCATAACAGCTATAAAAAAAATACTAAATGTAACATGCCTAACTCATATCAATCATCATTTCTCATTATCCTCATCACAAGTCATCTCTAAAGCATGACCTTGATGGTATCCATGGCTCTCACAGCCCATTATCATCATAGGATGCCATTGACAAGGCATCAAATTACTTTTCTTATTCATAAGGCTAACAACATGCCTTTAATGAATAGAACATCAACATCCATACCTGGATATGATTACCTTCATATCAGAACCTGCATGGTTAATACAACTGATAAAGGTAATACAGAAATAAGGAATATACTTCCTACTCTTGTCATAAGAGTTAAATCTCTAACTCTCATCAAATAGAGTTTAATACTCCAAAGCATGCCATTACCCTTGAATTAGGGTTTACTATTCACATTAAGGTGAATTGAACTCATATCATCATTATGTATGAATAACATCATCACTGATGCCCTTAGGTTAAGTAAAGGTTCATCATTTATCATAATTAGGGTTTCTATGATCTCACACAGGTGGACCATACCCTAATTATGCTCACTTATGTGCATTGGAGATGCTTTAGTTGAGTTTCTACTTAAAAAGGGTACTTTCTCTCTCTAGAAGTACTTTCTCTCTCATCATAATGTTAGGTGATGTCAACATCACTCTAAAACAGGTTGGATTGAGGCATCATAGGCTAACATAGCCAAAAACATCATCATTGTGTGATTAGAGTTACTTCCTCTCTCTAGGGTACTTTCTCTCTCTAGAGTACTTTCTCTCTCTAAAGTACTCTCTCTTTCATCATACTAATGGTTGATGGTAACATTAGACTAGATCAAGTTGGATAGAGTCATTATAACTAAAAACATCATTCTCATGTAATTAGGGTTTGAATTGAGCAAGGTATAACTTAATTGACCCTTCAGGGGTATTTTGGTAATTCACCCCATTGATCATCATTATGGTCAAAACCTTAGTTAATTAACCCCTTACTATCCTAGATTATCATTAGGGTTTGATTTGGGCAACATTGAACCATTTACATCATCAAATGATTGAATGAGGTCAACCTTGAATCACATTGATTGATTTCAATCATTAATCATCAATTGAGTTGAGATCGGTTGAAAGTGTTGACCGTTTGCCCACTTTGACTTTCCAAGACCGCGAGCCTCCTTCTAACTCCAAGACCGTGATCCCCCTTAGGCTTCAAGACCGCGAGCCATCATGCATTC
This sequence comes from Alisma plantago-aquatica, assembly GCA_963693085.1. NCBI lineage: Eukaryota > Viridiplantae > Streptophyta > Magnoliopsida > Alismatales > Alismataceae > Alisma > Alisma plantago-aquatica. The sequence goes on along the minus strand of OY856414.1, from coordinate 823,370,427 downwards.
AAGACCGCGAGCCATCATGCATCCAAGACCGTGAAGACTCCAATTGAGGTTAAGACCGCGAGGGTCATGAAGACCGTTTAGCTAGTTTGACCTCAGGACCGCGAGGCCCTTCGCGGTCATGAGACCGCGAGCCTCCTCTCGGTCTTGAGACCGTGAGCCCCCTCACGGTCTTGAGACCGCGAGCCCTCTCACGGTCTTGAGACCGCGAGGTTCTCATGGTCTCAGCCGCTTGGTCCTTCAATCAAGACTCAAAGATGCAACCGATAATGTCAATCGAGGTTGAAGCCTTCAAAAGGTCCCATCTATGTTGACCACCTATGGATTGGGTTAATTAAGGTTATGCTTAACCAATTGGTCATTCAATTGACCCTCAATGGTTGACCAATTATGATTGAAATCGATTCAATTAGGATCTATCAATGTTCACCCATCAACACTCAACAATGTGCATCAACACAAGGTTGAACCCTTCAATTGAGCTCCAATTGGGCCCAAACTTGGCCCAAACGGTCTTGAGGTCATGTGGGTGGACCCCACATGGTCTTGGGACCGTTTGCCCAAGATTTCATTAAAATCTAAGGTGATTTGATAGAGATTGAACCATGATTGGGTCACTAAATCAGTATTTTAATCAATTGATAACTTATTTGCAATTGGGTCCTCAATTGGTCAAAATACTTAACCCTAGACCTTCAAACGGTCTTGGGTGATTGTCCTCTCGGTCTTGAGACCGTTTGGATGAGTTCCAAACGGTCTTGAGAGCGTTTGCCCATCCAATTTTTGGATTCTAGTGCAAATTCATCAAGATCTGACCCATTGAGTTGATGATCATGTCAATATTTTATTGCAATGTAATTTGGTGTAATTGTACCTTCAATTGGTCAACTAATCTTGACCCCAGACCTCCAAACGGTCATGGTTGATTTCCCTCGCGGTCTTGAGACCGTTTGGGTGACCCCTAAACGGTCTTGAGACCGTTTAGGTCAATCAACCCTAAAAACCCTAATTAGGTCACCATAATTTCAGTACTGATTTTATCTAGGGTTAGCCCTAGTATTCACCCTTCAACTCTTAGCCCGTTTGGAATTAGACCATCAAACGTGGTGAGTTGTTAATTAACATTATTTTGAACAGTAATATCATACGGTCAACGCTTAGTCAACGACCTTACACGGTCTTGAGACCGTTTGCCCAAAAAGGCAATTTCAGACCGTTTGAAAATCAGGAATAAATTCAAATAAAGTTGTTACTTAAAAAGGTCATATCTCCCGATTCCCTTGGAGTTAGCCTCCCAAATTTTGAGGGTAATTATCCTATATAATTAGGAACAAATTTCTTATACGTTCCATGCTAGGTCAACGGGGCCAAACGGTCTTGGAGACCGTTTGCCTTGTCGCGGTCTCGAGACCGTTTGCTCACCTCGCGGTCTTGAGTCCGGGAGAGCAAACTGTTGGAACCGTTTAAGAAAGTGAAAAGCGGTGGGTTTTTCTTGGAAATCACGCCTTCATCTCCTAGCTCAAGAACAGTACGAATATCCCATGGATTTACTTGCAAAATAGCAGGGAACAGTAGGGAAATATTAAGAGCTATCATCAAAACGCATATAAAGATGCACATAGTAAAGCATGGGTTTAGAGTTATAAAACCCGCCTAAAGCTTGCTTCTTGAGCTCCAAGCTTTCAAGCTCCAAGCTCTAATGGCGTCCTTGAGTTCCCACAGGTTCGCCAAGGTGAAAACTCCAAGGAAGGTCAAGGAAAGATGGCGAGAAAGATAGGATTTCGAGAGTTAGCCATGAAGCTGACCTTGAATTCGAGTTCTAACCATGGAATTAGGCAAGAAGAGGGGTTTAAACCTACCTTGCACCCCTTGGTCGTCCTCCTTAGCTCCAAGGCAGTCCTTGGTCGTCTTTGGTGAAATGAAACAGTAAGGGAATGAAGGGTAAGTTCCCTTGCAACTAAGGGAAGGAGAGCTTATATACATGGGGTAGGATTTTCAACATTAGATCATAAGTTGTCCATAATTCCAACTAGGTCCCTCCTTCTTTACTTGATCGTCCCTTCCTCTTTATTCTAAGGACAAACCTTCTCTTAAGGTATTAGGAAAAGAAGGTAAAGGAGAGCAAGCTAATTAATGAGGTACATACATAAAGAGATATTGCACATATACCCTGATTATTCAATCACAAGGTATATTTCATAACCTGATAATTCAATTGAGGTGACTTCCTCATCATTTCTTCTCTAAATGTTGACAAGAGTCTAAAAAGATACATTAGATGACATATTTCACAATTTGTATCCCTTAATTTGGGTAAATTGCATTTTACCCCAAACTAGGGTTTCAAGCACCGGGATTGCTTCCACAGCTGCACCTTGGTGCCTTAGCTTGGGAAATCCCTCAAACTTTACCAAAAAGATTCTCATGATGTCTCAACATCAGAGGAACATTTCAACATGTGCAAATTGCAAGCTAACCCTTTTAACTGGGTAAATTGCACATAGGTCCCTGTATATCAAAACAATGCTACAACTTTAAATAAAAAGGAGCAAATACTGAAATATACGTTTCTGAGAAACTTAATTACATGCTCAGAATTAATCACAAAGATTTAATTACATATTTAGGCAAAACACCTAGGGTTGACTCATAACCCAGGTCAGGGATGTTACAAATTATCCACCCCTTACAAGGATTTCGTCCCCGAAATCGATAGAACATACTATGAGAAAAGGGCAGGATACTTCCTTCTCATCTCATCCTCTAACTCCCAAGTGGCTTCTTCAATACCACGATGGTTCCAGAGGACTTTCACAAGGCTTATATCTTTCTTCTTTAACTTTTTAATTCGTTTATCAAGGATTAACACTGGTCCCTCCTCATAGGATATGTCATCATTCAATTCTACCTCCATAGGTTGTAGAACTGACTCGGTGTCTGGGTGACATTTCTTCAACATAGAAATGTGAAACACAGGATGTAACCTCTGTGATTCTGGAGGAAGCTCTAGTTTATATGCTACCTTTCCAATCCGTTCAATGATTGGATAAGGCCCCATATATCTAGGAGATAACTTCCCTTTCCTTCCAAAATGAAGGACCCCTTTCCAAGGTGAGACCTTAAGATACACTCTGTCTCCAACCTGGAACTCTAAGGGTCTACGACGTTTGTCAGCCTAAGATTTCTGCCTATCTTGAGGAGTCTTAATCTTATGTTGTATTACTTTAATCTTTTCTGTGGTTTGCTGCACAAGATCAGGACCTAACAACTGATGTTCACCAGTCTCAAACCAACACAGAGGTGATCTACAACGTCTACCATACAAAGCTTCATAAGGTGCCATATCAATACTATGCTGATAGCTATTGTTATAGGCAAACTCTATCAAGCTTAGGTGTAGATCCCAACTTCCGGTGAACTGGAGAACACATGCTCTCAACAAGTCTTCTAGGGTCTGTATGGTCCTTTCCGACTGTCCAACAGTCTGCGGATGAAAGGTCGTACTAAACCTTAGCTTGGTGCCTAAGGCTCTGTGTAACTGTTCCCAAAAACGACTCGTAAACTGAGGACCTCTGTCAGAAACTATTGTGACAGGAACTCCGTGCAAACGCACTATCTCTTGAACATACAACTCTGATAACCTTTCAGCAGAATAGGTTGTTTTGACAAGTAAGAAATGTGCTGTCTTAGTCAACCTATCAACAATTACCCAAATGGAATCATGTCCCTTGCTTGTCCTGGGTAGGCCAACAACAAAGTTCATGGTCACATGGTCCCACTTCCACTGTGGTATGGGTAAAGGTTGCATTGTACCTGCAGGCTTCTGGTGTTCAGCTTTAACTTGCTGACACACAGGGCACCTCAGAACAAACTCTGCAACATCCTTCTTCATCCCAGGCCACCAATACAGATCTTTCAAATTTCGATACATCTTGGTGTTCCCTGGATGCATAGCATACATGGAAGAATGGGCTTCTTCCAGGACTAACTTTATCAAGTTGTCCACAGCTGGCACTATCATCCTTCCATTATAACAAGCTACTTGATCTTCTGAGTCATGAAAACCATCTTGCTTCTCATTTCCATACTCAGATCTTATATGTTGAACTGCGGCATCACCTAGCTGTGCTTCTTTAATCTGTTCCCTTAGGGTAGGTTTAATATGCATCTCAGCTAACAAACCGGCTAACAATGACACCTTCAACCGTACATTGTCTTGCCTTAAAGAGATAAGCATATCTCTCCTAGAGCATACTAAAGAGTTTAGTTGTGCTCTATTCATGGTTGATGTTGTTGATTTCCTACTCAAGGCATCTGCAACAACATTGGCCTTGCCTGGATGGTAATTAATTGTACAGTCGTAGTCCTTGATTAACTCCATCCAGCGACGTTGCCTCATGTTGAGCTCATGCTGAGAGAAGATATACTTAAGGTTTTTGTGGTCTGTGAAAATCTGGAATGTCTCTCCGTAGAGATAATTCCTCCAGATCTTCAAAGCATGAACCACAGCAGCTAACTCCAGATCGTGTGTTGGATAATTCTCCTCGTGTTTCTTAAGCTGTCGGGAAGCAAAAGAAATCACTTGTTTATCCTGCATCAACACACATCCAAGTCCATTCTTGGAAGCATCACAGAAAACTATATATCCTTTTCCTTGTTCAGGTAGTACTAGCACAGGTGCACTTGTCAACCTCTCCTTCAGCAACTGGAAAGATTGTTGACACTTATCACTCCAAGAAAAAGGAACATCTTTCCGGGTCAACTTGGTCAAAGGTAGGGCTATAGAACTAAAGTTCTTAATGAACCTTTGATAATAGCCAGCTAACCCCAAGAAACTTCGAATCTCCGTCGGTGTCTTCGGTTGTTCCCATTGTAGAACAGATTCTACCTTTGTAGGGTCAACACGAATTCCCGAGGCGGATATCACATGACCAAGAAAAGATACTTCTGGCAGCCAAAACTCACACTTGCTGAACTTAGCATACAACTTATGTTCTCTTAGCAAAGTCAAAGCTTGGCGAAGATGCTGCTCATGCTGCTGAGCATCCTTACTATAAATTAGTATGTCATCTATGAAGACGACAACACACTGATCAAGGAAAGGTCGAAAAACTCTATTCATGAGTTCCATGAATGCAGCTGGTGCATTGGTTAGTCCAAACGACATAACCGTGAACTCATAGTGACCATATCTTGTCCTAAAGGCAGACTTGGATATGTCACTATCCTTAATACGGAGTTGGTGATATCCAGACCTCAAGTCTATCTTTGAAAAGACTGTTGCACCACGCAACTGGTCAAAGAGATCATCAATCCTCGGCAGAGGATACTTATTCTTTATTGTTACTTTATTGAGTTGTCTGTAGTCGATGCACAACCGCATTGACCCATCTTTCTTTTTAACAAACAAGACCGGAGCACCCCAAGGTGAAGTACTCGGTCGGATAAAACCTCTCTCAAGTAACTCTTGAAGCTGTTTCTTGAGTTCTGCCATCTCGGCAGGCGCCATTCTATACGGAGTTTGAGCTATGGGTTTCGTATCTGGGATCAGATTGATTTCAAAATCAATCTCCCGAGGTGGTGGTATACCAGGAAGTTCTTCAGGAAACACATCTTCGAATTCCCTGACTATAGGAACTTCGGCAGGATTGGAACTTCCCTTGGTAACATCTACCACATGGGCTAAGAATGCATAACATCCTTGCCTCAACAGCTTATCAGCAACCATAGCTGATACAAGACAGGTAGGCAGAATCTTTCTTTCACCTTGAAAGATCCATGTGTTGCTTTCGTCAGCAAACACAACCAACTTGGACTCACAATCCAAGACAACTATATACCTTTCCAAGGTATCCATCCCGAGGATTATATTAAATCCCTGCATATCAAGTGGTATAAGATCCACTTGAATGCGATGGTCAGAAAAGAAAAGGATGCAGGAAGAACATACCTCCTGCAAAACGGCAGACCCACTCAACGGAGTCTCTAACCACAAACTATCTGCTCTATGACTAACAGTCACATTGCAGTTACAAATCATTTCATGAGTGCGTAGCACCCGGATCAATCAAAACAGATACAACACAGGATGTAGACATATCAGAATATAAAAGTTTCATCTGACCTGCCACTACCCGTGGATTGACCACTGCTTCAGGTAGGTTCATGGCATAGAACCTTGCAGTCGCCTGGTGTTGAGGTGGTGTTGATGATCCAGCTTGAGACGCTTGTCCACGTCCTCGAGCTTCTCCTTGATGTTGTCTATTCTGAGATCCCTGTTGATTCTGTCTCGGGGGTTGTTGTGTCACACCGACAGGCCTAGAACGGCAATCCTTCATCAAGTGTCCCACCTTACCACAGTTGTAACAACTCCTCTCCTGTTTTTGTGGTCTAGGTGGTCCAGTAACTGACACTGATGCAGAACTATGCATCCCTTGAAGCGGTTGACTCCGCCCTCTACCTCTGCTTGGTGTCCATTGAGTTTGAAAACTCGATCTGGGTGGTGGAGGGTTAGGTGCAGAGAATCTAGGTTTCTTGGAATCCCTAGATGAAGAACCCTGAACTGTGGATATCTTTTATGGATTTGTCTTTTCTCAACCACAGATCTCTCTATCCTTCGGACTGACTCAATGAAGGTAGAGAATCTCTCTCTGTTTTCTAAGGCAGACACAGGGGTTGACATATCAGAATTCAAACCCTTTTCGAATCTTCTGATTATTTCCTCATCCGTAGCAGCCATGTGCGGACAGAACTGCAACAACTCCATGAACTTAGCTTCATACTCACTAATGTTCATCATACCCTGCCTTAGTTTCTCAAACTGAGAGATCTTCTCATCTAGGAAGGTCTTTGGAAAATATCTATTGATAAATTCCCAACGAAACTCTTCCCATGAGAACTCTACTCCAGGTCTCTTCTGCTCTTCCATGTTCCACCAGTGACCAGCACTGCCTTTGAGAAGATAGACAGCATGTCTAACCTTCTCAGCTTCCGGAATCATAAGAATCCTGAAAGCCTTCTCCAACTCTATCAACCATAAGTCAGCATCTACAGGGTCGGCAGTTCCGAAGTACTCGGTAGCTCTGACACGACGAAGTCGTTCGAATGTCTTACTGATACCTTGTGCTTCAGGCTGGACAGGTGCCCTAGGTGTAGGAATGGGCATCCTATCGGTTATATGTGTCATGGCAGTCATGAACTGCCCGAACATCGTCTGTACAACTGGATCACTCATGTCAACTGGGTCGAACTGGGGTGGCTCTCTTGGCGACTCAGGTGCAGGTTGTTCTATTCTCGGAACTCTTGCACCGCCTCGAGGTGCACTAGCACTACTCTCTGCCACGTGCTCATCACGATGTTCTGACATTCTTATGTATCTTCTTCTCCTGAGGAGCAGAAGATTCTATTAGATGAGGAAGAAGTACTAAAGGTAGACTCGACATCCTAAGTCCTATGCCTATGTAGACTCAACTGAACCTGGAGCTCTGATACCACTAATTGTGGGCTCTGATCTCCAAACCATGACATAAACACGATTAAAACTTAGCGGAAGCGAATCGGTAATCAGCGGAAGACAAAAATCACGGGAAATTAAAACTTTTCGAGATAAGAACTTGGATCCATAAAACTTCTTTCATAAAGAGAGATAAACTGTTTACATCTTAGGATCATTACTTCTTGAGTAATTATATACATCAAGATACAAAATCTCAAGATCACATAACACAAGACTCCAAGACCTGAGAGTACAGAGGACACATAGGACTGACTCTAACTACACCACATGGCAGGACAATCTCCACCTAAGATCACTGCTGCCCCTGGTGCTGCTGCTGCTGAGACTGGTCACCTGTAGGATGGTTCCTTCGTCTCCGACGTCCACCTAAAAAGTTGAAGTCTACGGGGTGAGACAATTTCACATAATTGTCCCAGCGAGAGTTATAACTCTTCGCCAGAAGCTTTATTATAATATCAAAGAATATCTTATGCAGTAAAACCTTCAAAGTATTCTACAGCAGTTGCAGGTATAACAAGATCTCTACAATTAGGAGATATGAAGAATATAATCACTATTGCAATGTAACATCAATCAACTAACTTGGATTTATCTCTAACAAGTTATACTACATGGTTGATTATGTTTTACAAACAACATTATGCCCTGTGGAGATGAGGCATACCACTCATACTCCAACTGATCGCTGAGAAGTCACATCAGTATCATACATAGGTCATTAAGAGAGTTGGATTCTCATGACCTTCACCTTCCTCAGTCAGTAAGAGGATCACTTGTAGGACATCTCGTGTCTCTACTAATATAGCTCACCAGGGTAAACTGGTCCTTCTCTATTCTAGAGTCACAGTGGCGTTTTGTACTCTCTTTGTCATCAGGAGGTTTCATGTTTACCTACCACTGATACAGATATCTATGCTTTCTTCGTCATCAGGAGGTTTCATTTTTACCTACCACTGATACGGTATGGAAATATAGTGAAGGATGGATGGATCACACATCTACATCACTTTCCTACACTAGGATGTAAGGTTCTACACATCCATGTACCCCACATACTCAAAAGTATGTGCTCCAGGAGTTCCCTGGGGAAAACCTGTTTCACCATCACTTAATCTCTGACAATGATGGATCTATGATCAGGGCTCTACATTATACTTGATTAGTTAGGTACATTCAGTATTCTTTAACATCATACATTGTTCTTCAAACAATAACATTAGCATAACAGCTATAAAAAAATACTAAATGTAACATGCCTAACTCATATCAATCATCATTTCTCATTATCCTCATCACAAGTCATCTCTAAAGCATGACCTTGATGGTATCCATGGCTCTCACAGCCCATTATCATCATAGGATGCCATTGACAAGGCATCAAATTACTTTTCTTATTCATAAGGCTAACAACATGCCTTTAATGAATAGAACATCAACATCCATACCTGGATATGATTACCTTCATATCAGAACCTGCATGGTTAATACAACTGATAAAGGTAATACAGAAATAAGGAATATACTTCCTACTCTTGTCATAAGAGTTAAATCTCTAACTCTCATCAAATAGAGTTTAATACTCCAAAGCATGCCATTACCCTTGAATTAGGGTTTACTATTCACATTAAGGTGAATTGAACTCATATCATCATTATGTATGAATAACATCATCACTGATGCCCTTAGATTAAGTAAAGGTTCATCATTTATCATAATTAGGGTTTCTATGATCTCACACAGGTGGACCATACCCTAATTATGCTCACTTATGTGCATTGGATATGCTTTAGTTGAGTTTCTACTTAAAAAGGGTACTTTCTCTCTCTAGAAGTACTTTCTCTCTCTAGAAGTACTTTCTCTCTCATCATAATGTTAGGTGATGTCAACATCACTCTAAAACAGGTTGGATTGAGGCATCATAGGCTAACATAGCCAAAAACATCATCATTGTGTGATTAGAGTTACTTCCTCTCTCTAGGGTACTTTCTCTCTCTAGAGTACTTTCTCTCTCTAAAGTACTCTCTCTTTCATCATACTAATGGTTGATGGTAACATTAGACTAGATCAAGTTGGATAGAGTCATTATGACTAAAAACATCAATCTCATGTAATTAGGGTTTGAATTGAGCAAGGTATAACTTAATTGACCCTTCAGGGGTATTTTGGTAATTCACCCCATTGATCATCATTATGGTCAAAACCTTAGTTAATTAACCCCTTACTATCCTAGATTATCATTAGGGTTTGATTTGGGCAACATTGAACCATTTACATCATCAAATGATTGAATGAGGTCAACCTTGAATCACATTGATTGATTTCAATCATTAATCATCAATTGAGTTGAGATCGGTTGAAAGTGTTGACCGTTTGCCCACTTTGACTTTTCAATACCGCGAGCCTCATTCTAACTCCAAGACCGCGAGCCCCCTTAGGCTTCAAGACCGCGAGCCATCATGCATTCAAGACCGCGAGCCATCATGCATCCAAGACCGCGAAGACTCCAATTGAGGTTAATACCGCGAGGGTCATGAAGACCGTTTAGCTAGTTTGACCTCAGGACCGCGAGGCCCTTCGCGGTCTTGAGACCGTGAGCCTCCTCTTGGTCTTGAGACCGTGAGCCCCCTCACGGTCTTGAGATCGCGAGCCCTCTCACGGTCTTGAGACCGCGAGGCTCTCATGGTCTCAGCCGCTTGGTCCTTCAATCAAGACTCAAAGATGCAACCGATAATGTCAATCGAGGTTGAAGCCTTCAAAAGGTCCCATCTATGTTGACCACCTATGGATTGGGTTAATTAAGGTTATGCTTAACCAATTGGTCATTCAATTGACCCTCAATTGTTGACCAATTATGATTGAAATCGATTCAATTAGGATCTATCAATGTTCACCCATCAACACTCAACAATGTGCATCAACACAAGGTTGAACCCTTCCATTGAGCTCCAATTGGGCCCAAACTTGGCCCAAACGGTCTTGAGGTCATTTGGGTGGACCCCTCATGGTCTTGGGACCGTTTGCCCAAGATTTCATTAAAATATAAGGTGATTTGATAGAGATTGAACCATGATTGGGTCACTAAATCAGTATTTTAATCAATTGATAACTTATTTGCAATTGGGTCCTCAATTGGTCAAAATACTTAACCCTAGACCTTCAAACGGTCTTGTGTGATTGTCCTCTCGGTCTTGAGACCGTTTGTATGAGTTCCAAACGGTCTTGAGACCGTTTGCCCATCCAATTTTTGGATTCTAGTGCAAATTCATCAAGATCTGACCCATTGAGTTGATGATCATGTCAATATTTTATTGCAATGTAATTTGGTGTAATTGTACCTTCAATTGGTCAACTAATCTTGACCCCAGACCTCCAAACGGTCATGGTTGATTTCCCTCGCGGACTTGAGACCGTTTGGGTGACCCCTAAACGGTCTTGAGACCGTTTAGGTCAATCAACCCTAAAAACCCTAATTAGGTCACCATAATTTCAGTACTGATTTTATCTAGGGTTAGCCCTAGTATTCACCCTTCAACTCTTAGCCCGTTTGGAATTAGACCATCAAACTTGGTGAGTAGTTAATTAACATTATTTTGAACAGTAATCTCATACGGTCAACGCTTAGTCAACGACCTTACACGGTCTTGAGACCGTTTGCCCAAAAAGGCAATTTCAGACCGTTTGAAAATCAGGAATAATTCAAATAAAGTTGTTACTTAAAAAGGTCATATCTCCCGATTACCTTGGAGTTAGCCTCCCAAATTTTGAGGGTAATTAGCCTATATAATTAGGAACAAATTTCTTATACGGTCCACGCTCAACGGGGCCAAACGGTCTTGGAGACCGTTTGCCCTATCGCGGTCTCGAGACCGTTTGCTCACCTCGCGGTCTTGAGTCCGAGAGAGCAAACTGTTGGGACCGTTTAAGAAAGTGAAAAGCGGTGGGTTTTTTCTTGGAAATCACGCCTTCATCTCCTAGCTCAAGAACAGTACGAATATCCCATGGCTTTACTTGCAAAATAGCAGGGAAAAGTAGGGAAATATTAAGAGATATCATCAAAACGCATATAAAGATGCACATAGTAAAGCATGGGTTTAGAGTTATAAAACCCGCCTAAAGCTTGCTTCTTGAGCTCCAAGCTTTCAAGATCCAAGCTCTAATGGCGTCCTTGAGTTCCCACAGGTTGTCCAAGGTGAAAACTCCAAGGAAGGTCAAGGAAAGATGGCTAGAAAGATAGGATTTCGAGAGTTAGCCATGAAGCTGACCTTGAATTCGAGTTCTAACCATGGAATTAGGCAAGAAGAGGGGTTTAAACCTACCTTGCACCCCTTGGTCGTCCTCCTTAGCTCCAAGGCAGTCCTTGGTCGTCTTTGGTGAAATGAAACAGTAAGGGAACGAAGGGTAAGTTCCCTTGCAACTAAGGGAAGGAGAGCTTATATACATGGGGTAGGATTTTCAACATTAGATCATAAGTTGTCCATAATTCCAACTAGGTCCCTCCTTCTTTACTTGATCGTCCCTTCCTCTTTATTCTAAGGACAAACCTTCTCTTAAGGTCTTAGGAAAAGAATGTAAAGGAGAGCAAGCTAATTAATGAGGTACATACATAAAGAGATATTGCACATATACCCTGATTATTCAATCACAAGGTATATTTCATAACCTGATAATTCAATTGAGGTGACTTCCTCATCATTTCTTCTCTAAATGTTGACAAGAGTCTAAAAAGATACATTAGATGACATATTTCACAATTTGTATCCCTTAATTTGGGTAAATTGCATTTTACCCCAAACTAGGGTTTCAAGCACCGGGATTGCTTCCACAGCTGCACCTTGGTGCCTTAGCTTGGGAAATCCCTCAAACTTTACCAAAAAGATTCTCATGATGTATCAACATCAGAGGAACATCTCAACATGTGCAAATTGCAAGCTAACCCTTTTAACTGGGTAAATTTCACATAGGTCCATGTATATCAAAACAATGCTACAACTTTAAATAAAAAGGAGCAAATACTGAAATATATGTTTCTGAGAAACTTAATTACATGCTCAGAATTAATCACAAAGATTTAATTACATATTTAGGCAAAACACCTAGGGTTGACTCATAACCCAGGTCAGGGATGTTACAGATCTACTCTCAAACCAATTTGGGTTGATTGGTTTAACTCTTGCACCAGTCGGCTCACCACCCTATCGGTCGGTTGGGCTCTTGAAATAGTCATTTGGTCTCAGGTTCAAGCAACATCTAGACTTCTCCATCCGATCAGTTGGGCCACCAATGGATAAGTCCATACACCTATCGTCTATCCTCCATAGTTCTCTAGTCAATTGGTTCATCCCTCAAACCGGTGGATTGATCTAGTGTAGAACATGTTCTCAATGCGAAATATAAATTAAAACTATCCTAATTCTTATTACATTGTAAAAGCGAAAACCTTGAGTTACATTTGAGGGGAAATAGGATGAATAATATTAATTTACATTTGAAAAGGAGAGAGAGGCTCAGTATGAAAACTGATATACAAATAGGAATCAACAACCACAACCATGCACACACAAATCTTGGGTTATTTGCCATAACCGTACTACACATTCACCATCAAAATCAATTTTAGAGCAATTCATGTAAATTGCATTTATCTCTCTTTCTCTCTCTCTGTCTCACACAAACACATATAATATATATATATATATATATATATATATATATATATATATATATATATATATATATATATATATATATATATATATATATATATATATATATATTTGAGTGTGTGTGAGAGAGAGAGATATATATAAATGCAATTTACACAAATTGCTCTAAATTTGGTTTTGACACCATCAAAACCAATTTTAGAGTACTTTGTGTAAATTTAATCAAATATGTGCTTCAACCAGTTTGATATTTGCATCTAATGCAATAAAATAAATCCGATCTTATCAATTTAAATCTAGATACACTGTAAATTGGCGTGGCTCTGATACCACTTTAGGGAAATCGAGATGATAGATATAGATAGCTGAAACAAAAATTTAAAGCATGATTCCCCTTAATAGAAAGATTATGTCAACAATAATGTATCTAGGTAGATAAGTAAGAAGAGCTATACCTGATCCTAGAGCAAGTCCAACGACAACTCTTGATGCAGTACCATACTTCTTCTGTAAGTAGCAATGCACTTCTTCTTCAGGCAGCAACTTGCTTCTTCTTCAACAACACTCAAACAATCGTCAACAATGGCCTCCTGGTTTAGCACCACAGATGATGGTTTATAGTGTTCTTCTCATGGCAGACAAGGGCCTCCCACCTCTAGGGTAGTCCACATAGACCACTAGAAACACCACGTTGTGCTACCAGAGCCAGCAGGAAGGAGGTATCCCTTTTGAACATCAACCTACTAGAGTTGATTTACTCTCCCAGAATTGTCTCTCTCTTGCTATCCCTCCTTTTATTGGGTAGGACTTGAACAAGATCTCTATTGGTTACCACAACCGTAGAGGAAAACAATTATTAGAGCAACTGTTGTATCTGAGAAGCCCCAAATACCCCTCTAATTATAGGAGAGGCTAAGGCCACTGTTCCCAATCTATGCAGGAGTCGAGGGGATGGATTTCATGAATTTTTTGGAAACATAAAATGGAAAACTGGTCAGTTCGCATTCCCAATCGATATGTTCATGCACAAATCAGTTGGCTCATCTAGTTTCTTATTTTGAATCACATTGGTATTCAATGCACAATTAATATGAAACATGACGTCATCACTAATCCTTGATCCAATCAAATTGACCATTGAACCAGGTGGTTCATCCCATGAACCAATTGGTTGGGACCTATGAACTGGAGGTTCATTATGTGAACCGGTCATTTCACACCGTAGTTTAGCGATTGATCAACCAATGTTGATTCTAATTGATCTGACACTCCAATTGATTGGTTCACACTTGAACCGGTCAGTTTGGAGTCCAATCAATCAACTTTGAACCTTGATTGTTTAATTGAATACCTAAACACCTTCAGTAAACAAGTTGAACATCATTCATGAATATTCTCCTATTCCAACTATATATCCTATGTGTGTGACCCTATAGGTATAAAATTACTTTGGCAGTGAATGTCCACAACCAATTATGACATCACAAGAAAAGAGCGGCATCTAGCAACACATCATTACAACCTAGTTAATTCAAAAAGTTGGAGAACAACTTCAACCTACAATATGTGATCAGTGTTACTGTGATCATATAGTTCTGTTGTATTTGATATCCAGATTGAACTCGAGCCATGGATCTATCATCCTCCCAACATTCAGTCCATGTTCCTTGAACTAGAGCAGATTGTCTGACATGTGTGTGACTTCCCATATCACATATTAAATCACATGAGTACGATCGTACATTTCTTAGTATCTCTTATCAAGGGGACTAGATATCAATCTCCTGTAGGAGGGAAAAATCCCATCTACATCACTCACACTCAATCCTCATGTGTCACAATGCACCCAAGCACCACCTTTATGGAAACCCTTATTCAGGATCACAATGGATGATGTCAAAGTACGTGAACGACATGTGATAAATGTAGTGACTTCAGGTGTCAGAAACAAAACCACTGCTATCACTGTGAGAGATGATTTAGACTACCAATTTCGTGGTATCCATGTATCACTCTCTTGGTGGGTTTATTTGATACACTATTCTCTAACATGTACATGTGTGCTTGACTTGATATCACATATCATGACTAATGAGACTCTGTCATCAATCAACACACACTCTAGTCTTATGTATTATTGTTGTCTATTTTTCTTAACAATAATATCCGACTAGGGACATAGAAAGAATGTATGTACTCTTATCATACATACGATGTCATCATTCATGTCTCCAACCTAAAGACATATGTCATAGAGTAACTTCATTCTTGAGATTTACTATGTCTGTGACATCATCTCATATTGAGACAAACATAATTGATGGAATTACCTTTATTATTATCAAATTGGGTATCTAATGTCTCATTGCAATCATCATATGATTATCTATCTAGGCATACATACCAACACACACACACACACACACATATATATATAGGTGGATAAATCTTTCTCTCTTAACTGCATATATATATATATATATATATATATATATATATATATATATATATATATATATATATATATATATATATTTAAATATGACATTAATCCATTACCTGTGTAAGCAATTGAGGTTATTTACTTGTGTGTCTTTTTGTAACAAGAAGGAACAACATTGTAATGGGACTGCTAAAATTGTATTGAAATGTCCAAAATTGTAAGAAAAAGACTAATAAAATTTTAATTATGTAGTCACAAATATCAATTTTTATTGTTCTCATTTGAACAAAGAAAACTGATGTATTATTTAGAAATTGAGTAAGTGTATTATAATTTTTATATTCATTACAATTTTGTGCTTTCCTATTACTAAATAGATTCACATTTAACAAAAGTTAGTTACCCGTACTAGCAACATAAATATCCATGCACATACTCAAACACAAATGTATTTCTATATATAAGTGTGTATATAGAGAGAGGATCTATTCCTTATCCATGCATGTAAGTTACACATGCCTCTCAAAAAAGAACTATTCAGTTAGAAAAATAAATGTTTTTTAAAAAGTAACTATTGGTGCCAAACACTATTTTACTAAATATATAAAAGGTAAAAAAAATGTAAAGTATAGATGAATCAATAGAAAAAATATGTAAATGTACATATATTAAAATTGTAACTATTATGCATGTAATGTTACTATTTAGAAGATAATGTATCCCTCTCAATGTGTATTGTAACAAACTACAGAAAAGTAAGTATTTCTCTGAAATAAGTAACATGCACGCATGGGCAACAAAAATACTCCCATACACACACACACTGATATATATATATATATATATATATATATATATATATATATATATATATATAGACACACACACATAAGACAAAGTTGGGAGAGAAAGAACACTCTGGATAGAACAACACTCCCTAACTAATAAAAGGGTAGAACAACACACTCTGAGAAGAAAACCATGAACTAATAAATAAATGGGTGGAACAACATACTATGGGTGGAATAACATTCCTTAATATATAAAATAGGAAGAAACATGATGCATTGATTTTTAGTACTTTTCACATGCTATTTTTGTGCATTTATTACATTTTTAAATTGAGAGATTTCTTTAAGTATTTTTTATTAGTATTAGCCTGTGAATCACAATTGCATCAATTAATAAAGATTTTTACTAAATCATGCTAAATTATCACAAAGAATTCAGAATTATGCTATTTTTCCCTTGTTTCAGGTAAATTGAGCACTAATATGACAACTTGGTGCTATCAACCAGTGTGTTGGTGGTACTGACAGGACATAAAGTGTCAATAGAGAAATCAATAAATCTTGGTGCCAATCGGGACTACTCTTAGTGCTACCAACTAATGAGCCGATGCTACCAAAGATACTAGTCGATGCTACCAACTCAGCATCTAGGGAACATTAGAAGTTGAGCTTAATTGTCTTGGTACCACCCAGAGGTTTGTCAGTGGTACTGACTTCATCATTCCAGTAAATCTACAATGTAAGAAAAAACAAGTTGGCTCTATCCAAACATGTCGATAATACCGACATAGTTCAAGGGTTTCAAGTTAGCTGACAACTCGATTCCACCAACACCTTGTTGGCAGTACTGAATCTTCGCATTCATTGCAGATCAGATATGAAGTTAGCTTCAATAGTTGGGACTTAAATGACACCCAAAGCCCCACTTATGGCCTAAGGGGAGTGCGGATGAAAAGAGGGAGGAACTTCTATAATGTTTCAACAAAGAACAAAGATAGGAGAGGAGGAGACGAAAGATATAACCATGAACCAGACACTCTGGGCACTTCTAGAGGGTAGATTTGTAGGCCGAATGCCGCAGATCAAGGTGTTTACCAGAGGGCATGGCCAAGATGACTTCTCCATGAGTTTCTTACAGTTTTTTAATTTTTATCATGTTTTCTTCATCTTTCTCTCTTTATAATTGAATTCTATGAATTAAAAATATATTTCTTGATTGGATGTGAATTTAGGATCTCATATATATCTTTATATGCTTGAGCACAAGAACTAAAGTAATAGACCACTAAATTCTTCAAGAGAGGGATTAGGACTTAGACAAATCATAGATTCAAAGAGGTTGTGTCACGCCTCGGGAGAGGGTTTACAACTTTGAGAGAACAACATAGATATTTTAGTAATCACTACTACAAAAATGAGATATCTCGTCAGTTGTTTTTTCAAGAGAAATAAACAATGTACTCTTTAGCATTTGTTCATTACAAACAACCCCCACGGTTGACCAGTTGAGAAAATATGGGCTGCATTTTATTTCTATCATTGATTGCTTCTCAAAGTAACTGATGTAATATATCGTCCATGAAAATAGAATTTTGTTCACATTTTTGTGAGGAATTTAATTTGTCTCTAAATTCCTACATCATAGTTTCATTTATAAATAGCTGACGGAATAACTGACTATGCACCAAATGTCTCTGTATAAGTCTTATGTCTATATATCTTCAGTTGTATCTACAACATTTGAAAAGAAAGGAGTACACACCATGTGTCTTGTGGAAATTTTTCTGCCCAATTAGTTTTTCTTGTCCAGTGTCATCACCCAACTCCCGACTTAGGGTTCACTGGGTTGCAACTGGGTTGAAGAGTTAGTCGTTGATTTTATCTATCCAACTGATGACAAAGGTGTCTCATTTGCTGGTAGTTTTGGGATTGCAACTAATGACCTTGTGTGAGAACCCGTTACACTAAACGAGATTACTCAAAATATTTAACACAATCTATCACTAATTAATCACATACTGAAAAATATGGGTAAATTAAAATTGATTTCAACATCAACACCCAGTCAGAAATGTTTGAATAAGATCCCAACATCTTTCTTCTATCCATACTATGCCAAGAATTTGATACAAATTGTTCTATCTCCTTAGCCATAAAATATATACAAAGGAGAACAATATTCATATATGCCACACAAATAAGCATTAACATGCTAACAAAAGTTTGATTTGCTTGAAACACCATATACAAACTTTTCCTACTCGGACCTGAGAGTACATGGACGAATCTAGGACACACTAGACAACTACTCAACTTTATCAAAGATTCATTACTATAGCTCATCTTTGTTGCCACATGTTTGTTTTCGTCACTTCTGATTACCTAAAAAATGTGGCAAACCACAAGGGTGAGACCTAGTCTCAGCAAGAGATATAACCTCCAACAACGTTTATTGATTACAATAGTTTTAATTAATTAAACAGTTAAACAAATTAATCAGATATAACAAATAAGATCAGCAACACTGATGATTAACAAAATACACAAGGGAGCAGATAATAACTATCATCATTAGCCAAACTATCATCCTTAATCTTGTTGATAATTTAAGCAATTCAGTAGCATATGCATATCTAGCATCACGAGCAAGTCTAATAACATAGCATAGCTAATAATAGGAGCATGTCTAATTGGTTGAACATATCAACATCATAAAAAGAGCTAAGAACATAAGCAAAATTATCTGCATAAGCATGATTAGCATTATATGCATCTCTAGTTACAAAGGCATGGCTAGCATGCTAAACATAACTAACAACATGAGATAGCTAGCATCATGATTATAATCAACAGTAGCAGTATAGTTATCAACATAATCATGGCTACTATATGTATGCATCAATAATCTTAAGCGTATCCACAACATAAGTATAATTACTATCTCTTAATTGCACTAAGCATCATCTTTATGTAAAGAGAACAAATAAGGGTTGTCATCCAATGTGAAGCATCGTGTATAACCCAAAACAGATATGCTATACAGTTGTATTACATCTTTTATTATGCCTTGGGGAATTTGAATCATACCATTCAAAGTCCAACCGACCCCTACGAAGGGCTATTCAGTTTCGTACAAGATCTAGGAGTGTTGGTATCCTAAGATCTCTTCCCCTCGGTCAGTACGAGTAAAAAGGCAGTGACATATCAGTCAAAGCTGCCAGCACAGTGACATGTAGTTAAGATGATAACCACTAGTCCGACCTTGGTACAGTTCATGGAACTAGAAACTAGGGTATTCTAACCAAATCACTGAGGTAAAACCATAGTTGTCCTCTAATCACATCATGTTATAATCACTGAGACACGACCGCAGCCGTTCTCAGTCACATCATATGTATGAGGCATGACCGTAGCCAACCTCCACAATCTGCATTGTCGATGACAAGGATATATCCTCAACCTACCATCCCCACATACTCAATAGTATGTGCTCCATGTTTCCCATAGGAATACTCGTTTCACCATCCAGCAAGTTCTAACACTGAAGATGGCTCTACGGCATAGGGCACTACATGATTAGAGTTGCACTTGATTAGTTATGCCAATTGGGTGAATTAAGGATGCATCAAATAAGTGGACATACAAACCCTAATTCATTTCTAGTAAGCATATAAATATCACAACTTTGAAAAGATATCAAACGTGTGAAACATAATTTCTCATCTCATCATCACATGGTACTATTCACTTTCCATTCATGAGGCCACAATAGTCATTATACTATTACAAGATATAAATCATTTTCACAATATCACTCGGTATGAACCCTTATCAACATAAGAGGATTACACCCCATTCAGAGCTCAACCATGCCCAAAGGTCATTAAGACCATCATACTATCACATGATATAAAATCCTTTTCACAATATCACAGGGAATCAACCCTTATCAACACAAGAAGATTAGACCTCATTTAGGGCTCAACCATGCGCAAAGGTCATTAAGACCATGATACTATTCCCTGCAAGATCATCATAATCTTTGCATGCCTTATAACAAGGCTCAACAACATCACTTACATATAATACACTAGATCAACAAAATATCACATTAATGAGCTAGGAGATATTCATAAACAATCATAGTAGGGTTATATTAACATTAAGAACATTCCTTTCTTACATCCACATGAAAGGAATCTAGATATGATTAACTCTCATCATATTCATAATGCACATGTTTAGCATAAGAAAGTATCAACCATGTGGCTATGATGACCACCAATTAACATATCAAGGTTATGATCATATTAAGGAGGTTATTCCATCATCATTCCATCATATAAGAATGTTAAACATGAATACTCATCTTTATCTATTTGCATTAGAGTTAGGTTCACAAGATAAATTATTTTAATGTTACTAATCAACACTCATACCCAAACCCTAACTCATGGCATCCCCATTGGATCGTGGATGCGTAAGGTGAAGCATCACCATCACATTCCATACTATTATCAAGTATGAACCAACACATAAGTCAAGGTGTAACCATCAGGTTATAGTATACTAGGGTTTCAACAATAGTAACAGAGTACTTCATGATTGAATTAGTCATTCAAGGAATATTCATACCCAATTACCATCATTTAGTTATATTAAAGCTAGGTATAACAACTATACCTCATTAGGGTTACATATCCACACAATAATGTTATCATCCCTTCTATGCATATGAGTTAATAGGTAAGACTGTCTTGTTTAGGGTAACCCTCCATTTGTTCCATCATCATTCAACCCGTATCACCATACCACAATGTCACCCAGAACCATTGGATGTTTAGAAGGTAAGACCATGGGTTCTTTATATAACACCTTGGATAAACCACCTATGAAGTCCTTGATTTTTTGTCTAGAAAGAGTCACCATATACCCCTAGACAATCCTTGATTTACAACACAAAAAGTTCCTTTGAGAGTCGGGTAAAACCAACAATCAAATGTTCAGTTAAAACAAGCCATCCATTGTCAACAAGTAAGCTCCTTAAGTTGATCATATAAAGGAAACCATATACATCCCATTATTAGGACCAACATATTATATTATCCACCAGTGCACCTTACTGGAAGAATAAACATTAGATGTTAACCATTGGGTCAAGTTCATATATTAAAACCATCAATTACAGTTTATGTTCGACCATTGCATCAAGTGACCCAAGAATCTATTGGTCTAAGGCTGAATTTATGCTACAAATTCAATGATTAACTTAACATAGGTTGTAGATACCTGATCCAACATCATTAGTGATCATTAAATCACCATAGATTGTTAGATCAACACTATATTCATTAATCAACATCAAATATTAAGTTGATGTCATCATTGATTGATAACATCAATAGGGTACTTAATGGTTGATCATTATACTTCTAATTGATCCAAAACCTGACCTAAGGGGGTGAGCATAGGTTGTCACCATCATATAAAACATTTGATCATGACCATCAGTTGTCATGAAGGCAGCACCATAGCGTTGTTGCAATGGTACCATCATCGGGTCATGGCTTTATAGAAGAAATCAGCTTAAAACCCTAAAATTGACCATTGGTTGATAGGTGCTTAGCACCATAGGTTGTCAAACCAACCTGATCCAAGTCATTTTATACCTTATGAATAATGTAAAAATGATCATAGGTTCATATAGAACTGAAATCATAATAGGGAACATTATAAAAATTGAAATCCAAGTCAAGCATAACGTTTTAATGCATAAATCATCATTTTCAGGCAAGAACATGATCTAGAAAGCTTATGATAAGCAATAAATGTGGATCAAGCTATAAAACTTGCCTCTAATGAGAATATGAAACCCCACACAGAAGAAAACTCGAGTAGGTAGGGTAGAAAATCCAAGAATAAGCTATTAATTCGTCAATCTAGCGCCTTTCTTCATCAAATGAGCAAACTGTAAGCGTAAGGAGCAAGAACGGTGGGATTTTAAATCTTTAGAGCAATTTCTACCATGGAACAGCAAGGTTCTTACCTGTAGAAAGATAGGAGGAAGGATAAAAAAGAAATAAATAGAGGAAATAAGGTAATACTTACACTTTTAGGTCAATATCACTAGGAAGGAGCTTTAGGAACCCCTAAATAAAGTCAATTTCAACCTTAGATCCTTTCTCCAAGAAGATCCCTACTTTCTTCTTCCTTGGGAAGAAAAATTTGTAGATGAACAGAGGGAGAACGAGGTTGGGAGAATGAGGGAAGTTGTGGAGAGAAAATGGCTCGTTTTGGTGCTTGGGGATAAGTATATGAACTTTAAGATAAAGCAAAAAGAAAACGTTGAATTTCTAGTATCTATCCAAATGTCCATGGCTTTAATATTAAGAATATACAAGCACACACACAAGAAGCTCTCCCACTATATGTATAGACATGATTAGCTTTTCTTTGTCAAATTTCCCAGCCAATCACATAATTCATTAGTTGATAGCTACTAAAGGTAGCTCATCCATGAAGGGGTAAACCCTAAAATACCCTTGATGAAAACACCTTCAAACCATGCCTCAACTAGGAGCCCCATGGATACAAATCTCAAGAATTATAATATAAAATCTAAGGAACATAATTTATGTGATAAATTGCAAAGAAAACCTCTTAATTGGGTAAATTGTAGAAAAGTCCAAAATGTGCATAAAATTGCATAACTTGCTCAAACAGTGTCCAAATTGGACCAAATTTGAAAATTAAGCTTGTCTTATGATTTTAAAGCATATAACAAGGTTATATTAGGATTATATGAATTAAATTGTGATAATTAATCTTGTTCAACTCAATAAGCAAGTTTAGGGGCCTTACACCTTGGGTTTAGGTCGTCGAATGTTTAATTAATCGATGATGAATGTCTTACTCAAATCCATGAGAAAACCATCTTTCCCCACATCCCCTAACTGCATTTCTCTAGAAATGTTTGCTTTGGTGATTTCCCTCTTCTTCTACCACCACTACTGATGGCCACAGTTGGGAGTGTTGCTTCTACTCACTCCCGCCATTAACTCTAGTGCATCCACCAGCCGCTGTCGATGTCACTACTCTCTGCACTACCAGAGGTGCTCTCTCCTCTACTGGCTACTATTCTCTGCTCTTACAACTATTTCTCTCTTCTTTGTCCTTGTTGTTGCTCTCTCTCCCAACTGATGTTGCTGCTACTTGCTTCTCTACAAACACCAACTCTAGTTGCTACTTTGCATTGAAGATTAAGACATGCGTGTGCAAGTATGAACAAATTCAAACTGTGAAATTGTGAATGATGCATTAAATCAATTATAGTTTGTTTGATGGTAACTGGTATCCAAATAATCATAGTATTGCTTGATCTAATACGTGCAACAAACTTTGACTTCTGGAAGGAATGCATTTATTGGATAAAAGGTCAATTTCTGCCCTATCAGCTTTTAAATGGCCAAATTAGGATTTTCTCTTTGTAATGTTGTGATTATTCAAATTACACAATAATGTGGCTAATATGAATTGTATGATTGTGATGAAAATGCATATATGTAACAATGTATTTGATTATAATTGAAAATTATATGTAAATCCTAATATGTTGTTGCCCTTGATTTAATTAGATTATGAAGAAATGTATGGTTGTAATGAAAATGCATATATGTAATTATGTATTTAATTAGAATTGAAACTTATTTGTAAACTATAACATATATTAAATTAGATTGTGTTAAATTGTAAATCCTAAAATTATTTCTATATGTTTAATTATATTGTGATGAATTGTAATGAGATTGTGATGAATTATAAACCCTAAAATGCATATATCAGATATTGGTCGGATGATTCTAAACCCTAATTTATAAATTGTGTTGTTGGCCTAGAAACCCGATGAAGACTTACTCATTAGGAGTGAACCTTGGATGGTTTCCAACCGGATAGTTCTATAGAAATTAATCCCACTTTGGAGATAAATGCATTTACATTTATATAACCTTTTCCTATTCTTTCTTTTCACATTTCTAAATAGTAGTGAATGTTGAACCCTTTTAGAGCCAGTATGAGATGGATGAAAGGTTGTATTGAATGTCTGTTACGTAGCTCATTGGGAGAGGACATAGAGATTGGCATAGAATGCTCACAAGAGACTACACCTTTGGAAACAAGCAAGATCAAGACCCCATTCTTATCATTATCATCATCATATAAGTCTGAGTCCCAACGATGTTGGGGTCAGCTACATGGATCATTCATTTCCATTCAGCTCTATCAGGGGTCATATTCTGGTCGAGATATAGAGATTCAAATTCTCTTTTTATAATCTCATCCCATGTTAATTTAGGCCTTCCTCTTATTTTATTAATTGTTATTGACTCAATAGCATTGCTTTTTATTGATAAAAATCTCTCTTTATGACTCCTTTTATGACATGGACCCCACTCTTAAATGGAACTATATTTATAAAAATGATTGACTGAAGTTTGTTGAAAAGAGAAAAATAGATGCGTTCAAGGTACAAGAGGAAATTACATTTTTATGATTTCTTATGGTTACTTAACAATATTTCTTATTGAATTAATTCAACCATTCACGATTCTAAAAAAGATAGGTGTGACAAGAATGTCCACAACAACTGGTTGGGTTCATGTGGTTATATTAAACACCACCAGTTGAGAGAGCAAGAAAAAGGTCCTTCTGCGTCTACTTCTTGAAATGTTGAGGCTTCTAGTGCTTCTGTACGATTGCCTCTCTATATTGAGTGGAAGGATGTGAGAAAAAACAAATCCAAAAAAATCCTCGTCCAAGAAACCTAGGAGGTGGTTTCGAATATGGTAAATTTCTTGATCTCACAATGTGTCCCTATTCTTTTTCACTAGATTGTTAAGTTTTACTAATTAGTTAGTTTTGATAACAAATAGTTGGAGCTGAGTGAGCAAACAAAGGACGTCAAGTTCACCTCTTAGGAAACATCACGATGAATTGATCATTGCTCTAGGGATAAAAGAGCATCCTGAAAGTGTTAGGGGAACTGGAGCTATGTATGGGATAAAATTTTGTTTTGGTGCATCCCAGCAAAAGTGAAAAAATGCAAAGAAAGGGGGAATGGATATAAAGGAGGTGAAAATATTGATAGTTGCAACCTTAGAGGAGTTTAAGGCTTCTTAGACAGTGGAATCTCCTCTAGGAGTAACCAAACTTATACAATGTCACACGCCCACAGACAGTATTGGGAGTAGTTCATTGGACCCACACAACATGGCCTGGGTAAGATTCAATTTAAGTTAATTTATATCTAAATTGTGATAAATTAATTCCTTGAGTCAATATATATGTTTTTTTATTTACATTTTGTGTTTCATAAAAGTGTTGGACAGAAAAGGTTGTCTTACAACTGATTGTCCTTCATAAAACATCATGGCAGATTTTGAGGCTTATTTACTCACTATCATAGTTAATGGTAATCCCCTTCTTGTTGATCAGGTTTGTGTGAGCATCATACATACAATTCCAGTAATGAGAGACACACCTCTCCCATATAAGTTACAAGATGCCACCACACTTAGAGAGGTAGAAGGAGGCTTTATTGGGTGGACCAAATGACTCCTTGTATTTCTTAAGGTAAGACAAGTACATATTGAATTTTTTATAAATATTCAAAAGCTAATATGAAAATACATACATGCAGCCCATAACATCTAAGAAGCCCCCTAGGATTCCAAAGCTTCCACACACACATTTTGATCCATAGGAGTTGTTTGAATCCTTACACCCTAAGTACAAAGAACTGATAAGATGGTTAGACAATATAGAGAAATTAGATACCATGGTGACCAGCCTTCGGGAGGAGATCGTAGGTATAGATTGTGACACTATTATAGTGTTCACCATTTCTTCTTATCTACTTCAACAAATCAGTGATAGAACTTTGGATATGATAAGCCTGAATACCCCGTCAAATATGAAGAATACATATTTTTTAATTGTTTCCTATATATTAACTGATTATTGCATATATATATATATATATTGCTCAATCAATTGTATGATGTGGTTGCTAAGTTTGGAATATGAATTGTGGAATTTCTAATGCCACCATTTATTAACAATGCACTTAAAGATCCAAGTGACGTCAAAAATTACGTGAGTATCAAAATGAAGGTTTTTGCTACTTCCAGGACAGTTATCATAGCTATGTTTAATGTTGTGTAAGATTTAGTATTGTTGTTTATATGTCTAACTTATGAATAAATTTTTTTATGGAATTTAGTTTTTATTTTATTTGCCTTCTATTCACACAAAAATAAGTATTGGCAGTTGTTAGTGATGGTTCCCCAGATGTGGATTGTGTATTTCTTTGATCCTTCAGGTATAAAATTGACATCAAATGAGGGACACCTAATGATATATGTGTTTCATGTGTAAGTATAGTTTTTCCTTACTCAACATATTCATTAGTACTTGCATCATATGACATTTTGATAAAGCATTCTGTAATGATAGAGGGAAAGTAGATAATAAAAACAAATAAGTAACTTGGAAGAGTGTTGATGTAGTCTTCTTATTCCAATTGCATATATATTACTAATGATGCTTAATTACATTTATTAATGTAACTGTAAATATAAAGTGTCGTGTATAAGATAATGATTGGGCATGCACATATTATGTGTTTTTGTACATGCAGATGATTGTCACGCACATGCAACAGATCAAATGTATTGAGAAGGTAATGTTATTAGTCATGGATCATATTAATGAAGTAGTCTCATTTGACAATACAAACAACCAAATCTAATTAGAATTGCATCTCATTATCTTTGTAGTTTTTGACACTACTAAACCCTATACATTGGAGCAACTAAATAACCTATGTGAACAACAAGGAGACTGCTTCATCAAACATGTGGGCTTGTCAGAAAATTGGGAGAGTTTATTAATATATTTGTAGTTAATTCTTTGATGTTAAATTTTTGTTTGTTATATTATTATACATTATGCAGTTAATATCTAAGATGGCAGTCAATGTTGATATGTATTCATGCATAAGTATGTGTGATTTGAATGTGAAGTGGATGAGGAAGAGAATGATGTGAATTTGTGCATTGTATGAAAGTGAATGTGTGACTGAGAAAATGAAACAATTGAGCTATGGGTTCATACATATGTGTGTGCATTTGAACTAAAAAATGGATTGAATGTAGAGGTAATATGGCATGTTTCTGCATATTGTATCAAATGTATGTGTATGTGTATTATATATATTTCTTCTTTGAGGTTTGTCAGTCTGCTATTGAGTTGTGATGCTTGGAGAGGCCTATAGTTATGATGAACGTTCAATTCTTCTGAACTGTAGGCAACATACATTCTAGTTTTCAGACAACAAGTCTACAGACCTAATATATAAAAAATAGACACATCTTTGAGGTTATTACAAAATAACTGACTACGTAGACATACAACATTGGTTTCTTGTTGAAAACCGATGAGATGTACCTTAAATTTCATTCTTTCACTCATAAAATAGATGTCATGCTTTTAGTTGTCTGTCATTTCTCATTATTTAACTGAAAAGGACTGCCAACAGAAACCATTTTTTGCATAACTAGCGTTAAATTTTGTAATAACCACATTTGAACAAGAGGATAATTGAAATTTTGCATAATTAGTGTTAAATTTCAATTATGCTCTTGTAATATGAATACAATGCCTGCCCCAGGGAAACCATTGTCTTAAGGAATCCATCCATTCTCGATCACAACTATTTAATTTGAATTTAGTTCTTTTCTTATCTATAAAACAACAAATCAACCAATTTTCTTAGGCCTAGTTGATTAGGTTTCAGTTAATAGTTGTCTTTGGTGTACATTTCCCTAAGTTTGTCACTAAGTCCTCATAGGCCTTGCTACACAACACATACACTTTAGTTTTACACACATAGTTTTAATTTGCATTGTTTTTGGCATCATTGTCGAGGAAGCGACAACACAATACTAGTAGTGTTGCGACCGATCACTCTAGGTCATTTTTCTTTATGTTATTTATTTTAAGTTTTTTTCTTTTATTTTACTTATTTTCAATGTTTTCTTTTGAACAAGAGCATAATTGAAATTTTCTTTTTTCAACTCACTAGTATTAGGTAACTTACATTGCCATTTAAATTTTCAAGTAGTAGTGCATGGTTCATACTTGAACTATAGACTATGGAGAGTCCACTCCACCAATTACAGGTCAATAAGAGACCTTGCACAATGTGGGTGAGTTTGAATCTTAATCTGAGAAGCTCATTCAGAGTACCCCATCACCTAAAAAGAAAGCACATGTAATATACATGGATGGAAATGATGAAGATCATGTTGAGAATGGGTCTAAGGAACAAATGCTTTGGGAGAAGCTAAAGGGTTCATCTTCTACTTCTCATTTTGGGTCAATAAAATGACAAGACGTTAATGTTGGAAGCTACAAGATGGATCCCATATTGATCGCATTGATTAAATTACAGTCATTGCATGACCACAACATGGAGGTCCCAATGAAACACTCATAAAAACCTTTGTGGAAAGCTATTACATGCTAAAGTTAGATAGGGTTGTAGCCACGGTGATATATCTGAAGAGATTGTCATATTCATTGTTAGATACATCCAAGGCATGGTTCCTCAGTCTACCGCTATAGTATATAGAAACTTGGGATGATATGATTGACACCTTCTTCAAAAGGTACTTGCCACCCAAAAGACCAATGAATTGGTTGGAAAGATCCACAACTTCAAGCATCACGCCAAAGAGTCACATTCAGAAACATGGGCGAGATTTCAAAACATTCTTAGGAAAGTCTCTCATCATGCAATTGATTTGTATGGGTAGACAAAGACAATCTATTATGGCCTACACAAAGGGGATAGGACTACTCTTGATAGTGTAGTGTAAGAATTCTTTCTGAAAATAAGGATACAAGATGTCACGAGATTTGGAAGAACACGACAAAGAATTAATCTTCTTGGAGAGGAAAGAGAAGAACCACCAAAAACCAAGAGCACTTTGGAATCAAGAGAAATCACAAATTTGAAGGTTCAAATAGAGAGGCTCACAAGGAACCTTGAGAATAAATTTTACACCACATCTAGAGGTGAAGAGGAGGAGTGGATGTACTTGCGGCATAAGAACAATAGGGGAGGCAATGAATACTCATGTAGGAGGGATCTAAAACTCTCTTGGAAGGATCCTGATTATTTTTAGTAGGATCCGTTACAAGCACAATTACCCAAAGAGAAGCAAGGAAACACTTCACAACAATATCAATATGATAGGGGTCATAGTAAGATAGACATGATTGAAGACATGCTAGGTAGACTAGTGAGTCCGAATGAGGCCATACTAGACTAGAGTCTAAAAGGGAGCATTAGAATCAAGGGGCTCATATTTATAGTATTAAAAATCAAATTTCTCAATTTCCAGCAGATGCCCCCTAATAACCAAAAAGTGAAGGTAGTACTTCTCTACAATGGCAAGGTGTTGATAAAAGAGGAGAAGGTGACTCTGATATGAGTACCACACTAGCTGACACTCTGGAAGCAACATACAAAATCCCTCTACACAAGCCACAAGACACCACAACATAGGAGGAATCCACGAAAGTGGAATTAATTGGACAATTAGAAGACAAGAAGGAGTCCTACATTCCACCCACCAATGAAAAAATGTGACTTCAATACTATTTCCTAATAGTTTGATGGACAAAAAGGTTGACCAATAGTTCTAGAAGTTTTTAGACACATTCATGAAGCTTCATATCAACCTAGCACTTGTAGATTCTATTCAGAAGATTCCCTCTTATGTCACGTTATTGAAAGTCATTATCAACAAGAAGATGAGGATAGAAGATTTAGATGTAGTAGTGTTAAGGCATGAAGTTATTTTCTTGATGTAGAGAAAACTGCCACATAAGAGACAAGATTCAGGGTGCTTCAACATGAACAACTACTAGAGCAGGGGGTGAATAGAGTTTTTGAATTATTTTAACAATTTATTGAATTCAAACAACCACAATTGAAATTAGAAGAAAGAGACAGGTGTTTAGAGTGGTTCCAACTATAGCAAATACTATAGTTGTCAGTCCACTACCCGGTTGCTTACCCAACCGGGATTTGAAAGTATTTATTTTATTACCCCTTGAGGATTTATACAAAATACAATACTTTCCTTTACACCCTTTGAACAGCCTTCACCCTGAAGTAGGTGCACCAACTTTGAGGTATCCTTCTATGAAGTAACTTCAAGCTCCCCCTTGAAGTAGCCTTCCTCTCTAGAAGTAACCTACCGTTGCACCAGCCTTCTGAAGTAGCTGAAAGTCTCCTTCTTCTCCAAGAAGATCTTCACCCTCTCCAATCCGCAACCTCCAACCTAGGAGTAGCAAGGAGAGTACAAACAATAATAGGGAACAAGAAAGAAAATAGAAATTACAACTTATCCTTTATAGCCCAAGGCTTGATTTGCCTATATCAAGCGTATAGATCTCCTAACCAGGTATGTGAACTTGTGATTGCAGTGGGTAGGAGATACTAGCCTATAGGACACGAATTATGAGCTAAGGAATGGAATGGCCAATTGTCACAATGCTCAAATTGCTCACAAACAGATTGCACAAAGTATGCTCAAAGGTTTCTCAAGTGTAGCAAGTGTAAACAAGTGAGTTTAGGTGTCCTATGGCTTGTCCTATTTATAGGAATGGCCTAAGGATGCTTAAGGACGTTCTAGACAACTTCTAGGGGTTTCTAAGTGCTTAACTAGCCGTTAGGTACAAAGTTGTTGCTTTAACAACGGCTAATTAATTAATTCTGCAGTTGCTGTCAGAGACCATCTCGGTCGACAAATGGTCGACCGAGACACCTACTCGGTTGAACTTTTGTCGACCGACAGGCTCTCTGGAACAAGTGATTTGCAACGTCTTTCTCCAACTGCCAACTAACTTGTCTGTTGTGTCTAACGGCTACTTTGGATCTTTCTCGGTCGAGAAGATTGTCGACCGAGAGTGTCTCGGTCGAGGAGTTTGTCGACTGAGATTGATCCTGTTTCAAGGTTTCAATTTAGGCACTAATTATGTGTGTGAGTGTGCAAAAGTAATCCTATTTGAATGGGATAACTTGTCTAACTGTGGTGTTTAGCTAGGGAGAATCTAACGCTTGATTTACATGCAATTCTAAGTACTTGTACATTATATTTTTGTACAAGTTTTTACAACAGTTATTACATTGCATGAAAATATAAATATGTAAGCTTGTAGATTTTCCCTTGTTGCTTTGTCATCCTGCACACTCAAGTAGCTCGTTAGATTAATAAGAATGAAATGTTTGTCATAATCAAAACAAAGGGATTTATAGATGTCCATTTAGCCAACAATCTCCCCCTTTTTGAAGATGACAAACATTTCCAAAATATAAATAAAGGAAATATAAAACATATGAGTTTCATACCTTTAGATTACCTTTTGTAGCTTTTTCTCTTGTGTATAAAATGTGTGCTTATTATTCCCATGAATTATGGAACATGAAATCCATATCATTTGGGAATATAGCAACTTTCAATGTAAAGCCAAGAGTTTATTTATGAAACTCATTAATTGAGTTTTACATAATTACTATGTTTTAGTTTTATATTTATCTCTCCCCCTTTGTCATTTCAAAAAGATAACCATTTAAGAATAAAAACTCCCCCTTAATTAGATGTCCCATCAAATCTAATGAAAAAGATGTCCATTTTAAAGCCAAAAATGTAAATAAGAGTTTTTGTTTAAGTAGCACAAATATCAAAGAAAACATCTTCCAAAGGAGTGATAAGCAATTGCTTCCTAATTTTGTTAAATTGATCTAGTGGAAGCGGTTTTGTAAAAATATTAGCCAATTTTATCTTCAACATGATGAAGGGAAACATGATTGATTTGCAAATATATTCAGTTTTATTGCAGACTTGACAACAGAAACCTGCTCGGTCGACGATCTTTCGACCGATAGTGTTCTCGGTCGAACAGTTTCTTGACCGAGAATGTGTCTGGATTTGTTTCACAACTATTTTAAGTAATTGTGTCATAGATCCTTGTCAATTTTGCCACAATTTTAAAGGTTGCAATTTTTTTTTTATTTATTACTCCCCTTATTTTGTATGCTCTACAATGATGATCTTATAATCCATATTTTGAAGATGTCTCACATGCTCTTTATAAAAATATCCATTGGAATCAAGTAAAGATGGCCAATTTCATTAAAAGCATGTATTACAAGCATAGAAAGATAAACAAATCATATAGAGATGACCCATTACAATTATTCAAAAGATATCATTACAATAACTCCAACACTTACTGGAAAGACTTAAGAATTACATCAATGTCAGGGTCTTTCCCAAGAAAAGGCTCAGTTCCATAATACTGGACCAAGGTTTGCCAATCGAGAGCACCTGTCTTAGTTAAAGCATATGCTTCCAAGAATGTAGGAACTCGGTCAAATCGGAAATGAGCGGCAATAACTTGCAGTTGCATGGATGAAAACTGAGTGTGCGTAAGATCCACAGATGGTGGAGGTGGAGTTTGATAATAGTTGTACGAAGGATTGTATGGATTGAGCATGCCAGGATTTAAAGAATACGGATATTCATCAGGTTGGTTTGGTGAAAGGGTTTGCATTCTTTGGTTTATATAAGTCATGGCATGATGGTTATAGTCTAGTTGTTTGCTCAGGTGATATTGGGAGCCAGCAATATAAGTAAGAGTGTTTTGAATGGGATCATGTGATATGTTAGTAGAAGGAGGGGGTGGTGGTATGTCTTGATGAGATGTTTCTCCTTCTACTCTAGCCCTTTTATGACCAAAATCAATTCCCATTTTTTCTACTGTATTCTTACTTATTTTTTGTGGTCTACGCTCCCATGTATATCCCATATCCTCAAGTTGGGTCTTAAGGAAATGTTGAGTAATTTGACATACAAAATCGGCATATGGAGGATTGCCATAAAACTCAAGCATGTTTTTAAGAATGATGCGGATAAAATTTGTGGGAATACGTTGGATAATGGCATATATTAGACACATACGAAAAACAGGAACTTCATACTTATTGGCTCTAGGATGTATGTTTGTTGAAACAATAAGGTTTATAATCCTAGTAGCTGGTTTGAGATTTATAGCATAATATGTGCCTCTATCTTCGTGACAGGTTGTATTGGATTGAAAAATGGTCCTTTTGATTTCACTAAGACTAATGGTATGGTCATCTTGGAGAAATTGGTTAAGGGGGTTTCCAGAAGTAAGGTCAAGGGTGTCTTGATATTCATCTATGTCAATGTTTAGCATGTCAAGAATGTCCCCTTCAGTAAATCGGAAGCTATGCCCATTGACCATAGTATAGAAGAAGATGGTTTCATTTTCAGAGTGGGAATTGAGGTTTGCATAAAATTCATTCACTACCTTGATTGAATAGGAAGGAAAAGAAGGGTTGATGAATTCTTTTAACTTTTGCACTTCGAAAAGATCCTCCAAGTCGACGATGTTGATGAAGTCCATAACTTCAACTGGTCGTCGTGGGAGAGGAGCTTTGGAGGAAAGCCGTAGATATCGATCACCAGCATCTCCATCGACGAAGGCAATGTCGTTGATGATCGTCAGTGGTGGAGTAGCTTCCCGAGCTTCCCTTCCTTTCCTGCCGGCGACCTTCTTCTTCCCACGAGCAGATGATGAGGCCATTGTGTTGCTTGAAGGTGGAGAAGAAGCAAGGAAGGCTTGGGGATGAGGATGCTAAAGAGTTGCACAAAAATGCACTAGAGAGAGCCTATGGAAGCAAGAGTATGCAAGTGTGAGGAAGTGACCCGTCTTTGGTTCCTTTTATAACAATCCAGCGACCTAGTCGGTCGACGATTCGTCGACCGAGCGTCCGCAACGGTCATGTTGCAGACGCGCCACTCGGCTCCCCAACGGTCATATAACGGTCATAAACGGTCATAACGGTTAGTTTACAACGGTCATATCCAACGACTATTTCTCGGTCGAACAATTGTCGACCGACATTGTCTCGGTCGAACAGTTGTCGACCGAAAGTGTGTCCGATACTAAATCTGTCTAGATTCTGTCGGTCGAGAGAGAGGAGCTGACAGAAAGGTTTTCGGTCGAAGAGTTCGTCGACCGACAGACTTACTGAGTACGAATTTGAAGCTGATTTTTAATGTAAGTGATAGACTATATTTGTAGAGAACATATATAGATTTTCTAAGGGAGTAATATTG
Source organism: Alisma plantago-aquatica (assembly GCA_963693085.1). Taxonomy (NCBI): domain Eukaryota; kingdom Viridiplantae; phylum Streptophyta; class Magnoliopsida; order Alismatales; family Alismataceae; genus Alisma; species Alisma plantago-aquatica. The sequence continues at coordinate 823,335,739 of OY856414.1, read as the reverse complement.
TGTTTATTATTGAAAATATTGGGACAAGTTGTGATCATAAATTAATTATTCTTTTAATCATAAAAGGATATCCAAATAGTTATTATGTCAAACTTATTTTAGGTCGAATTTGACTACGACCATAGCGCCCCTTGGTCAAATTTTATTTTTGACCAAGAGGCAAATTTTGCAGATTTTCAGATTGAATATATTGAGTATAATATCTGCATAAAATTTAATTAAATGTCAAGCTGAAGCATAATACTTAATATGATTCTTAATTGAAGGCATAATTAATTATCTCGAATCTTCAAAGATACCAATTTATGGATTTTTATTTTTATGTGTTGCAAGCAATAACATATAACCAATAAATCATTTTGCTTGCCTATATATTTTCATGAATCCATGCATACAATTATCATTATCTATGCGCACCCAATGATGAAAGCATGGTATAATGATAATAACAGCATACAATGATAATTTCATCACATGATTAGTATATGAATAGACCAGAAGATACTTGAACAATCATGTGAAAATAGGAATTTTCTTTTCATTTGACTAAGCATGATTTCAGTTTAAACTTTAAAACATCTAGGGAATAAACTAATATTAATTTCATTTACATTTGTAGAGATGATTTCCAAAAATATATCCAGTCATCAATCATAAGTAGATAGCAATTTCATCGGAAAAATAAATGCAGCAATTTTTTAGTAGACTGGAGAACAGTGATGTGCTCGGTCGACAATTGTTCGACCGATGGTCTTTCGGTCGACAGTTTTTCGACCGACAAGATTCCTGGAACTGTTGATAAAACATATTTGTGTGAGTTAACTATTTAGATATTTATTTGTAATCTCATTATGTTGAGTTGAGATAGACATAGAAGTATGCAACTAATGTCTCTGGTCATATCTCAACTTGATTTTGTTCATTTAGTTTGGAGGTTTTGGAACCCAAACTAACTCGACATCTTTTCTCTTATAAGGACATGAAAAAGAGTAATGTCCAAGACGTGAGCAATAATGGCAACATATAGAATCAACCTCAAGTCGTTTTCTATGGTTTTGTTCTAGGTTGTTCTTTGGTACAAATGTATTTGTTCCTTTAGGTACATATATATATTGATGGGTTTGTGACCTTTTCCAACTAGGTTGATAGGACTTCCCTTTAGTCTTATAACCTAGTCCTCTTCTCCCAATTTGATGATAGGAATTATCTAAGATTTGATCAAGAATGCCATTATTATTTAAATTACTGACTTTTTGTTGTAACTTGGCAATCTCTTCCATTATCTTCTTAAGATCTAGTTTTGCTTAATCTAGATTAGATGACAATAAATTTCTTTCTTTGACAATAGAATCATAATCTAGATGGTTGCACAAAATGGGTTGTTTTTGAAGATCATTCACTTGTCTTTGCAAATTATTTTTCTCTAAAGAAAGTAGATTACAATTTGCCTCTATAGATTTTATATTAATATCATGATCTTCAATGATCTTTTTAAGATCTTCATCTTCGGATGTAATAGCAAGAAGTTTAGCATGTAATTCATCATTTGCTTTATTTGACTTCTTTAATTTCTTCTTGCATTCAACATATTTAATATGTGTTTCTTCAAGGCTAGGAACTAGTTCTTCTTTAGATAAATCAAAGAGACTTACCTCTTCTTCTTCTTCCTCGCTAGTTGTAGCAATGAGACAATCTCTATTCTCATCTTCCTTCTTAGATCTCCATGGGCATCCAGTTGTTGGGTGGCTTGTACCTAAGCACCAATTGCAATATGTTGTAGCTTTCTCCAAGCAGCACCTTTTGTTGTGATTGTAATCACCACTACCCTCCATTCTTCAAGACCTTGTTAGGGTTCCTTGAAGCCTGCTCTGATACCAATTGAAAAACTACTAGAGGGGGGGTGAATAGAGTTTTTGAATTATTTTAACAATTTATTGAATTCAAACAACCACAATTGAAATTAGAAGAAAGAGACAGGTGTTTAGAGTGGTTCCAACTATAGCAAATACTATAGTTGTCAGTCCACTATCCGGTTGCTTACCCAACCGGGATTTGAAAGTATTTATTTTATTACCTCTTGAGGATTTATATAAAATACAATACTTTCCTGTACACCCTTTGAACAGCCTTCACCCTGAAGTAGGTGCACCAACTTTGAGGTAGCCTTCTATGAAGTAACTTCAAGCTCCCCCTTGAAGTAGCCTTCCTCTCTAGAAGTAACCTCCCGTTGCACCAGCCTTCTGAAGTAGTTGAAAGTCTCCTTCTTCGCCAAGAAGATCTTCACCCTATCCAATCCGCAACCTCCAACCTAGGAGTAGCAAGGAGAGTACAAACAATAATAGGGAACAAGAAAGAAAATAGAAATTACAACTTATCCTTTATAGCCCAAGGCTTGATTTGCCTATATCAAGCGTATAGATCTCCTAACCAGGTATGTGAACTTGTGATTGCAGTGGGTAGGAGATACTAGCCTATAGGACACGAATTATGAGCTAAGGAATGGAATGGCCAATTGTCACAATGCTCAAATTGCTCACAAACAGATTGCACAAAGTATGCTCAAAGGTTTCTCAAGTGTAGCAAGTGTAAACAAGTGAGTTTAGGTGTCCTATGGCTTGTCCTATTTATAGGAATGGCCTAAGGATGCTTAAGGACGTTCTAGACAACTTCTAGGGGTTTCTAAGTGCTTAACTAGCCGTTAGGTACAAAGTTGTTGCTTTAACAACGGCTAATTAATTAATTCTGCAGTTGCTGTCAGAGACCATCTCGGTCGACAAATGGTCGACCGAGACACCTACTCGGTCGAACTTTTGTCGACCGACAGGCTCTTTGGAACAAGTGATTTGCAACATCTTTCTCCAACTGCCAACTAACTTGTCTGTTGTGTCTAACGGCTACTTTGGATCTTTCTCGGTCGAGAAGATTGTCGACCGAGAGTGTCTCGGTCGAGGAGTTTGTCGACCGAGATTGATCCTGTTTCAAGGTTTCAATTTAGGCACTAATTATGTGTGTGAGTGTGCAAAAGTAATCCTATTTGAATGGGATGACTTGTCTAACTGTGGTGTTTAGCTAGGGAGAATCTAACGCTTGATTTACATGCAATTCTAAGTACTTGTACATTATATTTTTGTACAAGTTTTTACAACAGTTATTACATTGCATGAAAATATAAATATGTAAGCTTGTAGATTTTCCCTTGTTGCTTTGTCATCCTGCACACTCAAGTAGCTCGTTAGATTAATAAGAATGAAATGTTTGTCATAATCAAAACAAAGGGATTTATAGATGTCCATTTAGCCAACACAACATACCATGCTACATTGGCAAGGTCATGTTTGGAGCCACACTGTGTGATTTTAGCGAAAGAATAAATCTCATCCCACTAACTACATTAACTGGGACTCATTGAATCAAGGAGAGTAACATAACAATTCAACTAGGAGATAATTTAGTTGTGAGGCCAATAGGCATCTATGTAGATGTTTTGGTAAAGGTGGATAAATTCATATTTCTAGCAAATTTTGTAGTCATGGAAGTTCAGGATGATTTTGGTAATGAACTACTCCTAGGTAGGAAATTCCTAGCCACAACAGATGTAATCTTGGAGATGGGGAGAGGACGATTGACACTAGGCATCTAAGATGACTGGTTTGAGATAAAGTTGCATGACTATCAAGCATCTTCCAAGGAGAAGGGACAATGTCACAAGATGTAACATTTGGGAACTAATGTGTAACTACTGTTAGGGAAACCATTTCTAGACACGACTCATGTCATGAAAAAGGTGAAAGGGGTACTCTTGCTATAAATATTATGGAACATACAAAGCTGATATCCCTGACAAAAGTTGTAAAGTATCATGATGAGTCAGAAAAGGAAGTGTACCTGATGACAGTTATATATGTGGTCTCTTCTGACATCAAGCATGCATACCCTCAACTATCATTTGAAGCTTGTCATACAAACTAGGTGGATTACTTCACACACTACCATTCACTGGAGGAGAGTGCCTCGTTCCTAAAGGCATTGTCATTCTTCTATTCAAAACACTATAAAGATCTATGACCACCACTGCCACCATTAGTTCCATCCTTGCAATGTCCTCTAGAGTTGGAATTGAAGCCACTATTGTGTACCTAAAGTTCACATTCTAGGCACTGGACAATAAACTTCCAATGACAATTTATGCATCATAAGCGGTCTAAAGGAGAAGGAGCATCTGCTCATAGTTTAGAAGAATCACCATACTGCATTTGGATGGTCCATTGCTAACATCAATGGGGATTTGCCCTAGTATATTTCAACACAAGTTCATGATTGAAAAGGAGAAAGACTTCTAGAAAAACATTAGCGGTGCCTAAATCCTACCATGGCGGAGGTGGTGACGAGTGAGGTTGTAAAGATCCTACTAGTAGGTATAATCTATGCTATTTTAGATTCTAAATGGGTTGATCCTAACTCAGGTAGATCCTAAGAAGGGGGGAATCATGGTGACTACTAATTCTACAAGTATTCTAGTTTCTACTAGGTTAGTGATGAGGTGGTGAGTTTGTTTTTTTGTCTCCAAATAAATGCTGCTACTTTCAAAGATCATTTTATCCTCCTATTCATTGATCAAATCCTTGAAAGGCTCACCGAGCTCTTGTATTTTTTCTTCGTAGATGGTGACTTGAGTTAAAATAAAATCTCTATCGAACCACAAGATCAAGAGAAGTCTACCTTCACTTTTCCCTATGGTACTTTTTATGTAACATCCCAAATTTTTAACGTCAATTCAAACATTTTGATGTCGTTTTTCTTAAATAAAGTAGTTGAGGTTCTTAATGCAAAAATACCATGAAATGAAATTCCTTAAAGGATAATAAAGTAAGGTAAATGAAATGGGACTCAAAATAGATTTTCTCCTTCATCTATGCAATATGTATTGCAATTAAGTCAATTGATGAATAATGGATTCCCTTTACTTTTTCTCTCTCCTATCCTTGATAAATGCTAAAAAGAAATAAAAGGGAAATAGAAAAGAAGTATTTGAAAATATAAATATTGAGTAGACACCTTGGGCAGGAATTCACCCATTTTCCTCTTATGGCTTTTAATATGAGAGGAGAGTATAATGATTCTCTTTTTCTCTCTCCCCCAAGATAGTATTTTCATAAGGGCACAAAGAGGGATATAAGTTAACTCTTGAATATATATTCACTAATTATCTCATTTTGGAGTCAAAGGAACAATTATGAAAAGATATTACACATTATATCATCTTTTATGTACATAATCCAAAATAATAACTTTTGATGTATCAATGAACATACAATGGTAAAAAAGGAAATATAAGTGTAGAGAAGGATTGATATTATTTGGCTCGAATTGTGGGATGAACGTGTTGTCAGTTTGTTCTTTGTTGAAGGAAGAATGTGTCTTCACCCTTTCAAGAGGATTGCCTTTGATGAGCTTTTTAGAATGATCTTTAGAAAACTAGGGAGTAGGATCCTCTTTTGATAATTTATCTGCAACCACCACTTTTCCTTTGTCATTGATGTTGAGTTCTTTCAATCTATGAATCACATCATCTACAACATCATAATTTACAATATTCTTGGAATCAGATGGGTTAATCCCAATAAACTTAGCATTGATAGATTTTTCTGGATAGATAGTTCAATGTTAAATACTCTAAAAGATCTACTTGTAATTCTATAGCAAAGAAAGAAATCCTTATACATTTTAGCATCAAAATTATTGAGAGAATCATTGGTGTTCAAGACAAAGAAAGGATAACAAAACAAATGAAAGAAGTCGATTGAAGGCTTTCTACCACGTCACAACTCATACGTTTTTTTATTAAGTATAGGATGAGTGAAAACCTAGTTTTTCACAAAGCATGCAGTTTAACGACTTCAACCCAAAACTTCTTGAGAGTAGCATACTGTAAAAACATTTTCTAACCCTTTATTGTAAAGAGTTATTCTTCCTCTCAACCACTCCATTTTTTTAGGCATACGACGGTAAGAAAAGTTGTGTGTATAACCAGATTCTTCACAAAAGATTTAAAACAAATCATTTTCAAACTCTCCCCATGGTCACTGTGAATAGACATGATGTGGCAAGAAGATTCATTTTCAAGTTGTGAGAAAAAGTCGAAAAGACATCAAGAATATCACTTCTTGAAACCAAGAGAAATTCTAAGTGAAACAAGAGAAATAACCAACAATCAAAACATAATACTTATTACCATGAAGGAATTGAGTTCTCATTGGTTCAAATAGATCGATGTAAAGAAGTTCAAGAACCCTATTGGTACTACGGACTACTTTAGATTTAAAGTAGGATTTGGTTTTCTTTCCTTGGTTACAAGTTTGGTATTCCTCATCCTTCTAAAAGACCAATTTTGGAAGTCCTTTGACCATGTCCTTTTTTCCCAACTTCTTCTATTGATTCATATTTACATGGCCTAGCCTATGTATCACAAAGATACATCATTTTTATCAACAACTAAGCATTTACCAAGAATAGTATTAAGAGAATCAAGAACAATAATATAAAGATTTCCACTTCTATTTCCCTTATATATGACATAGTAGGAGAGATAGTCAAGAAACAAAAATTCATGTGAAGTAAATAGAACAATATATCCATGATCACAAAGTTGACTAACACTAATTAAATTGTGATGTAGGCCATCCACAAGAAGTACACTCTTTATGCATAGTGAATCACCTACATCACCCTCACATATCACTTTACCTTTCTTGTTGTCCCCAAATGTCACTGAACCTTCTTTCTTCTTAGTAAGAGTGTTGAAGTGGTCTCTATCACTGGTCATGTGCTTTGAGCATCCACTATCAACAATCCATTTACCTTTGTCCTACATAGGAAGGAGAGATTGTTGCCAATTCAAACTTTGCGATCTGGATTTATCTTGGGGACCCATTTCATGTTTGGGTTTGTCCCCTTCTCTTTGTAAGGACAATAAGTAGAATAATAACCATCACCCTTCTAATGAGCGCAAATGATAGATGAAGCCAGAGGTAACTCCATGCTATATTGGAGGCCCCTTTCTCTTTTTCTTTCATTTTCCCTTTCTCTTAGGGACTCCCTCATATCTCAAACCACTACTACCCACTTGTTTGGTAGAGTGCTCTAGGACAACCTTTTGGGACTTTTCCATTTGAGGAACTTTGCAAAGTCTCTCTAATTATATGATTATCATCACTAAGAGTAATGAATGTAGAAGAATGACTAGCAAGATCATCTTGACCAAGTAAAATATTGACCTACAAACATAGGGATTTAGTTAAATAAGAATCCTTTTCAAGAGTAATATTGGCTACTTCATTGCTAGGAAAGATAGGTCTAGATTTAAGATCATTAACTTTAGCAAGAAGTCTAGTGTTTTCAATTATTAGCATAATAAGCTCATCAACATAGACTTGGTTTTCATGTTTTAGATCAATCGTTTTCTTTATATTAACACCATTTTTTATGTCTACACCATTATATTAAAGTTCAAGATCAAAAAATTGTCCTTGCAAGGAGTATATGCTATTAAGATGAAGAATTTCAATTCTAGAATATAGATCATATATGATTTTCCCTAATATATTCTTTTATATTTGCACTTTTAGAAAGAAGAATTGGAAACATTAATCATATCAATGGGAGCATCTTTAGAAAGTTCATTCAAGCATACCTCACTTACCTCGCTTACCTCACGTACATATTGACTAGTTGAGGCCATGAGAGAAAGGTCACACTCTCCTTTATTAGAGATGGAATCACTTAACGAAGACTCCTCCCAAGTGGCATGGGTAGAATCCTTAGCTCTTCTTTTCTTCTTCTTTCTCTTCTTGAACTTGCTCTCTTTGTTGTAGTCCTACTTCTTCTTTGAGATTATCTTGTCGTGTGACTTATTTGCCTTGGGATAATCATTCTTATAGTGTCCCTTTTGACCACACTCATAAAATCTAGGAGTATAGAAGGAGGACTTTCCCTTGAAGTGTTTCCCCTTGGAGTAGTTGTCTTCATGATCACTAGGGGCTTCATCTTCACTAGAGGGAGGAGTAGGCCAGCAAGCAAGTTTTTGTTGAAGAACAATGGCCTCCACTTGATCATTGAAGGCTGCATCCTTGATCTTCTTGGATTCCTTCTCTTATAGATTCTCTTCTTATTCTTTCTTGTCAAGCCTCACTTCAAAGGCTTGCAAATTCCCAATGATCTATTTGATAGCAATGTGACCAAGGCTTCTTTTTTCTTCAATAGAGGTCACCTTAGATTGCCACCTCTTGGGAAGAGATCTAAGGATCTCAGAGTTGACCCTCCCTAGGTCAACAGGTTGTCTCAAATATGAAAGCCCATTCACAATGGTGTTGAGCCTAGCATACATTTTATCAATTCTTTATTTCCTTCCCATCTTGAAGTTCTCAAGTAAACCATTGAAAATATATACCTTTGACTCCTTGACTTGCTTGGTACCTTCATAGGTAACACAATGCTTATCCCATATCTCATGGGTTGTATCCCAAGCTGAGATCTAGTTGAATTTGATGGGAGTGAGGGTTGAGGAGGTGATAATTATTGCCTTGGCATTGAGTTGAGACTTCTTAGTGACAAATTCATTCCAAGTAGTCGTATCCCCCTCTGGTTCCTTGTATGGAGAAGAAAACACTCTCCACATCTCATGGATCACCCCTTGAAGGTAGAATTGCATCTTTCCCTTCCTATAAAGGAAGTTGGTGATGTCTAATATGGGGAAATGCTTGGATATTCCTTCTTCTATTAGAGGGACCCCAAAAAATTCCCACCCATCTTCTCATCTCATAGGAGCACTTTCATGGAGAAGACCTGCTCTAATACCACTTGTTGGATCAATGGGAACTATTGGGGGGGGGGGGCTGAATAGAGCTAAAACACTTAAACCAAATTCATTAGACCTTAAAAGTATATCTAGAGATAATGTTGCATATATGGAATTTGATTTCAACTAAACATACATACCAAGGATGATAGAGATTGAACATGTACAACAACACAAGCTATTTATAGTGTTTCAAAACTCCAAACTAAGAGACGTACATTCACTACCTAAAGAGTTCAATGCCTAGTATTTGAAACCAATGCACACTTCTTATATTCCAATATAAGAGATAAAATATGACCTTCCTTTTCTAGGTCAAGGATACCTAGCCTTGCTTTTAAGGATTAAAGTACCCAAAAACCTTACAAAGACTTACCTATCCTAGAGCAAGAGTCTTATACCTCCATAAGGACATACCCACTTGTACAATGAGATATCCACCTTCACCAACAAGATCTACTCTTGCACCAAGTCTTTGTCCTTGAAGGAATTACCCACTCTTCTCTTGGATCTTCAGCCTTCAGTTTCACCTTCACCAAGGAGAAGCTTTCACCATTTGTGCTTGAGATAAAAGGATAGGGAAAAGCAAGATTGAGAGCTTCATAATGGGTACAATTAAGTAGATCTCTCACAAACCACCTATCTCACTCAGATTGATATCAATCTATAGTTAGCAAGAAAGAGAAAGGGGCTCATAGTAGATTAAGCCACTCAACTATAGCATAGGAGTATAAGAAGCAAACTTGGAATGAAGTTTAAGGGAACCTATTTATAGTTGGGGGTGTCTACTAGCCATTGGATGCACTTAGGAATGAATTTTATCCATTTGGAATGTTTCAATTCATCTATTTTCAAGTTTCACAACAATCCAATGGTTAGAAACACTTTTTTTGCACATTCTGTACAAGGTTCTCGGTCGAGTTTCAATAAAGGTAACTTGACCGATAGCACTATGCGACAAAGAAAATTTGAGTTTTTGGTCGAGTTTATCCTAGATAAAACTCAGTCAATAGATTAAATTTGAGTTTCCTATGTAGGTTGCCCGTCAAGTTTATCATATGGTAAATTCGATCGACAAAAGTGTCTGTGATGAATTTTGGAAATTGCTATCAAATTTCTCAAATATTTGTTTTAAGTGCATTTTATATTTTTCTCAACTTAGTTACAAGTCATAGTACTAATACAAATGATTTACAAAATTGTCCTAAGTGAGTGTATTTGCATTGAATTTGGCTTGTATTTGATCAAGCTAGGGCTTTTGATTGAATTCATCCTTTTCATGTACATAATACCAGAAACAATCTCAAATATACATGTTAGATAGGTATGAATGAAATAGTTATGTCATCATGAAAATATCGACAATGTATAAGTGTTAGATCAACAAATTGGTCCTGGCTCATGCAATTAACTAGACTCCTCCAGTCGATCGGTTGGCTCCTCATGTCGTCTGGCCTCCGTAGTCCTTCGATCGATGTACTCAACTCCTCATTCGGTTGACTCGCCTGATGTGGAACATCTTCTCTTTCCAAAAACCAAATTTAAAACTAACCAACTCCGTATAGCATTGTAAAAGGAAAAAACTAGAGTTACATTCAAGGGTAGTATAGGGAGGAGAGCATTAATTTACATTTGCAAAAGAGGAGAGAGGCTCAGTATACAAATCAAGTAACAACATGAATGAAACCAAACAACTATGCACACACATCCATAAGGTTTTGGCCATAACCACGCATACATACACCATCACATCACTTTTAGGGAGGAGCATAAAGATTACATGTATATATATGTATGGATTGTATGAGGTATTTAATTGAATATGCACATTAATAATTTTTATAATTGCACCATATGCAATAAAATAAATCTGATCGCATTGATTTAGATCATTGATACATTGTAAATTGATGTAACTCTGATACCACTCTTGGGGAATAGGGATGACAACGTAGAAAGAGGAAACAAAATTTTTGTCCCTATTCCTTGTTAGAAGATCATGTCAACAATGATATATCTAGGAAAGAAGGTATCAAGAAGTATACCCAGTCCAAGATCAAGTCCATCGACTACTCTAGCTTCATGATGTGCGCTCTTTGCAAGATGCACATAGACTATTGTGGGTGACGTCCTCCTATTTCAACACCACAAATAGGGGTAGTTTTTATCCTCCTAGGATGGAGGCAAAAACCTCCACGCCTCTACATAGTCCACACAGACTACCATGAACTCCATGTTGTTCTACCAGAGCCAACGGGAAGGAGTTGTCCCTTCAATGTCAACATGCTAGTGTTGAATCGTTCACCCTTATTGTCTCTACCTCTATGTCTCTCCCTTTCATGAGTAAGACTTCCTTAGTCTCTCACTCTAATACAACTATGAGAGGGAAATGTTTTTCATATCTTATTGTTGTCTATTCTAAAAGCCTTGACTACCCCTCTATTTATAGAAGGGCTAGGGTCATGGTTTCCATATCAATCAGGAGTCAAAGAGAAGGATTTTCACAAAACTTTGGTTACTGCAAACCATGAGTCAATTGACTCAACCCTTGAGTTAGTTCAACCCACATGTGAAACAATTAGTTCAACACTTGAATCGGTTGGTTCACTATATTTCCTTTTTGCAAACATATTGGCTTTCATGCAATGATTAATGCACAACATGATGTCAGTGTCTATCCATGATCCAATCTTATTGATCATTGAACTAGGCAATTCATATGTTAAATTGGTCAATTTAGACTCTACATTGGTCAATTTACATATATAATCGGTCGATCCATTGTCCAGTTCAGCCAATGTACAACCAATGTTGTTCAAATTGACTCGGCACTTGAGTCTGCCGACTCAACCCTTGATTTGGTAGACACACATTCTTGTCAGCCATTTTTTCAACCAATGTTGTTTAAATTTATATGCAACCACTTTAGTAATCAAGTCAGACCTTATTCATGAGCAAACTCCTATTTCAGGTGCTTCCTATGTGTGTGACCCTATAGGTTCCAAGTTACTTTGGTAGTGAATGTCCATAACCAATTTATGACATCACAAGCAATGAGCAGTATCTAGAAACACAACATTGCTACCTAAGTAATAGGAAAGTTGAAGAACAACTTCAACCTACAATATGTTATTATTTCTATTGTGATCATATAGCTCCTTTGTCTCTGATATCAATATTGAACTCGAGGCATGGAATCATCATCCTCTTAATGTTCAATCCATGTTCCTTGAAATAGAGCAAACTATTTGAGATGAATGTGAGCTCTCATATCACAAATTGAGTTAAATGAGTATGGCCATATGTTTCTCAGTCTCTCTTATTAAGCGGTCAAGATATTTATATCCTATAGGAGGGAGAAGTCCCATCTACATCACTCACATACAATCCCCATGTGTCACAACGTACTCGAGCATTACTTTTATGGCAACCCTTATTCAAGATGATGTCAAAATACATAGAACGACATGTGATGAGTGTAGTGACTTTAGGTCTAAGAACCATAATCACACTATCACTATGAGATATTATTCTAACTACCATTCCATGGTCTCCATATATCACTCTCAAGGTGGGTCTATCTGGTACACTATTCTCCAACAAGTACCTATGTGTTTCGTTTGATATCACATATCATGACTGATGAGATTTTGTCATCAACCAACACACACTCTAGTCTTATGTATTAATGTTGTCTATTTTTCTTGCATGATAATATCCGAATTTAGACACAACAATAATGTATGTACTTTAATCATGTATATGATCTCACTGTCCATGTCCTAAACTTGAAGACATATTTCATCGAGTAACATCATTCTTTAGACATCTACTATGTCAGTGTCTTAAAAAACATAATAGATGGAATTACCTTTATCATTATCAAATTAGGTATCTAATGCCTTATTACAATAATCATAAGATTGGCTTTGTGGGCATACATACCATGTAGAAAGTCAACAATTAAGACCATTTAGCAATAGAACATAACAATGCAGTGTGTATTTATCATATGCCAAGCTTTTCAATTCCATAAGTAGTGATTAGGTCAAAACACACTCTTGGACAAGACATCCTAAATTTGGGTAAAATTGTCCAAAATGGTGCCAACTTGCATTCAATCACATCTAAACCTATATTTATGAAATTAAGAACATAAAACAAGCAAATCCTACCTAAAACACATAAAAAATACCAAAAATCTACATAAAATGTAATACATGCATGGAATGCAAAAAGAACAAAAATTGTAAAAAAACTATAAAAAATGCATGAATATAACTAAATGATATGCATGTATGCAAGCAAAAGAATATATACACCAAATAACATCAAACACCTTAGATCAGGGTGAAAAAAAGGTGAAACAATCATTAGAAAAATGAGATGAAAAGAATGAGGGTGTGTACCGCCCTAGCACCCCAAAATTTTGAATCATGTTGACTAAAGCTTAGGTTTGATAGGGTAGTTATCACTAATTCTTGGGTGGATCCTACTTTGGGTATCCCTGTGGTGTCCATCCTTCCTATGGAGGAGGATGCTGGTAGTAATGGCTCTAGTAGTCTGTTTGTGGAAGTGGGTATGTCTCATGGTACCCTGACAAAGCTCCCTAGAAGTCCTCCCTCTATGGGGGTTTCTCTAAACCTACAACAACTACATAATGGGGATATAGCGTCAGTTATTTTAGACATACAACGTTGGTTATAATTTGATTACCAAGTGGACGACGCTAAAACTCAAGCCATTCTTCATAGGTTCACAAAACAGATGACAATACATTTTGTTGTTGAGTCTGCATTATATCAAAACCATCAATGTAATGTGCAATGGGTGACATATTTGTGGTATCCTTTGACCTTTCCTTGTATAATTTAAGAACAGACTTTGATGCCTTCAACATTTCTTCATCGGTTGTGTAATGATAAATAACCGACGTCGAATGTCATGATGTTCATTTTATCAGTGATTGAATAGTGAAATTTTAGGTATACCTTGTTAGTTTATTGTAAATAACCGATGCAGAATATATATGTAATTGGTTATTATGAAATAACCAATAAGAAATGTCTTTGGCTTTTTATATAGTAGGTCTGCAGATCTGATGTTCCAATGCTAGTCTGCTACATGTTGTTCTTTAGAACTTTCAGTTCTGAAGAACTACAGGCCTTTGCAAGCATCATAGCTTAACAAAAAACCAACAAACCTACAAGAAAAAGATATATATACAAAATAGGCACAAACATGCCACACATTCTATCATTTTTTACTTCAAATGCACACAAATCCATGAACTCACAACTTGATTGTTTCATTTCTCAGCCACACTTCAATTTAATGTATATATGGACAAATACACATCATTCTCTTCCTCTTTCCTTCACATTCAATTCACACACATATGCACTTCACATTCAATTCACACACACAAATACATATCAACATCAGCTTCCATCTCAGATTTTGAGTCCCATAATGTATAATAATATAACAAACAAAAATCTGACATCAAAGTTTGAACTAAAAAAATATCTATCAACCCTCCCATTTTTCATTCAAGTACACGTCTTGGATCAAGAAATATGTCCATTGTTTTCTTTGTCATTCAGCTGCTCCAACGTATAGGTTTTAGTATTCTTAAAAAACTAAAAAAAGAATGAGACTTCTAATTAAATTTGATTGTTTGTATTATCAAATGAAAAGGTTCATTAATAAGATCCAAGATTAATAACTTACATTCTCTATACATTTGAATAATTGTGCATGAGTAACAATTGTCTGCATGTACAAAATCAAGTAATATGTGCATGCCCAGTCATTATCTTGTATAGGGCTATGTAGATTTACAATTACATTAATAGATGTAATTAAGTAGAGTTGGTAATATATTATGCAATTGCAATGAGGAGACTATATACATCAAAAATCTTCCAAGTTACCGATATCTTTTTCTTATCAACTTTCCATCTGCTTCTAAGGAATGATTTCAGTTCCCTATAAGTTAAATTAATAGATGTGTTTCATTATTCAAATGTCATATTATACAAACATTAAGAAATATGTTGGTCACCAAAAACTACACCTACATATGAATCACCAATTTTATTGGGTGTCCCTCATTTGGTGTTAGTTTTCTACCCAAAGGATCAAATAAATACGCAGCCCAAGTCTCAAGAACAATCACTAATAATTGTAGTAGTGTATGCATGTTGATAGTGGTACATGTGGTTTATCTGGTGGTGTATATGGTACTGGTCTAGCCACATGACCTTCTTTGTCTATTGAATCACCTCCAACTGTGCATGAATGATTGACATATTATATGTATTTGTTGTATGTGGCTTTGCATCAAACTTATCTTCCCTTAGATGAGTGCGACAAGGCTTCTCTAGTACATGTTGTTGATCAGGAATATCCATCTTGTTGGTATATATGCCCAGAGAGCCAATCATATGATGATTATACTGTGGAATTAGATACCAAATTTGATAATGATAAAGGTAAATCTATCTATCATGTTTGCCTTAGTCATGACTTGATGATACAGACGTAGTAGATGTCTAAAGAATGATGTTAGTTTATCACGTATGTTTTAGGTTGATGACCTAAACAATGAGTTCATATTTATGATAAGAGTACATACGTTTTTGTTATGTCCCTAGTTAGATATTACTATAGAAACAAAATAGATGACAAGAATATATAAGACTAGAGTGTGTGTTGATTGATGACAAAGTCTCATTAGACACGATATATGATATCAAGTCAAGAACACATGCACATGTTAGAGAATAGTGTATCGAACATACCCACCTTGAGAATGATACATGGATACCATGGAGTGGTAGTTAGAATCAGATCTCATAATGATAATGATGGTTATGGTTCTCAGACTTAAAGTCACTACACTTATCACATGTCATTCAATACACTTATACATCATCCAACGTGACCTTGAATAAGGGTTTCCATAAAGGTGATAATTGGGTGCACTAAGACACATGGTGATTGAGTGTGAGTGGATTAGATGAGATTTTTCCCTCTTATAGGAGATTGATATACATGCCTCTTAGTGAGAGAAATTGAGAAATGTATGGACATACTCATGTGATTCAATATGTGATATGTTAACTCACATGCATCTCAGATAGTTTTCTCTAGTTCAAGGAACATGGATTGAATGCTAAAGAGGATGATGATTCCATGTCATGTCTTCAATCTAGATATCAGACAAAGGAACTATATGATCATGCTAACACTGATCATGGATTGTAGGTTGAAGTTGTTCTCCAACTTTCCAAATTACTTGGATAGAAATGATGTGTTTCAAGACACTGCTCATTGATTGTGATGCCATAAGTTGGTTATGGACATTCACTGCCAATGTAATTTCAGACCTATAGGGTCAGACTCTTATGATGCACTTGGAATAGGAGTTTATACATATATGATGTTCGAATTGATTACTAAATTTTTTATGTATTCAATTAAAAAAATAAGGTTCAAAATTGATTCACTTGACTCTGAAATGACTGATTCAAATGTTGAACCGATCGATTAGAGTGTCAGGCCAATTGAAACACAATTCGTTGAATATTTTCCTTAATTGGACATGTGAAACAACCATTTCACATATGAAAAATATGTTTCATGGTGTAAACAACCCTTTCATGATATGAAATGGACGGTTCATCATTTGGGTTGTCCGATTCAATGACAAATTTGATTAGTTCAAGGATTGATGTTCATGTCTTAATTTTGCATTAATTAGATATTGAATGCCGATTTGATTCTAAAGAGAAAATCTACCAAGAAAACTGGTTGAAAGATGAATCGACTAGTTCACATATCAACTGAGCCAACTGGATAGTGAACCGATCGGTTCACCCTTCGTAGTTTCTAGAAAATTTGTTAATTCTATCTCTATGACTAGAAACCCAGACCCCAATCTTTATAAATAGAGGAGTATTTGGGGCTTCCTAGACACAACAATAAGATCTAGCAATTTTTGTCCTCTCTAGTTGTAAAAACTAATAGAGATCTCGAGCAAGTCCCACCCATTAAAGGAAGGGATAGAAAGGGAGAGAAATTTGTGGGAGAGCACATCAACCCTAGCAGGTTGACATTCGAAGGGACAACTCCTTCCCGTTGACTCTGGTAGTACAACATGGAGTTCCTGATGGTCTACGTGGACTACTCTAGAGTTGGGAGGTTGTATCCTTCTGATAAGAGGACAACATCATCCTCCATCCATGGTGTTGCACCATGAGGCCGTTGTTGATGACAGTTCGAGTGTTGTCTGAAGAAGAAGCTCGCTACTGCTTGGAGAAGAAGCATGTTACTACATTAATAGTTGTCACTGGACTTTATCTAAGACCAGGTATAACTCTTGTTACCTTCCTTCCTAGATACATTGTTTCTAATGCAATCATGCTAATTAGGAATCAAGCTTAAATTTTTTGTTTCTACTGCCTTATCTAGTCGCCCCGATTTCCAGACAGTGGTATAAAAGCAACATCAATTTAAGATGTGTCTAGATTTAAATTGATATGGGAAAATTTATTTTTATTGCATACGATGTGAATATTAAAATGATTAATTTTCATATCCGATTAAAGGACACATACAATCCCAACTTATATATATATATATATATATATATATATATATATATATGCAATTTACATGTTTCACCCTAAAATTGGTTTTGATGGTGGATGTTAGCATGGCTTTGACCAATAACCCATGATCTGTGTGTGCATGGTTGGGGTTGTTCTTCCCATTTATATTTAGGTTTTCATATCGATCCTCTGTCGTCTTTTATAAATGTAAATTCATGCTCTTCTTCCTATTTCCCCTTGAATGTAACTCAAGGTTTTCCCTTTTACAATGTAATAAGAAATATGATGTAGTTTTAGTTTATGTTTTGTTGTGAGAAGACGTTATGCACCAGAAGAATCGACCAGCTCGGGGTTCAAAATGATAGGCTAAAGGACAAAGGAGGCGAGACACCATGAAAAACCGACTGACTTGTGGCCGAATAGATCGACTAGAGGAGTCTAGACATTGAGATTATGAGACAAGATAACCATTTCAGAGCCCAACTGAGAGGCCAGGAGAACCTAGATTGGTCTGAGCATAGATCACATGTGATGTAGACCTTAGGTGGTATTAATTCCTTATGGCTCCAAGGAATTACAATAGTATGGCCATAATTATATCTTGTGTTTATAATTGCATGTTTTCATTTGTGGCGTATAACATGTATATGGTATGTACTATAGATACGTGGTAATTGGATAATTATGTATATGTATTTATATATAAAATCCCTCAATAAATATAGTACTGAAGATGCTTTCCATAAGTGGCACACATAAAAATCTTGATCGACCAAGTTAGTTTATGCCAAACATGGTGCATCGACTATCTTGTAGAAGTGTGATTGTAGGTGTATAGATTCACAAAGTAGGGGACATACTTGTTAAATTGGGGTGACACATAATGCAGTGGAAAAACAAAGTTAAAGTCTGATTCCCCTTAACAAAAAGATCGTGTCAAAAACAATGTATCTAGGAAAGAAGGTTTCAAACATTATACATGAACCTGGAGCAAGTCCAGCAACATTACCCTTGCAGTAGTAGTGTGCTTCTTCTCCAAGTAGTAGTGCGCTCCTTCAGGAAGCAACTTGCTTCTTCTTCAACAACACTTGAACAAACGTTAGTAACGACCCCTGGTTTGGCACCATGGACGATGGTTGATGATGTCCTGCTAGAGGCAGAAATCTCCCGCTTGTAGTGTAGTCCATATGGACCACCAGGAACTCCATATTGTGCTACCAGAGCCAACGAGAATGAGTTGTCCCTATTTAATGTCAATCTTCTAGAGTTGATGCACTCTCCCATAATTCACTCTCCCTTTCTATCCCTCCCTTTAACATGTAGGACTTTCTCGGTCTCTCGATAAGTTACCACAAACAAAGAGGACAACAATTGTTGAAGCTAATATTGTTTTATCTGAGAAGACCCCAGTACCCCTCTATTTATAGGAGAGGTCAGGGTTAGCATTCCCAGTCTATGCAAGAGTTGACAAGGTTGAATTCAAGAATTTCCTAGAATTGGTGCAATAAGAATTGGGCATTCATGCATGAACATGAGGGTTTGTGCCACGAACTAATCAGTTCATGTAGTTTCCTATGTTCAATCATATTAGTGTTCAATGTACGATGCACAACATGACATCAACACCAATCCTTGATCCAATTGAATTGGCCATTGAGTAGGGTGGTTCATCCTATGAACCAGTCAGTTGGTTACTATGTGAACCAATCGTTCTACATCCTGGTTCATCCATTGATATGTTAATGTTGATTCCAATTGAACTGACACTCCAACTGATCGGTTCAACACTTGAACCCGTCGATTTAGAATCTAGTCAGTCAATTTTGAACCTTTATTGTTTAATTGAATAATTTAACATATTTAGTAATCAATCTAAACATCATTCATGAATATACTCCTTTAATCCAAGTGCAACCTATGTGTGTGACCCTATATGTCCATAATTATGTTGATAGTGAATGTCCATAACTAATTTATCACATCACCAGAAATGAGTAGTATCTAGAAACACATCACTACTACCAAGTAATTCTGAGGGTTGAAGAACAACTTCAACCTACAATCGTTGTTTATTGTTACCATGATCATATAGTTCCTTTGTCTCTAGTATCCAGATTGAACTCAAGGCATAGAATCATCATCCTCTCAATGTTCAATCCTTGTTCCTAAAACTAGAGCAAACTGTCTGAGATGCATGTGAGTTCACATATCCCATATTGAATGAAATGAGTATGGCCATACATTTCTCATTCTCACTTATCAAGAGGCATTATATTTGAATCTCATATAGGACGGACAAATCCCATCTACATCACTCACACTTAGTCCCCATGTGTCACACTGCACCCAGTCATCACTGTTATGGCAACCCTTATTCAGAATTACATTAGATGATGTCAAAGTACATGAATGGCATGGGATGAATGTAGTGACTTCAGGTTTATGAACCAAAATCACCACTATCACTATGAGAACCTATTCTGACTACCATTCCATGGTCTCCATGTAACACTTCTCATGGTGGGTAATTCTGATAAAATTTTCTCTAACATGTATGTGTGTGCTTAACTTAATATCATATATCATGACTAATGAGACTCTATCATCAGTCAACACACACTCTAGTATTATGTATTATTGTTGTCTATTTTGTTTCCACAGTAATATTTAACTAGGGACATAACAAGAATATATATATACTCTTAAAATTCATATGATCTCATTGTTCAAGTCATGTACTTGAAGACATACGTCATTTAGTAATATCATTCTTTATACATCTACTATGTCTGTGTCATCATCTCATGACTCAGATAAATATAATAGATGAAATTTCCTTTCTTATTATCAAATCAGGTATCTAATGCCACATTGCAATCATCATATGATTGACTCTATGGGCATATATACCAAAAGACTCTCACTTGCACTTAAAGTCAATCACCTACGAATCATATTCCAAGCGATATCAACATGTCCATCATGTTTTTGCTATGAAAGTGCTTTTATAATGGGCTAGCAATGTTTGCTTCAAGTCAATATTTTGCAAATTTCACATCTCCTCATTGTATGAAATTTGGTATGGGATGGAAGTGTCCCGGTATGGTATCTAAGATTCCCAGCCTTTCAAGTAGCTCCATTGTTGTCATAGTATTTCTAATGTGTTGGAACCTCCCATAAGTTCATCTATATGAACTTCTTGATCCATAAAATATCCTTTTTTGTTCTCATAACACAAAGATACTCGACTTCTATTATAGATTTAAAATAGTTGTCTGTTGCATGGAACTTTTCCAGCTTACAGTTCTTGTTTTAGGTCAAACACTAATTTTGGTTGCGATCATTTATTTTTTAGTTTCGAATCTTACATAAGTGTAACCCCTTAAACTCAACTCTTCCTTATTACCATAACTAGGGAACCTATCTTTTTAGTGCTTCTCAATCAATTAAGGATGTTCTTATGGTATGCTAGTGACCTTTAGTAGTATCTGAGATATATCTCTCTCATCATGTCTAATGCATACGAGATTACTAGATAAGTATATATATCCTCTCATCATGTCCAATACATATGAGATAGTGGGACGAGTACTTACATAATAGATCCAATTGCAAATGCACATG
Source organism: Alisma plantago-aquatica (assembly GCA_963693085.1). Taxonomy (NCBI): domain Eukaryota; kingdom Viridiplantae; phylum Streptophyta; class Magnoliopsida; order Alismatales; family Alismataceae; genus Alisma; species Alisma plantago-aquatica. The sequence goes on along the minus strand of OY856414.1, from coordinate 823,314,643 downwards.
GCATCGATTCGTGTGTTCCCATTCTTTATAAGAACTGGGACACTAGGCTCCTGAGAGATTAACTGCATGGAACACGGACAAGTTTTCTCTCATTGAGGCCTACATGTTGAACCCCTTCAACATCTTGCTAATGTATATTCTCTTTCTTAGGTCAAGAAGCTCTCTAGATCTATCTCTATAGATCTCAATTCCTATCACATAGGAAGCTTCACCTAATCCCTTCATAGAGAAGGTACTTTCTTTGCCTAGTTTTAGCATATTAAATATAAGGATATTATTCCCCAATATTATGTAGAATATAAATATGCTACCACTAAATATTTGGTAATCACATATTCCAACTTCATTCTAATTCAAGTCAAACTCTTTGACTATCTTGTCAAATTGAAGATTCCAATTTGGAGATGTTTTCTTCAATCACATTCATTGCCCTTTGTAGCTTATAGACTTCATTTGCATTATTGGATTTATAAAACCTTTAGGTTGTGTCACATACACATCCACATCATTATTACAGTTAAGGAATGTGTCTTTAATATACATATGTCAAATCTCATAATTATAACAAGCTGCATTAGCAAGCATGATCCAGATGGATTTAACCATGATAAATGGTGAAAGACTTCATCATGTTCAACACCTTAAACTTGTTTGAAACTCTTTGCAACCAATCTACCCTTCCATTTTGGTATTTTCTCAAAGACCCAAATACACCCTATGGGTGTTACCCCTTTAGGTGAATCCACCAAGGTCATACCTTTTTGGCATACATGGGGTACATCTTAGATCGCATGGACTCAAGCCATTTTCAAACTCTGATCCCTCAATGGATTCTAGGTATGTTGTTGACTCATCATCTATGATCAACTCACCACACTTTGAGTTATAAGATACCATAATATTTAAACTCAAGGCATCTACTAGATTTATAAGGTTTTTTGTTACATAAGAAAGTTGAGATTCCACAATAGTTTGTGATTCTCATTGTTCCTTTTTTGTACCTCTTTAGGTTCAATGTTTTCTTATTTGTGTCCAACTTTGGGAGTTCTACTTTTACTCTCATTGAATCATTCAGAACTAATTTCTATTTAGGAATTCAACCATCCTGACAAAAAACACTTTGTTGTTGGACTGGAATATGAGTAGTATTCAACAAAATAACATTCATGTGATTTGTGGATAAAACCCTTTAGGAATCTATTTTCTTATATAAGATTTAATCCCTAATCATTATAAAAGACATATCGGGTCACTTTCTAAGACATATCTCATATGGTGTCTTCCAAACCATTTTAAATGGTACATCATTTTACTGTAAAACATGTGCCAAAAAGGAAATTATAAGGTTAGCTAGATTTATTGATAATCAGACCATGACCAACATGATGTGATTCCTTCTTTCTAGCACATCATTATATTTCAGGTGGAGTTACTATGATTCACTATCATGGTCTCTCTAGAAGGTCATCAAACTCTTGGTTTAAAATATTTGGACATCGATCACAATGAAACTTCTTAATACTTTTACCAAGTTAGTTACATTCTTCATTTATGATCTCCTTGAACACTTCAAGAGATTCATGCTTGTATTTCATTAAATACAAACTTCCATGCCTATAGATAGAATCAATATATAAGGAAGTACTTGTAACTAGCTTTAGCATTATTCTAAAAGGTTGATATAGATCAACATGTATGATTCTTAATAGAATACTCGCTCTCCCACTACATCTAGTGAATATTCTTTTGTCATATTTCCCACTAAATAAGATTTGCATGTCTCTATCATTTCAATAACCAAAAGTGTATAGATAACCATCATTATGGATTATAGAAATGCATTTCTCATTTATTTGCTCTAGATGACAATGCTATATGTATTCATTGTTTGAGTCATCAAGTCATTTTGTATATGTGTCATACACATATTTGTCTTTAGAACTAACAAATATAGTTTGTGAGACATAGGGCATTGCCATAAAACATCAATTCTAGTCCATACAAGATTCATGATGTTTTCATCAATGGCAAGTACATAATAGCAATTCACTTATTCTGTTACATGCCCATGAATGACAACCTCCAACCGTATTGGAAACAACTCTTGCTCCGTATAGTTTCTAGATTACTTCTTCTTAGGTGTCGAAGTGGAGATCTCTATATCCTTCTTCTTCCTGATATCCTATATAAAGAGGATAGTTCCTTTCCAATGTCCAGACTATGGACAATGGTGGCATTTTCCTTCCTTAATCATTTAAGTGAAAAGGACATATTCCTTTTAAATTTACCCCTCTCCTTGTCTTAAGTGCATAAGATTTGAACTTTGGCCTTAGAACTCTTCTTGGCCTTGCATTGGCCCCTGAACTCAGTTATGCATAACACCATCATACATTTGTCCTTCATTCTTTCTTTGACATCAACATGCCATGCAACTCAGACAGTAGTTTGACCAAGTTACTCAAGTAATAACACTCAATAAATTGGCAATATGATTCATACAATTATTGTAGAATCATATCTATGGTCAACTCATGACCTAAAAGAAATCCCAGTCAGTCTACATGCCCATTCATGTTGAGCACATGGGGTCCTATTAGATCTCTCTCTATCATGTTTGCACTCATATAGCACTTTGAAGACATCGTACCTTTTTTGTTTTATGATTCTTAAGATGTGTTACCATCTTGAGAATGTCCATATATTCATGTTGTTTATGCAACTCATAGTTATATTGTAGTTATTACATTTTTTAACAGTTCCTATCACTAGTATTATATATATCTATATATATATATATATATTAAATTTATCATAGTAGTAACACAAATTAATAGTATGTTGGTGGATCATATTTATAAATGTAAATAATAGTGTGCAAGTAATACGTACAATACTAAAAATATAGAATACAATATAAATTGTGATCACCTAAAACAAAAATAATAAAGATATTATTAAAATTAAGTAATAAAATACAAGGAAATATATATGTGTGTATAAAATAATATATACAATGACAATAATAGTAAATAATTAAATGAAGTAGATGATTAATATAATTTTATACAATGTATAATAAATCTACAATATGTTTGGTGGTACCATCTAAAATTAATACAATAGGAGATGAATATAGAAAAAGAGCAGATAATAGAAATTCTGAATAAGTATTATTACATTTATATTTGTAAAGAAAAATTGAGAGGAGAAAACAACTGAAATAACTCATTTTTTAAATTGATTCAGGAGATAACATCATTCCATTTATTAGTTATTATTATCCTTTTATAGAAAGTCAAGTGTATTGGTCGTGTCTTGTCTTCCTTAAATGTTAGATATATTATTTTTATTTTAACTGTCGCAGGTTTTTTTTTATTTGTTTAATATTTTCATCCCATTGTCTATTTTAGCATTGTTCTATTAATTTGCAAGCTATTATTTTTGTTTAGAATAATAGTTATTAATGAAACATTATGTTGTATTATTTCTTAATTTTAAGTATTATAGTAAACATAATGTATACTTATTATTAGGATCCTCGAGAAACACAATGATTATAATATAATAAGAAATGAAATATAATATCACCATATTGTTTTTAAGAGCAATGCATAAACATATCGTTCCATTTAAGACCAATGGGTCCAAGTGGATGACACATTGCTCACTAATGTGACATTCCAGTAAATGCTTTGGGAAACATGACATGTTGGCTATTTGAATTCTAAAATTTTTATTCAATTTGCCAAAATATTAAGAGGCTAGTGTTAACGAGAACTAGATTTTCAAGAAGAGAAGTAGAATTGTAAAAATATTTTAAAAGGACAAATATTTTGAACCAATAGATGTAAATATTTTTTAACTCTTGTCTTTTGAGTTTTTTTACTGATCAGTTGAAATAGGCTAATTAAAATTAAAAATGCTCTTTCTCTCTCTCCTAACTAGATTTAGGACTCCTCCACACATGTAAACCATTATAACACCACTACAATTTTCCAAACATTATGAATTTCTTTGTTAGTTATGAAAATGTATTCAATGCCTTATATAAACGTAAATCATGGTAAACACCATTCTAATGATCTCTTTTATTGAATTATTTGCTTCTAGTAGTTGTATTTGTTTAAGTCTAGCAGTTTAGGGCTTAAATCTAATATCAGTTGATTGTTCCTTCAAAGTTGTGGTAGTATTTTCTTTTGTGTGGCATCATCTCCGTAGTATAAGGGATAGCAAGCTAGGTTGGCGGAAAATTTTATTTTTGTACAAAGTTTCTTAAATTCTACCATGGAAAAGGAAAATGTTATAGATTTGAGGAAAAATAAGATGCAAGTGAGTATATAAAGACAAAGACATAAAAAAACACATCTAATAAGGTAAATTTTCCACAATGATAGGACGCCACAAATAAAAAAGAAATACAATAGGCCATAAGTAGAAGCTGCTGAAATCATTTTGTTCCTTACAGAAATAAATAACAAATTATGATAAAAGAAACTAAAAAAATCTAAAGGCAAAACGACCAGGAAGATGGTTGAAACAGAACAAAATCTCCAAAATTTACGATGACGACACCATCACTCTTTACAGTTTTGTAACTTTTTTCAACCTTTTTAAACAACGTTGCCTCCCACTTGCCTCTCATAAAATCATATCTGTCGCATGATTGCTATATGGCTTGAACCAACGAACATGAACGAAATAGATTTCTTAGGATTCAGTAACTCATTTATGATTGAAGTAAGATGGTTGGCATAACTTGGAGGATATGGCCTTAGAATCTCGGTGAATTCAACCATGTACACCTTGGACCATAGACAATCTGCTTCCATAGTTTGATCTATGACAGTGGTAGAAATTGGAGTTCTTGGGGCATCTGCTCGGTGTAATAACACATCCAATCCATTTTATCGAAGATGGCGCAAAGAAGGACTCCAGAAGCATCCTCACCAAGGCAGGGGGAATTGCACACTTACTACGCAGAGGAAGTGGTAGTGAATACACTTCTCTAGTCTTAGGATCAATGACCATGATAATGTTATAAACTTTGGTGATTATCCAATAAACCTTCTCTCCAGCAACTACAATTTCATGGATCCTATCTACTCGCCACCCTCCTGGCTCCTCGAGAAGAGACACCGTCGACCACGTGTGAGTCAAGCTTGTTGATGAATAGATCGGAATCATAGGAGTTGTAGTCATTTCATATCCAAGTATATGACCCACATCGAAATCATATTTCTCCCCTGATTTTGGCTCACGACAGACAAATTGAGTTTCTCCGCGTCTCTTAGAAAACTTGTGCCGCGGCAACTTTTTTACCTCTCTTGTGAGTGGGTTATAGACGTTGAAGCGTGAGTTAAGATAATGATAAAGTAGTAGAAGGCCAAAAGACGATGCATGGACCATGGTGTGTGGGAAGCAATGCTGACTGCGGAAGATCCCATCCAAGGTATATTTCTCTCGTCCTTCAGCACATAAATAGATGAAGTTTAGAGCCCTGCAGTGTGGCATATTAGATGCACACGTGTGGTAGGGAGCCAGTGCCTTATATACCACAGATTTGGCACCGAATTTAGAACCTTTATAACAATGGTACTGAGGGTGAAATCATGGATCAGATATCACAGACCTCCAAGCCCTACAAACGCTCTTGCACTGGAAAAGTACTTTCAATGGGAGGTATTGTAACACCAACCATAGGATCTCACCTCCTTTTCTCAAAAAACTATCTACAAATGAGGAAGTGGAAGCCAGAGGATCTGTTCCCGCAAAAGTGGAAACAAAGACTTCCATCTGTTTACGTAAGAAGAGGAAGCAGCAAGACAGTGGTGAACTTGTGAAAATGCTAAGGGAGTTGGATCTTGTAGATTTTAAAATAAGATATTCGAGATTTAATTCAGAAATGAAAGTGACACAGATCGGAAGATTTTATACGAGAATTTGGGGGGAGGATTTTATACGAGAATTCAGGGAGGGGGGACTTTATACAAGAGAGAACACATTTGTTGTTTATGACGGAGAGAGAGAAAGCGAGATTAGGTTGTGGGCAATGTGAAAGTACACAAGGGAGAGATTCCATCCGAGAGAGAACAGGGCAGCAGGTAATAGAAGAAACAAAGGAGCGAGAGAAGCCAGAAGATTGGACGCATGTATTTAATCCTTAAAGACTCTAGGAAAGGAAAGATTTGATACTGTCAATGCATTTAATCATTTTCAACTCTGAGAAAAGAAAGGACGTATATAAATACATTCATTGTCGATGAGACTCTGGGGAATACTGTACTCAATCTTTTAAGATTCCGTGAAAGAAAACCATAGCTATACATATATTTCACATATTTAATCCAAAAGAAAGATATCTCAAACTTGTTTACCAACTTGAGAATGTCCATATATTCATGTTGTTTATGCAACTCATAGTTATATTTTAGTTATTAGATTTTTTAACAGTTCCTATCACTAGTATTATATATATATATATATATATATATATATATATATATTAAATTTATAGTAGTAGTAACAAAAATTAATAGCATGGTGGTGGATCATATTTATAAACGTAAATAATAGTGTGTAAGTAATAGGTACAATACTAAAAATATAGAATACAATATAAATTGTGATCACCTAAAACAAAAATAATAAAGATATTATTAAAATTAAGTAATAAAATACAAGGAAATATATATGTGTATATAATAATATATACAATGACAATAATAGTAAATAATTAAAATGAAGTAGATGATTAATATAATTTTATACAATGTATAATAAATCTACAAAATGATTGGTGCTACCATCTAAAATTAATACAATAGGAGATGAATATAGAAAAAGAGCAGATAATAGAAATTATGAATAAGTGTTATTACATTTATATTTGTAAAGAAAAGTCAAGAGGAGAAAACAACGATATAACTCATTTTTTAAATTGATTTAGGAGATAAAATCATTCCATTTATTAGTTATGATTATCCTTTTATAAAAAGTCATGTGTATTGGTCGTGTCTTGTCTTCCTTAAATGTTAGATATATTGTTTTTATTTTAATTGTTGTAGGTTTTTTTTTGTATTTGTTTAATATTTTCATCCTATTATTTATTTTAGCAATGTTCTATTAATTTGTAAACTATTATTTTTGTTTAGAATAATAGTTATTAATGAAACATTATGTTGTATTATTTTTTCATTTTAAGTATTATAATAAACATAATTTATACTTATTATTAGGATCCTCGAGAAACACAATGATTATAACATAATAAGAAATGAAATATAATATCACAATATTGTTTTTAAGAGCAATGCATAAACATATCATTCCATGTGAGACCAATGGGTCTATGTGGACGACACATTGCTCCCTAATGTGACATTCCAGTAAATACTTTGCGAAACATGACATGTTGGCTATTAGAATTGTAAAAAAATGTTATTCAATTTGCCAAAATATTAAGAGGTTGGTGTTAACGAGACTTAGGTTTTAGAGAAGAGATGTAGACTTGTACAAATATTTTAAAAGGATGAATATTTAGAACCAATAGATGTAAAGATTTTTGAACTCTTGTCTTTTAAGTTTTTATACTGATCAGTTGAAATGGGTAATTAAACTAAAAAATGCTCTCTCTCCTATCTAGATCTAGGACTCCTCCAAAAATGTAAACCATTATAACACCACTACAATTTTCCAAACATTATGAATTGATTTGTTAGTTATGAAAATGTATTCAACACCTTATATAAACGTAAATCATGGTAAACACCATTCTAATGATCTCTTATACTTTTTTATTGAATTATTTGCTTCGAGTAGTTGTATTTGTTGAAGTCTAGCAGTTTAGGACTTAAATCTAATATCAGTTGACGGTTCCTTCAAAGTTGTGGCAGTATTTTCTTTTGTGTGGCATCATCTCCAAAGTATAAGGGATAGCAAGCTAAGTTGGCAGAAATTTCTATTTTTGTACAAAGTTGCTTAAATTCTACCATGGAAAAGGAAAATGTTATAGATTGGATGAAAAATAAGATGCAAGTGAGTATATAAAGACAAAGACATAAAAAACACATCTAATAAGGTAAATTTGCCACAATTATAGGACACCACAAATAAGAAATAAATACAATAGGCCATAAGTAGAAGCTGTTGAAATCATTTTGCTCCTTACAAAAATAAATAACAAATTATGATAAAAGAAACTAAAAAAATCTAAAGGAAAAACGGCCAGGAAGGTGGTTGATACAGAACTACATCTCCAAAATTTACTGTGATGACACCATCACTCTTTACTGTTTTGTAACTTTTTTCGACCTTTATAAACAATGTTGCCGCCCACTTGCCTCTCGTAAAATCATATATGTCGCACGATGCAAATCGCGGTGCTATATGGCTTGAACCGACGAACATGAACGGAACGAATTTCTTAGGATTTAGTGACTCATCTAAAATTGAAGTAAGATGGTTGGCATAATTTGGTAGATATGGCCTTAGCATCTTTGTGAATTCAACCCTGTACACCTTGGACCATAGACAATCTACTTCTATAGTTTGATCTATGAAAGTGGCTGAACTTGGAGTTGGGCATCTGCTCGGTGTAATAACACATCCAATCCATTTTTATCGAAGATGGCATAAAGAAGGACTCCAGAAGCATCCTCACCAAGGAAGGGGGAATTGCACACTTACTACGCAGTGGAAGAGGTAGTGAATACACTTCTCTAGTCTTAGGGTCAATGACCATGACAATGTTATAAACTTTGGTGATTATCCAATAAACCTTCTCTCCAGCTACTACAATTTCATGGATCCTATCTGCTCGCCACCCTCCTGGAACCTCGAGAAGAGATACCGTCGACCACGTGTGAGTCAAGCTTGTTGATGAATAGATCTGAATCACAGGAGCGGTAGTCATTTCATCTCCAAGTATATGAACCACATAGAAATCATATTTCCCCCTGATTTTGGCTCACGACAGAAAAATCGAGTTTCTCCACGTCTCTTAGAAAACTTGTGCCGCGGCAACTTTTTTACCTCTCTTGTGAGTGGGTTATAGACGTTGTAGCGTGAGTTAAGATAATGATAAAGTAGTAGAAGGCCGAATGACGATGCATGGACCATGGTGTCTGGGAAGCAATGCTGACTGTGGAAGATCTCATCCAAGGTATATTTCTCTCGTCCTTCAGCACATAAATAGATGAAGTTTAGAGCCCTGCAACGTGGCATATTAGATTCACACGTGTGGTAGGGAGCCAGTGCCTTATAGACCACAGAGTTGGCGCCGGATTTAGAACCTTTATAACAACGGTACTGACGGCAAAAGCATGGATCAGATATCACAGACCTCCAAGCCCTACAAACGCTCTTGCACTGGAAAAGTACTTTCAGTGGGAGGTACTGTAACACCAACCATAGGATCTCACCTTCTTTGCTCAAAAAACTATCTGCAAATGCGGAAGCGGAAGCCATAGGATCTTTTCCCACAAAAGTGGAAACAAAGACTTCCATTTGTTTACGTAAGAAGAGGACAGTGGCAAATTTGTGAAAATGCTAAGGGAGTTGGATCTTATAGAGTTTAAAATAAAAATTTGAGATTTAATTCAAAAACAAAAGTGACACAAATCGGCAGATTTTATACGAGAATTGGGGGGAGGGGGGATTTTATATGACAATTGAAGGGGGGGACTCTATACAAGAGAGAACACATATGTGGTTTATGACGGAGAGAGAGAAAGAGAGATTAGGTTGTAGGCAATGTGAAAGTACACAAGGGAGAGAATCCATCCGAGAGAGACTAGGGCAGCTGAGGTAATGGAAGAAACAAGGGAACGAGAGAAGACAGAAGATTGGACACACGTATTTAATCCTTAAAGACTCTAGGAAAGGAAAGATTTTATACAATCAATGCATCTAATCATTTTCAACTCTGAGAAAAGAAAGGATGTGTATAAATACATTCAATGTCTATGAGACTCTGGGGAATACTGTACTCAATCCTTTAAGATTCTGTGAAAGAAAACCATAGCTATAAATACATTTCACGTATTTAATTCAAAAGAAAGAGATATCAAACATGTTTACCATCTTGAGAATTCCCATATATTCATGTTGTTTATGCAACTCATAGTTATATTGTAGTTATTAGATTTTTTAACAGTTCCTATCACTAGTAGTGTATATATATATATATATATATATATATATATATATATATATATATATATATATATATATATATATATATATATATATATATATATATATATATATATATATATATATATATATATATTAAATTTATAGTAGTAGTAACACAAATTAATAGTATGTTGGTGGATCATATTTATAAACGTAAATAATAGTGTGTAAGTAACAGGTACAATACTAAAAATATGGAATATAATATAAATTGTGAACACCTAAAATAAAAATAATAACGATATTATTAAAATTATGTAATTTAGTAATTAAATACAAGGAAATATATATGTGTATATAATAATAATATATACAATGACAATAATAGTAAATAATTAAAATGAAGTAGATGATTAATATAATTTTATAGAATGTATAATAAATCTACAATATGTTTGGTGCTACCATCTAAAATTAATACAATAGGAGATGAATACACCAAAAGAGTAGATAATAGAAATTATGAATAAGTGATATTACATTTATATTTGTAAAGAAAAATCAAGAGGAGAAAACTACTGATATAACTCATTTTTTAAATTGATTTAGGAGATAACATCATTCCGATTATTAGTTATTATTATCCTTTTATGAAAATTCATATGTATTGGTCGTGTCTTGTCTTCCTTAAATGTTAGATATATTATTTTTATTTTAAATGTCATAGGTTTTTTTGTATTTGTTTAATATTTTCATCCTATTGTCTATATTGGCATTGTTCTATTAATTTGCAAACTATTATTTTTGTTTAGAATAATAGTTATTAATGAAACATTATGTTGTATTATTTTTTCATTTTAAGTATTATAGTAAACATAATTTATACTTATTATTAGGATCCTTGAGAAACACAATGATTATAACATAATAAGAAATGAAATATAATATCACAATATTGTTTGTAAGAGCAATGCATAAACATATCATTCCATGTGAGACCAATGGGTCCACTCGGATGACACATTGCTCTCTAATGTGACATTCCAGTAAATACTTTGGGAAACATGACATGTTGTCTATTAGAATTCTAAATAAGTTATTCAATTTGCCAAAATATTAAGAGGCTAGTGTTAACGAGACTTAGGTTTTGGAGAAGAGAAGTAGACTTGTACACATATTTTAAAATGACGAATATTTCGAACCAATAGATGTAAAGATTTTTGAACTCTTGTCTTTTAAGTTTTTTTACTGATCAGTTGAAATGGGCTAATTAAACTAAAAAATTCTCTCTCTCTCCTATCTAGATTTAACTAAATTCTGCTCACCCCTAGTTCCTATCACTAGTATTATATATATATATATATATATATATATATATATATATATATATATATATATATATATATTAAATTTATAGTAGTAGTAACACAAATTAATAGTATGTTGGTGGATCATATTTATAAATGTAAATAATAATGTGTAAGTCATAGGTACAATACTAAAAATATGGAATACAATATAAATTGTGAACACCTAAAACAAAAATAATAAAAATATTATTAAAATTAAGTAATAAAATACAAGGAAATATATATATTTGTATATAATAATATATACAATGACAATAATAGTAATTAATTAAAATTAAGTAGATGATTAATATAATTTTATACAATGTATAATAAATCTACAATATGTTTGGTGCTACCATCTAAAATTAATACAATAGGAGATGAATATAGAAAAAGAGCAGATAATAGAAATTATGAATAAGTGTTATTACATTTATATTTGTAAAGAAAAGTCGAGAGGAGAAAACAACTAATATAACTCATTTTTTTAATTGATTTAGGAGATAACATCATTCCATTTATTAGTTATTATTATCCTTTTATAGAAAGTCATGTGTATTGGTCGTGTCTTGTCTTCCTTAAATGTGAGATATATTATTTTTATTTTAACTGTCGCATGTTTTTTTTATTTGTTTAGTATTTTCATCCTATTGTCTATTTTAGCAATGTTCTATTAATTTGCAAACTATTATTTTTGTTTAGAATAATAGTTATTAATGAAACATTATGTTGCATTATTTTTTTCATTTTAAGTATTATAGTAAAAATAGTTTATACTTATTATTAGGATCCTCGAGAAACACGATGATTATAATATAATAAGAAATGCAATATAATATCACAATATTGTTTTTAAGAGAAATGCATAAACATATCGTTCCATGTGAGACCAATGGGTCCAAGCGGATGACACACTGCTCCCTAATGTGACATTCTAGTAAATACTTTGGGAAACATGACATGTTGGCTATTAGAATTCTAAAAATGTTATTCAATTTGCCAAAATATGAAACGGTTGGTGTTAACGAGACTTAGGTTTTGGAAAAGAGAAGTAGACTTGTACAAATATTTTAAAAGGATGAATATTTTGAACTAATAGATGTTAATATTTTTTAACTCTCGTCTTTTGAGTTTTTTTACTTATTAGTCGAAATGGGCTAATTAAACTGAAAAATGCTCTCTCTCTCCTATCTAGATTTAGGACTCCTCCACACATGTAAACTATTATAACACCACTACAATTTTCCAAACATTATGAATTGCTTTGTTAGTTATGAAAATGTATTCAACACCTTATATAAAGGTAAATCATTGTAAACACCATTCTAATGATCTCTTATGCTTTTTTTATTGAATTATTTGCTTCTTGTAGTTGTGTTTGTTTAAGTCTAGCAGTTTAGGGCTTAAATCTAATATCAGTTTACAGTTCCTTCAAAGTTGTGGCAGTATTTTCTTTTGTGTGGCATCATCTCTGTAGTATAAGGGATAGCAAGCTAGGTTGGCGAAAAATTCTATTTTTGTACGAAGTTGCTTAAATTCTACCACGGAAAAGGAAAATGTTATAGATTTAATGACAAATAAGATGCAAGTGAGTATATAAAGACAAAGATATAAAAAAACACATCTAATAAGGTAAATTTGCCACAATGATAGGACGCCACAAATAAGAAAGAAATGCAATAGGCCAGAAGTAGAAGCAGCTAGAATCATTTTGTTCCTTACAAAAATAAATAACAAATTATGATAAAAAAAACTAAACAAATCTAAAGGCAAAACGGCGAGGAAGGTGGTTGATACAGAACAACATCTCCAAAATTTACGGCGACGACACCATCACTCTTTATAGTTTTGTAACTTTTTTCGACCTTTTTAAACAATGTTGCCTCCCACTTGCCTGTCGTAAAATCATAACTGTCGCACGATGCAAATCACAGTGCTATATGGCTTGAACCTACGAACATGAATGGAATGGATTTCTTAGGATTCATTGATTCATCTATGATTGAAGTAAGATGGTTGGCATAACATGGAGGATATGGCCTTAGAATCTCTGTGAATTCAACCTTGTACACCTTGGACCATAGACAATCTTCTTCCATAGTTTGATCTATGACAGAGGCTGAACTTGGAGTTCTTGGGGCATATGATCGGTGTAATAACACATCCAATCCATTTTTATTGAAGATGGCACAAAGAAGGACTCCAGAAGCATCCTCACAAAGGCAGGGAACTGTAACACCAACCATAGGATCTCACCTCCTTTGCTAAAAAAACTATCTGTACGTGAGGAAGTGGATGTTGGAGGATCTGTTCCCGTAAAAGTGGAAACAAAGACTTCCTCGTAAGAAGAGGAAGCAGCGAGGCAATGGCGAACTTGTGAAAATGCTAAGGGAGTTGGATCTTATAGAGTTTAAAATAAGAGATTTGAGATTTAATTCAGAACCTAAAGTGACACAGTTCGGCAGATTTTATACGAGAATTGGGGGGGATTTTATACGAGAATTGAGGGGGGGACTCTATACAAGAGAGAACACATAAGTGGTTTATGATTGAGAGAGAGAGAAAGAGAGATTAGGTTGTGAGCAATGTGAAAGTACACAAGGCAGAGAATTCGTCCGAGAGAGACCAGAGAAGCTCAGGTAACGGAAGAAACAAGGGAGCGAGAGAAGCCAGAAGATTGGACGCACACATTTAATATTTAATCATTTTCAACTCTGAGAAAAGAAAGGATGCGTATAAATACATTCAATGTCTATGAGACGCTGGGGAATATTGTACTCAATCCTTTAAGATTCCGTGAAAGAAAACCATAGATATAAAAACATTTCATGTATTTAATCCAAAAGAAAGAGATATCAAACTTGTTTACCATCTTGAGAGTGTCCATATATTCATGTTGTTTATGCAACTCATAGTTATATTATAGGTATTAGATTTTTTAACAGTTCCTATCACTAGCTTGTTATATATTTATATTCATATATATATATATATATATATATATATATATTAAATTTATAATAGTAGTAATACAAATTAAAAGTATGTTGGTGGTTCATATTTATAAATGTAAATAATAGTGTGTAAATAAGTCCGGCCATAGTAGTTCGGGTGGTAAGAGCTCGGTAAGTCCCAATGAAGGACCCGGGTTCAAACCTCACTGAAGGCACTTTGTGAACGACAATTCACACTGATTAGGTGCGGGAGGGGGGTGATCGGACCACACCCTCTCATGTCTCGAGAGTTTACCATGTCGACTTCGCCGGGGATGGGTTCTCTCGGTCATAAAAAAAAATAGTGTGTAAGTAATAGGTACAATACTAAAAATATAGAATACAATATAAATTGTGAACACCTAAAACAAAAATAATAAATATATTATTAAAATTAAGTAATAAAATACAAGGAAATATATATATGTGTATATATTAATATATACAATGAAAATAATAGTAAATAATTAAAATGAAGTAGATGATTAATATAATTTTATACAATGTATAATAAATCTACAATATGTTTGGTGCTACTATCTAAAATTAATACAATAGGAGATGAATATAGAAAAAGAGCAGATAATAGAAATTATGAATAAGTGTTATTACATTTATATTTGTAAAGAAAAACCGAGAGGAGAAAACCACTGATATAACTCATTTTTTAAATTGATTTAGGGGATAACATCATTCCATTTATTAGTTATTATTACCCTTTTATAGAAAGTCATGTGTATTGGTCGTGTCTTATCTTCCTTAAATGTTAGATATATTATTTTTATTTTAACTGTCATAGGTTTTTTTGTATTTGTTTAATATTGTCATCCTATTGTCTATTTTAGCATTGTTCTATTAATTTGCAAACTATTATTTTTGTTTAGAATAATAGTTATTAATGAAACATTATGTTGTATTATTTTTTCATTTTAAGTATTATAGTAAACAAAATTTATACTTATTATTAGGATCCTCGAGAAACACAATGATTATAATATAATAAGAAATGAAATATAATATCACAATATTGGTTTTAAGAGAAATGCATAAACATATCATTCCATGTGAGACCAATGGGTCCAAGTGGATGACACATTGCTCCCTAATGTGACATTCTAATAAATACTTTGGGAAACATGACATGTTGGCTATTAGAATTGTAAAAGTGTTATTCAATTTGCCAAAATATTAAGAGGTTTGTGTTAACGAGACTTGGTTTTTGGAAAAGAGAAGTAGACTTGTACAAATATTTTAAAAGGATGAATATTTCGAACCAATAGATGTAAATATTTTTTTACTCTTGTCTTTTGAGTTTTTTTACTGATCGGTTGAAATGGCCTAATTAAACTGAAAAATGCTCTCTCTCTCCTATGTAAACCATTATAACACCACTACAATTTTCCAAACATTATGAATTACTTTGTTAGTTATGAAAATGTATTCAACACCTTATATAAACGTAAATCATGGTAAACACCATTCTAATGATCTCTTATACTTTTTTAATTGAATTATTTGCTTCTAGTAGTTGTATTTGTTTAAGTCCAGTAGTTTAGGGCTTAAATCTAATATCAGTTGATGGTTCCTTCAAAGTTGTGGCATTATTTTCTTTTGTGTGGCATCATCTCCGTAGTATAAGGGATAGCAAGCTAGGTTGGTGAAAAATTCTATTCTTGTACAAAGTTGCTTAAATTCTACCACAGAAAAGGAAAATGTTATAGATTTGATGAAAAATAAGATGCAAGTGAGTATATAAAGACTTGCATCTTGTGAGTATATAAAGACAAAGACATAAAATGGTTATTTTCTTTAACTCTTGGCTCCCGCTCCCGTGCGACTAAGAGGGCGACTAGGGCTTGTTGTCGCCGATCTTGGGGGAGGGGGCTCGGCGGCTTGGGTGCGCCGCCCTGCTCCCCCGGGGCCATCCCTGCCGTCTCTGCTATCAGATCGGGTCTTTGCATGTGCTTCACTATTTTGTTCCTCTCCCTCTGCTTCACGCCCCTTCCTTTGGCGGTTGGGTGTTTGGATGATAGATCCAGTTCGGCTGGGCTCGGAAGGGGAGTCGAAAGTTGTGGTGTCTTCTTCGGTTGGTTGCTGCTAGCATTTCGTCAGGGGTGCTTGAGCTGATGTGAGGTACCCCATGGATTCCGATCGTGCTGCGGACTTTGGTTTTTCCTCCCCCTTTCCTGTGTTTCCTTTTCTATTGCATTCCCCCTTTCTTTTGCTTTCCTATCTTTCTTTCGTTTTCAGTTTGGTTCAGCTTCTGTTGTTGGCAGTGGCAACGTCTATGCCCGTTAGTCACCGGTAATCAGCCTTTTCTTGTCTGTGATAGCGTCTCTGCCCTTTTGTCGTTCATCTGTTTAGGTTAGTTCTGTTTAGGTGGTTGTCTGTGGCAGGTTTCTGTTGCCTTTTAGTCACTGAAAATCGACGTTTCCTAGTTGTTAGGTTTGGTTTTGGTCCTCCTATGAGAGTGCTTGTTTTATCTGTAGTGGTTATTTGTTGGTCATGTCATGCCTCGAGTTCCTTCTCGGGCAGACGGTGAGCTCGGACGCCTCGTGGTGCTTCAGGCAGAGGAGGAGTAAGATGGGTTTGGGCTTCGTGTGGGTCTTTCGCTCCCTATTCACAGTGGTGGTCAGGAGTGGTGGTGGAGTTCTCAACACCCTCTACTCCCCGCCTTTATATCTGCATGAGCCATCCTTCCTCTGTATTTGTATCGCTGAGGTTTGGCCTCCTTCCCGGGTCTCCTGGTTGGTACAACCTTAGTGCTCGTCGCTGGTAGTTGTGTTTCTCGTCCTATTTTGTGGAGCGTTGTGTCTGTGTTGTTAGGTCTATGTCGTTGCTTTGTGGTCGAGCTCTTTGTCTGGTAATCTTTCATTGTCTTCATGATGGTACTCTCTGTCAGTGCCTTTGCAAACTCCTCTCCAGATGTACTCACAGGTTCTTGTAGATTGATGAATTCCATCCCAGATAGCTATTTTAGACAACCACTACAAGAGGTGGACGGTGTAGAAGCGTACCTATCACATCCCAATCTGAGCCTTGTGCTCTGTCTTTCCGCAAAAGGAGTCGTTGCTTGGTTACTTGATGAGAGATATCTATCTTGTAGATGTCGTATGGCTTATTTTTAATGATATTGAGCTATTTTAAAAAAAAAAAGACAGAAAAAAAGAAAAACATCTAATAAGGTAAATTTGCCACAATGTTAGGATGCCACAAATAAGAAAGAAATGCAATAGGCCATAAGTAGAAGCTGCTGAAATCATTTTGTTCCTTACAGAAATAAATAACAAATTATGATAAAAGAAACTAAAAAAATCTAAAGGCAAAATGACCAAGAAGGTGGTTGATACAGAACAACATATCCAAAATTTTCGGCGACGACACCATCACTCTTTACAGTTTTGTAACTTTTTTCGACCTTTTTAAACAACGTTGCCTCCCACTTGCGTCTCGTAAAATCATATATGTTGCACGATGCAAATCACAGTGCTATATGGCTTGAACCGACAAACATGAACGGAACATATTTCTTAGGATTCAATGACTCATCTATGATTGAAGTAAGATGGTTGGCATAACATGGAGGATATGGCCTTAGAATCTCTGTGAATTCAACCTTGTACATCTTAGACCATAGACAATCTGCTTCCATAGTTTGATCTATGACAGTGGCTGAACTTGGAGTTCTTGGGGCATCTGCTCGGTGTAATAACACATCTAATCCATTTTAATCAAAGATGGCACAAAGAAGGACTCCAGAAGCATCCTCACCAAGGCAAGGGGGAATTGCACACTTACAGGGGGAACTGTAACACCAACCATAGGATCTCACCTCCTTTGCTCAAAAAACTATCTGCAAATGAGGAGGTGGAAGCTGGAGGATTTGTTCCTGCAAAAGTGGATACAAAGACTTCCATCTGTTTACGTAAGAAGAGGAAGCAGCGAGGCAGTGGCGAACTTGTGAAAATGCTAAGGGAGTAGGATCTTGTAGAGTTTAAAATAAGAGATTTGAGATTTAATTCAGAAACAAAAGTGACACAGAACGACATATTTTATATGACAATTGGGGGGGATTTTATACGAGAATTGAGGGGGGACTATATACAAGAGAGAACACATCCGTGGTTTATGATGGAGAGAGAGAAAGAGAGATTAGGTTGTGGGAAATGTGAAAGTACACAAGGGAGAGAATCCGTCCAAGAGAGACCAGGGCAGTTGAGGTAACGGAACAAATAAGGGAGTGAGAGAAGCCAGAAGATTGGATGCACACATTTAGTCCTTAAAGACTCTAGGAAAGGAAAGATTTTATACAGTCAATGCATTTAATCATTTTCAACTCTGAGAAAACAAAGGATGTGTATAAATACATTCAATGTCTATGAGACTATGGGGAATAATGTACTGAATCCTTTAAGATTCCGTGAAACAAAACCATAGCTATAAATATATGTAACATATTTAATCCAAAAGAAAGAGTTATCAAACTTGTTTACCTAGTTGAATATGGTAATAGAAAATAACCTATTTCATTGATTTATAGTATCATGTGCTTCATGTAAGAATATAGAAGTGATCGGCCCTATTTTACAAAAGATATTACATAAGACATACTTGTTTGATACATTGATGTGGAGTGATAGTGTTTTTCAAAACCGCATAGATTACATATAAGAATAGAAGAGTTTTCTCCTAGAAAGTGTAAGGACCCTGACCTCCGTTTAGGGTTTACCCTATTTTCTTTACTTAACCTTGGTACTTTGTTGCTTGCTAATCACCTTTAGTGGTGATTAGGGTTTGGTTGTGCTTTGTTGAGTGTTGGAGGTGTTACTTGCAATTAACCCAAGTCTAGGGTTTGTGGGCAAGTTTGCCACCTTGTGAGGTGTTCCTCCCTCTCCTTGCTTCCTCTAGAGTAGAGAGGAAGGTTTGGGCTCATTGCTTGAGTTCCTTTGGGCGTGGCTGAGCTTGTTGGGCCTTGTGGTGCCTTTCGTTTGTTTGGTTGGAGCTTGTGTCGCCCAGGGTTGTGTCGCCCAGGGGTTGTGTCGCCCATGTTGGAAGTGTGTCACCCTAGAGCCTTTGACCAAGCTTTGACCTTGTTTGTGTCACCACAAGTGGACACTTGGTGCTTGATGCTTGCATGTAGCAATGACCTTGGACATGTGTTTAGGGCTTGCTAGAGTGGTGGCTCGTATACTAGGACAAGTGTCCCTAGGTGGGCGATACCTTGCTTTACTCTACCTTGTTTTCTCCTCCCTTCCCTTCTATATATGTGTTTCCCTTTCTTTGCTAAGGATCCTTTAGTCTCCCTCTCCTTGGTGCACGACACACTCCCTTTCTTGCAAGTTGGTGGCTAATACCCTTGGAGCCTTCTTCTTCCTCTAGTGGTGGTCGAACCCTAGAGTGCTTTGATCTCCTTCTTCCTTGGTGGTGTGTGGAGCTTGGATCTTGCTTAAGGTGGGTTACATAACTCCTAACCCTAGCTACTTTACCATCTTTTATGTTCTTGTTGTTAGTTTGGTTTCCTTGCTTAGTTGCACCATGTTGGCCGAACATTTGATCTAGGGTTTCTTTGTGAGCAATACTCCTTTCCCTCCTTGGTCTAGGGGAGTGAGTTTGAGCTGCTAGTTGCTTGAGCAATACCCTCCTCTCACCATGGACTACATGGGTGAGCTTGGTGATAGTTGTGATCCTTGCTAGGGTTGATCCTTGTGTTGACCGTTTGGTGATAGATGATGAGCAAGATCCCTCTTTCTTAGTTGATTGAGGTGAGCCATCTTCTTGATGCTTTAGGGTTTGGTGTCCTTGTGCTTGAGGTGGATAACGATCTTGTGAGTTGCACCTTAGTCGTTATGAGTTTGGGGAGGTGCTGCCCGACATCCCTCTTGACCTAGAACCTTGAACGACATATGTGTAATGGTGATGGATGATACCCCTGGTCTAGGTGACGGGCGTCACACCTCCACTCTGCCTTGTGACGGCCGATAGGCCCTGAGTTGGTGGATGAACGATAGGTCCCCTGTTGGTTGGTTGAGCTATACCTCTTGAACGATACTTCTTATGGAGTCCCTTTCCCGATACACACCTGTTTCGGTTGTGGTTTTGTGTCGTTATAAGCTTTGCTAGCAGTCCTGTGATGGGCGTCACAATATCTCTTGTGTATCGGCCGACAGCCCTACCTGGTGATGGGCGCTGCAGTTGAGCCCGACACCATGTTGCCCGATACAACTTATAGTGAGGGTTCTTGGTGCTTATAGTGAGGGTTCTTGGTGCTTTTAGTGAGGGTTCTTGGTTCTTTTAGTGAGGGTTCTTGGTGCTTTTAGTGAGGGTTCTTGGTGTTGATAGAGAGGGTTCTTGGTGCTTTTAGTGACGGTTCTGCTTATTATGGAAAGTCGATATGTTGGATATGTTCTTATTAAACGATGGTGACTCTTTGCATGCTTAATAATATTCATTATGATAAAGGTTGCCCCTTTAACTTAAGATGGCTATACACATGAAATTGATCATCTTGATTATCTGTATATGTTGTGATAATGGTAAACATGTAATGTGGATTGCCTATGATGTGCCTTATGCATATGATCACAAGTTGAGGCTTAATTGATAAAGTAAATAATCTTTAATGTCACCCTATGTTGATAATCATGGTCTTTCTGTTAAGCTTATGATTATTGTGTATACTAACCATGCAGGTGATGCATAGCCAATTAAAAAGGGCTATGAGGTATATGTATATCTTGAGTAACCCTACTGTGACGTTTACTCTTAATGTTAAGATAATCTGTATAATGTACATGACTAAAGTAATGGGGATT
This sequence comes from Alisma plantago-aquatica, assembly GCA_963693085.1. Lineage (NCBI taxonomy): Eukaryota > Viridiplantae > Streptophyta > Magnoliopsida > Alismatales > Alismataceae > Alisma > Alisma plantago-aquatica. The sequence goes on along the minus strand of OY856414.1, from coordinate 823,293,352 downwards.
GCATTCCCATGATGATGATGAAAGCCTTGAAAGGCAGTGGCACTATGTGATAAGGGATTGAGATCCCATGGTATGTGATGATCCTTGAGATGGATCTGGATGATTGGCAAGAGGCCAAGAGATAACATGTACTGTTGGATCCTTGTGATGGATCATGATGATGTGATAAAGGCATAATGTTGACTTTTATGTTGTTTATTTCTTGTTATAGTTTACCTGTTATATAACTTGGTTGAATCTTGCAATCCATATAAAAGATACTAATTAATTACAGTGGAATATATCATATAGCTGCCCTGGCCATAGATCCATCATCGTCAGGAGCTGGTGATGGTGAAACAGGTTCTCCTACGGGTTAACCTGGAGCGCACATTGTTGAGTATGCGAGGTTTCTCCTAGCCTAAAGTGAGGAGGTAAGAGTGAAACTTCGGTTGTAGACTCCAAGGTGTGGATTCAGGCCCGCAGCCCAAGTATGTGAAGAGCATGGTGAACAGACCCATGGCTCAGGATATGTGATATGGGAGCATGAATGCGTTCATGGCTCAGAGTACGGTGAACATGCCCGTGGCTTAGTTTCACTAGCGTCGATACCTGTACCGAGGTGAGCTAGGTAGAGGGTATCCTGACCCTGTGGTTGAGGCCACTTCAGCATGAGACTGCGGTCCTGCTTGTGTTGTACTCGTTCACTGACCACGAGGTGGGAGGTCATGGAGTCCGGCTCTTCCATTTGACCTTGTATGGCATCGGCTCCGGGTTTCGCAGCCGTTGGTTGGACTTGAACGGTACGGTTCACTTCCTCAGGGCATAATAACATGTAACCCAGCTGTATAGTATTTACTTCTTAGGGAAAAACACGGAACATTGGTTGAGGCCTTGCTTGTGTAGTTAATCTTGTTATATCTTGCAGTTACTTATATGTTCCTCATGTTATGTGGCAATATATCTTATCTTGTTAATCATGTTCCATAAAAGAATTGGTTATATGCCTTCTGTACATCTGGTAAGCTTGTCGGTATGAATAGCTTTACCTTACATAACTACTCTTGTTATACCTTTTATCAGATATCTGCTGTTGTTGCTTTATCTTTCTGAGGTTTTGTAGTTTCGGCAGGGAGTTATGTTTCTCACTGGGATTGTGTGTCTCACCCCGCTGGTTTACACCCTTTTTAGGTGGTCGAGCCAGGTGTGGTGGTGGTCGCGGAGTTGCGACTGAGCAGCAAGACGAGCAGTAGAAGGCAAGTGATGGATATGCTGCTGTTTTGGATGTTTTGTAGTAGAGTCTAGCGTCATCCCTGTACTCTCAGGTCCTTGGGAGTGTTTTGACGTTGTTTCATGATGTATCGATGTTGATGTCTTAGATATCCTGCTGTTGGCCGGATGTGGGCCTTTATGTATATATAAATAGGTGATGAACTCATGTGATGATTAGACAACTGTTCCTCTAAGTTGTGAACACGTATCATGTCTTGTATATGTTTATATAACTCGTTTCCTTGCAGGATGAGGACTTATATGTAATAGTTTCTCAGTTTATCATCTTTTCACCATCGGTTTTAACTAACCTGTGTTTTGATTATCTGTGGTTATGGTGATTTCCACACATTTTTGTGTAACATCTCACTGTCAGTGTGATAGTGGGATCTGTTGCCACAAGTTTTTGGTATCAAGGCTCTAGGTTCGTTGAGTCTACAGGGATTTAGGACTAGGTTGAGTCTGTTCTTGTGAGTTTTCCAGATTTTCTTACAATCCTCTTCTACCTGCAGCAGAATAAAAGGCAAGATGTCTGGAAACCATGAAGAACATGCTCCTGAGCATAGCGATGCTGCATTAGTTGATGGAGTAATAGGACAGACACATGAAGATCGGGTGCCTGAGGTCCCCCAACCTGACCCAGCCATTCTTGAACACCCTGCCTATCAATAGCTTATGGGGCAGATGATGGCTATGATGAATCTCATGGTTGAGTGATTGCTAGTGCCTCCTCTGAGAGCACAGGCCCCCATGGTGAAACATCGGGTATTGGGAAGACCTTCGAGCGGCTTCGCCGAGTCAGAGCTTCGAATTATGATGGAACGGCTGATCCAGTGGATGTAGATCTATGGTTGACAAGTCTTGAGAAGGCTTTCCACATCCTTGACATCCCCGAAGTAGACAAAGTAAAGCACGATGTCTACCTTTTGAAAGGTAGTGCTGGTCACTAGTGGCCAATGGAGGAGGAGAAGAGACATGGTGAGGTGATCGGTTGGGAGGTTTTCCGGTGCGAGTTCGTCAAAAGATACTTCCTGAAGACGTATCTGGATGAGAAGATCAGTCAGTTCGAGCGTTTACACCAAGGAGTGATGAATATCACCGAGTATGAAGCTAAGTTCATGATCTGTTGAGGTTTTGTCCTCACATGGCATCAACAGATGAAGAGCAGATCAGACGCTTTGAGAAAGGTTTGAGTGCTGAGCTGACAACACCTGCTTCTGCATTCGAGAACAGAGAGCGGTTTGCTACATTTGTGGAATCTGTCCGGAGGATTGAAAGGTCAGTCAGGGAGAAAAGAGAATCTATGACCAAGAAGAGGCCTGCTCAGTTCCAAGGTCAAAGGTTTGGTGGCTTCAAGAAGCCCAGGTTTTCAACACCTTCTGTGATGAGAGGTTCTAGTGTACCATCACAGTGGTCTCCGAGTAAGGGAAGATGTTATGTTTCTTCACCGTCTAAGGCACAAAGTACAACTTCAGTGGCAGTAACAGGGCCATTTAGGTCATGGTTCGAAGATAGGGTATGCCATCTGTGTGGACATACCGGGCATTTCAGGTTGAATTGCCCAAGCAGAGATGTTGAAGTGACACAACAGCTGAGGCAGAATCTTCAAGGGTCAGATAGACAGCAGCCCAGTGGTAGTAGAGGATGAGGACATGGTCAAGTGTCTCAAAAGGGATCGTCTGCTCAAGGAAGCAGAGGACGTGGAAAACAAACAACGGCTCAGTTCTATGCTATGAATCAGCCAGAGGCGATAGTCAACCCGCGAGTGGTGACAGGTCAGATGGAGTTATTTCATTCTGATATGTCGTCTTCTTGCTTTATATCTGTTCTGGTTGACCAGGGTGCTACACACTCTTTTATCGCCTAAGTATGCTTGAAAACTGTCGTTTACCTATTAGTTGTAAGAAGGAAAACTTGTTGTTAGAAACCCCTCTTGATGGTTCCTCGATGCTTCGAGAAGACTGTCCATCTTGTGTCTTATCTTTTTCAGGACACTTTATACAAGTGGATCTTATACCACTTGATATGCATGGTTTCGATGTTATCCTTGGGATGGATACCTTTGAGAAGTATAAGGTTGTTTTGGACTGTGGTTCCAAGTAGGTTGTGTTTGATGATGGTGGAGAGAAGTGGATCTTCCAGGGAGATAGGAAGATTCTTCCGACATGTTTAGTATCATCTATGGTGGCAGAGAGGTTGTTACGGCAAGGTTGTGAGGCGTTCTTAGCTCACGTGGTGGATATCGTTGTGGCTACCAAGGCAAAAGGTCCTAATCTCGAAGAGGTGTCAGTTGTCCGAGAGCTTGCCGATGTGTTTCCTGATGAGTTTCCTGGTGTTCCTCCACCCCAAAAGATTGATTTCGAGATCAATCTGGTTCCAGGAACGCATCCAGTTGCACAGACACCGTATAGGATGGCTCCAGTAGAGATGGTAGAGCTGAAGAAGTAGTTGCAAGAGTTGTTGGAGAAAGGATTCATCCGACCGAGTACGTCACCTTGGGGTGCTCCAGTGTTGTTTGTCAAGAAGAAAGACGGGCCGATGTGGTTGTGTATAGATTACCGGCAGTTGAACAAGGTCACGATCAAGAATAAGTACCCATTGTCGAGGATAGATGATATGTTCGATCAGTTGTGTGGTGCTACATTGTTCTCAAAGATCGATCTACGGTATGGTTATCATCAGTTGAGGATTAAGGCGGATGACATACCAAAGTCAGCTTTTAGGATAAGGTATGGTCACTTCGAGTTTGTGGTTATGCCGTTCGGGCTAACCAATGCACCTACGGCTTTCATGGATTTGATGAACAGAGTGTTCTGTCCGTTCCTAGATCAGTTTGTTGTAGTCTTCATAGATGGCATCTTGATCTATAGTCGGGACAAGAAAGAGCATGAGAAACATCTTCGTCTAGCATTGACTCTTCTTCGCCAACATCAGTTGTATGCCAAGTTCAGTAAGTGTGAGTTCTGGTTGGAAGAAGTGACTTTCTTGGGTCATGTGATATCTGCTGAAGGAGTCAAAGTGGACCCGAAGAAGGTGGAATCCATTGCGGATTGGGAACAACCAAAGACGCCGATAGAAGTTTGTAGTTTCCTTTTTTTAGTAGGATATTACCGGAGGTTTATCAAGGACTTCAGTGCGATTGCGTTGCTGATGACGAAGTTGACAAGAAAAGATGTACCTTTCATCTGGGATGACCATTATCAACAAGCTTTCCAGAGTCTGAAAGAGAAGCTGACCAGTGCTCCAGTGTTAATCCTGCCAGAGCCTGAGAAGGGCTATGTTGTTTTCTATGATGCTTCCAAGAAAGGTTTGGGTTGTGTGCTGATGCAGGAAGATCATGTGGTTTCTTTTGCTTCGCGACAGCTTAAGAAACATGAGGAGAACTATCTGACTCATGACTTGGAGTTGGCAGCAGTGGTTCATGCATTAAAGATTTGGAGACACTATCTATATGGGGAAGTGTGTCAAATCTTTACTGATCACAAGAATTTGAAGTACATCTTTTCGCAGCATGAGCTGAACATGCGACACCGTCGATGGATGGAGTTGATAAATGATTACGACTGCACTATTGTGTATCATCTTGGTAAGGAAAATGTGGTAGCTGATGTGCTTAGTTGAAAGTCTTCTTCTCTTTCTTCAAAGAAGGCACAATTGAGTTCTCTGGTATGCCATAAACAGGATATGTTTGTTTCCTTGCGATAGATGAATGTACAGATGGAAGTCTCCTTGTTAGTTGGACTTTTGGCACAGATGCAAGTCAAGCCTACGTTGAGATAGCAGATCAAAGATGCACAACAGACAGATGATGCAGTACAGTTGATCAGATCAGAGTTCGGCAGTGAAAAGCGTGATGGGTTTCATGAGTCTGAGGATGGATTAGTTTACTATCGTGATAGGATGGTGGTTCCCGATGATGATGATCTGAGGAAGTTCGTGCTCAAGGAAGCACACACATCGATGTATGTTATGCATCCAGGTGTCACCAAGATGTATCATAGTATGAAGGACTTGTATTGGTGGCCCAGTTTGAAGAAAGATGTAGCTGAGTTCGTGGCTAGATGTGCAGTATGTCAGCAAGTGAACGATGAACATCAGAAGCCGATAGGTACGTTGCAACCCTTGCTGATATCGCAGTGGAAACGAGATCATATCCCCATAGATTTCGTAGTTGGTCTACCTCGGACAACTAGGAATCATGATTCCATTTGGGTGATAGTGGACAGATTGACGAAGTCTGCTCATTTCCTACTAGTAAAGAAAACGTATACAACTGAGAAGCTTGCTCGAGTATATGTGGATGAGATAGTACGTTTGCACGGTGTGCCAGAGACAATAGTTTCAGACAGAGGTCCTCAGTTCATGAGTCGTTTCTGGGAACAGTTGCAAAAAGTGTTGGGAACACAGTTGAGGTTCAGTACCGCCTTCCACCCGCAGATAGATGGACAATCTGAGAGGACTATTCAGACTTTAGAAAATCTCCTTCGAGCTTGTGTTTTTTAGTTCCTAGGCAGTTGGAACGTGCACCTCAGTTTAATAGAGTTTGCCTACAACAATAGTTACCAATGGAGCATTGACATGGCTCCTTATGAGGCTTTGTATGGAAGGAAGTGGAGATCTCCTTTGTGTTGGTATGAGTCTAGTGAGTATCAGCTTTTGGGTCCTGAGTTAGTGCAGCAGATAACAGAAAAGATCAAAGTGATACAACAACAGTTGAAAGCAGCACAGGACAAGCAGAAGTCTTATGCAGACAATTGCCGATCACCTTTGGAGTTCCAGGTAGGAGACAAAGTGTATCTTAAAGTCTCGCCATGGAAAGGTGTGTTGCGGTTTGGTCGGAAAGGTAAGCTATCACCCAGGTATATGGGGCCATACCCGATCACAGCACATGTTGGTAAGGTAGCTTACGAGTTGGAGCTGCCGCCAGAGTTGCACATGTTACATTTAGTCTTCCATGTCAGTATGCTGAAGAAAAGTCATCTGGATTCGGGAACAATGATACTACCAGACGAAGTTGAGCTCCATGAAGATGTGACCTACGAGGAAGGTCTTGTGATGATCCTTTACAGAAGAGTTAAGAAGCTAAAGAGCAAGGACCTGGTTCTTGTGTAGGTTCTTTGCATCATCGTGGCATTGATGAAGCCACGTGGGAGCTTGAGGAAGAGATGAGGAGGAAGTATCCCTCGCTTTTCTCTTCGGATTTCGGGGACGAAATCCCTTTGTAGGGGGTTAGCTTGTAAGGAACCTGACCTCCATTTAGGGTTTACCCTATTTTCTTTTCTTAACCTTGGTGCTTTGTTGCTTGCTAATCACCTTTAGTGGTGATTAGGGTTTGGTTGTGCTTTGTTGAGAGTTGGAGGTGTTACTTGCAATTAACCCAATTGTAGGGTTTGTGGGCAAGTTTTCCACCTTGTGAGGTGTTCCTCGCTCTCCTTGCTTCCTCTAGAGTAGAGAGGAAGGTTTGGGCTCATTTCTTGAGTTCCTTTGGGCTTGGTTGAGCTTGTTGGGCCTTGTGGTGCCTTTCTTTTGCTTGGTTGGAGCTTGTGTTGCCCAGGGATGTGTCGCCCATGTTGGAAGTGTGTCTCCCTAGAGCCTTTGACCAAGCTTTGACCTCGTTTGTGTCACCACAAGTGGATACTTGGTGCTTGATACTTTCATGTAGCAATGACCTTGGACATGTGTTTAGGGCTTTCTAGAGTGGTGGCTCATGCACTAGGACAAGTGTCCCTAGGTGGGCGACACCTTGCTTGGCTCTACCTTGTTTTCTCCTCTCTTCCCTTTTATATATGTGTTTCCCTTTCTTTGCTAAGGATCCTTTAGTCTCCCTCTCCTTGGTGCATGACACACTCCCTTTCTTGCAAGTTGGTGGTCGATACTCTTGGAGTCTTCTCCTTCCTCTAGTGGTGGTTGAACCCTAGAGTGCCTTGATCTCCTTCTTCCTTAGTGGTGCGTGGAGCTTAGATCTTGCTTAAGGTGGGTTACATAGCTCCTAACCCTAGCTACTTTACCATCTTCTATGTTCTTATTGTTAGTTTGGTTTCCTTGCTTAGTTGCACCATGTTGGTCGAACCTTTGATCTAGGGTTTCTTTGTGAGCAATACTCCTTTCCCTCCTTGGTCTAGGGGAGTGAGTTTGAGCTACTAGTTTCTTGAGAAACACCCTCCTCTCACCATGGACTAGAAGGGTGAGCTTAGTGATAGCTGTGATCCTTGCTAGGGTTGATCCTTGTATTTCCCGTTTAGTGATAGATGATGAGAAAGACCCCTCTTTCTTAGTTGATTGAGGTGACCATCTTCTTGATCCTTTAGGGTTTGGTGTCCTTGTGCTTGAGGTTGATAACGATCTTGTGAGTTGCACCTTGGTCGTTATGAGCTTGGGGAGGTGTTTCCCGACAGCCCTCTTGACCTAGAACCTTGAACGACATATGTGTAATGGTGATGGACGACACCCCTAGTCTAGGTGACGGGCGTCACACCTCCACTCTGCCTTGTGACGGCCGATAGGCCCTGAGTTGGTGGATGAACGATAGGTCCCCTGTTGGTTGGTTGAGCTATACCTCTTGGACGATACTTCTTGTGGAGTCCCTTGCCCGATACACACCAGTTTCAGTTGTGGTTTTGTGTCGTTATAAGATTTGCTAGCAATCTTGTGACGGGTGTCACAATAGCTCTTGTGTGTCGGCCTACAACACTACCTGGTGACGGGCGTTGCAGCTGAGCCCGACACCATGTTTCCCGATACAACTTATAGTGAGGGTTCTTGGTGCTTTTAGTGAGGGTTCTTGGTGCTGATAGAGAGGGTTCTTGGTGCTTTTAGTGAGGGTTCTGCTATTAAGGAAAGCTGATATGTTGGATATGTTCTTGTTAAATGATGGTGACTCTTTGCATGCTTAATAGTATTCATTATGATAATGCTTGCCCCTTTAACTTAACATGGCTATACACATGAAAGTGATCATCTTGATTATGTGTATAAGCTTAGATAATGGTAAGCATGTAATGTGGATCACCTATGATGTGCCTTATGCATATGATCACAAGTTGAGGCTTAATTGATAAAGTATATAATCTTTAATGTCACCCTATGTTGATAAGCATGGTCTTTGTGTTAAGCTTATGATTATTGTGTATACTAACCATGCAGGTGATGCATAGCCAATAAAGGGATATGAGTTATATGTATATATTGAGTAACCCTGCTGTGATTGTTACTCTTGATGTTAAGATAATATGTATAATGTACATGACTAAAGTACTGGGGATTGCTATCCCATGATGATGATGAAAGCCTTGAAAGGAAGTGGCACTATGTGATAAGTGATTGAGATCCCATGGTATGTGATGATCCTTGAGATGGATCTGGATGATTGGCAAGAGGCCAAGAGATAACATGTATTGTTGGATCCTTGTGATGGATCATGATGATGTGATAAAGGCATAATATTGACTTTTATGTTGTTTATTTCCTGTTATAGTTTACCTATTATATAACTTGGTTGAATCTTGCAATCCATATAAAAGATACTAATTAATCACAGTGGAATATATCATATAGCTGCCCTGGTCATAGATCCATCAGCGTCAAGAGCTGGTGATGGTGAAATGGGTTCTCCTTCGGGTTAACCCAAAGCGCATATTGTTGAGTATGCGAGGTTTCTCCTAGCCTAAAGTGAGGAGGTAAGAGTGCAACTTCGGTTGTAGACTCCAGGGTGCGGATTCAGGCCCGCAGGCCAAGTATGTGAAGAGCATGGTGAACAGGCCCATGGCTCAGGATATGTGATATGGGTGCATGAATGTGTTCATTGCTCAGAGCACGGTGAACAGACCCGTGGCTCAATTTCACTAGCGTCGATACCTGTACCAAGGAGGGCTAGGAAGAGGGTAGCATGACCCTGTGGCTGAGGCCACTTCAGCATGAGACTGCGGTCCTGCTTGTGTTGTACTCATGCACTGACCACGAGGTGGGAGGTCGTGGAGTCCGGCTCTTCCATTTGACCTTGTATGGAACCGGCTCCGGGTTTCGCAGCCGTCGGTTGGACTTGAACGGTACAGTTCACTTCCTCAGGGCATAATAACACGTTACCCATCCGTATAGTATTTACTGCTTAGGGCAAAACACGGAACATTGGTTGAGGCCTTGCTTGTGTAGTTAATCCTGTTATATATTGCAGTTACTTATATGTTCCTCATGTTATGTGGCAATATATCTTATCTTGTTAATCATTTTCCATAAAAGAATTGGTTATATGCCTTCTATACATCTGGTAAGCTTGTCGGTATGAATAGCTTTACCTTACATAACTGCTCTTGTTATACCTTTTATCAGATATCTATTGTTGTTGCTTTATCTTTCTTAGCATCTGTAGTTTTGGCGAGGAGTTATGTTTCTTTGGGACTGTGTGTCTCACCCCGCTGGTTTACACCCTTTTTAGGTGGTCGAGCTAGGCGTGGTGGTGGTCGCAGAGTTGCGGCCAAGCAACAAGATGGGTAGTAGAAGGCAAGCGATGGATATGTTGCTGTTTTGGATGTTTTGTAGTAGAGTCTAGAGTCATCCCTGTACTCTCAGGTCCTTGGGAGCATTTTGATGTTGTTTCACGATGTATCGGTGTTGATGTCTTATATATCCTGCTGCTGGCCGGATGTGGGCCTTTATGTATATATAAATAGGTGATGAACTCATGTGATGATTAGAAAGTTGTTCCTCTAAGCTGTGAACACATATCAAGTCTTGTATATGTTTATATAACCCGTTTCCTTGCAGGATGAGGACTTGTATGTAATAGTTTCTCAGTTTATCAACTTTCCGCAATTAGTTTTAACTAACATGTGTTTTGATTATCTGTGGTTATGGTGATTTCCGCACATTTTTGCGTAACACCTCACTGTAAGTGTGATAGTGGGATGTGTTGCCACAGAAAGATTTTGTCTTCTTTTACATATATATACATCGCCCCATGACGTATGGCAAGATAATCTCATACAACACTTAATCGAAAGTGCAAGGTTTTCTTACAACCACTTGATCATTTCCAGTTTTTTCAATCATGAAAAAGTAAACAAAGTCACACACACTAAGTTCTTCAAATGCTTCATTGGATATTGAGAAGGATCGGACTCGACGTCATCAGAAATTGGAATTCTATGTTTGATTCCATTCTAATTATGTTGGAATTGTCAACAGTGGGAGTGGAGTCCTACACATCTAGGACTCTTAAATTCTAGGGTCCCCCTAGGTATTCACTCGTGATTATCCAAACTGCTGCTAAATTTTCTAGATGCCCCGCCTGCATTCACCATACCCTTTTGTCATGCATGGTTGCTTCTCTATTGCCGCACAAACAGTGGTGGGGCCAGTATTGCAACATGGGTGAGGCAAAAAATATGAGATGACTTGAGAAGTAGACAAAAGACAAAATCATATTATCAATTTTAAGTAGATTTCCTTTGAAAACATAGTAGAAAGTGATTAAATACCTTCTGTGTATATTCAAGGACAATAACAAAAAGTTAATAAACTAGAAATCATGGTTTTATAAATATGAAAATCTAAATGGAGTATATGAAAATGAAAATAAGTAATCGACATTAGAATTTTGCAAAATGTTTTGGTAAGTAGTCAAAACATTCTAAACTCTCATCACATTCCTTCCTTCCAGAATATAACAGTTACCAAAGGTAATTAAGTTGTGCCTCGGGTCCATACATAGTTAGATTAGATTATTTCCATGCATATATGTCAATACTAGCCTTGTTTGGCTGTGATGTATGAGCAGTGGGAAGCCCCAACCACTCCTTTGTTGCTTTGTCGAATGCCAGATTACTCCGGGCAATGCTTAGTGTGGCGAACGACTCACATAAACAAGATTTACTAATGCGGAAGCGATTACTAACAGTGGATTACTGAAAATCACTAAAAATTAAAACCATTTATCAAGAGATCCATTCACAGGAAAACTCTTTCATTCAAAACCCAAGTAAATCATTACATCCTGGTTCATATATACATATCATGTATCATTGCTTATCGAGGCATACAAGCATTCACTACTCTGTCTCAATTGTTCACAGGTAGTATAAGGACCTCGAGGTTTGAAGCCCAAAATCTCGTATTGAATTTTTAAAAGCACTAACTCCTAGGACCCGAGAGTACAGAGACGACTCATAGGACTAATTATACAAAACCAAACAGCCAATATCTCCACCTGATGGATCACTATTGTCCCTGTAGCTACTACTGCTGCTCTTCCCCTGCAGTAGGGTTTCTGCCTTTTTGTCTACGTCTACCTAAAAATGTTGGATCCCACGGGGGTGAGACAATTATAAAAATTGCCCCAGCGGGAGATATAACTCTCCGCCAAAAACATTATTATTGCAGTTTAATAGAAATAAACTGAGCAGTGGAATCATAAGCTTAACAACAAATAATTTAATATCTGTGCAGATTAGAGCAACATTTTCACTTAAGCTTATCAGTTGTAACTTGATAAACAACATGTCTAATATTCAAATAAAGAATTGAAGAACATTTATAACACTTATCCATCTAGGATATACTAAGTCAGATAACGTCAACCAGTGATTCTCAGATTTCAATCATATGCAAATACGCTACACGGCTGGTTACATTTTTCAAACATACTTAAGCTCTGAGGAGATGAAGTATACCTCTCATACTCCAACCGACCATTGCTAAATCGAAATCGGTACCACAAATAGGTCAATGGAAGTGTCGGATTCCCATGACCTCCCACATCTCGGTCAGTACGAGACCACAAGCAAGACTATGTCAACTGCTCAATATAGCTTTCCAGGGTATACTGGCAACTTCGCTATAGAGTTACAACGTCAACTACACTCTCATCAGCAATCGAGAGAATTAATGTTTATCACCGGAGACCCGACAATAAATATCATTGGGAGATTAACGATACATCCATCCCAACCATCGGGAGATTTGTGATACATCCATCATGACATATGAAGGATTGAGAGGTTTAATGTTTACCTTCCATCAATCTCTTCACCAGGACGTAAAGATATTTTTGCCCATTTACCCCCACATATTCAGAATATGTGAATTCTAGGAAATTCCATAGGAAAACCTATTTCACCATCACCAACTACTGACGATGATGGATCTATGGTCAGAGCACTACATGAACATATTTCACTTGATTAATTAAGTACATTTTCATATTCTTTTAGCATCATCCAAGTTCTTAAACATAACTTATTATGACAATGCTATAAAGAAACATGTACTATTTTCATCAATTAGTTATCAGTCTTTGAAAGACATTGGGAACTCATTCCCTCATTTCAATACTGGGAATTCTCATCCCTTCACAATCTCATTACCATAATCATATGGTTCTGGGTATTCAAACCCTTAGCTCATCAATGAGCATTGTTACCACTTTTCCAGGTAACTATCACCTTCACGTCATTTGACCAAGGTAAACATGATACTTGCTATTACAAGCATCACTCATGGTACTTGAGGCCCAATAACTCTCTTGTTACCTCTTACCAGGCAGCAAGGTATATTATGGCACACAAGGCCCAATTACAATAGTGAATTAAACATCATAGCTCATACCTGGCTATGATCATCATTTCAAAATACATGCATGGTTAGCACAAATGATAATAGTGATATCAATTGCATATCAGTACCAGGTAAAACAAATGTGGATTCACTATTCAAGGGTAACACCACTATTCCCTTACTAGGGTTAGGGTTTCCCATTTCATGTATTTTAAGGATATTCATCCCATATCCACATCAAGGTTATGGTTTATCACCATATTGCCCAAGATTAGGGTTTCATAAAGCATGACATAGTATCACCCTAGATTTGAGCTCCACATCACATCAAACATCAGGGTTTCTCATAAAATCACCCTAAGTTAGGGTTTCACATAAATTTCACCCCAGAATAGGGTCTACGTTCAATAACCCACAATTAGGGTTTACTATTCATCCCAATTAGGGTTTCATGTTCCATTACCCATAATTAGGGTTTACTATTCATCCCAAATTAGGGTTTTACATCACATTACCATAAATTAGGTTTACACATATCATCACCCTGGATTAGGGTTACATCCTTACCCTGGATTAGGGTTTCACTTAGAATTGCCCTAAATTAGGGTTAGGGTTCAATAACCTTGTCAATTAGGGTTTATGCTCACTATTAGGGTTTCATGATCTCTAGGATAATGATCATACCCTTCATCACCACATGAATCATACTCATGAATGAATTCCATTCTATCATCCTCTCAACTTGATTAGGTTATATCAACCCTTCAATCAAGTACATACAACTATGATTGACATAGTGTACTAAGTTATTGTTCTTATAAGCAATTAGGGTTTATCCCTTTAATGGAACTAATCATTTAGGTACTTTTAGGATTTCAACCTCTGTACCTTCATTTATTACCATCACTATCAATCATTGGATCATTGAAACAATCATCACCTTCAATTTCCAAATGATTGAATCACAATTGACCTTTATTTGGTTTTAAAGTTTCATCACCAAAAGGTTTTGAAACTGTTTAGTCTCCAAACGGTTTTGAAACCATTTGACCCCAATAGGTTTCAAAACCATTTGGACTCAAATGGTCTCAAGACCGTTTGGGCCAAATCAGTCTCAAAACTGCAAGGGTTCATTAGGTACATTCATCAATTGGTTGAACATGATTTGCTACATTGAAACCTTCAATGAATTGAGTTATTTTAGTTCAACAATTATTGGCACTTGGATCTCCAACCCTCAAATCTCAACCATTGGATCACCAAAGGGTTTTGAAACCATTTTATCCCAAATGGTTTCAAGACCGTTTGGGCTCAAACGGTCTCAAGACCGTTTGACCCAAAAAGTCTTGAAATCGAATGGATCACTTTATGGAACCTCCCACAAATCGATTAGGGTTGTAATTGGTGGATTGTCTATACATTTAATCAATGAATTGGATCCATTGGATCATCGTCCAACATGTACTAGGGTTCAAACCTCAAACGGTCAACCCATCCAAACGGTCAACACTCTCATGCGGTTTGGGATTCAAAATCACCAAACGGTTTGCAAACCGTTTGGTCTCCAAACGGTTTGGTAAAACCGTTTGGACCAAAGGACCAAAACCGTTTGCAACTCAAAATTGTTGGAAAGTGTGCCTAAGATGATGTCCAAAACCATTTGCAACTCCCCCCCAAGGCTCGTCCTCATGTTTTGGAGTGAAAAGATTGGCTAGGGTTGAAGATGGACTGAAGAAAAGAAGAAATTATGCATTGATTTATGATTTCCACCATGAAATCAAGATGAAAGAAGGTCAAGAAGCTTAACAAAAGGTTGGGGATCATCATCCTGGTCCTTAAAAGCTTCCTTTGTCGTTTTGCAAGCAAAGGGTGGAAGTGAATTCGAAATTATCCTTTCATTCTATGGATAAATGAGCTTATATGTGAATTTTATTAAAAATTCAATTAAGAGAGAGAAAGTAAGAATTATCTCCTCAATTCCCTTGCCACTTTCCCCCTTCTCTTCCTTAGATACGAGGCTATACTCCTTGCCTCTTATTCCTCTCAATTATCCGCAATTTAAAGAAAAGCAAATTAAGCACCTTAATCCATTTAATAGTAATACCCATAAATGAGTGGATATTTCTTTTTCTTATAATAATGTGAGTGGGTTTTTCACCTCCTTGAGATATTTCGTGGCCCTTGAAAAGCACAAGGACGTCCACACATATCTGAATTCAACCATTTCAATTTTGGTTGAAGATCCTTCAATTATTTTATTTATTTTTGCATTAATTTGAACTAAGTTTTCCATTATGCTTAAATCTTGATTATTTTAATATCAAGATTCTCTCTCCTTCAAAGAGATAATAATGAGACGCCCCTCTCATTTTATTTTCTCCACATGATCCCAAGAAATATTAGGGACCATTTTTAAGTGGTAATTCACCTATGGAACCCTAGGTTTTGGGTAAATTGCACATTACACCAAAACTAGGTTTTAATGCACAAACATTGCTTTATCAGCTCTTTCTTGGTATTCAGGCTATCACAAGACATACCTCTGCATCATCTTCCCTCTCATGATGCTTCAACACATGAGGAACATATTATCATGCACAATTTGCAATTAAACCCCTCAACTTGGGTACTTTACACTTTAGTCCAAAACAAGCAAAACATTGATTTCAACAATATTCAAAAAGGACTAAAATTGCAATATAAGTTCCTATTGAGACTTAATTACTTTTCCAAAGACAATAGGAACTTAATTACTTTTAACCCTAGGGGTGGATCACTTTTATTAAACAAAACACCTAGGGTTAAAACATAATCCAGGTCAGGGATGTTACAAGTTATCCACCCCTTACAAGGATGTCGTCCCTGAAATCATCAACGAAAACATCAAGAGAAAAGAGAAGGGTACTTCTTCCTCATCTCTTCCTCTAGCTCCCACGTAGCTTATTCAATGACACGGTGATGCCAGAGAACTTTTACAAGACAAATGTCTTTCTTTTTCAACTTCTTGATTCTTCTGTCAAAAATCAACAAAGGTCCTTCAACATAAGATATATCATCATTTAGTTCTACCTCCATAGGTTGTAAAACTAAATCAGTGTCAGGATGACACTTCCTCAGCATGGAAATATGGAACACTGGGTGCAATCTATGCAACTCAGATGGTAACTCCAGCTTATATGCTACCTTTCCCATCCTCTCAATCATTGGATAAGGTCCCATAAATCTAGGAGCTAACTTCCCCTTCAGTGAGACCTTGAGGTATACTCTATCTCCAACTTGGAATTCTAAGGGTCTACGATGCTTATCAGCATATGATTTTTGCCTATCCTGGGCAGCTTTCCACTGTTGTTGTATGACTTTAATCTTCTCAGTTGTTTGCTGAACCATCTCAGGATTCAAGAGTTGGTACTTCCCTGTTTCATACCAACATAAGGGAGATCTACAATGTCTTCCATATAATGCTTCATATGGTGCCATCTCAATACTGTGCAGATAGCTATTATTATAAGCAAACTCTATCAAGCTCAGATGTAGATCCCAACTATCTACAAATTGAAGGACACATGCCCTAAGCAAATCCTCCAAATTTTGTATAGTCCTTTCAAATTGTCCATATGTCTGTGGGTGAAAGGTTGTACTAAACCTTAACTGCGTACCCAAAGCTTTATGAAGTCACTCCCAAAAATGACTTGTGAACTGGGGACCTCTATCAGATACAATAGTAACTGGAACCCCATGCAACTGCACTATCTTATCTATGTAGATCTGTGCAAGCTTCTCAGCAGTGTAGGTTGTTTTGACAGGAAGAAAATGTGTTGTCTTTGTCAACCTATCAACTATCACCCATATGGAATCATGACTTTTGGCTGTTCTAGGCAAACCAACCACAAAGTCCATGGTTACATGATCCCATTTCCACTGCGGTATAGGAAGAGGTTGCGTTGTTCCTGTGGGCTTTTGATGTTCAACTTTAACCTGCTGACACACTAGACATCGCATAACAAAATCAGCAACATCTTTCTTCAATCTAGGCCACCAATACATATATTTTAAGTTATGATACATCTTGGTGCTTCTTGGATGCATAACATACATCGAAGAATGAGCTTCTTCCTGAACTAAATTCCTTAAGTTATCAACATCAGGTACTACCATCCTGTCATGGTAATGGACTACCTGATCATATGAATCATGGAAACCATCCCATTTCTTACTACCATACTCTGACCTGATCTGTTGAATCATAGTATCAGTCTGTTGTGCTTCTTTAATCTGCTATCTCAAAGTAGGTTTTATTTGCATCTCAGCTAACAACCCGACTAACAATGACACTTTAAGTTGTACATTGTCTTGCCTCAAGGAGATAAGCATATCTCTCTTAGAGCACATTAGGGAGTTCAACTGTGCTTTGTTTAAGGCTGGTATTGCTGATTTTCTACTTAGTGCATCAGCAACCACATTGGCTTTCCCTGGATGATAATCAATTGTACAATCATAGTCCTTGATTAACTCCATCCAGTAGCGTTGCCTCATGTTTAGCTCATGCTGAGAAAAGATATACTTTAGGTTCTTATGGTATGTGAAAATCTGGAATGTTTCTTCATAGAGATAATGTCTCCAGATCTTCGAGGCATGGACCACAGCAGCTAGCTCTAAATTGTGTGTCGAATAATTCTCCTTGTGTTTCTTAAGCTGTCGAGAAGCAAAAGAAATCACTTGTTTATCCTGCATCAACACACATCCTAAGCCATTCTTAGATGCGTCACAGAAGACTATGTACCCCTTTCCTTGCTCAGGTAGCACTAACACAGGTGTATTGGTTAACCTTTCCTTCAGCAACTGGAAATATTGTTGACACTTGTCATTCCAGATAAAAGGAATTTCCTTCCTGGTCAACTTGATTAGAGGTAAAGCTATTGAACTGAAGTTCTTAATGAACCTCCTGTAATAGCCTTCCAGTCCTAGGAAACTATGCATCTATGTTGGTGTCTTTGGCTGTTCCCATTGCAGGATAGATTCTACTTTCTTAGGATCAACCCGAACACCTAAAGTAGATATTACGGGTCCAAGTAAAGAAACTTTTGGTAACTAGAACTCACATTTGCTAAACTTTGCATACAACTTATGCTTTCTTAGCAAAGTCAAAGCTTGACGAAGATGTTGCTCATGTTGTTGAGCATTTCTACTATATATCAGGATGTCATCTATAAATACGACTACAAATTGATCAAGAAAAGGTCGAAAGATTCTATTCATGAGTTCCATAAATGCAGCCGGTACATTAGTTAGTCCAAACGACATAACTATGAACTCATAGTGACCATACCTTTTCCTGAAAGCAGACTTAGGTATGTCACTTTCCTTGATACACAATCGATGGTAGCCCGACCTCAGATCTATCTTAGAAAAGATAGTTGCACCATGCAACTAATCAAACAAGTCATCAATCCTTGGTAGAGGATACTTGTTATTTATAGTTACTTTATTTAACTGCCTATAGTCGATGCATAAACGCATAGACCCATCCTTCTTCTTAACAAAGAGGACCAAAGCACCCCATGGTGAAGTACTCAGTCAGATAAAACCCTTCTCAAGAAACTCTTGTTGTTGTTTCTTGCGATCTTCCATTTCAGCAGGTGTCATTCTATACGGCGTTTGTGCTATTGGTTGTGTTCTCAGGATTAGATTAATTTCAAAATCAATCTCTCGGGGTGGTGGAACACCTGGAAGTTCTTCAAGAAATACGTCTTCAAATTCCCTGACTATTGGAACTTCAAAAAGACGAGGGCTCTCCATTGTGGTATCAACCACATGGGATAAGAATGCAAAGCATCCTTGTCTCATCAACTTCTCAGCTACCATAGCTTAACACAAGACATGTTGGAAGAATATTTCTATCTCCCTGAAAGATCCATGTGTCACCATTATCTGTGAACACAGCCTGCACGGAACCACAATCTAAGACAACTTTATACTTTTCTAAGGTGTCCATCCCAATAATTATATCAAACCCATGCATTTCAAGTGGTATAAGATCCACCTAAATGCGGTGATCAGAAAAGGAAAGATTGCAGGGAGAACACACTTCCTGCAATACTGCAGATACCAGCAAAGGTGTTTCTAACAATAGGCTATCTGCTCTATGACTGACAATCATGTTGCAGTCATGAATCACTTCTCAAGTGATAAAAGAGTGTGTAGCGCTCGGATCAATTAACACAGATACGGAGTAGGATGAAGACATATCATAATAAAATAATTCCATCTGACCTGACACAGCCCAGGGATTGACAACTGCTTCAGGCTGATTCATTGCATAGAATCTAGTCATTGATTGTTGTTGACCGTGTGATCGATTGTTTGATGTCGACGAACCTGTTTGGGATGTTTGTCCACGTCCTCTAGCACCACTTCCAGACTGCTGCCTCTGGGAGCCTTGTTGACTCTGCCTTGGTTGCTAGGTCACATTCCTAACTTTTTTAGGACAGTCCCTCACCACATGGCCTTCTCTCCCACATCTATAACAGGTTACATTTCCCCTATGTGGTCTGGGTGGTCCTGTTACTGACATTGAGGCTGAGGTGTGAGCTCCCTTCGGTGGTAAACTATGGCCTCTACCCTTACTTTACGTCCATTACGTTTAGGTATTAAACCTTGGTGGACCTTGGTGGTGGTGTAGGCACAAAATACCTTGGTTTCTTAAAACTTCCAAAACTCTATTCTTTGAACTGTGGGTACTCTTTCTTACCCTTGGTCTGTCGCTTCTCAATTACAGACCTCTCTATTCATCTTACAGACTCCACAAAAGTGGCAAACCTCTCCCATTTCTCCAAAACAGACACTGGAGTGGTCAATGCAGCGTTCAACCCCTTCTCGAATCGCCGAATTCTCTCCTCATCTGTAGATGCCATATGCGGACAAAACTGCAAAAGTTCCATGAACCTAGCTTCATATTCGCTAATGTTCATTTGTCCTTGCCTCAACCTCTCAAATTGAGAGATTTTCTAATCTAGATACATCTTGGGAAAGTATCTAGCGACGAATTCACACCGGAATTCATCCCATCCGATCACAACACCAGGTATTTTGCCTTCCTCAATGGTCCACCAGTGGTCAGCACTCCCTTTTAGGAGATATACATCATGCCTCACCTTCTCATCATTAGGAATCCTGAGGATTCTGAAGGCTTTCTCCAGTTCAGTCAACCATAGGTCAGCATCTGCTGCGTCGGCTATACCAACATACTCTATGGCTCCTACCCTCCTAAGCCATTCAAAAGTCTTACCGGCTCCATGTCTTTCATCATGGGCTGGTGCCCTAGGTGCAGGTAATGGCATCCTATCATCATACGGGTCATAGCTGCCATAAACTGTCCAAACATATTTTGGAAAGCTGGATTCCCCATATCAGCTTGGTTGAACTGGGGTTGATCAAGTACAGGCTCCTCCCTATCTTGATCTCTTACACCTCCTCCTAGTGTAGCAACACTACTCTCACCAGCATGTTCATCGTGTGATCCAGACATCTTTAGTTCTTCTTCTCCACCTATATGAGCAGAAGACACTATCAGATAGACTGGAAGACACTAGAATAGACTCAACAACCTTAATCATATGTCTCTGTAGACTCAGAGAACCTAGAGCTCTGATACCACTAAACTTGTGGCGAACGACTCACATACATAAGATTTACTAATGCGGAAGTGATTACTAACAGCGGATTACTGAAAATCACTAAAAATTAAAACCATTTATCAAGAGATCCATTCACAAGAAAACTCATTCATTCAAAACCCAAGTAAATCATTACATCCTGGTTCATATATACATATCATGTATCATTGCTTCTCGAGGCATACAAGAATTCACTACTCTGTCTCAACTGTACATAGGTAGTATAAGGACCTCGAGGTTTGAAGCCCAAAATCTCAGATCGAATTATTAAAAGCACTAACTCCTAGGACCTGAGAGTACAGAGATGACTCATAGGACTAACTATACATAACCAGATAGACAATATCTCCACCTGATGGATCACTATTGTCCTTGTAGCTGTTGTTGCTGCTCTTCCCCTACAGTAGGGTTTCTGCCTTTTTGTCTGTGTCTACCTAAAAATGTTGGATCCCACGGGGGCGAGACAATTATAAAAATTTCCCCAACGGGAGACATAACTCTCCGCCAAAAACATTATTATTGCATTTTAATAGAAATAAACTGAGCAGTGGAATCATAATCTTAATAATAGATAATTTAATATCTATGCGTATTAGAGGAACAGTCTCACTTAAGCTTATCAATTGTAACTTTATAAACAACATGTCTAATATTCAAATAAAGAATTGAAGAACATTTATAACACTTATCCATCTAGGATATACTAAGTCAGATAACATCAACTAGTGATTCTCGTATTTCAATCTTATGCAAATACGCTACATGGCTGGTTACATTTTTCAAACATACTTAAGCTCTGAGGAGATGAGGTATACCACTCATACTCCAACCGACCATTGCTAAATCAAAATAGGTACCATAAATAGGTCAATGGAAGACCCGGATTCCCATGACCTCCCACATCCCGATCAGTACAGACCACAAGCAGGACTATGTCAACTGCTCAATATAGCTTTCCAGGGTATACTGGCAACTTCTCTATAGAGTTACATCGTCAACTGTACTCTCATCGGAAATCGAGAGAATTAATGTTTATCTCCATCGACCCGACATTAAATATCATTGGGAGATTAATGATACATCCATACCAACCATCGGGAGATTTGTGATACATCCATCCCGACACATGAAGGATTCAGAGGTTTAATGTTTACCTTCCATCAATCTCTTCACCAGGCCGAAAGAATATTTTTGCCAATTTACCCCTGCATATTCAGAATATGTGAATTCTAGGAAATTCCATAGGAAAACCTGTTTCACCATCACCAACTATTGATGATGATGGATCTATGGTCAGAGAACTACATGAATAGATTTCACTTGATTAATTAAGT
Organism: Alisma plantago-aquatica; assembly: GCA_963693085.1. NCBI lineage: Eukaryota > Viridiplantae > Streptophyta > Magnoliopsida > Alismatales > Alismataceae > Alisma > Alisma plantago-aquatica. Next base: position 823,271,547 of record OY856414.1, on the reverse strand, counting down.
ACATTTTCATATTCTTTTAGCATCAACCAAGTTCTTAAATATAACTTATTATGACAATGTTATAAAGAAACATGTACTATTTTCATCAATTACTTATCAGTCTTTAAAAGACATTGGGAACTCAGTCCCTCATTTTAATACTGGGAATTTTCATCCCTTCACAATCTCATTACCATAATCATATGGTTCTGGGTATTCAAACCCTTAGCTCATCATTGTGCATTGTTACTACTTTTCCAGGTAACTATCACCTTCAGGTCATCTGACCAAGGTAAACATGATACTTGCTATTACAAGCATCACTATGGTACTTGAGGCCCAATTACTCTCTTGTTACCTCTTACCAGGCAGCAAGGTATATTATGGCACACAAGGCCCAATCACAATAGTAAATTAAACATCATAGCTCATACCCGGATATGATCATCATTTCAAAATACCTACATGGTTAGCACAGATGATAACAGTGATATCAATTGCATATCAGTACCAGGTAAAACAAATATGGATTCACTATTCAAGGGTAACACCACTATTCCCATACTAGGGTTAGGGTTTCCCATTTCATGTCTTTTGAGAATATTTATTCCATTATCCACATCAAGGTTATGGTTTATCACCATATTGCCCAAGATTAGGGTTTCATAAAGCATTACATAGTATCACCCTAGATTTGAGCTCCACATCACATCAAACATCAGGGTTTCTCATAAAATCACCCTAAGTTAGGGTTTCACATAAATTTCACCCCAGAATAGGATCTACATTCAATAACCCACAATTAGGGTTTACTATTCATCCCAATTAGGTTTCATGTTCCATTACCCATAATTAGGGTTTACTATGCATCCCAAATTAGGGTTTTACATCACATTACCCTAAATTAGGTTTACACACATCATCACCCTAGATTAGGGTTACATCCTTACCCTGGATTAGGGTTTCACTTAGAATTGCCCTGAATTAGGGTTAGTGTTCAATAACCTTGTCAATTAGGGATTAAGCTCATGATTAGGGTTTCATGATCTCTTTTCTAAGGATCATACTTTTAATAACCACATGAATCATACTCATGTATGAATTCCATTCTATCATCCTCTCAACTTGATTAGGTTATATCAACCCTTCAATCAAGTACATACAACTATGATTGACATAGTGTACTAAGTTATTGTTCTTATAAGAAATTAGGGTTTATCCCTTTAATGGTACTAATCATTTAGGTACTTTTAGGATTTCAACCTTTGTACCTTCATTGATTACCATCACTATCAATCATTGGATCATTGAAACAATTATCACCTTCAATTTCCAATATATTGAATCACAATTGACCTTTATTCGATTTTGAAGTTTTATCTTCAAACAATTTTGAAACCGTTTAGTATCCAAATGGTTTTGAAACACCATTTGGACTCAAATAGTCTCAAGACCATTTGGGCCAAATCAGTCTCAAAACTATAAGGGTTCATTAGGTACAGTCATCAATTGGTTGAACATGATTTGCTACATTGAAACCTTCAATCAATTGAGTTATTGAAGTTCAACAATTATTGGCTCTTGGATCTCCAACCCTCAAATCTCAACCATTGGATAACTAAATGGTTTTGAAACCGTTTGATCTCAAATACTTTCAAGATCGTTTGGGCTCAAACGGTCTCAAGACCGTTTGACCCAAAAAGTCTTGAAATCGAATGGATCACTTTATGGAACCTCCCACAAATCGATTAGGGTTGTAATTGGTGGATTGTCCATACATTTAATCAATGAATTGGATCCATTGCATCATCATCCAACATGTACTAGGGTTCAGACCTCAATCGGTCAATCCATCAAACCGGTCAACACTCTCATGCGGTTTGGGACTCAAAATCACCAAACGGTTTGGTGAAACCGTTTGGACCAAAGGTCCAAAACTGTTTGCAACTCAAAATTGTTGGCAAGTGTGCCTAAGATGATGTCATAATCATCAAGCCTTATACCATAGAATTCTAATGCCATTATCATGGTGATTCCATCAATCAATCAAAGGAATTGCAAAAAGATCAATTGAACATAAAGGGTTGAGAAATTGAATTCAATAATAATGAATAAGGGTTCAAGTTATATAACCTGTCTCCAATTGATCTTCAAAGCTTGGAGCTTCACATCAAAAATGGTGGAAGAAGCTTTTGCAACTCCCCTAAGGCTCATCCTCAAGTTTTGGAGTGAAAAGATTGGCTAGGGTTGAAGATGGAGTGAAGAAAAGAAGAAATTATGCATTGATTTATGATTTCCACCATGAAATCAAGATGAAAGAAGGTCAAGAAGCTTACCAACAGGTTGGGGGTCATCGTTCTGGTCCTTCAAAGCTTCCTTGGTCGTTTTGAAAGCAAAGGGTGGAAGTGAATTCGAAATTATCCTTTCATTCTATGGATAAATGAGCTTATATGTGAATTTTATTAAAAATTCAATTAAGAGAGAAAGTAGGAATTATCTCCTCAATTCCCTTGCCACTTTCTGGCTTCTCTTCCTTAGATACGAGGCTATCCTCCATGCCTCTTATTCCTCTCAATTATCCATAATTTAAAGAAAAGCAAATTAAGCACCTTAATCCATTTAATAGTAATATCCATAAATGAGTGGATATTTCTTTTTCTTATAATAATGTGAGTGGGTTTTTCACCTCCTTGAGATATTTCGTGGCCCTTGCAAAAAACAAGGACGTCCCAACATATCTGAATTCAACCATTTCAATTTTGGTTGAAGGTCCTTCAATTATTTTATTTATTTTTGCATTAATTTGAACTAAGTTTTCCATTATGCTTAAATCTTGATTATTTCAATATCAAGATTCTCTCTCCTTCAAAGAGATACAAATGAGATGCCCCTCTCATTTTCTTTGCTCCACATGATCCCAAGAAATAGTAGGGACCATTTTGAAGTGGTAATTCCCATATTGAACCCTAGGTTTTGGGTAAATTGCACATTACACCAAAACTAGGTTTTAATGCACAAACATTGATTTATCAGCTCTTGCTTGGTATTCAGGCTATCACAAGTCATACCTCTGCATCATCTTCACTATCATCATTCTTAAACACATGAGGAACATATTATCATGCACAATTTGCAATTAAACCCCTAAACTTGGGTAATTTGCACTTTAGTCCAAAACAAGTAAAAGATTGATTTCAACAATATTCAAAAAGGACTAAAATTGCAATATAAGTTCCTCTTGAGCCTTAATTACTTTTCAAAAGATAAGGGCAAGCATATAATAACTTTTATTAAACAAAACACCTAGGGTTAAAACATAACCCAGGTCAGGGATGTTGCACTGAGTTTATGATTGTATTTATATTTATGAAGAGAGGTAATTGACATTGCAGTTCTGAAAATTACATCAATAAGAAGTATTTTGTTTGGATAATAACAAATATAATCATGTCTCATTTATTTCCAAATATTGAAGGTTGTTGGAAGCAACCATTTAACCGATGCCCCTCTCCTCAACTGCTAAGGACAAAAAGCACAACAAGGTAGAGGTTCGTGTACATAGGTAACTGGCATTATAACACTATACAAAGAGTTGGTTTTGTTTTTTTTGGACAGACCATCCAAGTCAGACCTATTGCGGTGTAGGTTCTCTGAACATAATCATGTGCATTTCTCTTATTACTGACATAGTGCACGTGTAAAAAGAAGTAGAATAACTGCATGATTGTCGTCTTGCTGCATCATAGGCATATGCCTAACAATGGTGGCATCTGTAACAAACTAGAATCTGGGGAATATCCTCTGTTTTACTCTTTTCCTAAGCTTATTCGATCTTTTTTTTCGTTTTTTCCCTTGATGTTGAAATTATGGAATTATTAGTTGTTTGGGTGAATTTGATCACCATTTATACCAATATATGGGTTTATGCACAAACACCTCTTGGGAATATCCTCTTTTTGACTCTTTTCCTAAGATTTTCCTATCTTTTCTATCGTTTTTTCCTTGATGTTGAAACTGTGGAATTATTAGTTATTTGGGTGAATTTGATCACCATGTATACCAATATATGGGTTTATGCACAAATACCTCAGTAAATGTTTTTAATAAGGGCTTAAATGTAAATTTACCACTTATCTGAGATAGTGATAAAATAAATTCATTCTAGAACATTCATTAGCCTTACAGAGCAAGGAAGAAAAAAAGAATGAATAATAATGCTTTAAACATGTTAATATGACATTGAATTATTTAATAAGAGAAATTGTGGTAAAAATGGAAAATAGGGTAAAACTCATAAAAGGAAGACTAATTTAAACTTGAAATTTGAATTCCTTGGGTCTTAACTGACTTAAGGGTCAAGTTTGACAATTTTGGGATAATAAAAACTACGTCTAATTTATTTAGAGAAGAAAAGGTGATTTTCCTACAAAATATCAGATAATACATTTAATGATTCAAAAAGTAGAAAATAATCTTAGATTCATAACATGCACATTAAAAATAGCCTTTAGGTGAATTTTCATGTAATTTGGATAATCTTTAATATACATGTGTAGATTAGAAGAGAGAAAGTATGTAGAAGTCTAAAATATTAAATAATATATTAAATAATACTAAGAGATAAAATTAATGGCCAATTCATGTTTCATATGTTTTAGTTTGCTTAAGGGTAACATTTCACATTATTTGCATAGTAATAACTATTTTCATTTTAATTGGGAAAGAAATTAAGAATAAGAGTCAAATATATTAAATAAATTATTAAATGAATCCAAAAGAGAAAATAAATTTCAAATTCGAAATCTACATGCCAAAATTATCCTATAGGTAAATTTTTCAAGTAATTTGGACAATCTTACATATTTTAATTAACATAAGAGAGAGAATATAATTTAAACAAAAAAATATTAAATAATTTGTTTAAAAAATTAATGAATAGAAAATTATAGTTCAACATGTTTATTATTGCTTATGGTCCAAGTTTAATATATCTAGAATGTTTCTAGATGCCTTTGACTCATGAAAGGGATAAAATAAGTGAAAATATTTGAAAATATTGAATAAAATACTAGAAGTCTTAAAAAAAAGGAAAAATTGGATTGTTCATCCTAAAATGAGATAACTACCAAATTTGGATTTATTAATACTTCATTTGCATCTTTAAATAATTATAAAAAGTTGTGTACATTAAAAGCATTAAAAGAACAAAGCTGGAAAGTTGTATTAGATGACATTCATCGCAGTCTGCATGAAAAGTAATCGTGGACCAAGGTCTAATATTTTGGGCATAACTCCCTCATTTTTTAATGAAATTTCATAAAACGAGTGCATTGGATTGAAAACTTAATTTTGCATCTATCCCCTACTCGAGAGCTATAATGGAGAATTTATAACACCTAATTCCACAATTTTTAAGCAACTTCTCGCACACTCTTTGAAACTCAAACTCATATAAATAGGACCTACCTCATATGAAATGCACACCTAAAGACTCCCCTCTGATTTCAATTTTTCCTTGCATCATCATTTCATCCACCTCTGAACGTAGTTCTTGGTTTGAGTTTGCAGAACCTCTTCCTGATGTCTTGCTTTTTCAGAGCGTAATTGGACCTCCAGTAAACAACTTTGACACTTGTTCATCATGATCGGCTAGTTAGTTTTGTTGACTTGAAAGTTACACATTTTATATGTTTTGATAATGACTTAATCATTCCATTCCTATGTACCTGATATGTTTGTTCAAGATTGATTTCAGGCTTTACGTACATGAAAAGGATCAAATTACACAAGTCCTAGCTTGTCCAAGTTCAAGTCAAAATCAATGCAAGTGCGTGATTTGGAAAATCACTCCAAATGACCTTAGATTAATTTTGTAATCACTTGTATTGATGATATGAGAATAATATGAGAAAAAATTAGGGGCACTTAACTCCAACATTTGATCACCCAAAAGTCAAATTGGAAAATTTGTTACAAGCTATTTATCGATCGAGTTGGAAACTCGACCGATCCACTGATGGACTGTCTAAAAATGACCAATCGGTCAAGTTACACACTCATATAACTTGACCGATCGATCAACTAAGAAAAACTGATTTTGACTCATCGGTCGAGTTTCCCAGAACAATATCGACTGATAGTTTGAAAATTGGCTTTATCGCTTAGTTGATAGGTCGAGTTATCTTTATTGAAACTCGATCCAATGTATTGTATGGAAAACACAGAAAAAGTGATTATAACCATTGGATAGTTGTTGTGAGAAAAAATAGATCCGTTGTAACTTGTAAAATGGCTATATTTCATCCTTAAGTGATCCCACACTCAAGGGAACACCCCTTGGAGTTCATTCCAAGTTTTCTCATTCATGCTATTCTAAGTCCTTGCTATAGTTGAGTGTGTTGCAACTCCTTGAGCCCCTTTCTCTCTAATTTACAAAGTATTTCATGATTATGAGTGAGTTAAGCAAGTTTAAGAGAGCTACCTCCATGTGCTTTAAAGATCCCCACCATTCCATCTTCCCTACCCCCTTTCTCAAAGTGCAATAGTTGAAGCAAGCTACTATGAATGAATATGAAGCTATTGTTGTTCTTATTCAAGGTTGAAAAAGAGGTGAAGGTCTTCTCCAGGTTAAGGAGAAGGGAAACGTCAAGATTCAAGAAGATTGGATAAAACCTTCAAAGACAAAGACTTGATGTAAGTGTGGGTAAGTCCATTTTGAAGAATAAATACATCTTGATCAAGTTGGTATGTCCTTGTGTAGGTGGAAGACACTTCTCTTGAGTAGGTAAGTCCCTGGATGTATGGTGGTCTCCTTGTATCTCTTATGAATGAATATAAGTATATACAGATTGCAAAGTCCTAGAGGTTGATCTCACTAGGTAGTGTATTGACTATCTCCTAGTTTTGAGATTGGAACCACTCTAAACCACCTTGTCCAAGTGTATGTGTCAATTTCTCTCATCCTTGTCATGCTTGCTTAGATAGGACTTCAAATTGTTATTAAGCTATTGTTTTTTATTGATAAAATTTGAAGGTCTAACTTATCTTGTGAGAATTTTTAAGCTCTATTCACCCCCCTCTAGATCCCTAGATCCAACAAGTTTCATTAAGGAGTGATGATGGAAGTTTTTCCCAAACTCTTGGACAAGCTTCTCCTTGTCCAGCTGACCATGGCGTGTGTAGAAGGGAAGGGGATGATGCCTTGCGTTTTCCCTATTTTTCCCCTTTATTCTATTTTTTTTTCTCATTATGGGTATTCTTATAATTCACCACATTTTAATTCGATTTTCATCGCTTGTTAAGCAAGTACAAATAGTACATTTATACCCTTTTATCGCCTAAAGTTTTGATCTTTTATTTAAGGGAAAATTAGTTTCTTGCAATTTAATTTTACAAATAAATTAGTAGATAAAGTGAATCTTGAAAAACCCGTATCTTTTTATTAGAAGCTCCAAAAATTATAAATAAATATATTTTGAAATCACAAAAATGAGCTCTATCTAGTAAAAATCATTTATGTATCTGTTTTCCATGTTTTTTGGAGGATGATTTTTAGGAAATGAAATATATGCATAAATTCATAAAAGTTGAAACTTCATCATATTAAACCCAAATTGAACACAAAAATATGTTGTCTTGACTAGGAGAATCTAATAAATCAATTAGTGAGGTTTTTAGGGTCAAAATCTGAGTTTTGCAAAAAAGGTCTAATTTGGTGTATCTCTACATTAATATACATTATGGACTCTAATATATGTGAATAACTTGAAAATAGGCAAAGTTGAACTTGGAATCATCTAAAGTGGTGAAAGTTAATAATTAAACTAAAAAATAGAGGTATGTGCACTCTTACACCTTAAGTTTGTCATTTTGTTATCCAAACCCTAATTTCCCAGTGAGGCATGGACTTAAACCTTTTATTCTTATATTTGCTCTTTTGGCACATTTACTTCATTACTGGCTTGGGTTTTGAGCCCCCTACCATACCACTATTAAATTTTTGCATAATCTTGCCATGTGATTTATTTTGAGCATGATGGTTTAATGACTTATTAGCTAAAGTAGTGTACCTCTATACTAGCCACCCATAGTTTTGGGCATGTGATAATTCACCCCGGAGAATGTGATAATTTTCCCCACTTTTATGTATGTTTTGTAGGTGATTGAGAATTTGATAATTCTCCTTTCATCTATTTTAGGTTGTTGTTGGTAGGTGCCTCAACCCTTCTTTAGACAATAAGAAATATTTTTAATCATGAATGCTTCTTTATTAATATGTGATATTATGGTAAGAATCTTTTGTTATGTGCCTCATATTCTTGACCATCCTTAGTATAGTTGAATCTTACCTCATATTATTCTTTGTTGCCTTTTCTTGTACTTATTCCTTAATTGACACATACCTTGTTTTCTCCTCTTGCAGGGTGTTGTCCAAACCACCCAAGACTAGGATCAGAGTTGCACAGTAGGAGAATGGAGGACCAGCCTAGGATTAGGTTGAGGAGTACATGTCTTTCATCATGGACCTAACTCATGAGTTGATGCTTGGATACAAACTTGATATGGTTGAGATTTTCCTCTATCATATCCTTATGTTGTATCATACATGTAAACTCTATATGGGAGAATGATGATGTAATTTTTTAATAGTGATTATAGTCATTAATTTTTTATTCCGTTGCTATACTATTTGGTCTTTTATATACCATTATATAAAGATTTATAAATTATACACCTGTTCCAGCATACCTTTTGAGAATTTTTAGAATGGATGTTTTATTCTTCAAATATTTAGTAAAGGGGTGATTTTACTCTTTTACAACATGGTATCAGAGCCCATGGTGGTTGGAATCTGACTATTTGAATTGTTTCTCCTAACTAGAATCCTTGCCTTAAATAGCTTCCCTTTAGGTGACACATTCATCCTAGAATTGGCCTATGTTTTCATGAGATGATCAAAGGTTGATTTAGGATCGTAAGAGTTCCACATTAACCTTTATGTGATGGGCTTGTTGCATACCTACTAGGGCATAAGTTGAAAGCAAAGGTGTCTACAAAATATCAAGGTTCGGGGGCTGTAAAGATTTTCCTCTGTGCCACTAGTTGGTTTACGAGAACTCCCAGATCCGTATGATACTTGCCTACTCTAAGATGATATTGAATGTCCGAAATAGCATACCTATAGGTAATAGGAGCCTTAGACATCTATGGTGGATACTCTTGGTAACCTTATATGATGACCTTGTCTTTCAAGAAAAGTGACTTGTTTGAGGATGGATACCCAATATAGTTCCCTTATGTCCCATAGAACCACATGTTTGGATAGTCTATCCCTAGAACCTAGACCTTGCGGTTGAAGTGATGGATCTTGTACATGGTTTATTAGACTCACTCTTTCTCCTGTAGTTTAGTTTGACTTGGTAGGTCAAACTTTTTTAAGAGGTGTAGGGGTAGTAGAAGTACCTTGATAGGATATGGATATGCTGATTTTGATGATGAAATCTTTTTTTAGGAGATGGAGTCATGTAACAAATTGAAATCTAGCTTCTCTGGTTCTAGAAACCCTAACTCCATGATTAAGAGGTTAGTGTGCTTGGATCCTTAGATTTGACCAAAACATGTTATAATTGAAACCCCACATGGTTTTTTATATACTAATTCACATATAATAATCATCTGATAAATTATTCATATATTTGAACCCTAATGAATACATGATGCACATAATATGAGTAACTCACATATTAATACTAATAGTGGATGCATGGTGTTGACCATGTCATAAACCAATAAAATGTAATGATAAGATGAGCAAGATAATTGGAACCTAAGTCTGGACTTAATGCATACTAAAATATATCAGTAAAGTAAAATGATCATATAACATGAATCCTAAGTTGCAATTATCTAACATTAACCTATACATTCTTAATGACATTCATGATATATTAATGACATTAGGTGTCATAATCAAATAATATACTTTGATACACATAAATGGATTATAATCACCTAATCCTAAATTAATATATATATAGTCATCAATGTGTAATTCATATCACCTTGTTTTCTAATACACACCTAATTAATCACCTAATCAGTAGTTGGTATGTGAAGATATTCATTAATATGTAATATGTTCCACCTTGTTCACTAAAATCATATAGTGACTCAAATATGGATAATAAGTTCAAGGATCCATATAAATGTGCATAATCAATAATAAGAAGTGAATAAATATGAGAAAATAATTAATTATGTTATTAATGTGAGAAACAAAGGTAATGTGATAATGTTTAATATGGATATAAGTATTTAATGTGACATTATTTGTATTAATTTTATACATAATAACAAATTGGATAAAATATCTTATTTCATGAAAAATAATATGTTATAATTTATATGGTGATAACATAAGGATAATGGAGAATAAATCCAAGTTATTAAGGATAATGGCCAAATCTAGTAATAGACCTTGAGATAATTGAATAAACTCTAATTTTGCTAAAATGCTTAATGAGATGAATAAGATATATATAGGTTTTCTTGCATTAAAATGAAATGTAACTCTTTTGGCTATAAAGTGAATATAATAAGACCCAATTAATAGAATAATAATGATAATGTGATAGCCTAATAAATGTATTACTAAAATATTAATTGTGTTATATCACATAAAAGGGGATTTTAATAGTGGAACCTTTAGTGACCCATGAGAACTTGAACTTCGAGGAGTTTCGTGTGAAGTTTCTAAACTCCCAAGTTAAGCAATTGAAGAATAAGGTGTTTGAGTTAGTGAATGTTTTGGTGGAAGTTTTATGATTCAGACGAAACAGTTGGATCTAGGGCTCTAGGGGGTGGATAGAGCGTCAAAATTCTCACAAGATAAGTTATACCTTCAAATTATATCAATAAAAACCAATAGCTTAAGAGAAGTTTGAAGTCCTAACTAAGAAAGCATAGAAAGGATGAGAGAAATTGAAACAAGCACTTGGACAAGGTGGTTTAGAGTCATTCCACTCTCCAAACTAGGAGAGAGTCAATCCATTACCTATAGAGGTCAACCTCTAGGACTTTACAAGTGCTTTCCACTATATATTCACTTATAAGAGTTACAACACAAGACCCACCAAAGGAATTACCTATCCATTACAAAGAGTCTTCAAACTTACCAAGGACTTACTCACTTAGCAAAGAGTCTTCCCCCTTCTCTAAGGTGTTACCTACTCTTGCACAAGTCTTCAGCCTTCAAGGAATTACCCACTCTTCTTGGATCTTCATCCTTTTCCTTCCCTTCACCTGGAGATGATCTTCACCTCATCTTCAACCTTGAAGAAGAACAACAACAACTTTACGTTTACTCGGAGTAGCTTGCTTCAACCTTTTCTTTTTTCAGAAAGGGGATAGGGAAGATGCAATGGAATGAGAGCTTTACAAGCACATGATGGTATCTCTCTTACAACTGGCCTAACTCACTCATTATCATGAAATTCTTTATAAATGAGTGAGAGAAATGGGCTCAAGGAGTTGCAACACACTCAACTATAGAAAGGACTTAGAACAGTATAAATGATAAAACTTGGAATGAACTCCAAAGGGTCTTAGTTATAGTTGGGGGTGTTCCCTTGAGAGCGGGATCACTTAAGGAGAAAATATAGATATTTTTCAAGTTCCAACGAATCTATTCTCACTCAAAACAACACACCAATGGTTATAATCACTTTTTTACATTTTTTGTACATTACATTCGGTCGAATTTCAATAAAGATAACTCGACCGATCCACTAAGAGACAAAGCCAATTTTCAAACTATCGGTTGAGTTTATTCTGGTAAACTCAGCCGATGAGCTAAAATCAGTTTTTTCTCAGTGAGTCGGTCGGTTAAGTTCTATGAGTATGCAACTCGACTAATTGATCTCTCCACAAAATCCATCACCGGATCAGTCGAGCTTCCAACTCGACTGATAAACAACCCATGACACATTTTCTAAATTGACATTTTAGTGATCAAACGTTGGAATTTAAGTGTCCTTGATTTTTTTCTCATATTAGTTACAAGTGATTATAAAAATTATCTAAAGTCATTTGGAGTGATTTTTCAAAATGCACACTTGCATTGCTTTTGACTTGAACTTGAACAAGCTAGGGCTTGTGTAGTTTGATCATTTTCATGCACCTAAAGCCTAAAATCAATCTCGAACAAACATATTAGATACATAGGAATGGAATGGTTAAGTCTTATAAAAATATGGGTGATGTATAACTCTCAAGTCAACATTCTCCCCCTTTTAGATGATGACAAACCATTCCTCAATCATATTGAAAAGGATATGTAATGTTATACCTTTGCCTTGTGAATTACAAGGGGATTCAAGATTTGAACAGTGTGAATTTCTCCTCCTCAATCTATGCTTACTCTTACATACATAGTTAGTCTATCTACACAAAGCAACATGACATATATACTATATGGTCCTTTAGCAAGTCACATGATAAAGCATATATAGAACAAGAAAGGATCACATAGATAAATAAAAGCAATATGGTTGAGCTTCAAAACATTGGACTTCTATCCCCCTTTTGACATTATCAAAAAGGAAGGGGGTACAAGAGCACAGATACATGTCTTCTCCAAGAACACCCAAACATACATCCACATCATACAATCTCAAAGCATAAATCAAATAGAGATGAGAGAAACAAATAGTCTAAGTCATAATCAAAATATGGTAACCATGGCACCAACTCATGAGATACAAAAGATTAGGATTACTAACCACAAAGCATGTTCTTAGAAAACAACTACAAGCCAAAATGATGAAAACTAGATGATGAAATAGTACAACTCAAAAAATGTGCCCAGATGTTTTTAATATAAAATAACCTAGAAAGGTATATTTGATTAACGTCTAGACTAGAAACTAGAAAAACTAAACATATTAGTCATCTATGTCCACATCATCAACATCAACATATGAGGCGTCTGGATCATAGTCATCATCTCTGTTTGAAGGTGCAACAGAGATATCAATGTCCTCATCACCAAAGTCACCAGTAGAGCCATCATCAAAAGCATCACCATCATCCTCATCAACCTCCTCTTCAGCAACAACAACCTCCTCATCAACCTGGTCTGGTATCTCCTCATCAGCAAGAGAACCATAACCTCAGTTAGGCCAGTGGGCATTCATCTCCTCCCAAGAGATGCTAAGAGCATGGAGGTCATTGTCCAATGGAAAGGTAGGAGCTGAATAACCAAGACTAGCAAGTAGGGTGGCCAAGGGGCCAGTAGGAAGAGGCAACACTCCCAGGGTAGATCCACTAGCAACAAAGGGTGTAGCAGCAGAAGAAGCAAGTGGAGGGGCTGGGTAAAAGTGGTCATATGCATAGGATGCATAGTCACCTCCTAGGTAGGGCTGGTAGGAAGGATAAGGGTGTGCACATGATAGGTTCATGTTGGAAATGATGGCATAGATATCCTGATGTATGTTCTCTTGAACCTGAACGTTGTACGTATGTTGATGCATCATGTAGCCCATAAGGGTTTCATTTGACACATGAAACAAGGTGTGGGCAAGTCAAGTAGGCTGAGGTGGTGGAGGTACTAGGGTAAAGGTAGAGGTAGAGGCACCAGGTGTGATAGAGGATGGGATAGGCATAAACTTCTGAAGTGTGGCCTCATTGATGCAAACTCCTTTCTAGGCTAGTTTGTAGTGCAGGTCATGGAAAAGAGATTTGGCAGTGGCAAGTTGAAATAGACCAAAGATTAGGGTTTGGTAAGGATGGTGGGTGCCATCAATTTTTTTTCCTGAGTCACAACATGCCATATGGTGGAGAACGTATCTTGCCCACTTGACTCCAATGTTCTTCAAGAGATGATACATAATTAGCGTAGTCTTTTCTGCAATTTTAGTTTGATTTTTCTTGGTATGAATATTGCAATTAACAACTAAGGCAAGAATGCGGTTCTTGAGATCTAAGGCAGAGGAGGGAAGGGTGCACTTCTTCCTATATGGGAATTGAAGCTTCTTCAAGAATTTATGAATATTAGGGAGAGTAAGATCATACTTCTTGTAGAAGGCCTTAGGATTGACTAGATCAAAATACTCCAGATAGTCCTTTCTCCAGGTGTCAGTCACTTTAGTACCCGAAAAGAAGATGTCCAGGGTATCCTCAGAGACTTGTAATTTCTTCCTACTGATCATGGAAGTGAGGACTACTTGAGTATTAGGCAGGGGTACAAGAGTGTTGTAATTCCAATGCAAATTTGCATAGAATTCATGAACAGATTTGGTGCTTGGGATGGAATTGTGACAACATGCACGTTCAACACTCAAGGTAGAGAGGTGGTGGTCGTACAACAACTCGACTACTTGATCAATGACCACTTGTCTTCATGGGCATAGCTCAAACAAGGCACGAAATGGAAAGGGGTTCCTAGGAATGAGCTCCTTGTACCTATTAAGAGCCTCATTGGTGACAAAGAAAGTGTCATAAAAGGGAATGAGACATGAATTTGTAGACAATGATGATGCACTAGCTGGGGCTACCCACTTTCTCTAGTTGGATGCCATGGAGATGAAATGGAGAGGGTGGAGAGAGCAAAAGCAAGAGAAACACCACTAAATTCATCCATAGACCTAGGGTTGATAAGAGAGAGGTCAAGGGAGGTCAATCTAGGTCAAACTAGGGCTAGGGAGAGGAAGGTTAGGGATAGGTTGAGATTTTGAGGGAGTCAGAGGTTGGATTGGTAGATTTTTCTCTAGTTGAGAGGAAGAAAAGTCAGCTGAATCTAACTTATGTTTTCTTCAACTCAGCCATTGGTCGAGTTCTATGACTCAGAAACTTGACCGATCGGTTCTTTAAAAAAACTCTCAGCCTCTGATCAGTCGAGTTGGAATCTCGACCGATGGTCAACCTAAATCTACATTAGAAATTCTAATTTCTAGCCATTAGAGTGTTAATTAAATTTATTTTTTGAGTCCATTTTTCATTTTAAACATACGTATACACATATCACTCATCATTTGGGTACTATTTTGTGATAAAACATGTGTTTGTGAAAATACCCAAAAATAAGAGAAAAATAAGGCAATAAGAACATGACAATTGATTTTTAGCACATTTGCAAGCAATGGTGATCGAAACATAGGAAAAGCATATAAGATAGATGACAACTAGCTAAAAGTCATATCAGATTCATTTAAAGAAGTTATGAGTAGTTTATATCTAATAAAGTTAAATTTCTCTCTAGCTAGAGGTTTAGTGAAAATATCACCAACTAATTATTTGTATCCACATTCGTGATATACATATTCTTTTTGGCAATGTGATCACAAAGACTGTGATGGCAAACATTTACATGCTTATCTCTACTATGCAAGATAGGAATATATGACAAGTTAATTGCACTAGTATTATGAAAATAGATAGGAGAAGCATCAAAATTGATATTAATGACTTGGAGCATTTGCTTCATCCATAGGACCTGGGCACAACAACTCTCAACTGGAATGTATTCAGCCTCTGTGGTTGATAATGCCATTGTGCTCTATTTCTTGGAGAACCAAGACACCAAGCATGGTCCTAGGAGAAAGCAAGTGCCACTTGTGCACTTTCTATCAATCAAGCACCCTACATAATCCACATCACTATAAGTTGTAAGAGTAAAGTCCCTTGACTTGGGATACCATAGTCCAAAATTTTGGGGTTTGGCTAAGTACCTTAAAATCCTATTAACAAATATAAGATATTATTTCTTAGGATTTGATTGAAATCAAGCTCACAAGCCAAGACTAAACATTATATCAGGTCTAGAGGTAGTTAAGTAAAGTAAACTTCCAATCATACCTCTATAAATCTTCTCATCTACCTTTTCACCTTCTTCATCTTTATCAGGTTTTTTGGTATTTGATGGGTGTATCCATCGACTTTGTGTTCTCCATCCCAAAGTGCTTGAATAACTCACTTTTGTACTTTTCTTGGTTGATGAAGTTCCATTCTTTAGTTTTCTTGTTTTGAAAGCCGAGGAAGAAAGTGAGCTCACCCATCATACTCATCTCAAATTCACTCTGTATAAGGTTACTAAATTCTTTACAAAGATCAAGATTAGTTCTGCCAAAAATGATATCATCAACATATGTTTGAATGATAAGAAAATGGTCAGAATTGTGCCTTAGAAATAAGGTTGAATCTACTTTTCCCATGATATACCCATGATCTAACAAAAAGTTCTTTAATTTATCATACCAAGCTCAAGGTGCTTGTTTAAGTCCATAGAGAGATTTTTGTAACAAATAAACATGGTTAGGTCAACTATCATGTTCAAAGCCTGGGGGTTGTGCAACATACACTTCCTCCTCAATTGTACCATTCAAAAACTCACTTTTAACATCAATTTGATATGGAAGAAAGTTTTTATAACCATCAAAAGAAAGCAACATACGAATGGACTCAAGTCTGGCTACAGGTGCATACGTTTCATCAAAATCTATACCTTCTTGCTGATTGTAGCCTTGATCCACTAACCTTGCTTTGTTCCTTACCACTTTTCCTCTTTCATCTAGCTTGTTGTGGTAGACCCACTTAGTTTGAATGATCTTTCTATCACTTGGTCTTGGCACTAGGGTCCATACCTTGTTCTTTTCAAATTGCTCCAACTCTTCTTGCATAGCTAGTATCCATTCATCATCCCTAAGAGCTTCTTTGACATTATTTGGCTCAAGTTGTTAGATGAAGGCATTATTGGCTTGTTCTTTGTTGAATGCAGCCCACGCCTTCACTCTTTCAAACGGATCACCTAAAATCATCTCTTTTGTATGATTCTTTGCAAATCAGGGAGTTGGATCTTTTTTCTCAAAATCTTTCTCTTCTTCTTGAATGACCTCCTCTTTTCCCTTTTGGGTGATGTTTAGTTCTTTTAGCAAGATCAATATTAATCAATATATAAGCCTTGCTAGTACTTCTATAGCCAAGAAAGAAAGACTTGTAAGATTTTGGATCAAACTTGTCGAGAGAATCTATCATATTCAAAACAAAACAAGGACATCCAAAAACATGGAAATACTCAATAAAAGGCTTCCTACCACACCATATCTCATAGGGAGTTTTCTTAAAGGAAGGATGTGTAAAAACCCAGTTCTGCACAAAACATGAAGTACTGACAACGTCAGCCCAAAAATTCTTTGGATTATCATACTCTAAAAGCATGGTCCTAGCCATCTCCTGTAAAGAACTATTCTTCCTCTCTACAACTTCATTTTGTTGAGGTGTTTGAGTTGAAGAGAAGTTATGTGAATAGACAGATTCTTGACAAAACCATTCAAAAATATCATTTTCAAATTCTCCCCCATGGTCACTACAGATGATAATGATCCGGCAAGGTGCTTCATTCTCAATTCGTTTACAAAAGCTTGAGAAAACATCAAGTGCATCACTCTTGGAAATGAGAAAGAAGGTCCAAGTATATCTAGAGAAATCACCGACAATAACAAGGCAATACTTGGAACCACGAAGCGATTGAGTTCTCATTGATCCAAATAGATCAATGTGAAGAAGTTCAAGAATTCTCTTGGTACTAAGGACTCATTTGGATGTGAAGGAGGACTTGGTTTTCTTTCCTTGGGTATAAGGTTGGCATTCCTCATCCTTTTCAAAAATCTAATTTGGGAAGTCCTTTAACCAAGTCTTGTTTTCTCAACTTCTTCAACTAATGCATATATACATGACCAAGCCGACGATGCCAAGGAGAAATATCATTCAAATTGACTACTACACATCTACCAACAACATTCTTAATAGATTTGAGCACAATTAGATAAAGATTACCATTTCTAGTTCCCGTATATATGACTTGATAGGTGAGGGAATCGAGAATCAAACATTCAAAAGAAGTAAATAATACACGGTAATTGTTATCACATAATTGAATTACACTAATTAAATTGTGATGTAGGCCATCCATAAAATGAACATTCTTGATACACAAGGATTCCCCTACATCACCCTAACATTTGACCTTACCTTTCTTGTTGGCCCCAAAGGTAACTGAACCTCCTTTCTTTTCAATGAAGTTGTTGAAATGGTTTATATCACTTGTCATATTCTTAGTGCAGCCACTATCAACAATCCATCTAACTTTTTTCTCCAAGAAAGAAGAGTGTCGGTTCCCAACTCAAACTTTGGGATCCAGAGTTAGCTAGGGGACCCATTTCATCTTTGGATTGGTCCCCTTAGGCTTGTAAGGACAATAAGTAGAGTAATGATCATCATATTTGCAATGAGAATAAATCATTGGGTTCTTAGTTTTGGTGGACTCTCCAATGAAAAATGAGGTCTCCTTGATATTTTTCTTACCTTTGTCTTTGTTCTTTCCCTTAGATGCTCCCCCTACAAATACCAAACAACTAGTACCACTTTGTTTGTTAGAATGGTCAAGGATTTAATTTAGGGAGTTTTTCCCTTTAAGGAATTTCCTATGATTGTCATCATTAAGAGATATGATAGTAGAAGACAAACTAGCAAGATCGTCTCTAACATGAACAAGATCAGCCTCTAAACAGAGGACTTTAGGTAAATAAGAATCTTTCTCAAGAGAAATATAATTACTAAGAAAAATAGGTCTAGAAGATAAATCATTAACTTGACCAAGAAAACTAGTATTTTCATATTTAAGCACTTGAATTTCCTTAAGATAAACAACCCTCCCATCCCTATGAGAATTAACAATAAGCTTAAATTCAACATTTTCAATTTTAAGAGTTTCAAGCTCATTTTGGAACTTTTGGTTATCTTCCTTAAGAGTTTCAATGATTTTAAGGTAAACTCCATTATCTACTTCAACTTCATTGTATTGTATTCAATATCAAGATATGGGCCTTGAAAATTATCAATGATCTCAAGATGAGTTTTATCATTCAGCTCAAGAATTTCAAGTTTAGCATACAAATCATCTATAATTTTTCCTAACATTTTTCTTTTAGATTTACATTTAGCAAAAGAAGAATGGGTAGAAACAAGCATATCAATAAGAGTTTCTTTAGATAACTCATGCAAGCTTACCTCACTTACCTCACCAATTTCTTCACTAGTAGAGGCCATGAGTTCTAGGTGGCACTCTCCATCTTCCTCAGAGCTAGAGACACTTGAGGATGATTCCTCCCAAGCCACATGAGTTGCATTACTGTGTCTTTTCTCCTTCGTATCCTTCCTCTTGTAATTTCTCTCCTTCTTGTACTCTTCCTCTTTCTTGGAGCTTCCCTTGTGGTGTGATTTTCTTGACTTGGGACATTCACTCTTGTAGTGTCCCTTTTGTCCACACTTGTAGCATCTAGGAGTAGAGGAGGAGGATTGCTTTCCCTTGAAGTGCTTTCCCTTGGTGTAGTTGGCTTCATGCTCATTAGGGCCATCATCTTCACTAGAGGAGGAGGGAGATGTATGTCAAGCAAGTTTTTGTTGAAGGATGACTTCCTCCACTTGTGCTTTGAAGGAACTATCTTTGACCTTCTTGGCTTCCTTCTCTTCTTACTTGGCTTCTTCGTCTTACTTCTCAAAGCCTTGGATCATGAGATTGGATGTTGCGAATGAGCTCTTCGGTTGGGATGTCACCAAGGCTTCTCACTTCTTCAATGGAGGTCACCTTTGACTCCCATCTCTTTGGTAGAGTCCTCAACATCTTGGAGTTGATTACACCTCTATCCAAAGTGTTACCCGAAGAAACTAGGACATTGATGATGAAATTGAGCCTAGAATACATCTCTATGATCCCTTCTTTCTTGCCCATCTTGAAGTTCTCTAGAAGGTTGTTCACGTGTACATCTTAACCTCCTTGACTTGCTTTGTGCCCTCATACGTAATGCACAATTTATCCCAAATCTCATAGGTGGTGTCTGAAGATGAGATGTGGTTGAACTCCATTGGGGTAAGAGCTACATAGAGGATGCTTATGGCTTTGGCATTGAGTTGGGCTTCTTTTAGTGCAGCTTCATTCCAGGTTGAAACATTTCTGATTGGCTCCTTATATGGTGTGAACATCACCTTCCACATATCAAAGGTCATGCCTTGAATGTATAACTCCATACGCCTCTTCTAATCAAGGAAGTTGGTGTCGTCAAAGACCGGAGGATGAATGGACAAACCTCCCTCTAGGTTGAGTGAACCAAGTAGGTTGTCTCCCATCTTCTTATCTAATGGGAGATTTTTGGAGAAGATCCTTATCTATATATGATATACTTCTTGGATATAGGGCTCTAGAGGGGGGTGAATAGAACTTCAAAATTCTCGCAAGATATTTTAGACCTTCAAATTATATCAAATAAAAGCAATAGCTTAAGCAAAATTTTGAAATCCTAACTAAGCTCGCATAGCAAGGATGAGAGAAATTGAAACAAGCACTTGGATATGGTGGTTTAGAGTGGTTCCACTCTCCAAACTAGGAGAGAGTCAATCCACTACCTAGAGAGGTCAACCAGTAGGACTTTGCAAGTGATTTCCTCAATATATCCTATAACACAAGATTCACCAAAGGACTTACCTATCCATTACAAAGAGTCTTCAACCTTACCAAGGACTTACCCACTTTGCAAAGAGTCTTCCGCCTTCTTCAAGGTCTTACCTACTCTTGTATAAGTCTTCAGCCTTCAAGGTATTACCCACTCTTCTTGGATCTTCAGCATTTTCCTTCTCCTTCACTTGGAAAAGATCTTCACCTCTTCTTCAACCTTGAAGAAGAACAACAACATCTTCACCTTCACTCGGAGTAGCTTTCTTCAACCTTTTCTTATTTGAGAAAGGGGGTAGGGAAGATGGAATTGAATGAGATATTTACAATCACATGATGGTAGCTCTCTTACAGCTGGACTAACTCACTCATAATCATGAAATGCAATGTAAATGAGAGAGAGAAAGTGGCTCAAGGAGTTGCAACACACTCAACTATAGAAAGGACTTAGAATAGCATGAATGAGAAAACTTAGAATGAACTCCAAGGGGTCCTATTTATAGCTGGGGTGTTCCCTTGAGTGTGGGATCACTTAAGGGAGAAATATAGCCATTTTCCAAGTTCCAACAGATCTATTCTCACTCAAAACAACACACCAACCATTATAATCACTTTTTCTACATTTTTTGTACATTACATTTAGTTGAGTTTCAATAAAGATAACTCGACCAATCCACTAAGAGACAAAGGCAAATTTCAAACTATCGGTCAAGTTTGTTATGGTAAACTCAATAGATGAGATAAAATTAGTTTTTCTCAATGTGTCAGTTTGTCGAGTTCTATGAGTGTGCAACTCGACCGATTAGTCTCTCTAGAAAATCCATCACTAGATCGGTCCAGTTTCCAACTCGACCGATAAACAACAAGTGGCCATTTTTCTAAATTGACATTTTAGTGATCATATTTTGGAATTAGGTGTCCCTGATTTTTTCTGATCTTAGTTACAAGTCATAACATCAATACAAGTGATTATAAAAATCATCTAAGGTTGTTTGGAGTGTGTTCTCAAAATGCACACTTACATTGCTTTTGACTTGAACTTGAACAACCTAGGGCTTGTGTAGTTTGATCATTTTCAAGTACCTTAAGCCTGAAATCAATCTTAAACAAACATATCAGATACATAAGAATGGAATGGTTAAGTCATTATCAAAATATGGGCTATGTATAACTCTCAAGTCAATAGAAACAACCTGAAATTTAAGCAATGAGATGTTGGGTACTCACCCTTCCCTCTTTGTATGAGATTTTAGGGAAAATACCCTTTTTAAGGGGTGGAGTGTTGTAATGATTTGAAATCTTGGGAATATTGTTTTTTTGACCCTTTTCCTAAGCTTTTCCTATCATTTCTATCATTTTTGTCCTTGATTTTTAAATTTTGGAATTGTTAGTGGTTAGGGGTAAATTTGATCACCATTTATGCCAATATATGGGTTTATGCACAACTACCTCAGTAAATATTTTTCATAAGAGCCTAAGTGTAAATTTATCACTTATGTGAGATAATGATAAAATATATTTGCTCTAGAACATTCCTTAGCCTTATGGAGCAAGGAAGAAAACAAAGAATGAATTATAATGCTTTAAACATGTTAATATGACATTGAACTATTTAATAAGAGAAATTGTGGTAATAATGGATAATAGGCCAAAACTCACAAAAGGAAGACTAATTGGTTAAAGATAACTTGAAATTCAAATTCCTTGGGTCTCAAGTGACATAAGGGCCACTTTTCACAATTTTGGGATAATAAAAAATATGTCTAATTTATTTAGAGAAGAAAAGGTGATTTTCCTCCAAAATATGATATAAATCATTTAATGACTATAAAAGTAGGAACTAATCTTAGATTGGTTCTACACATTAAAAATATCCTTTGGATGAATTTTCATGTAATTTGGATAATCTTTAATATGCATGTGTTGATTAGAAGAAAGAAAGTATGTAAAAGTCCTAAATATTAAGTAATGTATAAATAATACCAAGAGAAAAAATTAATGGCCAATTCATATTGTATATTAACGTGGTTTTTACTACACTAACAAACTCACTTAGGGCCAAAATCCCTAAGTTTTTACCAAAATCTTGTGCAATAGTACCACCCGCATGCGGACGGGTCTTATCACAGTATAGTTAAGGATCGAATCCCGAGAGACAATGTTTTTAAGAATCTTGCTAGTTGTATCTAGTTGAATCAAGAATAATATTTAGAACAAGAGTTGATTTGAGTTTAGTTAAACTAATTGCAAGGAAAATAAAAGAGCGGTATTAAAACTGAGTTAAAATTAATGATGGGAATCACTGGGTGGGATCGGGTTTCACCAGCACTACACATGCAAACACATCCAGGAAAGATACAACTATCCAAATGGAGTAGAAAACCATCTGTTAGGAAATAGAGTTTGCGTAAGCATCTCCATAGGATCGATGTCTCATTACCCATGGGTCACACACTACTCTATAGATATCCCTTCAGAAGTTCTCATTCGGGCATCAACCAAGTTAAATCAATATTCAAATCCTAAGTATTGAAGTTCTCGCAACAAAGGAATATAATAGATCACGCAAGGTAGGTGATCAATCCAAAAAGCATGCATTAAATGATTAACAACAAAATGGAAAGTTATATACAAGCCATGGAATGCTATAAAATGGACATGTAAGAATGGGCAGCGAGGCTAGTCCCCGCACCCCAGTGAAATAGACTACTCACTCCTCATGATAGAAATAAAAAGAATAGGAGAGAGGGAAGATTTTGTCATGGTTATGGTGTAGTAGATGGTCGTAGCTCAGTGAAGAAATAGTCTTCTACATGATGTCAGGGAAGATCTTGATGAGGAGGGGAAAACACCATCATGGATGAGGATGATATTCTCTCTCCTTTCTCTTCTCGTGCTCTTAATCGTAGGAGATAGAGCAGTAGATGGTTGATGGATGATGGTGCTACAGATATGAAATCCCACCAATTCCGTGGCTAGGAGATAGATCTTGATAGAGCGGAGATGGTGGAGTAGCAAGGACACCATGGAGGTAGTCTTTGGTGGATGAGATTGTCTTTCTTGGCTAGGCACAGAACAACAACATGTCAGCATGGATGGAGTGGAATCGATGCCTCAAATGAAGGAGGGGGGTGTCTATTTATAGGTGCAAATCTAGAGAGCACTGACTTAACTACCGCATTCATGTCCTCGAATAGCGGTCTTGGTACTCTGCGGCATGACCGTGCCGAGCAACACCCGATCATGCTGGGGGTTGCAGTCGCGATGAGTTTTGAGGTCAATGTGTTTGCTGTGGCCGAGGCATTGTGATGTGGTCAAGGTGGGGTGCCACAGTCATGGTGGGGTCTTCTTGGTTGCGGTTGCAGTGGGGTTCCATGGTTGCTCTACCTTGGCCTCGACCCGACCGTGTCGAGCTAGGCCAGATTATGGCGAGTGTCGGTTGATACATCATCTTGGTCGCAGTCACGACATTGTCTTCTTGGCCACAATTGCGACATCATGGAATAAACCCACCCTCGGGGTGTGAGGCTATTGCTATGGGTCGATGGGTCTGTGTTGATGAATCCTCTGACTGATGAGGATGCTTTCTGATGAAGGAACTACCCATCAAAAATAGGGTCCAGATTATTTGAACGCTTCTTGGGCCCACTAGTCGGTGAGTGGGACCACCGTCTCCTACACTGGTGAACATAGTGTGATGCTTAATCCTATAATGGAGACGAATGGATTTGATCAAAACTCTAAATAATCATCTAAAACTAAGGCAAATTGTATACAAGTAGGTTCAAGGGGCATATGAGAGATGTTAGTGCAAAATAGGGCCAAAATGGCAGCCAAAACTAAGATGAATATGCATTCATCATATATGTGCTGGTTTGCTTGAGGGTGAAGTTTCATATTATTTGCATAGTAATAACTATTTTAATTTTAATTAGGAAAGAAAATAAGAATAAGAGTCAAATATATTAAACTAATTATTAAATGACTTCAAAAGAGAAAATAAATTTCAAATTCAAAATCTACATACAAAATTAGGCTATGAGTAAATTTTCAACTAATTCGGACAATCTTAAATATTTTAATTAATTTAGAACAGATAATATAATTTAAAGAATAAAAATATTAAATTATTTGTTGAGAAAAATTAATTAATATCAAAATCATATTCCTAATATTTAGTATTTCTTGTAGGCAAAGTTTGTATTTTTAAAAAGTTTGTAGATATGTGACGTCCCTGAATTTTCTAAAACTTAATCTGATGTGTGACGTCCAAATTGAAACCCTCACCTCAGCGAGCATTCCAATTTAAACATCCCACACTAGGCTAAGAAGAAGAAAATCGAGGGAGTCAGAAGGAAACAATAGTGGCACATGTACATGAACAATAATAAAACCATACACATATGTTCACCATTCGACATATAATTACAACATGAATTGTTACAACATTTGATATTACATATTGAATAGTAGACTTATACATATACATGTACTACATCTAAACTACAAGATCTTAAGACAACGGGTCCACCTGTACATCATCTCGCCACACAACTCTCAACTATCCTGGATCTTCAAGAGCATAACCACAACCTAAACAAAATATTACATGCAGTACACGTCAGCACAATATTCAAGAATATTGTACTGAGTACGCCTACATGTCTTTTATATACTTCTCATCATATCTTGGCAATAAGATAAAACTAATGTACTTGGCAGTAACATAAGAATATAAGAAAAGTGTATACTTTCACAAAGATATTCATTAACAAAAGAGAACACATATTTTAAGCTTATTTCCATCATATATCTCGTGCATCTGCCCCTAGGGCTTTGATGTCTTTAGGCCTTATCATATAAATTGTACATCTGCCCCTAGGGCTTTGATGTTTGTCAATGCACTGTACTACCAAAGAGTTTAGTGCTATCATATGACGGATCAGATATTTTATGTTTCATGTGTTCATAGACATAGGTACAAAAAATCAAGCAACATATCATGCAAGAACAACCATATCATCCAATATCATATGCCAAGTATTTTACTACACATATAACACAAGCATATTGTATAATAAGCCAAGTAAGAGGTAATGGCGTACCTTCCAAAGAGATAATCTAATCACCATATATTCTTGATATCAACTATATCCTTGGTCAAACCTGATAAAGATAAGATCACATACGATCATTAGGTTCTCATCATCTTACATCTCATCTTAACCCTAATCATGTTCCTATTAGGGTTTGCTTATCTCATTATGGTATTCTCATGATTACTTGTATTATTGCCTTATATTTATCTTACTGATGTCATATTCCAGATTATTGTTCATCAAATGGATATACTAATGTGTCATATTATTATGTGAACATACTTAACATTATGTCACTTTCATTAACCATAATAGGGTTACATCACATGTATTAAGGGTGCTCTTGGTATAACATGAATTCTATGCATATAAATGATATTACAGTTCCACATTAGCTTCCAGTTACATATATGAGGGTATTCCGTGAATCTCATCATTTATTGAACATGTATGTATTAATTGCATCATCTTTAGTGTTATTAGCCTTAATTAGACATATTAATCAAATTATGTAATTTCGTACATCAACATTACTATATCTGACATCATATCCATTATAAACATGATTATAGACTTACTGATATTTTTCCATAATTTTAGGTCGTTGTTTGATATTTATTATCTATCAATTAAGCATTTCACAACTAATAATATATCACTAATATTGATTAATTAAAATCCTTATATTATCATTTAAATGTGTTCTACTCATTTTTTCTGAGAATTTCAGTACCTTATTCATATTTTTATGATAATCAAGCTATTTACTACGAATTAAAGAAGATCTGGGCATTTTGGGATATAATTACCTCATGGGCCAATTAGGAGGTGACATGTGGCCCTGAGGAGGGTGCGACTCTTCTCTTGGCCTGTGCTGAGCTGGCTTGGTTCACAAGCAGGTCACTTGGTTTAGCGATCTGGGCCAGGTTCGGGGTTTCTTTTCCCTTCCTCTCCTTTCTCGTGATCCAGCGATGTGGTTGTGTGGGTTCGCAACCTAGCGCTGGGTGCCGCCACGAGGGTTAACTCCGGTGAGCAAACAACTATCCTAGGCTATATGCGAGCACCACCATCAGGTGTGGGATAGACGTAGGACCCTCCTAGGTCCATCTTAGATCTCCTCTTTGATTAGCCTCCACCTACAGACCTCCAGGGCTTGAGTCGCCACCGTCAAAAGCAAGGAAGCAGCGAGGTCAGGGTAACAAAGGAAAGGGAGGACGACATCTCCTCTCAATACGAGCCACCAGCTGACACCTGCCTCTGCATTCTATTGAGCACCGCACACTGCCCAAGACGCTGCCATTGTGGGATCTGCTCCAACAATGAGATCCGCCCTCGGCTCCTCCTCCTCGGTCCCTTCCAGGTTGACACAACTGTCACCCAACTGCAGGTCCCTGGTGTTGTGCCTCTGACTAGCTACGCCTGGTCTCCTCCTTGTGCGTCTTTGTCACCTGGGATCTACTATGTTGTGGGCACTGCCGCTAGGTGGGAACTCCGCCGACTCCTCGAGCTCACCATTTCTCCTCCCTGGCTTGTGGTCAGCCTCCAGAACCTCCTACTCTTAGATGTCGAAGACCACTCTCATCTTCTTTGTTCTCCCCAACAGTAGTTGCTGCCACTTCTTCTGGGTGTGTCTCGGCCTTATGCGTGATCGCCACCGCCAGTATGCTAAAGCTCGTCTACGCCTACAGTTTGATGTGGAGAGACAAAGGAGAGAGAGAGTCCTCACACTCGTTGCTCTTAGTCTCATATTACATGACTGAGGGGTCGTAGACTGTCTCCGTGACACTAGATGAAACTGCCTCATCTTTCACTTCTTCCATCACACAATCAGTGATCGTGGATGTATGGAAGGTGCTCATTCCCTACTCCACGACATCACTGCGGTTCAAAGGGACGAGATCAGTTCGTTGCTCTCATCTAAGGGTTACAAGATGCTAGATATGTGGTAACTCCATCTCACGGCTATGCCCACTAGATTAGAGGTCTAAGGTGGAAAAGCTACCATAAAGACCACACAGTACATCCCTTGGACTAAAAGGGGCTGTGTGACATCCTTATTGATTTAGGACTTCGCTTCATTTTCCTTAATATGCCATATATCACATCCTCATTAAAAGCTTATAACTCCTTGTAACTACCTCTAAACTTCATCAAAATTGTACCACATGTTTATCCTCATATAACTACCTTCCCTTTACCTTTGATGTCAAAACTCATATATTGATCACTCAATTAAACACCTCAAAAAGAGCATATACTTAAGGATCTTAATGATGATGTCAACACCAATCAACACCTACCCTTTACCAAAGTGCTCGTAACTCTTATAAGTAACTCATCATGTATGAATTCACTTATGTCATTGGACGATTAAGGACTCCAAAAGTCCACTCCATCACATCCTACACACCTTAAAATATATTTCTTCCTCGAAATTAAGCCGAAAACCACTTTGTCACATCATATACATCTTAAAAGAACTTTCGTACTCGAAAGTAAACCATACTCATACTTCCAGGGAAAACCTTATCTTGCCTTCAACCACATATACGACACTATTTTAGGTGCAACATATCCAAAATAAACTCCCCAGTCATATCCAAACCACTTTTAGGAGGTTTTTAAAACATCTAGGGTGCAATAAGGGTGAACCACTCATCATATAACATGGTTTAGGAGCTTAGGTTGCGTCATGACGTATCTCAACATTTGTATTTACATATATATTTATTTTCAAGAAAGAAATTCCAACATTAGCATATACTTTTTAAGAGGGGGTCAACTATAATTAACCCACTTTATTCATATAGATCATATCACAATGTCATAATCTTTATGTTGTGCTAACTATCAAACTGTATATTTGATCTTTATTAAGCACTAAGATTAAAACCTCATGTAACATGTTTCATTCATATGATTTTATTTCCTTTCTCATAATAAAATTGAAACATTTACTAGTGATTTCATCACAAGATTAACCGACAATATCACATTATCATCATTATTCATGTAGATGGTTACCATTTATTCATTGATATCTATTAAACCATCTCTAGGTTTCCATCATATCATTTCTATGTATCACATCTCGAGATTAAATCAAATCTTGCATGTACTATATCATGGTTGTGCTACACAAACTTATGTGAGTGGCTTATTAAACATATATCAAAACTTCATCTAGTCCAATTGAGGTTCTCCTAACTTGTATCATGAGGGTAGTTCCATGCACAGTCTCTCTAAGCTAACTCAACTCTATGAGTATCTCATATGCACAAACTTTATCCTCCCTCTCTTAGTCTAGGGTTTCCGGATTACCTCATTGGCACTAGTGATAGCTTTACAAGCTCTAGCCACATAAGCAAAACCAAAAAATGCTATGGAATACTCTTCATAGATCTCTAACCATGAAACATTATTTCCCAACTCTCTATCTCATATACACCACTAGAGTCCTACAAGGAACCACCAACCCGAGCATGAGGCTTCACTAAAAATAGCATAGCTACCTCCTCCAGGGTCTTGGGCTCTCTCCCTCACTGAGATGGTAGGTACTCATATTCTTATTCACATATGCACACATAACTAGCCTCTCTCTGACTCTAGGGTTTGGTCCTCACAAGGACATCTAGGGTTCAACAAGACTATAGGAATCATGCATTAAGCAACACAACTCAATCACTCAGGAGTAGTCTAGTTTAGGACATATCATATCACATGTCTCATATTTCTCATATCGTGGAGTCTAGGTTCTCTAACCTTTTCTGTGTGGGTCTTGCTCTCTCTTGAGCTAACCCCAAAACTAGTCCTAACACTAGAGGCCCTCCTTCGTAAAAGAGATTGAGGCTCGTGCTGACTCACAACTAGTCTTAACTTAAGACATCTTATCTCATAAAAGCCTAGTTACTTGCATCATCAAAACTTATCTCAAATCCTCAAAAACAAACATGAATCATCATAACCATCTTATATCATCTATATAAGACTTACACCAAAGCTTATTTCATCTATTCCATCTATCATATATTCCAAAAAAGCTCTAGACATCTAATCTAGAACTACTCCCTCTTCTAGACTGATGTCATTCACTTTCACTTAGGTTGCATGACCACCTCCTACTCGTACATGTGTGGGGACACATTTTTGTAATACATATATATAATAAAATATTATATAGTTTTTCTCTGATAAAACAAGTGTCAGAGAAAACTACCAAGGTTCAATCCGATTGGAATTGAAACCAAATCCAGAAAACGAGTGTCACACACATAGTAGAGAGTCTAGTGTCATGAAAACTAATGAAAAGGGTGAGAACATGGTGTATACTAGCATAGCTACTCTAGACAACGAGTGCCATATCTCTAGGGTTTCTCTTCCCTTGATGCACGTCATTTCCAAATAGTGCAACGTCCCATACCGCTGCACTACAAGGAAAGAACGATATCTAAGGACCTGCTACTCAATAAGCACCAGTCTATACCTAGTTCTCGGACATCTAGGTGCTAACCTAGAGGCTAAGGTCAAATCTAGTCTCTTAAAGATGACTAATCTAACCCTAAAAGATTATTAAGTTCAAGGTTCTTTAGTTTTGAGTTGCATAATGAGCAAATGTCAGGCTTTTCTATTCTTCATGCTCTGATAGCACCTGTGACGTCCCCAAATTTCCTAAAACTTAATCTGATGTGTGACGTCCAAATTGAAACCCTCACCTCAGCGAGCATTCCAATTTAAACATCCCACACTCGGCTAAGAAGAAGAAAATCGAGGGAGTCAGAAGGAAACAACAGTAGCACATGTACATGAACAATAATAAAACCATACACATATGTTCACCATTCAACATATAATTACAACCTGAATTGTTACAACATTTGATATTACATATTGAACAACAGACTTATACATATACATGTACTACATCTAAACTATAGGATCTTAAGACAACATGTCCACCTGTACATCAGCTCGCCACACAACTCTCAACTATCCTGGATCTTCAAGAGCATAACCACAACCTAAACAAAAGATTACATGCGGTACACGTCAGCACAATATTCAAGAATATTGTACTGAGTACGCCTACATGTCTTCTATATACCTCTCATCATATCTTGGCAATAAGATAAAACTAATGTACTTGGCAGTAACAGAAGAATATAAGAAAAGCATCTACTTGCACAAAGATATTCATTAACAAAAGAGAACACATATTTTAAGCTTATTTCCATCATATATCTCATGCATCTGCCCCTAGGGCTTTGATGTCTTTAGGCCTTGTCATACAAATCGTACATCTGGCCCTAGGGCTTTGATGTTACATCTTCCCCTAGGGCTTTGATGTTTGTCAATGCATTGTACTACCAAAGAGTTTAGTGCTATCATATGATGGATCATATATTTTATGTTTCATGTGTTCATAGACATAGGTACGGAAAATCAAGTAACATATCATGCAAGAACAATCATATCATCCAATATCATATGCCAAGTATTTTACTACACATATAACACAAGCATATTGTATAATAAGCCAAGTAAGAGGTAATGGCGTACCTTCCAAAGAGATAATCTAATCACCATATATTCTTGATATCAACTATATCCTTGGTCAAACCTGATAAAGATAAGATCACATACGATCATCAGGTTCTCATCAACTTACATCTCATCTTAACCCTAATCATGTGAACATACTTAACATTATGTCACTTTCATTAACCATAATAGGGTTACATCACATGTATTAAGGGTGCTCTTGGTATAACATGAATTCTATGCATATAACTGATATTAGAGTTCCACATTAGCTTCTAGTTACATATATGAGGGTATTCTGTGAATCTCATCATTTATTGAACATGTATGTATTAATTGCATCATGTTTAGTGTTATTAGCCTTAATTAGACATATTAATCAAATTATGTAATTTCGTACATCAACATGACCATATCTGACATCATATCCATTATAAACATGATTATAGACTTACTGATATTTTTCCATAATTTTAGGTCGTTGTTTGATATTTATTATCTATCAATTAAGCATTTCACAACTAATAAGATATCACTGATATTCATGCATTAAAATCCTGATATTATCATTTCAATGTGTTCTACTCATTTTTTTGAGAATTTTGGTACCTTATTAATATTTTTATGATAATCAAGCTATTTACTACGAATTAAAGAAGATTTGGGCATTTTGGGATATAATTACCTCATGGGCCAATTAGGAGGCGACATGTGGCCCTGAGGAGGGCGCGATTCTTCTCTTGGTCTATGCTGAGCCGGCCTAGTTCACAAGCAAGTCACTTGGTTTAGCGATCTGGGCCAGGTTCGGGGTTTCTTTTCCCTTCCTCTCCTTTCTCGTGATCCAACGATGTGGCTGTGTGGGTTCTCAACCTAGCGCTGGGTGCCGCCGCGAGGGTTAACTCCAGTGAGCAAACAACTACCCTAGGATCTATGCGACCGCCACCTTCGGGTGTGGGATAGACGTAGTGTTGGGTTTTAGAGGAGGTAGAGAAGCAGTGGAAACAAAAAAATTCTCCCCAAAACCCAGAACAAAAGGAATTGTGTCAACGTATATAGAATAGGAAAGATGGTTTGTGGATGCATACCTTGTCCCGAGGCTTGCTCGGTGATAGTACCTCACACCTTGCACGGTCTTCACCTCCGATCTTGGACGGTGTCTGTGCAACTCCTGGTCGGACCGGGACTGAAGACTCCTGGTCTCACTGGGACTGTCAGGATTTACAGTTGTCCTCTGAGCGGCAGAGGTCTCCCGCCTCTGCAGTCGTCCACACAGACCGCCTGGAACTCCGATCTCCTTGTTGCACAAGGAACCAGAAGGATTCGCACCCTCCTGTTGATGTACTAGTCGCCAACACTCTCTCATGCTTCCAGTTGCAATTGCAGTTGTCTTTCCCTTGCTGTGCCTCCCTTTTCGGGTAGCACTTGCTCGGGCTCTCTCGGTTACCAAAACCAGAGAGAACGACAACTTTGTAGAGGAACCAGCTCCCTTTTCGGGTAGCACTTGCTCGGGCTCTCTCGGTTACCAAAACCAGAGAGAACGACAACTTTGTAGAGGAACCAGCTTGCACTGAGTTGTCCTCTGAGAAGCCCCCAATACCCCTATATATAGGTGGGTCATGGGATAGGGTTCTCTGTCCCTGGCAATATGGGACTAAAAGCAGGAGTAGAAGGGTTTGAGATTTTCCACAAAACATCCAACTGACAACCTAAACTGATCGTTTCATTTCTGAAACGGTCAGTTGGGCATCTGAGCCGGTAGGTTGACACTCAACCGATCGGTTGGGACCCATGAGCCGGTCGATTCACTTTCTGAACCGGTCGGTTCGTGGTCCTGACCAGTTCTCGATTGACTTTCCTTCTTTTGTTTCTAATTGGTATCGAATACCAATCTTTGTTCCAATCAAATTGGGCAAGTGAAATGCAAGGAAAATTCTCACCAATCTTACTTTCCCAACTTGCCCGATTGCAATAGTTGAACCGATCGTTTCAACACTTGAAGCAATCGTTCACCCTGTCCTTGAGCCGATCGACTCAACACTTGAGCCGACCGGTTCACCAAGCTCAGCTGATCGGTTCATCACATGAGCCGATCGGTTGGGAGTGCAGATTGTGCAGAATCAGTCAGTTGTGATTTCAATCAATCTGATACTCCAATCAATGCGTCCAACACTTTGAACATTATGATATTGAGCTATCAATTAATTGAGTGTTTAATTTAACTACTAAACTCCTTTAGTAATCAATCTAAACATTGCTTGTGGACAAAACTCCTCTTCCAGGTTAAATCCTATGTGTGTGACCCTACAGGTCCATTTCACGTTGGCAGTGAAAGTCCATAACACTTATGACTTCACAAGCAAAGAGCGGTGCCTAGTCACACATCAGTGCTACCCAAGTGAAAAAGAAAGTTGGAGAACAACTTTCAATCCTACAATCCATGAATGGTGTTACAGTGAATGTATAATTCCTTTATCACCGATATCCTGAATGAACTCGAGGCATGGAACAGTCATCCTGTCAACATTCATTCATTTCCTTGATCTCAGAGCAGACTGGGTGAGATGTGTGTGACATCAATATCACATACTGATTCACACGTGCATGTGCATGCCTTTCTCAATCCTACTCATCAAGTGGCCAAGGATATCAAACTCCCTCAGGAGGGACAAATCCCATATCTATCACTCACCCCTCAAAAGCCCCATGTGTCAAAGCCACCCAATCATCACCTTTATAACAACCCATGTTTCAGGAATGCGTTTGATGATGTCAAAGTGTACCCAACGACATGTGTTGAGTATAGTGATTTCAGGTCTAAGAATCACACTCACCACCATCACTGTGAGAGCTGACTGTGACTACCAAGTCATGGTTCCATGTGTCACTCTCACTATGGGTCTGTCCGGTACCTTGTTCTCTAACAAGTACATATGTGCTTGATTTGATATCTCTATATCATGACTAATGAGATTCTATCATCAACCAACACACAATCAAGTCTTTAGTGTTATTGATGTCAATGGTTATTTCCACAATAACAACCGACTAGGGACTAAACAAGAATGTATACTCTTAACATCCGCATGTTCTCATCATTTAGGTACTTAACCTAAAAGCATATGTAATTGAGTAAAATCATTCTTTAGACATCTATCATGTTACACCATCATCTCAGAAACAGTTTAAACATATAGATCGTAAATTGCCTTTATTATTATTCAAATCATTTACAAAGTATCCCATTACAATCATCACATGACTTGCTCTATGGGCATACATACCAACACATAGGACCCTCTTGGATCCGTCTTAGCTCTCCTCTCTGATTAACCTCCACATGCAGACCTCCAGGGATTTAGTCTCTGCCGTCCAAAGCAAGGAAGCAGCGAGGTCAGGGTAACAAAGGAAAGGGAGGACGACATCTCCTCTTAACGTGTGCCACCATCCGACACCTGCCTCTGCATTCTCTCAAGCACTACATACTACCCAAGACACCGCCGTTGTGGGATCTACTCCAACAATGAGATCCTCCCTCGGCGCCTCCTCGGTCCCTTCTAGGTCGATACAACTGTCGCCCAACTGCAGGTCCCCGATGTTGCGCCTCTGACTAGCTGTGCCTGGTCTCCTCCTTGTGCGTCTCCGTCACCTGGGATCTACTACGTTGCGGGCACTGCCGCTAGGCGGGAATGCCACTGACTCATTGATCTCACCATTTCTCTTCTCCCTGGCTTGCGGTCGGCCTCGAAAACCTCCTCCTCTTAGATGTCGAAGACCACTCTCATCTTCTTTGTTCTCCCCAACAGCAGCTGCTGCCACTTCTTCTGGGTGTGTGTCGGCCTTATGCATGATCGCCACCGCCAGTATGCTGAAGCTCATCTACGCCTATAGTTTGCTGTGGAGAGACAAAGGAGAGAGAGAGTCCTCACACTCGTTGCTCTTAGTTTCATATTACATGACTGAGGGGCCGTAGACTATCTCCGTGACACTAGATGCAACTGCCTCGTCTTTCACTTTTTCCATCACACGATCAGTGATCATAGATGTATGGAAGGTGCTCATTCCCTACTCCACGACCTCACTGCGGTTCAATGGGAGGAGATCAATTCGTTGCTCTCATCCAAGGGTTACAAGATGCTAGATCTGTGGCAACTCCATCTCACAGCTATGCCCACTGGATTAGAGGTCTAAGGTGGAAAAGCTACCATAAAGACCACACAGTACATCCCTTGGACTAAAAAGGGCCGTGTGACATCCTTATTGATTTAGGACTTAGCTTCATTTTCCTTAATATGCCATATATCACATCCTCATTAAAAGCTTATAACTCCTTGTAGCTACCTCTAAACTTCATCAAAATTGTACCACATGTTTATCCTCATATAACTGCCTTCCCTTTAACTTTGGTGTCAAAACTCATATATTGATCACTCAATTAAACACCTCAAAAAGAGCATATACTTAAGGATCATAATGATGATGTCAATACCAATCAACACCTACCCTTTTACCAAAGCGCTCGTAACTCTTATAAGTAACTCATCATGTATGAATTCACTTATGTCATTGGACGATTAAGGACTCCAAAAGTCCACTCCTTTCACAAGATACCTCTAACTCATTAAAGGGATAAAAAAGTGATAATATTTAAAAATATTGAATAAAATATTAGAAGTCTTAAAAAATGGACAAAATCGGATTGCTCATCCCAAAATTGGATAACGTACCAAATTTGGATTTATTTAGATTTCATTTGTACCCTTAAATAATTATAGAAAGTTTTATACATTGAATGTATTAAAAGAACAACGTTGGAAAGTTATATTAAATTACATTCATCACAGCCCGCATGAACAGTAACCGCAGACTAATTTCCAATATTTTTTCCATAACCCCCGTTTCTCAACAAAACTTCACCAAATTAGTTGTATTGGATTGAAAGTTTAATTTTTCATCCATCAGCTACTCTAGACCTATAATGTAATGTTCTAGAAAATCCTAATTCTTGAATTATGAAGCAACTTCTCGCACACCCCTTGAAATTCAAAGTCATATAAATAGGACCCTATCCTCATATAAAATGCACACACAAAGAATCTCCTATGATTTCAATTTTACCTTGCATCATCATTTCATTCACCGGTGAACAAACTTGGTTGTTGGTTTGAGTTTGTGTAACCTCTCCCTGATGTCTTGTTTCTTCAAAGCATAATTGGACCTCAGGTAAACAACTTTGGCACTTGTTCTTCATGATCGGCTAGTTAGTTTCACAAACGAGCGACGAATGAAGTTTTCCACAAACTCCTGGACAAGATTTTCCTTGCCTAGTCGGGCATGGCATGTGTATCGGGGAAGGGGATGATCCCTTGTATTTTTTCCCATTTTGCCCCTCGATTGTATTTTATTTTCTTTTTCTCATTATGAGTATTCTTATAAATATCCACATTTTAATTCAACTTTTGCCGATTATCACGCCAGAAAATACTTTTTTTAGGCATGGTAATGTTAATATTTAAAAGCACAACAAGCAAGTGAAGACCTGCTTATGTGAAGTACCCACATATTGTTTTTGAAGGGAGCAAACTAAACAGAAAAAAACTTGAGAGAGGAACTGAAAACAGAAGTAGAAAGAGGCAAAGTTTGGCTAGCTGGGGGGAGGCACCCCTTAAGAGAAACCTCCTATAAATTTTTTGAATCCAAAATGATAAATCGATATGAACCATCTTCAAGTATGATAGTGTCACAGGAGTTGCTGCACCAAACTGACTTCGGCCTCGTCATCCACCATAGCTTTTAGATCGCAGAGAAAAGCCGCTTCAGATTCACCTTCATTTGAATCATCCTTTTTCCCATCTGTTAGTTTACCTGCATTTTAGTAAGGATGTGAAGATCGGCCTCTACTTGAGCAATGATAGTTTTTGCCAATTTTTTGATGTTGTTGAATGTTCTATTGTTTCTTTCCTTCCAGAGGTTCCAGCAAATTGTGATGAAGATATCGTTGCTTTTGAAATTTTTGTAGTTTCTTGAGGGGGAGATTTTTAAAGGGAATAAGTCTTCCTGGAGGTCAGGAAGACTTTTTCGCATGAAGTGTGAAAAAATGTGTTGTGAGAAAGTGCATTTGATGAAGATGTGGCTGACTGAATCATTGTTTTCTTCGCAGAGGACACATCTGAATGGTCCTATAAAACCCTTCCTAGAGAAATTTTCACCTGTCAGAATTTTGTTGTGAAGAAGAAGCCATAGGAATGTTTTGTATTTTTGTGGCCATTTTTCTTTCCAAAGCTTTGTTGATGATGGAGAGATACCTCTAAAGCTGAGAAAATTGTATGCAAGCTTGATCGAGTATGTTTTCCCCCATTTCCAGGTGATGTTGTTTGAGATTTCCAAAGAATTTGTAAGATTTCTAAAATCATTTTGGCTGACCTGGGAAAGAACACATCTTTTTAAGGAGTTTGTTCTGTTACTGGTTATAAGGGTGAGGGCTTTATCAATTTTTATGTTATGTAGATTCTTTGGAATTGTCCAAGATGTTTTAAGATTTTCGACAGAGTTTTTTTCAAACCATGGGTTAGACCAGAAAGAAATATTTTTATGGGAATGTGGAGGAGTGTTTATGATTTGTGAAAGAGTGTTGATATTTTTATTTATGAATTTCCAGAGCAGGGAAGCAGTTTTCCTTTGGATATGGTGCCAGGGAGGAAAGTGATGGTAGTATTTATTTTTGATAAGATGTGTCCAGATTTTCTTCTTGTTTTGGATAAGACAATCTATGACTTTGGCGATGAGGCAGAGAGAGTGTGTTTCAATATTTATAATGCCCCAGCCACCTTGATCAATGGGAGCAGAAATTGTTTTCCAATTAACAAAATGATAGTGTTTCCCTTGTTTATTTTGCTTTTGAACATTATTCCATAAGAAATTTCTCCTGATTTTGTCAAGTATGGTTTTTGTTTTTGAGGGTAGGGGTATACAGCTTAAGAAGTGGGTAGTTATAGGAGTAATGACACTTCTAAGCAGGGTGAGCCTACCCGAGAGAGAGAGGAAGTTGTTTTCCCAAGAGGTGAGCTTGTTGTTTATTTTTGCAATAATCGATTTCCAAATGGCATTTGTTATGTTATAAGGAGTGATTGGAAGGCCGAGATATTTGATCAGAAAATATTTTGTTTTACACTTTAGAAAGTCTTTAAGGTTTTACCCCAAAAATGGAGGATTTTTTAATGTTAACTTTTAATCCAGAGATATAGGAGAAAAGACCAATGATCCTAAAGATATTTTGGACAGAGGAATAATCATGAGTGGAGAAGATGATGGTATCATCCGCAAATTGTATGATGTTCTCCATACAGTCATCAGGGGATGAAATGAGACCATTTTGTTTTCCCAAGTGAAGCATACGTGAGAGAATGGTGGTTAAAATGATGAAAAGGTATGGAGAGAGTGGGTCCCCTTGTCTAAGTCCGTTTGAATTATGGAAATAGCCACAAGGGACGCCATTGATGATAGTGGAGAAGTGGTTAGTAGATATACAAGCATGGATCCATGAAATCCATTTGTCAGGGAAAGCAAAACCTTTAAGAGTTTGGAGAAGGCAATTCCAATTGACAAAGTCAAAAGCTTTTTCAAAATCAAGTTTAATGGCAAGAAGGGGGTTTTTTTTGTATGACAAAGATGGATGGTTTCATTTACCATTAAGAAAGCATCTTGGATTCTTCTATTTTTTAGAAAGGCTGATTGGTTTAGAGGGATGATTTCGTCCATGAGGGGTTTGATCCTATTTTCTAATGTTTTGGCAATTATTTTGTAGGAGGTGTTAATGAGACTGATAGGACGAAAGTGTGAAATAAGTTCAGGTTTATTATTTTTTTTATCAAAATAATAAAGGTTTTATTTATGTATTTCATGATGCTATGAGGGTTTGAACTTGTTTGGAAGGTAGTAAGAAAGGCAAGGAAGTCTTTTTTATAATGATGCCAGTTGGCCAGGTAGAATTCTGTGTTAAGGCCATCTGGGCTAGGAGATATGTTTTTTCCTAGGTCAGAGATTGCAGATTGTAATTCCTCAAGAGTGAATGGTTTAATGAGGTTATGAGGGTTTGTTATTTTATTTTCACAAATAGACTACCAATGGAGGTTGTTTAGGCCACCAGGGTTGTGATTGTTTTTGAAGATTTTTTTAAAATGGTTTTTTATATGGGTTATGATGGTCTGTTTATGTGAAGTGAGCTTGCCATTTATCGAAAGATGAGATATGGCATTATTTCTAAACTTTTGGTTGCATATTTTATGAAAAAATTTTGTATTCTTGTCCCCTTCTTTAGCCCACGTAATTTTGGCCCTTTGTCTCCATTTAGACTCAATTTTATTATTTATGAGGTTAAGATCAGCTTTAATGGAGAGGATCAAGGCAGGATCGGTTGAAGGGTCTTTTTCAACAAAGAGGAGCTGATCTTCAAGGTCTTTCTGAGAATCAGTTAAGGTCGAGGGGTTTTGAATCATCCATTTTTTTATATGATTTTTAATTTTCTTTGTGTTATTTAAAATGTGTAAACCTATGTTTGTTGTTTGTGAGTTAGCTAGAATCCAGTTCTCAAGACAAGATTTGGAAAAATTTTTGATGTGAAGCCAATTGTTTTCAAATATAAAAGGGCATGAACCCCAAGAGATTGAGGTAGTTTCAAGGATTAGGGAAAAATGATCAGAAATGGTGCGATGGGAGATGTAAACTGATGAGAGTGGATGCTTGACTTCCCAAAGGTTTGAACAAATGAAATGATCGAGACGGGCAAAGGAGCGATTTCTAGACCATGTGTATAAGGCATTTGTGGGAACAAGATCAATGAGAGAATGGTTAGAAATCATCTGTTTAAATTTTTTGTCGGCAGCTGTCATGGGAGAGGGTGATGGATTTGAGTTAATCCTATCCGATATTTGGGTAACAAGATTAAAATCACCACCAAGAACCCAGGGTGTCTGATGGTAATTTGAGAAGATACAGCTCAACTCCTCAAGGAAGGATGTTTTGTCATATCCTGGTTCCCCATATAATCCAGAGAAGGACCAAAGGTAGTCGTCATCAAGATTTTTGAAATCAATTGTGATAGAAAATTTTTGAATGGAGGAGTTTAGCAAAACAAGGATCTGATTATTGTATCCCACAAGGATTCCACCTTTAAAACCCTTGGGTGGAAGCTGAATCCAGTTCGAGATTCGATTTCCACCAATGGTTTTAAGGGCGAAGGGAGAGAGAAGGGATTTAGTTTCTTGGATGGTGATTAAATCTATTTTGTTTTTGTAAATGTGGGAACGTATTTTTTTTCTTCTTTGTATATTGGCTGCACCACAGATAATCCAAGTAGAAATTTTCATGATAAAGGACAGAAAAATCAAGAAATAATAACGGGTAGAAGGAAAAAAACTGTTAGCAACTTTTCTTAGACCAACCCATAAATGATTCAAGATTATTTAACATAAATTGAGCGTCATCTTTTTTATCAAAGAAAAAGCCAATCTTGTTAGCAAATGTAGTAAAACGTTTTGAGCTAGACCAAGAAGCAACATCATCTATAGAGATGGTCTTATTTTTTTATTTTAAGTGATAGAGATGATGATAGTGATGACGCAGGAGAGTCATAACAGATTGAGTAGGGTGGGGTGTTACCTCTCTTTTCCCTGTTGATGATGCTGGTTCCATTGGAGTTGGCTTGTTCAGGTTGCAGGATCTTTTGCAAGTAGCTTGAGTTTGTCTTTTGTATAGGGCTCTCCTGCTCCGAACTCTGCAACGAGGCATCCTTGTTTTGTAAAGAAGATTCTTGAAAAGTAGAAGTTTTAGTTTCCTTGTTTGGGGTATGCCAACTTTCCTTTGTAGATGAAGTAGATGGGCATGAGTTTTTGCTAGGTTTGATATTGGAAGCGGGAAGGGAGGGGTCAGGT
This sequence comes from Alisma plantago-aquatica, assembly GCA_963693085.1. Taxonomy (NCBI): domain Eukaryota; kingdom Viridiplantae; phylum Streptophyta; class Magnoliopsida; order Alismatales; family Alismataceae; genus Alisma; species Alisma plantago-aquatica. The sequence continues at coordinate 823,230,505 of OY856414.1, read as the reverse complement.
GATCTATTTCTTTTTTTTTTGTTTTGGAGAGGGTAAGAGCTTTGAGAAAAATTTGTAGGTTTCCTAATCCAGACTTGGTTTCTAGAAGGAGGAACACTGGCATGAGGGATGGGGTTTTTTCCTTTTTTGGGGCTAAACCAAGAAGGAGTATGTGATGAAAGCTCAGAGAAAGCAGTGCTATTGGCAGTGGGGTGCTCAGCAGCAAGCTTCAGATGGTAAATCGATTCTCCTATCCTGATGTTGATAGAAGGAGGAAGGGAGATGGCTTCTTTAACCGAGAAAAGGAAATAGGCTTTGATGAATTGGGTGGGATGGAGAGTTTTCGGACTAATGTATTGAAGTATAGCACCAATAGAATGGGCGATACCTCTGAAAATCTCAAGCTCCCACAGATGAGGAGGAAGGTTTGAGATGGCAACCCAGTCGGAACCACCAGCAGGAGCAGGGAAGGAGCCTATATCTACAGACCATTTGGAGAGGCATGCCATGATAAAGCTAGATCCACAAGGTATAATAAGCATCTGGTTGAAGATATGGTCAATCTTTGTCCCTTCAGGAACAATGTAGATGAGCTGGGTGGGTGAGAAATTTTTTGGTTTGAGAATAGTTTGGCCCGGGAGAAGGAGAGCTAAAGCTCTAGTGATATCGAGGACATTGATAGAATTATTGTCCAGGTTATTTTCTATCGTAACAAGAATACTTCTGAGGGAAAAAACCTTGAGTATTCGCATAGAGTTTGCCGGTAAATCCATGGCGATCGCATACTCGAGGAAGTCAGGTGTCTTCATGGTTGGAGGAGAGGGAGGGAGGTTGACACTTTGAGTTTTGTCGGATGGGGTTTTAGATGGAGGTATATATTGATGTTTGTGATGTTTGGTAGGGATTTTTTGCGAGGGGTCGGGTTTTGAAGTAGGCGATGTCCAAGAGTTTGAGTTTACGAGGCTAGGGTTTCTTTTTTTTGCATGATCCGGTGGGAGATCTGCTAGACATGCAAAAGGAGTTTTTGAATGGTAATGATTGAGGGGAGGTACAACGTTTGGCCAGTAGTCGGTGGAGGTTTGTTTTGGGACCACTGAACTATTTTGGAAAGGGGGGAATCGTGTTGAGCGTGGGTGCATGTTAGATCGGTGGGGATATGTCTGTTTGACAAACCTATTGGGGAAAGGTCGTGATAAACAGAACCTTTTTATGTGCCCAAGGTTACCACAGTTGAAGCAAGTGCGTCGAGAGAATCACCTGGAAGAAGAGTGACTGTTACCGTGGCAGAGGGAGCAGAAAAGAGCACGAAAAGGTATCCTGGGGGGGACCGATTTCCAGATTTGGGCAGTGGGGTTTTGTTCTAAAGTGTCTTTTATGAGAGCGGAAGATTTTGCATGTCCCAGAACCGGGAAGGAGAGGTTTAAAATATTGATGTTCTTAGGGATGATATCCCTAGGTGAAGAGAACAAAGGACAGAGGGTTTTGTGTAAGGACGATAGTTTTGAACCGTAAACATTTGTTTTGGATGGAGAGGGAAAAAGTTTATGCCTTTCAGCTATGGAGCTCTGTTGTTGAACCAGAGGAGATGTGATCTCGTCTTCTTCATCTTCTGATCCAGAGGAGATGGAGATGGGCCAAGATTTCACACCCATAGGGGGTTGGTATTCTGCCCTGGCAAAGAGTTGGTCTGCAGATTCTGAGGAAGAAGAAACATCTTGGTCGTTTCTTTTATAGAGATATGCAAGAGAAGGTGGTGTCGCATGTAAGAAATCGTGAACCCAGGCACGAAATGTGCGGTCCGCAAAAGGTTGGAGGAACATAGACCATTCTGACTGCAGATTCAGTTCCAGGCGCATCTCCTTCCAGCCTTCCGAGATGAGGAGAAGGGGGGATTTCTTGCCCCAGGTTGTTTCCGGTGGGGTAGACCATGAAAGTGAAACCTGGAATGATCGGTGACCAATGTTTATCATGCAGATTCCAGGGGAGATGTCATATTTGTGGTAAATCCAAGCTCTAGGTAGTGGGATAGATGAGGAGTAGGTTTGATCGGAGAGATGGATCTCTAGGAAGGGGAAGCGAGAGTTCATGTTGAGAGAGAAAGATGGGGTTTTTGAGGTGTTGCTAGACTTTAGGGTTTTGCGATACCTGAGGGCTCGGCGGAAAGATTTGATCTTACCCGATTGTTGCATGCAATTCCCTTTTATGCATGTAGCAATGGTGATGGCGCCCCCTGTTCTCATATTGAAAACCGAAGGTTGGTGGAGCTTTTATTGCGACTTTCCAAATCATACGGTGAGAAGATGAAATCCTTGAAACCCACAATATCCGGGGAAAGGGAATGTTCCGACAGAGAGAATGAAGATGGTTAATCAATGCGATGTAGTTTGCATGTTTCTAGAACAATTTTATGGCACGGGGAATGGAGGATAGAGACTATATCCAGCAAAAATGAAAGCTTTATCCGTTCTGGCATAGAATCGATGATGCTAAAAGAATCTGTTGTCACAAAGTATAATTTGAGAACCCAAATGATGAGTTTAGCTGAGGTAAAGACAAACCTTAGCCCGCTGAAATCGAAGGGGGGGTAGGGGAAAGGTAATTGAGGAACCAAGGTTCAGGAAACCTAGAACATGGCGGTTTCCGAAGGGTTGATGATGGAATTTTTGAGTAGTATCAACTGAGAAGATGGTAGAAGAGAAGTCTCGATGGAGCTGAGACTCAAACCAGACGATGATATGAAACTCTAACGAGAGGGGGAGAGGTGAGAGATGGTGGGAGAATAACCTTAGGAGGGGCTTACCGAGCTGGGAGACGACAGACCGATCGGCGAATCCTAGAGAGAAGTTAGAGCTTTCTCCCTCTAACTTACCATTTCCTAGATCCTACTGAGATGAAGGCCAGCTTTGCAAAACTGATCACGCCAGAAAATACTACATTTATACCCTTTCATCGCCTAAAGTTTTGATTTTTGATTGAAGGGAAAATTGGTTTCTTGCAATTTAATTTCACAAATGAATTAGTAGATAAAGTAAATCTTGTAAAAACCACATTTTTTTATTAGAAGGTCCAAAAATTATAAATAAATATGTTTTGAAATCGCAAAAATGAGATATATCTATTAAAATGGTTGAAATATCTGATTTCTATGTTTTACGAATGGTAATTTTTGGGAAACGAAATATTGCATAAAATTCATAAAAATTGTAAATTAATCATATTAACTCCAAATTGAACATAAAAATATATTATCTTGATCAGGAGAATCTAATAAATAAATTAGTGAGGTTTTTAGGGTCAAAATCTGAGTTTTCCTAAAAAGGTCTAATTTTGGATTAGCTCTACATTAATATACAATATGGACTCTAATATATGTGAATAACTTAAAAATAGGAAAAGTTGATCTTGGAATCATCTAAAGTGGTTAAAGTTGATAATTGAACTCAGAAAAGAGGTATGTGCATTCTTACACATTAAGTTGGGCATTTTGTTATCCAAATCCTAATTTCCCAATGAGGCATGGAAATAAACCTTTTATTTCTATATTTGCTCTTTTGGCACATTTACTTCATTACTTGCTTGGGTTTTGAACCCCCTACCACACCACTATAAATTTATTGCTTAATCTTGCATTTGATTTATTTTGAGCATGATGGTTTAATGAATTATTAGCTAAAATAGTGTACCTTTGTACTAGCCACCCATAGTTTTGGGCATGTGATAATTCACCCTTAGGAATGTGATAATTCTCCCAACTTATATATATATATATATATTGTAGGTGATTGTGAATGTGATAATTCTCCCTTCACCTATTTTAGGTTGAGGTTCATAGGTGCCTCAATGCTACTTTAGACAATAAGCCATACTTTTAGTCATGCATGCTTATTTATTAATATCTGATATGATCCAACCCTATTCTAGGGCTGTATCTCGTGTCATTTTGTACTTTTATCACATTCAAATGCATTAGAATTACAGGTTATTCTCCCCAATTTGAGTATCATTGCAAATACGCTTATGGATGTTCTTTGCCCTGTTTTTCAGGTACTTGGACCATGCTTAGATGGATGAGAGAGAGGGAGGGACCCAAAGAAGGCCCCAAACTCTCCCTCAACCTACCTCCAGTGGCCAAGAATCATCCTCGAGCAAAGACATCCGAAATTGACAAATTAAGAAGAAAAATCAAGAAGTCAAGCCTCACCACGGTCGTGGCCCCAATGCCACGGTCGTGGCTTTATTGCCAAATTCCAACAGGCTGCAACAGGGAAATCCACAGAATCCCACGGCCGTGGCCACCTGCCACGACCGTGGCCACCTGCCACGACCGTGGCCACCTGCCACGACCGTGGCCCTTGAAGACACCACGGCCGTGGCCATCAGAACGGAAGTGGTCAGTAGAAGAGAACACGGCCGTGGCACCCTGCCACGGTCGTGGGAATTAAATTGTGAAAAATCAATTTCCAACAGGGAAGTTGCCCAGAAAGCCATGACCGTGGCCAAGTCGCCATGACCGTGGCCGATGCTGATCAAGACGCCCGTGGCCCCTCCCCACCGTCAGCTCCAACTCCTCCAAAACGGCCGTGTTACCCAACACGGCTGTGGTGCACGCTACACACCACGACCGTGGCACTCCGCCACGGCCATGGCCACCACCCTACTTTGCTTTTTCACCACTGCCTTCACCCCACGACCGTGTTCACCACCCCACCATCGTCCCCCACTACCCTCTCCATGGCCGTGGCACACCCACCACGACCGTGGTGATCACATACCCTACATAACTTTCCACTGTTATTCCTATTCTACCCCCACTTAACCCTAGCTCCTATATAAGCACTAGTTGCTTCTAGGGCTGGAGGTGAAGCACTCCTAGCCGACCCTAGCTGCTTCCCTTGCATCCATTGCTCCAATCAACCCATTCCCTTGCATTCAACCCCATTTCCATCCACTTTCCACTCATTTCCACCATAGAAACCTAGTTTCTCTAGGTTTCTATCCATCCATTCCACCATTTCCATGCTCTTGGGCGCCCTTGGAGGAGGAGGTTCGTGGCTGGCAGCAAGGAGGTGACAAGATCAAGCTTCATCAAGCATCCATGGCGTTTCCTACTCTCTTTCCCTTCTCCTTTGTTTCAGTTTTGATCATGTATAGCTAAGCCCCCTTGGGTGGGCTGTTTGGGGCAAAAATGTGATTGTGATACCATGTTGGGGGAATATAATTTGTAATGAACATATTTCACTTCTATGATGATTGCCTTTGCTTACATCTCATTTCCCATTGCTTGTGCATGTGATTGTTGTTTAATTACATTAATTTCTTGCTTTGTGGTGCTTGAAGAAATTTGTCTCTAGGGTGTTGGTTTCTATGTAGCTATCATAGGATTGGCTCCTAGGGCCTTAATTGGGGTCCCTAGCTAGCCCCCTATCTTCCTACATAATCACCTTCTTCCTACATGCAAATGTGAGTCCTAAGTGACTAGTATAAGTGTAATTAGTGCAATTGTCTGGGATTTCCTAAAGGCTGAGGTGGCTAGTGGCATGAGGTCAAAAATCTTCATCTCCACTCCCATTCTTACCCTTGGTCCTCAATTGACTAATACCCCTTATCCTAGAGACCTAGACTTGGTGAGTCCTATGAGAATTACACCTAGCCCTAGTTCTCCAACTAGTAGCATAGGGTACATCCTCATAGCACCCACCTTGTTGTTTGGTTTGGTAGTCTAGAATGAAATATGCTAATTGCTTGTTATGGTGACATCCCCCAACTAATGTCAAGGTCACATTCCCAAACGGCCCACCTCCTTCATCTAATTGCTTAAAACCCTAATCGCTTAGTTTGCTTGTTAATGCTAGTGTAGTTAAAATTGCTTTAGTTACCTTAGTCAATTGCCTAGTTCTTCTAGCTAGTGTTAATTTAGGTCTTTGATCTTGTTTAATAGTTAATTCAGTTCCTTAGTTGTTAATTGCTTGCTTAGTCTAGTCCATCTTGCCCTTGCCTTAGTTTAGCTAGTTTGTCACCTAGATTGCTAGTCTAGTCTTTTGATAACTTAGTTTCATATCGCTTTTCATACTTGCTCTCTTAGTGTAATCAACCAAAAATCAACCTTAAAACCCTAAAACCTTACTCTCCACACTAGGAACGTAGCTCACGCCACCTAACTCTAGCGCCCCCTCTATCTCCGAGGTTCGACCCCGTACTTGCCGCCTCACCTATACTATGACATGACCCCGTGTGCTTGTGGGCGTAGTGTCTTAGTAGATGTAGGTAGTTAGTGTGGGACCATACAAATATCGAAAGCTAAGAACCCATCTCATCCCATGCATCCCGACATCGTGGATTGCACTCGTTGCAAGCCTCTACCGGGAGCGCACCAAGCTTTCTGGCATCATTGCCGGGGATAGAGGCGCTCGGCCTAGTTAGATAGCATAGCTTAGCCTTTCCTTTTTCCCTCACCATTGCTATTCTTTATTCTTTGTGTTACTCTTGCATATTGGTTCGATAACTTAGCTCCTTGTTGTTTGTTTGTGACTTGCGCAGGTGACAGCTGTGCATGCGCAGCACGCATTCGACTTGCACCGACTTGGTGGTTTACGACCCCGAGATTGGGAGAAGAAGACGTCAAGCGCGCCGCAATCTACACCGAGGGGCCAAGATGGCCGATAACAACCCACCACCGGAAGTTCCACCTCCGCCGCATCGCCCGCTTCATGAGTATTTCACGCCGGGGAACTACAATTCCCCCATCGCCACGCTAGTTGATCAAATGACCGGGCAGCAGTTTTCCATCCCACCGGCACTCTTGGGGCTTCTTCCCACGTACTACGGAATGGGGAACGAAAATCCTTATCACCATATAGATGCATTCTTGGAAACGTGCTCCACATTCCGTACGCCTGCCGCCACAGACGACTCGATTAGGAGGACGCTCTTTCCCTTCTCTCTCAAAGAGAAGGCCAATGAGTGGTACGTTTCGAGGCCTGAGCTCGGCACATGGAATGAAGTAAAGAATGAGTTCCTGAAGAAGTTCTTTCCAATAGCCAAGTTATCCTACATGAGAAGGTGCATCACGTCCTTCACCCAAAAAGAGAACGAACCATTCCATGAGGCATGGGAGCGGTTCCAGAAGTTGCTTCGTGACTGCCCTCACCACGAGGTTCCTCTTTGGCAGCTAGTTCAGACCTTCTACACTGGGCTTGAGGAGCAGAGCCAAAACAATGTAGATTCTTCCTGCGGGGGAACGTTCATGGCAAAGCCGCCCGAGGACTCATGGCCGCTGTTTGAGCACCTTTCTGAGAATTCTCGCCACCGAGCTTCCACTAAAGGGGGGCATTGCGGCCGGAACTACACTCCTCCACCATCCTCCGTGGTTCCCGCACGCAATGCCACCGACCCCGACATGATGGCAATGATGACCGAGATGATGAAGTGGATGAAGAATCAAGCTGGCGGCCCTTCTAACCCGCCCACAAGAGCAGTTGATACCATAGACGAGGAGGTCAATGCTCTATATTCCTTTGGTGGCCGCAACAACCAAGGCCCAATGTCCAACTCCTACACTCCCGAGTGGAGGAACCACCCGAACTTCTCTTGGAAAAAACCGAATGAGGATGGGCAAGGACAGGGGCAACAAAAGCCACGCAACAACTCAAAGTTCAAAGAAGAAGTACTCGGGAGACTGAGGAATCTAGATGAGGTAAAGAGAGAGGTGTCTTCTCAAGGACAGAACATCATCTGTCTTGAGCAAAGGCTCGACCAAATTTCTATCTCACTTGCTCGCCGTGAGGAGGGGATACTGCCATCTCAACCTGTGACGAATCCTAACAGCGATGGAAGCTGTGTGACTGCCAACCAAGCCGCATACATCCCACCACGTGGCCAAGCAACCTCACTTCCACAATATCAAGGACCACCGCACCCATATGCTCCGCCATACCACCAACCCCCGCTAAACTACCAATACCCACCACTACCTCCACACACTTACCAACCTCCACCTCCACCACAACCAACCTGCATACTCCAAAATCCTAATCCTCCCCAGCAAAGACCACCACCACCTCCATCCTCACAAGCTCCTCCATATGCACATGAGCAAGTGAGTATGATCACTATCATATGGGGTGAAGAAACTGCTCAAGGTTGCAGAAAAGGGAAAAAGAAAGTGACTGAGATTGGAAGCAAAGTCTCGATGCTTGAGGGATCTAGCAAAGATAAAGAATACTCCGAAGAAAGTGCCACCCAAGCACCACCAGGGAATGCTAAGTGCACCCGGATTGCTACTGCACCCGACGCGAATGTAGAGGCACCCTCCTTGGCTCCACTCGTATTCGATGATATGGAAATTACAATACATATAGCTCAGTCGGCTGTTTGTGACAGTGTCACGTCTACTGTTTCACATACCATGGACATAGCAGCGCTCGAGGCCATATCCTTATGGGAACCAAGACCTTTACATGAGACAAGTGTCACCATCACCCCTCCGCAAGTTCCAGCCAGTACAACGGAGATAGTTGTTGAAGACGGGAAGCAGCCCCATGACGGTTCGACTCTCCAAAAAGGGGGCAGAAATATTGTGAATCTCCTAGGAAAATTGAAGCGGGGAACAATAGGCATTACATCACTCTGGTCATTGATGAAGGACATATGCATGGGAAGGAGAAAGTTAGTGCTACTGCCGACCGAGGAGATTGTTGCCTCAAAATCTGTGAACTTCATCTATGACAATGGCTTCCCAGAAAAGAGAGGTGATCCGGGAGTGCCGCTGATTTCTTGCTACATTGGTACACAGCCCGTCAAGAACGCTCTCATTGACTTAGGTGCAAGGACAAGCCTCATGCCATGGAGCATGTACCTACGGCTTGGCCTAAACAAAATGAGACCAGTGGAATGCGCCATTATCTTGGGTGACGGAACCAAGCGGAAGCCATTGGGAATCATGCAAAACACAATAGTGTCGATGGATGAAAGAGTGAACATTGCCTATGTGACTGATTTCTTGATAGTGGATACCGCACCTTTTGATGGAGAAGAGTACCTCATATTGGGTAGGCCCTTCCTATCCTCCGCATGTGTAGAAATCAACATCCGCAAGGGCATGCTGACGGTTACTTACAAGAGGAAAAAGTTCGACTTCTTCATGTTCACCAAAGAAGAGAGAGATGAGCTGGCCAATGAAGACTTCGGCGAGAGTTTGTGCTATCGTGACCCTCTGGAGCTGTGGAGATCGAGCCCATACTTCTATTCCATGTACACTCCTTGGGACGAAGCACATGTCGTAAGAGCGCTCGACAGGATCACCATAGAAGAGAAGGAGGGCACTGTGGGTGTCAATACATGATGAAAAAGAGCAACAAGCCCGGGTGAAGGCTATAAATTTAGCGCTAGTGGGAGGAAACCCACGTGGTTTGAGATTCTCGAACCTTGTTTTTACCATATTTTCTTTTGGTTTCCAAGAAACACACACACACTATACTTGATAGTTTTTCTGTTTGGGAATCATTTTAGCACAGGCACAAGAAAGAAAAGACGATGCTGAAGGGTTTAGACAAGACGGAGGTCAAAGTGGAAGAAAAGATTGCAACTCAATGGAGGAGCTACAGGAAGAAAGCCAGAACGGCCGTGCTGCTCAGCACGGTCATGGTGTCCCTGTCCTGCTCACCTAAAAGTTACTTTGACCGCTCCAACTCTTGCCGGTTGCCTTTCGCAACCCCACGCATATTTAATCTACTAGTCTAAACTTCTATTTCATGATGAGGACATCATGATTTAAAAGTTTGGGGTGGTAGGGCGGTAAGCCTTCTTTCGCCGCATTTTTCTCTATGTACCTTGTGCTGAATTTTTGCAAGATGATCAAACAATTTGACTGACTTACCATACTTGATTACCTTGACCTTGTGTGCCTGCTTGCATTCACACATTCATGTAGTTAGCTTATGCATTTTTGAGTTTTTTTTTCAAAATTTTTGCCTTTTCATACTATGCATTGCATTCTCATGTAGTTTTGATATTTTCTTGTGCATGTTAAGTAGGATTTGCTGCTTTATGTCTTTAAAATTCCCTAAAGTAGGTTTAGATGTGATTTAGTGCAAATTGGCACCATTTTGACCAATTTTACCCAAATTTGAATAATCTTGCTCCGATAGGATGTTTTGACTTAATCTCCAATGTTTGAAATGAAAAGGTGTACTCTTATTGATATATGTTCTGTTTGTGACTTTTTACATGTGAACCACATCTCTTAAGTCTTTGAATGCTTTGGTTGAATCATGAAGTGAACAAGCGACAAACGCTTATAGCCAAATGGAATCACTTGGTAGAAATATGAATATTGTGTTAATTCTATCATGTGATGTGATATTACTTGGTGAAGTGTTGAATTAGCTTTTATGTAGGGAATCATATGTTGAAAACTACACTGATGACCCCTCTTTGATCTGACTATTCTTCCACCATCTTCATACCCCTCCGCCTCATAAAAAGATGCCAAAGTGCACATATTAGCCGTGGTCACCTCCAAAAGTTTGGGGTGGCCACATCTCTGTCTCCCCGCTTCACTCTATCCACCATATGCTCTATCTACACCAAGGGAAAAGAAAAAGAAAAAGAAAAGCAAAAATAAAATAAAAGGATGCTCCTGTTTAAGAGCATTCAAATAAAGAAAAGAAGAGTGTGTAAAAGCACTCAAAATCTTACCGCAACCCTTTCTTCCTCTTTTATACCCATTGAGCTAGAAAACATCAAATCTAGCTCACTTTGCCCTTTCTATAGCCAAGTGGATCATCTAGTGTGGTTTGAAGCATAAGACCGAATGCATGAAAGTGAAACAACACTCCTAGTCACCTGTGATTAACACCAACATGAAACGGTTTACCCAGAATGACATAAAGGACATATGGACAACTTGTGTTTCTATGCTTTATATTTGAAGTTTGTATGCTCAGTGCTCAGTTCATGATTGGATTGTGAAAGAAGGAGAGGAGAGATGTGAGACACATGCACTTAGTCATTTCCAAGACCATATATTCAATAATTTTCTGTTTCTTTGTTTTTTTCTTTTGTTTTTGTTGAAAAGAATGGAAAAGAGAGATTAAGTTGGAGCATACTTGAGGACAAGTATGTTTCAAGTTTGGGGTGGTGATCCAACCCTATTCTAGGGCTGTATCTCGTGTCATTTTGTACTTTTATCACATTCAAATGCATTAGAATTACAGGTTATTCTCCCCAATTTGAGTATCATTGCAAATACGCTTATGGATGTTCTTTGCACTGTTTTTCAGGTACTTGGACCATGCTTAGATGGATGAGAGAGAGGGAGGGACCCAAAGAAGGCCCCAAACTCTCCCTCAACCTACCTCCAGTGGCCAAGAATCATCCCCGAGCAAAGACATCCTAAATTGACAAAGTAAGAAGCAAAATCAAGAAGTCAAGCCTCACCACGGCCGTGGCCCCAATGCCACGGTCGTGGCTTTATTGACAAATTCCAACAGGCTGCAACAGGGAAATCCACAGAATCCCACGGCCGTGGCCACCTGCCACGACCGTGGCCCTTGAAGACACCATGGTTGTGGCCATCAGAACAGTCGTGGTCAGTAGAAGAGAACATGGCCGTGGCACCCTGCCACGGTCGTGGGAATTAAATTTCGAAAAATCAGTTTCCAACAGGGAAGTTGCCCAAAAAGCCACGACCGTGGCCGATGCTGATCAAGACGCCCGTGGCCCCTCCCCACCGTCAGCTCCAACTCCTCCAAAACGGTCGTGTTACCCGACACGGCCGTGGTGCATGCTACACACCACGACCGTGGCACTCCGCCACGGCCGTGGCCACCACCCTACTTTGCTTTTTCACCACTTCCTTCACCCCACGACCGTGTTCGCCACCCCACCGTCGTCCCCCACTACCCTCACCACGGTCGTGGCACACCCACCACGACCGTGGTGATCACATACCCTACATAACTTTCCACTATTATTCCTATTCTACCCCCACTTAACCCTAGCTCCTATATAAGCACTAGTTGCTTCTAGGGCTGGAGGTGAAGCACTCCTAGCCGACCCTAGCTGCTTCCCTTGCATCCATTGCTCCAATCAACCCATTTCCTTGCATTCAAACCCATTTCCATCCACTTTCCACTCATTTCCACCATAGAAACCTAGTTTCTCTAGGTTTCTATCCATCCATTCCACCATTTCCATGCTCTTGGGCGCCCTTGGAGAAGGAGGTTCGTGGCTGGCAGCAAGGAGGTGACAAGATCAAGCTTCATCAAGCATCCATGGCGTTTCCTACTCTCTTTCCCTTCTCCTTTGTTTCAGTTTTGATCATGTATAGCTAAGCCCCCTTGGGTGGGCTGTTTGGGGCAAAGATGTGACTGTGATACCATGTTGGGGGAATATAATTTGTAATGAACATAGTTCACTTCTATGATGATTGCCTTTGCTTACATCTCATTTCCCATTGCTTGTGCATGTGATTGTTGTTTAATTACATTAATTGCTTGCTTTGTGGTGCTTGAAGACATTTGTCTCTAGGGTGTTGGTTTCTATGTAGCTATCATAGGATTGGCTCCTAGGGCCTTAATTGGGGTCCCTAGCTAGCCCCCTATCTTCATACATAATCACCTTCTTCCTACATGCAAATGTGAGTTCTAAGTGACTAGTATAAGTGTAATTAGTGCAATTTCTTGGGATTTCCTAAAGGCTGAGGTGGCTAGTGGCATGAGGTCAAAAATCCTCATCTCCACTCCCATTCTTACCCTTGGTCCTCAATTTACTAATACCCCTTATCCTAGAGACCTAGACTTGGTGAGTCCTATGAGAATTACACCTAGCCCTAGTTCTCCAACTAGTAGCCTAGTTCTCCAACTAGTAGCCTAGTTCTCCAACTAGTAGCATAGGGTACATCCTCATAGCACCCACCTTGTTGTTTGGTTTGGTAGTCTAGAATGAAATATGCTAATTGCTTGTTATGGTGACATCCCCCAACCAATGTCAAGGTCACATTCCCAAACGGCCAACCTCCTTCATCTAATTGCTTAAAACCCTAATCGCTTAGTTTGCTTGTTAATGCTAGTGTAGTTCAAATTGCTTTAGTTACCTTAGTCAATTGCCTAGTTCTTCTAGCTAGTGTTAATTTAGGTCTTTGATCTTGTTTAATAGTTAATTCAGTTCCTTAGTTGTTAATTGCTTGCTTAGTCTAGTCCATCCTGCCCTTGCCTTAGTTTAGCTAGTTTGTCGCCTAGATTGCTAGTCTAGTCTTTTGATAACTTATTTTCATATCGCTTTTCATACTTTCTCTCTTAGTGTAATCAACCAACAATCAACCTTAAAACCCTAAAACCTTACTCTCCGCACTAGGAACGTAGCTCACACCACCTAACTCTAGTGCCCCCTCTATCTCCGAGGTTCGACCCCGTACTTGCCGCCTCACCTATACTACAACACGACCCCGTGCGCTTGCGGGCGTAGTGTCTTAGTAGACGTAGGTAGTTAGTGTGGGACCATACAAATATCGAAAGCTAAGATCCCATCTCATCTCGTGCCTCCTGACCTCGTGGATTGCACTCGTTGCAAGCCTCTAGCGGGAGCGCACCATGATACTATGGCAAGAATCTTTTGTTATGTGCCTCATACTCTTGACCCTCCGTAGTATAGTTGAATCTTACGAAATATTATTCTTTGTTGCCTTTTCTTGTCCTTATTTCTTATTTGACACATACATTGTTTTCTCGTTTTTCTGGGTGTTGTCCCAACCACCTAGGACTAGTATCAGAGTTGCACAATAGGAGTATGGATGACCAGCCTAGGATTAGGTTGAGGAGTGCATGGCTTTCATCATGTACCTAACTCATGAAGTTGATGCTTGGAGACAAACTTGATATGGTTTAGATTTCCCTCTGTCATATCCTTATATTATATCATACATGTAAACCCTATATGGGAGAATGATTATGTACATTTGTAAAATTATTTATAATCATGAAAGTTTTATTCCGTTGCTATACTCTTTGGTATTTTATATAGTATTATATAAATATATGAAAGTTTTACACCTAGTGCAACATACCTTTTGAGTATGTTTGGAATGGATGTTTTATTCTTCAAATTTTTAGTAAAGGGGTGATTTCACTCTTTTACAACATCCTACATCGTCACTTGTAGAAACCAAAGGAATTCGTCTCATACTTGATCATAATAGGATTGGATCATCCTAAATCTCTCGATGCCACTACCATTATAGGTCAGCCGCTTTTGAGGATATCAATTGTGTTTCCAAACATTAAAATATATCTTATCACTCATACTGGGTCGGGGTTACTTACATCACGAACATCAACCGCTAGAAGCATAGGTACAATAGTGGAACAACACAATGCACTAACATCATCATAGAAATATGTTTCATTGGTAACTTGTTTATAAAGATGAAGGATCTTTAAGACAATTTATTTAAATGTGGGTGAGGCACGTGCCTCATGTGGCGCACATTTCACTTGACCACTGAGATTGGAGACATTTGACTATCATGGGTTGTGATCATTGGAGATATCCATCAAAATCCACTGTCAGAGAAGACCATCAATTTTAACCATTAGAGGTGGCCATCAAAGGTGACAATCAGAGGTGACATCGACTTACTTCAATCGATAGTAGGATCGATGGTGCGTCAAAGTGTTTTGTTGTGTAGAGGATGAACCCAAACCAATTGTATAGAAATTGGGTCAGTTTTGTCAGAGGGAAGACCATGCTTTCTTCGAATTGGGGTATGTAGATCCTAAAATAGGCTAGTTGAACAACTTTATATTCAAGAAGAGATATATTATGAAAATATAAGTATATATCATTATTTTGTGCATATGAAGGCCACTAAAGGCATGAAACTACACCTAACTACTTAGCATTAATGTCTAAATTTGGGTGTTATCGAGCATTCCCTGACTTGTGTCCCCATCAGATGCTTATCATTCTTGGGAGGGATCCCATGATCCTCCAATCGACAATCAAGAAAGAGACATCCTTCAATGGCACACTAAAAGATTCACTACGGGAGATTTACCCTGAGTTGTATATCAAAACACAAACCTTATCGATTTTGACTATGACCATGGAATTGGGCCCTTCCTTTAACCTTCTGTTAGGTAGGCCACGGATTCATTAGAGTCACGTGGTCTCATCATCACTAAATAAAAAACTCAAGTGCCAACTGGGGCATGTCATCGTCACATTCCACACTGACATCCTGAGTGTTACGATAGCTTGCATATAATAATATAACCTTTGTCTCATGTTTGATGTGTTTCATGCCACTACCATTAGCTATATTCCACCAAAAATAAGAGCACCACACCATCTCCCCATATAACTTGTTGTTATTCTCTCATCGATTATGCAAAATACAAATTATCCCAAATAAGGGACTAGGGTCTAGACGACTTGGGCATAAATAAATTGTTTGAATTCCATTAAGATAAAAGGCAATGGGATTAGGATTCTATAGCCCATTATATGCATGACCCCAAATCACCATGTGGACATCATACTGGAGGCATACATTGCATTTTCCCACCATGAAGGATTTGACCAAAAAGGTTACCACAACGCTTGCTACCATCTCACAACCTAAGTGAGTATTCCTGATGGATTCATTTCAATGAAGAGTGTCTGCTCAAGGTACTGCACCGATGGGAGGTAGGTTTCAAATACAAGGGTATCAATCCCTACTTCCCATGTACCAATTACACATTGACATATGTTTTTGACACTTCCAAAGCCATCATCATCGTGGTGATAGCATACCTCGTGTAATAGGTCAACAAAGACAACTAGGTCAAATACACTAGTATTTTCACCAGCATCAGAGAGATCATCCTACTTACTAAAGATACTCAAGGTGGCTTAACTCCCAAAGCAATTAAAGGTCCGAAGACACCATCATCCATCCAAGTGAGGAAGTATTAAACTCACAATCACATAATGGTATATTATCTATGTTCCAAACCATCAAATAGAGGGATGACAAAGGAAAGTTGAGGAGGTCTTTATGAAGTGTTACTGAAAAAGTCATGAATAAATACATATAATTAGAGGATATGACACCTAAATAATGGATCCATAGTTCAATCTAGCCAAATTTATCTCATTAACAATCATTCCTAACTCGCCATGCATGAACAACTTTGAGAATTGAAGTGATGAGTATGGGGAAGAATACTATGATATCGCAAAGGACAAGTCATAAGATGGCTACAAAAGAAGGTACAAAAGAATTGCAAACACACATTTGCCTCATTCGAAGTGTAGATGAGGTTCCAAAGAGTATGTGGAGTCTCATAACATATTGAGACAAATTCACCTCCCCCATACAAAAAAGCCCATTCGAGGAATGGAAAACTGATGATTTGGATATCCCAAAGTGGTTGTACAGCCACACACAACATCCCCACTTTTCAACACATGATCCCAAGCAATTACAAATCCATAAAATCCAAAAAGTAGAAGACATTTTGGCTATCCATGATTTTGTTAACTAATTCACCAAAGTATGACAATTTTACAACAATGAAGATGTCGAGTTCAAAGTTGTACCCATCATGTATTATATCACAAACGAGTATCAACCCTTTCATATTGAAGATGAGACATAGAAAATTAATCTTAGTTCAAGGCCTAACCTATGCAAAGTCAAAATTGGGATGTGTCTGTCTCAGATTATCAATGACCAATTGATAGAAAGCAACTGCTCGGTGTATTCACATGGAGCTATTCATATATGCCTATATTGGATGAGAAAATCACTCTTAATTTAATCCCTATCATCACATGTGTCGACCAAATAAAGCATAATGTTACATGGCAATGCCCAAATTGGAGCCTCAAGATTGGAGAGGAAGTTCAAAAGAAATACCATTCTATTTTGCAACCCTACTTGGCTTTGAAACATTGTGTTTGCCTCCCCTTAAGACTTCTTTTCACTACTAGACATTGATGTTCTTGTTGACAATACTATCGGTAATGAACTCTTGAGATTTATGGATGGGTTTCTCCTATAACAATTAGATAAAAATGCTAAGCATGACTAGGAGAAGATGGATTTCACCATTAAATATGGGGTCTTTTGATATCAAGTCATGTCATTCAGTCTCACGAATGATAACACTAAATATCAAAGAGTCATATTCTCTCTAATCCACGACATGATGCACATAAAGGTGGAGGTCTGCACAGATGAGATGATCACTGAATCCATAAGTGTAAGAGATCATGTCACCAATCTACATCTAGTATCCTACTAAGGTACATTGTCTTCCAAAGAGGAATCCAGGTTGACCCAGTGAATGCTTGTTCTATACTTGAGACGAAGCTCCCAAAGATGTAGGTGCAATCCCAAATATGGATCAGGCTTTAAATTTATAACTGAAACCTTCAAGGACCTCCTCAACTCAACACAGTGTCATAGTAAATATGGGGTCGAACACAAGGAAGTGGGGAAGTTTAAATATCTGACATTTATCTCTTAGTCAGTTAAGAAAAATATGGAGTTGACATATGCAAGGAACTAGAATGAGTCTAGAAAATTGGAACAAAATGAGACAAAATAAAGTAAAGAAAATAGATTCCATCTAATCCTATTAATCAGGAGGAGTTCTTTATTATGAAACCACAAGTTGGGCAGTCTATGTACCTGTTCTCCTCCATAGACAACCCTCAAACACCCTACCAAAAAAACTGACATCCAAACATATTACACATCGTGGTAGCTTCTCATGTGGAGGTCATCACACTAACTCTCATACGTGTGACTAAAACCCCATCAATGGTCTGAAACATTTCTTGAGGATAATGGAAAACGCCCCTGAATATCTCGTATACCTTCTCAGGTCCAGAATATCCTAGGAGATTAGTAGCATTAGAGGATCTACAAAGAACATGAGTTGTCAATGCAAGCACATCCATATGAATTTAGTCACATTCTGGGTGAATGTTTTCATATTCACATGAATGAGGTTGAATTCACAGTATAGGGTCAGATCTCTCTAATTGCTTTTTATGCATATCCTCCCTTGGACCTTATCCTCTCAAATTTTGATCCAAACTACCTCCTCCATTTGTTTCTGCAACAAATATCTCAATGTTAGTAGAAAAAAAGTTCAATCAAGAAAGTTATCAACCAAATAGAGAAGTTTAACAGTAAACATGCTAGATCTTTAAAGAAAACTACTTGCTTAGGGTAAAAGTAAATAAACATGCCCCAAATGGACTACATAGCTAAGAAAGAGATCAACTATCCATGGACAAGAATAGTTGCATTGCACAAAGATGGAAATACATCATTGTATAGAAATAAAGGAGGAAAGTAGAAGAAAGATGAATATGAAGAGATTTAGCCTATGGAAGATACGTTGCTCTTACTCCTTATCCTCTGGATGGGCTGGTTTGTCCTTGAGGTCATCCTCCTTGATCTTTTGGACTCTTTGGTTACCTTTCTCCTTAATTGTTCCCCAACAACAGTTTGGATGGGTGTGTGGAGGTGGAATGTGTTACCAATGGTAAGGATGTGACTATATGATGCTGGAATGGAGGTGAAAATGATGGAAACAATGGTGGGTGGAGGAAAACTGAAGGGATGGGCATAGGATGAGCTCTTCATCCCTCTCAGAACTTAGAGCTCTAGGACGGAGCTCTAGAAAGCAAAGGTTGGAGCTGCAAAAAGGAACTCTGAAAAATATGAATGAGACTCTTGTCTAGGTAGCTAAGGGGGGTATTTACAGTGGTAGGTGGTGCGTATATGTGTTTGGGAAATGAATTTGACTGAATTCATGTGAATGTGGTCGAATTCACTCCTTTGGTTTGTAGGAAAGGACTAGAAAAAGTAGTGGTCAAATTCATCTTTCATATGTCTTCCAAAGAAAAAGAGTCGGTCGAGAGTCGTTGGATATTGCTGCAAAAAGTAGTGGGGATGAATTGGACCAAATTTAGGGGAATTCAATCTAATTCATCAGGTTTGGAGAATCAATGTTCTCTTAAGTTTTTTGTATGCAAGTCCCAAATTGGCTAGTTTTAGCTACTTTATCTTCAAAATGAGATAAATTACAAAAAGCTAAGTAGCTGGAGTTATTTTGGGAATATTTAGTCTATAAAGACAAAAAATAATAGATAAATACTTAGTATAAATGTCTAATTTTGGGTGTTACCAATTCTATAGCCATTCAGGAAATTCCCTCTGCAAGAACATAAAAGGAGACATGAGGTCCACAAGGGTCTTCACTAATACATCTGTCGCTCATTGCTATGGTCAACGAATATGTGATCCCCTCTTCACATTGCTAAAGAAAAACTCATACACATGGAAAAAGAAGTGTGAGGAAGCACTTTGGAAGCTCAGAGACTACATTGCTAAGCCACCTATTATAAAACCCCCAATACCAGAATATTCTCTCACCCTTTGGTTATCAATATGTGAAACATTGACGGGAGGAGTAATAAGTAAATTTATAGCCAATGTAAGATATTCAATGATGTTGAGGCACATTACACTATAGTTGTAAAATATTGTCCAGCCTCGATACATGTGATGAGGAAGTTGCATCACTACCTGATGATATACTCTCTACAACTGATTGCTAAGTATGACTCTATCTACTACTTGTATGAATGTCCTACCCTCACTAAATGATGTGCAAAGCATAAGGTAATGCTATTATAGTTTGAGATACGTGTCTACCAATGAAGATAGTGAAAGCTCAAGCTTTAGTCAATCAGCTAGAAGACTTTTCATTTCAGGAAGAAATAGAATCTGAGTATGAATTCTTAGATTAAGATAGAGGAATGATAGACTCACCTGAAATAATTATATCTCTGAGTTGTAACATATGGACAATCTTCTTTTATGGGTTTATGATAAAGGACTCAGGATAAGAGTAGACCTTCAAGACCCACACATCGATCAATTGCATGCATCCTGAAAACTAAAGTTAAACACCAACTAAAATGTGGTTGATTAGTGGGAAGATGGTATCGCATAACAAAACATCCTATAATATTGACATTTTGCATCAAATCAATCCAGAGCCAACACAAAAGATCATATGGGATTTGACAATTGGAATCTTCATATAAGAAATGAAGATATCATACACAAAGATGAGGGAGATATTCCATTGTTCTGAGTCAAGAAATCAGTCTTTGATGAGTCGACATAACTTATTAGTTAATAGTATTCTTCATGCAACTAACAAGGTAAGATGACTACATTGATGTCCTAACCAGAGGGCCATGGACAATGAGGGAGACTTATCTAGTGGTTTAGACTTGGGAACCTTTCTCTCAAAGACAATGCTACAAAAAAGACTATTGTATTGTTGATTTAGATATTGAATCTTTCCCCACTTATACACAACAAAAGTTTTCTGGAGGATATGGGGAACCACAAGAAAAATGTGTGAAATATACTCAAACAAAGAGCTTAAACAATGATAGAAACACAAAAGACTAGCTATGGACATATGCACACGCAAAGCCTTAACTCCTGCCATTATTGTACATGGTAAATACTAGTGGATGGAATATCATAATGTTCCTTTACTTTGTCTATGTTTTGGATTAGTGGGATACAAAGACATGATTTCTCGAAAATTAAGGAACATCATAAAGATTACATCAATGGTTTCTTATTTCACACAAGCTGGAACCCCAATATTGAAACAAGGTCCTGGAGGTGTTGTCAGAATCCACTTAGGTTGAGTTAGGAAGAGAATATTTAAGATCCTAGTAGTTTATACAAGTAATAGTATTTTATTTAATATTTTTAAGTCTTAACTACCGTATACTATAGACATACAAAAAAAACCCAAACTTCTCCAATCAATCCAAAATGGGTGGGGGGAAGGGACTGAGAACATATGTACTCCTTTACCATTTCTTATCTTTTTCTTTGTCTTTCAATGGACCAGGCACTTCTTATAGTATTCTAGCCCTCATTCCAGACAATGATACTCAGCAAATGACACAAAACTGACTTACATGTTATTAGAAGTCATAAATCCAACACCCCAACCACCCTTTAAGAAATAGGAGTATACCACCACTCACTAAGAGTTCAACAAATTTAAGGAAAGGTGATAAGGAATTCCATAGAGTATTCAAGAGGATCTAGGTTCGATTGAAGGAATCTACCTGCAATCTATGCATCCCCATCAACAATCAATAGTTTATTCATCACATAATAAAGTACATACTGTTGTTTAGTTTTTTCTATGGTAGTACCAATTAAATAAACACCAGAACGAAGCTAGAACCCATTTTGGCCAATAGTCCACATGGTCTTATGATCAATTCTTCAAATATAGACCAAGTGACCAGACCCTCAGGTCAAAGACCTCATCATTTTCTTTTCTATTTTTTCGTATATAGATATACACAAAATGACTTACAGATTATTAGGAGTCATAAATCCAACTCCCAAACCATCCCTTAAGAAATAGGAGTATACCACCACTCGTTGAGAGTTCAACAAATTTAAGGAAAGGTGACAAGGAATTCCACAGAGTATTCATGAGGGATCTAAGTTCGATTGAAGGAATCTACCTACAAGCTACACATCCCCAACAACAATCAATAATTTATTCATCATGGAATAAAGAACATATCGTTGTTTAGTTTTTTCAATTGGTAATAGCAACTGAATAAACACCAAACAAAAGCTAGAACTCAATTTGGCCAATAGATGGAATGGAACTATGATCAATTCATTGAAATACTAACCAAGTGACTAGGCCCTCAAGTCAAAGACCCAATCATTTCTTTCTATTTTTTCATATATAGATATACATGTATTTCCAACATATGTAGATAAATATATATACACCTAGGGAGAACATATACTTCTCAGAGGTGTTTGTGTTTATCCTGGACATGTGTCTAACATAGAGACGTGGTGGACACACCTAAACATGCAAAGGACACAACTCTACTACATCTCACTTTTTTTTGGTAACTTGATGGCTAGACATGTTGTGGTCTGACGACTAGAGACATTGTAGACACAACCCAGACATCATAGATACACCCAAGCCAACCCATATCACACATTAATACACATAAATTAAACTATAAAATCATATCATATTTCACAAATGTATTCAAAGATAGACCAAAGTATATAATATGATCTAATGAAACTACAACACATACTATGAATAATTCATTATAAGACAAATTTGGCTAACATTTTGTTTCAAGGGTTGAGGGGGGAGTAATCAAACTTGTACTATCAGACAAGTAGAAGAGGAGGGGCGTAGTACATGACATGTATTGTCTGAGGAGTAGGAAGATGAGGAGGGAAGAGTAGAGAAAAGGGAGGGGAGTAGTACTTGACATGTATTGCCTGAGGAGTAAGAAGATGAGGACGGGAGAGTAGAGGAACAAGAGGGGAGAAGAATAGACAGAGGGTGATGAAGAGGAGTAGAGGTTGATGTCGGTGGCTTTTTCTATGTGGGATACTGCTATGAACCTATGTGTTACTTGCAACTTCCTTGTGCCTGCTACAAGGACAACAACAACAACAAATAATACAGAAGATTACCTCTCTAACAGTAGTGATACCCAGTGTAATAAAGGTTTCCCTGGTAGTAGGTCATCACTCTCAATCTTTAGGGTCAAAATTGGGATTAGGAATAGTGGGAGATTAGAGAGGAGTCGACCCCTTGGGGTTTTATTTTGTATTTATATTTATAATGAGGTGGTGGGGAAAACAAGATCATTATCCTCAGGTTTGAACA
The DNA here is from genome assembly GCA_963693085.1 of Alisma plantago-aquatica. NCBI lineage: Eukaryota > Viridiplantae > Streptophyta > Magnoliopsida > Alismatales > Alismataceae > Alisma > Alisma plantago-aquatica. Next base: position 823,207,754 of record OY856414.1, on the reverse strand, counting down.
CAATCCAGTAACACCACCACACCCTCACACGACCTTTATGCTACTATTATTTTTCTTGTTACTATATTAATCTATTTTATATATATCCATTCCCATGGGAAAAAACTATATATGTGTATATATGATTAAACCTTCATCAAATTCTTGGTGGGCATGATCCTACTGCCCCCCTTTTGATTCGGCCACTTCCCTTAACATTGCACCCACCATTAGAAGTCCCCTACCATAGGTGTTGCCTACTTAACAATGTTTGAGTAGGGAGCTGTGCTTTGGTGTTTCACGGAATTAGCTCATATCTTGGAGAGTTTTCCACTGACATCAGAGTTTGTCATGAAGTTTGGAGCTTCACATTCCTTTTCCAAAATTCCCTTTCCAGGCAGGTGATATAACCTTTGACTCGTTTATTGTGTACTACATGCTGGTATGTTGTACATCTTGTTTTATAACTTTAATTGATAAAAGATAGTATATTTTTATGCTTTGAGCAAAGATGGATGAGCTTACACCTTGCATGTCAAGGTAACTTGCCATAGTTCCCCACACCTTGTATGTGTGAGTTGATTATTCGTGGTTCTTTAGTGAAGGTATAGTTTATAGTGGTGAGGAAAGTTAAAAATCCATTAATGCTTAAATATGATTTGCATGTCATAAGATGTTAACTTGTACACTGATCTTTCCAGTTGTATGCCTATAGTACATGCCTTGAGTTATTATGCTAGTTCTGTGTTAATGGAATACATAAAACTGGAAATGTCTTTTCTACAACAGTTGATAAATACAACTTTCAGTGACAACTTTAGACTTATTAAGAATACAATTTCACAAATCAACACCTTTTACTCAAGATTTGAAGAAAACAACTTTAAGGGATGCCTTTAGACTCTTATGAAAAAAAATTCACAAATAATAGATACATTTTCCACATGATCCAAAAAAACAACTTTGTGTGACAACTCTGGACCTATTATAAATAAAACTATCACTAATAAGAGAGTTTTTCTATGATAATTGAAAAAGACAAATGTACAAGTTTAAAAGAAAATTGTACACCAATTATGAAAAATACCATCACAAATAAGAGAATATTTTTCCAAGAAATGAAAAATATAGATTTAAGTGACATTTTGAACCTATTCTAAATAAAACCATCACAAGTAAGTGGGTCTTTTTTTGTAGGAACTAAAAATTACAAATTTTATTGACAATTTTGACCCGTTACAAATAGAATCATCACTAATATGTGACACTTTTTATCTAGGAACTAAAATAAAACTTTGATTGAAAAACATGGCATATTACGGCTAAAATTACAAATAAGCAATGAGTGAAAGTTTTGGACCTATTATGAATACAATCATCAAAAATAAGCTACAATTTTCCCACCGAAACTAAAAAAAGAGTTTGAGTGATGTCTTTGGACCTAATATGAATACATTTACATCCTAAATGAGATTGTGTTTGAGAATCATCCATGTCCAACTTCCATTGACCATGTCATCAGTTGATGACCACATCAACAAATGACCACTTTCCATGATCACCATCCAGATGCTCTGGCATCACTGTGACAAGTCCAGAGTAAAAAATGAATTCCACTACTTCTTGTTCACCTTCAACGATCGTAAGGTGTTCTTACTACTTTTTCAACATCCTAGTATCCAAGTTTTAAGAAAAGATTCAACCAGTGATAGTTCTATCTCTGTCTACTATAAAGATAGACATCTCCATCTTTTTCCTTCTTGGACTGTTATTATTTTCATGTTGGGGTGTAGGAAGTATCTCCGCTACCTATTTTTGTTCTTGTTGATTCATCACTTTTCTATTAACCATGTTATGTTATGGAGCAAATATTTTATGCTTGTAAATCTTGTTTGACCGATTGTTTTGGATGTTTATCAGATCTAGGATGTTGAGAACTTCTAACTAAGATCTAAGATGCCATGTGTTTCATGTTAAAATCTAGACAAAAAGTTCAGATAGAAACTTTCTGAGCCAATAGGTTCATGTACATTTGAACTCTCTCTCTCTCTATATATATAGGGGGTGTACTCACGGGGTTCTATTATATTAAGTTACCTAGTTATAATTTTGGCATTCTGGTTACAAATATTTACTCTTCATTACAGTGTGCGGTGGAGATATTTTTCCCACAAATGTCATTTTTACTATTTTTGCAAAACAAAATACAAAATTGACATTGTTTTTGTAATACGAGTATTTGCATTAAAAATTCAACCATCTTATCACAATTTGGTGCCTTCCTATTACAAATTTGGATCCACAGGTAATTAACCTTAGTTACCAAACTCCAGTAACAAACACATCCATACATATATATAATATATGGGGTTAGGAAGTGTATATTGGATGGCACATATAATTTATGAGTATCGCTCCTTAAAATGAGATATGTAAATTATGTTAAATAAATCTAACCATGTACATTAAATCAGCATTGTTTATATTTGATGTATTTAAGAAATTACAACCATATATGACATGCATAATGAGATATAGAAACATATCATCCAACCGTTTCTACAATAATGCAACTTACCATTGATTAAAAATGGTACATCTTCTTTCAGTAGTTGATCTAGGAATGCCAAATTGAGATGATATTTGATACACATGTTATCAAAGGAGTATACATCACGTCGATAAGGTTATATTGTTTATTGTTATGTAGAGTTTGACAACCATCATAAATGAATATGGGTACATATAATATGCATGTACTTAGGTACACAACTTTTAGCCATAGTATATATACATGTATACATATGTACATATATATATATATATATATATATATATATATATATATATATCATCTATGCCTAAATCTCAACCATGTTGGATTCGGCTACATAGATCCTAGTTTTCCAATTAGTCATATTATGGATCCTATGCTGATCAAGATGTAAAATATTAAAATATCTTTATAAGCTCTTCCCAAGTTGATTTAGGTCTATCTCATCTTCTTTTAATTGTGCTTGACTCAATAGCATTACTTCAACTACTTTAATTAGTCAATCTACATCGCACAAGCCCATACCATCTCAAATGGCCCTCATGCAACTTGTCCTCAATGCTCGCCACCCACACTTATTCGTAATATAGTCATTTCTCAAGCAACCTTTTTTTCTATCTAACACATCCATCTCATCATACGGGCACATACATCTTGGTGAGACCTTTTTCTTCATTGACCACGATTCACTCCATATAGCATGGTTGGCCTTATAGTTGTTCAATAAAACTTTTTGTTTAATTTGAGAGGGATCTTTCGATCACATACTACTCCATTGGAACTCCTCCATTTCATCGATCGTGTTATGATACTATGCAAAATATTATCTTGTACATCACCATCCACTTGGAGAATAGAACACAAATATGCAACTTATCACATTTTAGTACATCTCCTTCCAATTTGGCCCCACCATTTGCAATTCTAGATTGACTAAAATTGCAATGCATACACTTAGTTTTGCTTCTACTGATCTTAAATCCTTTAGATTTAAATGCATTTCTCCAAAGTTCAATGTTATCATTGGATCTATTTTCTTTCATTAATAAAAAGATTATCACTAGAGAGAGATCTGTGAAATTCATTTCCTTCCCCCCACCTCGATGTCACCTTTACTCCTCTACTACTATGATGTAGGCGGTTCAAATTGGTTTGATCTTTTCGGCTAATATCACCGTGAACATGCTTTGTCAACTCATCTATAACAAGAATGAATAGATATGGATAGAGTGTTGATCCTTTATGTAGCTTGACTGTGATAGGAAAAGTTGGAGTTTATCCTTCTAGAGTCCTAACACTTGTAGTCACATTCACAAATTTGGCATTCGGAAATTATTTGACGAGGCTAAAAGTTCAACATTCAGGAATTATAAGGGAAATTAGGATAAAAAGGATAAAGATTCGGTCAACTTTTGTGAGAAAATTCAGATATATATATTGTTGAATCATGTATGTTTAAAAACTATCAGTGCATGATTTACTTGGTGATTTAGTAGAATAAAAGAGGGGCAATTAGAAACTATTAAGATTCATGCATGCACAAAAAAGCACCACAGTACCAAAGTAGTCAATTTGGTAAAATAATAGGTGTAGAGTTTACATGAGAAAGAAGTCTAGAGCAATTGATAAATATTATCCTTGAAGTGTCAACTTCAGATCAAGTACCACAGTAGTTCAATATCTTTTTGAGCTACTAAAGTCACATTAAATAAAGTAGGAGCCACAATGTAATGAATGCAGAAATAGGCTTAGGAAAATTTTGAAATAGGAAGAAATTAACATGCCATTTTTTTCCAAATTATGGGCAAAGTTCATTTTATTCCCAAATAAAATGTGAATATAGGTGAATGACAAATAAAACATGAATAAAAAATAAAATTAGGGAAAAGTGTGGGTTTAATGTGAAATTAGGACGTAGCATACATTTGGTGAAAAATTCATGAAAATGCCAATAATTCAAAAATTCACCAAATTATGATAGAGCTTGTAATTGAGCTATTATACAAGTCTTTAATAAAGTGAATGTATTGGTTTGATGCACTTGTTTTGTCAAGGTCCCTCCTTAACACTTCCCTAGATACATGATCATAAGCCTTTTCTAAATTGATATCATACGAAGATCTTTTTTGTTTTCTCTATACTTCTCCATAAGCCTCGTTTATCAGAAAAATCACATATGTTGTTGATGTTCCATGCATGAAACCAAATTTATTTTTTATAGAGTCACTAATCTTAGACTTTTCTCAATAATCATATCCAAAATCTTCATAGCTCGACTCACCAACTTCATATCTTTGTACTTTGTGTAGATCTAAACATCTCCTTTATTCTCATAAAAGGGGGCTATGGTACTATTTCTCCATTAATCTTGCATCTTCTTGGTCTATATAATCTTATTAAAGAAATTCATTAACCACATCACTTCATCTTCCATACTAGTCCATACATCAATGAGAATACCGTTCGTTATGCATGCCATGCTCATTTTCATCTTACTCTAAGCATCTTGGACCTTAGATTGTGAAACTCTCCATGTGTAACTGATACCTATTATTCATGTCACATGAGTTTCTTAAATTTTTTACATCATATTCATGAAAATCTTATGAAAGCAGTTTTAACTGGTTGTTGATATCATCATCCTTGAACAATACTCTACTGTCTTAATTTATTATGAATTCTACTTGAATCAAATCTCTTCCTTTGCTTTTTATTATAAGAGACACTTTATATATATATATATATATATATATATATATATATATATATATATATATATATATATATATATATATATATATATATATATATATATGCCCTTCCGTAGTGTCCAACTTCTTAAAAATCTCTTCGAAGTGTTTATATTATTCCTCTTAAAATGCCTTCTTATCTTCTTTCTTTTCTTGCTTGTGTCCATCAAAAGTCACATCATCATGACATTTGGGAAAGCTCCCATAAACTTCCATTTTGAATATGATAGCCTTTAGTTGTCTATCATTCCACCCCTAAGTATCTTTAGTGCTCTATCATTCCACACCTAAGACTCTTTCAATGGAGCTCACACCCTTTGGATGCCCTAAAATCTCTTTGGCAAGTTCTATTATGCATGAGCTTATATTCTGCCACATAGTGTTTACATTAGATTCCAAGTTCCAAGTGACATCTTTGGTAAGATTATCATATAAAGACAATTTCTTCTCTCCTTTAGTTATTCCACCACTGGATCCTTCTATCTTGGTGTGTGTGTTAAGAGAGCATGACGTTCATTAATGATTTCTGGAACAACTTAACATTGACTACATAAATTAACTGAAATGATTTCCATATGAACCTTTCCATGTAATTTCCAAGTTAATATGAAAGGAAAGTATTGATTTAGGAGTGACCAAGAAGTGTATAAAAATATCTCAATTTTTTTTTGTATGATTATCTTAACCTAGTCTAAACTCAGAATATAATGGGATTTATCCATCTTGAACATATCTCTTGATCTTTACATGAGTTGATGCTAGATATTAACTTGAAACTTGATCTATACAAGAACATTAACTTCATTACAAGAGAATAAATATTAGGGGAATCTAATGATGCTATCATTATACATTCTAACCATTAAGAGAAGCAAACAACATGCAACACAAGACAAATTTTATATAATATAAGAAAATAATTTACAAGGAACATTGTTATACCATAATAATCATCATAGACCTTGCATTAGTTTGAAGTCTAACAATATAACATACAAAAAAATATAGTACTATATAATATATTTTAATTAACATATAAATAAGAATGTGCTCATCTGCATCACCCACTTACCTCATATAAGAGTTACCTAATTTAAGCTACTTGACCTGGATTAGGGATTAAAGCACATGTTCAAACACATAAAGAAAATGAATAAAAATAGTTAATGCAATACCATGGTTTCTATGTAATATGGTCTAAATTGGGAAAGCAATGCCTAAGACATCGTTCAATTCATTACTTGGTTAATTATCTTTAAAATGAATATTCACACAAATATTATGACATTTTATTAAGTTATCATACCTAATTGTCTCAACAAATTACAAATTAGAGCAGCCAATAATAATCCCTTACTCAGAGCGAAGAGAAGGATCATAGATCCAACTTTACCAATAGTTCAACCACAAAAAATGTAGCCAACAACTTTCGACATATGCAATGCAGCTAAAACAATGCACCAATATTATAATGTCATATGTAGCATGAAAAATCAAATAAAATCAAGGGAAATGGATAAATAAATAACCTATACAGTCAAATTAAAATTGGAACATAAGAAACATTTTCTACTGATCAAACAACATTGAATCCCATTTCTCAACAAAACCAAAGGAGACAATGTGTATCGTCTTTCTTACTCTCTGCTGGTTTTGGAAACCCTTGAAGGTTTCTTGAGATCATTGGAAGTTTGAGAAAGGTATTTTACCATTGTAGGGTGGAGTTTTGAAATAAAATTCACAACATGGTAAAATTGATTTCTACCAATTCATCCAAATCATAATGTCATCACATTACAAAGCTAGACAAAAAGAAAATGGAAGAAGTGATGAATGGAAGAAGCATAATTTCTTAAAAGGACATATGGAAGGTTAAAAAAAGGGATATTGAAGGTCACTAGGTAAAAGGTCAAATTGGTTATGGGGAAGATTCAACGATACTCATGGAGGAGTTATGAATGAATTGTGGGAGTCATGTAGGCACAAAACACTAGGGTCAAATTCCATGGTGGAAGGAAAAAGGTGGAGATCATAATTGGGGTTAAGGGAAATTGAGGGTGAAGGAGATGTTAGAATGAGTTGTTGGTTGTGTGGGTAATTCCTATGAGGCCAAAGACTTGATGCAAGTTTGGGTAAGTCCTTGGTGAAGGTTGAAGACATCTTAATCAATTGGGTAAGTCCTTGTGTAGGTGAAAGACTCTTGGCTTGGATAGGTAAGTCCTTGGATGTAAGGTAGTCCTCTTGTGTGTCTTACAATGGAATATAAGTATACATGGGTTGCAAAGTCCTAGAGGTTGACCTCTCTAGGTAGTGGATTGGCAGTCTCCTAGCTTGGAGATGGTAGCCACTCTAAACACCTTGTCCATGTGTTTGTTTCAATCTCTCGCATCCTTGCTATACTTGTTTAGATAGGATTTCAAATTCAGTTTTGGAATTTGGTATAAATTAATATAATGTAGTTTTGAATGTATACTTAAATCACACAAATTTTGGGCAAATATCTTCTAGATCATAAATGGAAGGTGGAAGAGAATCTTATGGTTTAATTTGTGATAGAGAATATTGAGAGTAGAAATGATATCATGTATTATGGAGTCCATAAAAGGGAAGAGTCGGGAAAGGGAAAGAAGTCTACGGTGTGTAGATAACATGAACCCACAATTTGACCTAGATCTGGACACCTACTCCACTCAAAGGAATATCAAAGGATTTTAATGGACAATAGAGATAAGGGAAAGGAATTAAATATTTGAGTTCGATGTTGTAACTGATGGTCCATAAGTAGAAATTTTCAAAAATTCCAACTGAGATTTTGATATTTATAGTCCTCACTTTTTTTTACCCCCAAATAAGAATATTAAATCATGAAAATTGATCAACACGATTTAAACACCAATATCTAGTCAAATATGCAATATTATTCATATTGGATGTGTGAGGGGGCCTCCCAAAATTTGTAATTGAAGGAAGTTGAACAATTTGATAGATATTTGATGGGATTTTTGTGGTACAATGAAGGAATATTGTTATGAACTTTTGTAAACACAGTGTTTAGACATAAACACAGTGTTTAGACATAAACACACTATAAAATATAATACATATATATTTTGAGGTCAAGGTGAGATGTACGTCTTGATGAGTGAGTGAGAAAATGAACAAACATGTCAACTTTGTCTTACAAACTTCAAAATACAAGAAAAAATTTAAAACATATAGTTACAAGTTACAAACTTACTAACTATAACTTTTACAAGTCAAGTACTAGCATTTATCTAGGTTACATGGGACATTTTTACATGGATCCAAGAAATAACTTTGTTATTTTAGGAGTATTTTTCTAGTTCTCTATGGAAGAGCATAGAAATTGAAGAAGGTAATGTATAGATGGTGTAGGGATAGGTGAAACATACCTTAGAATTATGAAAAATAGAATCTAGAAGCAATATATTGAAAAATGACAAAATACCCATGATGTAGTAGTAGACTTAGGAACATAATTCTCAAAAAATTTGTTTTTTTTAATATGCCATTTCATGAAATTATGACCCAGACTGAGTTTTTTGCCACAAAATTTCCCCTTATTTGGCAAAAATTTGTTCCTAACTCAAAATATTTGTGAAATTACGTCCCATTCCCTACATTTGTGTGTTGTGACGTCTACAGACCAAAAAACAAATTCCGATCAGAATGTTGTCCCACGGAGGAGATATGGATGTGCGATTAAAACCAAAATTCAAACGAATCCAAGATTTAAAGGAATTAGGCATTCTTGTTTATTAAGTTTTGTTTCCATTTTTTAGGGTTAGTTATTATTATCATACATTTGTTGAGTTAGTTGCCGTGGAAAATATAGGTATGTAGAAAAATGTTGACCTATTAGTTTCTAGTCAATTTATTAATTAAGAGTTTGATGTTTCTGATGGAGTTTTGCAACACCACTAAAAATCCTAAGGTGATGAATCCTTAGGTTTAGCCTTTCTAGTACTATGGTAAGAACTCCACCCACGTGTGCTAAGACACGCGGAAGTCTTATCGTAGTATAGTTAAGGGTCGAATCCTCGGGACAACGGTCTTGACGAAGTCAAGATGGAAAACGTTTTTAGTTTTACTTAACTACTTAACAGTTGATATTTAGATCGAAAGTTTGATGTTGGTTTTAAAGCTAAACGCGAGGAAAGTAAAGCAAGAAAGTAAAGATTAAGGTTGTAAACAATTGATAAAAACCACTAGGATGTTATCGGGTTTCACACCACTACACATGGATCAAGTCATGCAACACAATAAAACAACCTGCAAAAAAGAGTCAAATCAGTTAGTATCTTGTAGTCCTAGCTTCCTTTCGGATAACTAGCTACGAGAAGTGTGGAGTATTGCAATGCCAGCCATTCCATAATGAATGGTCACATGCTTTGCATTACTCCTTCATGAAATGTGTTCCTCGACCTTACCAAGGTTGCACTTCCATACGTCAACTGATTCCATTTCATAGTATGAAAGTGCAACGATGGGGGTGAGTTTACTCCACTCATGAAAACACTTCTAGACACCGAAACAGACATATGGTGACTACATACATCCATAACCAACATTCAATCGATATTTAGATCTAATGGTACAAACATAGACAATTCATACCAAAAGACAATATGTAACACAAGTTGATGATCAAGCAACTAGTATTCATTAAGCGATTGAAGTCAAACTGAAAAGAAGAGTATCTTTATTACAAGTTATTGAATTACATCGCATGAAATGAAAACATGGGTAGCGGGGTTACTCCCCGCACCCTAGTGAATGAAACTACTCGCTAATGACAAAGAAGGAGGCGAGAAGAGAAAGAAAGAACGTCATCTCCACGGAGGAGGGAAGGTTGAACCCTTGGTGAAGAGAGCAACGATCTTCGCACTTCGTGGTTGCTTTGATGATGGATTTTCTCTTCCCACCTTCTTTGTTGAAGAGAGAGAAAGAAGAGAGAGAAGGTAGCTTGATGATGAGCATGGATCTCAAAACTGGCAGCCTTGGGGCAGTGGACGGAAGACCAGAGTGCTCTGGATCTGGAGAGGCAGCCTTTGGGCGTCTTGAAAATCGATCCTTTTGAAGTGGCCCTTGAGGTCCTATTTATAGGCTCAAGTTGAGCCCAAATGGTCTTGAGACCGTTTGGTCTCAAACGGTCTTGAGACCGTGAGGCTTCTCGCGGTCTTGGGACCATGAGGCTTCTCGCGGTCTTGGGACCGTGAGGCTTCTCGCGGTCTTGGGACCGTGAGGCTTCTCGCGGTCTTGGGACCGTGAGGCTTGTCGCGGTCTTGGGACCGTGAGGCTTGTCGCGGTCTTGGGACCGTGAGGCTTCTCACGGTCTTGGGACCGTGAGGCTTGTCTTTGTAATTTTTTTGTGTGTTTTCTGTAATGAAAAAGAGGAAAAGTTAGTTTATTGATGTATCTGCAATAAAGTAAGAAGGTTTAATGATTCTATTTAGTTTATCTAAGAAAGAGTATGGAAAACTAAAGATAACTAATAAGATAACGTCACAAAATGGGAGGTTATCACCCCCCCTAACTTAGAGTCTAGCTTTTCCTCAAGTTAGATAGAGCTAAGGCATGTAATGGCGAGGCGATTTTATTTGATTAGGGTTTCCATACTCTTGCTTCAATTCTAGGTCAGAGATCTACCGAGGTCTTATCAGGGCTTCTTCTTACACTAACTCTTTCGAGTATCAAAAGTTGCATGGATCTCAGGTTCCTTTTATATCGTGAATCTCGTATTGGGACCACCTTTCTTATTGTGTGCATGTCATCGACTCTAATCAGTTTTATACTTCTTTGGAGAAACCTACTGGTAGCTAGAGTGGGTATGAGGGCTGGTTTAAAAGGCTTATTGTGTAACTCCCCCTTCAAGTGGGGAAGGGTTTGTCTATGCTTTTTAGAGATTCACTACCGGGCACGACACATCTGCCTTCATGAGGGCAGCTGAATGTACCGGCCGGGTGAGCTCTTTTATCAGCCTTATCATATATTAGGAAACCTTAGGATCTCATTACCGGGCACGACACATCTGCCTTCATGAGGGCAGCTGTATGTACCGGCCGGGTGAGATCTTTGTTGGCTCTTCATATAGGTCCTTATGCATGGCACAACTCTCATATTTTTATTCAGCACTCTGGCTTTTATTCGAGTCTCACAGGCTTAGGAAGTGGGTTTTGTTAGGGTTTTTGATTGGGCGGCCAAGCCTCTTTTATTGAAAGAAGAAAACCGTTCTTGGGGTTCCTGACATGCACTCATTTTTTTTATTGGTGGTCCGCTCGTGAGATTTCTTGATTTTGGATTTCCCTGATTTCCCACTTGACTTTGAGAGTTTTCGGTTCGCTTTGGCCCTGAAGTTGACCTGTGAAGAGTCTGAGATAGAATTGAAGCAAAAGTATAGAAACCAATAGTGAATGAATTTTATGGATTCGCCATTTCAAGCCTGTAAGCTAATCTTATTATTTATATGAGGACTGCTTTATCTCTAACTTAGGTAAGGGTGATACTTTCCATGATGAAAGTTGTTTCATTGAAAAAAAATACTGGAAAAAGTCTAAGTACGAATAGAAAGTTTGAAAATGATGTGCGGGAAAAAATGAGTTAGAAGAGTTGGAGAAGGATGATACCTCGCCCTTGTCCAGTGCACTCCCCCCCTAACTTATCACGCACTCTGTCCACAGAGTGTCAAAGGGATAGGTTGAGAGATGCATGGACAAGGGCATTTAGGCGTCGGTTAATCCTGAGCTTGCCCCTGGTGCTTGGAGGAGCTTAGCTGCAAACTGTCCACGCAGGGCGTGATAGTCTACGTCAGTCATATCCTCTACTAGTTTCTGAAGAACTAAGATGGTAAACATCCAGTAGAGGACATGGAAGCCACAGTCGTTGGATTGTCGGATTTGCTGGGGACACTTGTGGCAGAAGGAAGGGCGGTGAAAGTGTTCTTTGGCATAAGCTTTTGTGTGCTGACTAAGGAGATCAATTAATCTTTCAGCACATTCTTTTGCCACTACCTCTGTGGGTGTTTTTGGTGTTACGACGTAAACTTTCTGTCGTGGGTTGTACTGGCTATCGGAAATGTTATAAATTGTAATTGTTCCATCCGGTAGGTTTGCTGCCAGAAGTAGCCAGTGTTCATGGTAGAGGAAGGGTGGCATGATGAACTTCGGCGTTGTGTGTTGTAGATATGAGATTAGTGTTTTAGCTGTACCGAAGTTCTTTAGCTTTAAAAGATCATCCTTCAGATATGGAGACGCCATGTATGCTGTGGGGTGATCTTGTCCGAGTAGAAGCTGATAGGCGGACATAAGGCCAACAGAGAGGGATCCTTTAATTTGTAAAGATTCTCGTAGAGTGTCTGCCATTATAAGAATGTCACCAGACATGAAAACGAGCTCATCATTCTCGGCGGAAAGCTTTGACATAATGAGACGTAGTTCGTAGCTGGATAGGCCTTTGCAAGCACTGAGATCGAAGTCTGGAAAAGATGGTATGATGGCAGACAACAGATCTTTGACGTCTTTGCTTTGCTCGGTAGTGGAGGTCGGTCCCTTTGATTTCTCTGACTCTTTTAGAGCTTGGCGGAAGGGTCGCCGCTGCGGTCGCTGGATAGCAGAGAAGAGGTAGAGAGGGACATCATCTGGTGCCATCGTTTGGTCCTTGAAGAACCGTCTGTCGCAGATGAGCTCCATCGCGTAACGTCCTCTCAAGGAATGAAAATCTTCAGTGACCAGGGCAGAGAAAGGGATTTCTTAGTTCAGTGCTTGGATGTGATGAATGGTGCAGAAAGCGCAATCCCCGGATCCTTCTGCGGCTTGAACTGGAGGGTTTATAATTTTAAACCAGGGCTGGCTCCAGTCTTGGCGGAGAGATGGGCGTGCAACCCAAATTAACTTAAGCAGCCGAAAGGGTATGCATCTTGCTTCGTCGGCTGCTTCACCCACAAAGTTTATCGTGCCGACGTGTAGCTCGGTGCTGCAGAAGTTATAAACCGTGGCGTCCCGAGCCTCTGTATCGACAATCATAGCTAGCCAATGGTTTAAAATTTGGAATGGCACAGTAAGATAACGTGCTCGTCGTGCTAGCCCGATACGCAGACGTTCGATGGATTTTTCTTGGATATCCTTGTATAGCAGGCCCAAGGATAGGGCGGGTGAGGCATTAAAGACAGGCTGCTTCCTCTTGTGGCTTCTGTAAATTTCGATACAGTTGGCGAGGAGGACACGGAAGATAGACATTGGCATCGTCGACCCAGGTCGCAGGATTTTGCGAAAATCTTCACGTGCCAACTTGCGCTTCGTTTTAGTGTTGTGGTAGATAATATCATCTCCTGCCTTTGTATCATCCACGATAGTATTCAGTATAAAGATATCCTGAGCATCTAAAGTGGAAATGGCCGCCATATCAAGGTCATGCATTTTGTGCGGCAGGGGTGGTGGCGGGGGAAGATCCTGTAGAGGGGGGCGAGGATGTACTTCTAGGGCTTCCTCAGAGCCAAGAGTGTCGTTGTCTGAGTCCGAGGCAGAATCGAGCTCTTCATCAGTATCTAATTGCACTCGTTCTGATTCGTACTCGTCGAGGGGTGAGGTTGCTGTCATGGTGGGCGCTGAGAGGGGTAAGACAGCTGTTGTAGGAGGGGTGGTGCCGGTTCCGATTATGCATTGGTGGAACTCGGCGAAGGCTGCGTCTTTAGCAGCTTCCCAGATGGATCCCATAGCACAGTAGTCAAGAAATTGATCCCCATACGATATATTAACATTATCATGGTGTGGGGAGTTGGGATCCTTATCACCGTCATGGTGATCTTTTTGTTGTCTGGGTTCTGCTCCTTGTCTTGGACCCTCCCCAGCATCATCTGGTTTGTCAGAGTCTTCATCTGAGGAGGTACTGTTGGTGGAGTCCGCCGAAGAATCAGAATCGTCATCATTATGAGCATCATCTTCATCGTCGTTAGTTGTCTTCTTTTGTGCTTTCTTTTTGCACAGACAATGGATGGATTGGAGTTCATCATATGCCACTTGCACGTGCTCGTGTGTTTCGAGCAGTGCTTCGTGGGTTTTTTTAAGATCTGAATAACGTTGTTCGGCCGAGAGGAGTCTTGCTGTGAGATCTGTTACTTGAGCTCTTAGCTGAATGATCTCATTATTTGATGACTCCTCCTGGCGATTATGTAGTTGCGTGAGGGTGGTGGTGATGTCGTCCAGGCGCATGCTGAAAGCTTGCTGTTGTTGCTTCAGCTCGCGTAGGGTCTCTGGCAGAGGTAAAGTCTGTGCGGAAATCCTATCGAATTGCTTTGCCAACACTTCATGATGACGTTGTACTCCCTGGATCAACTTGGGCAAGTTGTTGCAGTGGCCGTCGATGTGGTCGACTTGCATGGCCACTGAAGCTTGACGTTGTTGGATTCCTTGGAGGATGCCTGGCATGGCGCGGTTCTGCTCGCCGATCTGGGCAACCTGCTTAGTTAGACCCTGTACGTATGAAAAAATAGAATTTAAAATGTTAGATGGGTCGGTGAGGAGGTTTCAGATGGTGTCAAATTGACGTACGAATTCCTCGCCGACATTAGTAAAAGGGACCCCAGTGAACGAAGGGTGAGGTGGCTGGGGTCGGGGTGGAATGATGGTGTCATGCGGAAAAGACACTATTGATGGACCCGCGAATTGCGTGGTGACTGTAGATGGGGTCACCAGCGATGTCGGGGTGGTGGAGGATGGAAAAAATGGTGGCATTCCCGAAGAGGGAAATGGATCCGGGAATGTTGATGGAAAGTCGGTGGATGTGAAGGAGGAGAATTTGGGCATTGTGGTGGAGAATGGGGTGCCTGAAGTAAAGAAGGGTGGAGGTGGTGGAGGGGTGGTAGAGGAAGGTGGAGCGGAGGATGATTGAAGGGTGGTTGATGGTGGTGGGGTGGTAGATATTGGGGTGGTGGAAGGTGGAGAGGTGGTATTGAGCTCAGCATTTAGACTCATTATAAAAGAGTCTAGTGATGAGGATGTAATATTTTCTTCAGGGAGGGGGGGTTCAGTTTCAGGGTTAGGTTTCGATGTGGGTGTCCCTGACAGCTCATGAGCTTTGACGAGCCTTCTGGAAGGTCGTTTGACTAGGAGCTTTGCTGTTTTAGCTGCCGGGGCAGTTATACTAAGCTTTGCCTACCCTGCCTTTGCTTTCTTTACTCTGGCTTTGACTGAAGCTATGATTTTGGCGATCTCGTCTTCAGTGAATAGGAGCTTGTCTTTATCATAGTCAGCAAGCTCTGGAAGTGGGAGCAGGATTCTTGAAGATTTTGTGGGGCAGAACACGTAGTTCAGCCTTCCATCCTTATCCTTTAAGATGTAAGAGTTCTTTAGTATCTGTTCATTGGTAAGAATGTCGCCTTTTATTGGGCTGCATTTGGGTAGAAGTCTATCCATCTTGAGATATTTGATGATGGATGTGATATGACCACCCGTGAAGATTTCTTTCCCGAGGGCGAAGGCTGATAGCTTGATCAGCATGTGCCGTCCAATGTTGACAGGCATTCCGTTGAGGACTGACCAGAGGACAAAAAGGTCGGATATGAGAACATTTCCTCCTTCGGATCTAGGGAAAAGTGCGCCGACGATAATTTTGTGTAACGTGCGCACTAGGCCAGAATGAACGTTGGAGGCCTTGCTTGTCCTTGCATCAAAGGTTGGTAACCCCGTTAATGACTTCCAGAAGTTATGCTTGTTGAAACTGGGGTGGTCTGTGCCAGCAGCTTTGGCATTCTTCAGCTGGTCTTTATTGTCGATGAAAATTTCATTCAGGACATTTTCGGTGATGACCACCTCATTGTTGAAGATTCTGGAGGTTATTCTACGGTCACCACCGTCCCTTTCTTTATGCAAGATGTCCACCACTTCTTTGTTGAAGTAGGTGAAGAATTCAGTATTTGGCTCAGAGTAGGAAATTTCAAATACAAAGTAGAGCCTGGAAAGGTTAGAATTGTCAAGAAGAGTGAGGATTCTGTGGTAGATCCCCATCTTCATCAGTATGCTGGGGCAGACATACTTGGTTGGTTTAAGGAGTTGGCTGATGGGGGGGATGATTTGGAGGTGAAGGTTCTCGGGTGGTGGTGCTGTGGTGGTGATGGGAGGAAAAATAGGAACAGTTATTGTGGCAGGGTTGGTGACGGTGGTGGAGGATGGTGGGATGCACCCTGCTAGGATTTGTTCCCTTGCACAGGCAGGGTGGACCTGTTTCCTGGCTCTCTTCTTAGATGTTGGCTCAGTTGTTGGTTCTTGAGCCAATCTCTTCCCCTTAGATTTTGTAGTGGGTGATTCTTTCTCAGGGGAAGGCTGGTATTCGGAGGCCTCGTCGGATGAGGTCTCTTCGACTTCCTCGTCAGAAGGTTCTTCATCTAGGCAGCGGTTGATTCGCTTGATGTCCTTCATGACAACAGTCAGGTTCACTTCTGCTGGGACTTTTCCAGTCCTTTTGAAGTCGTCAACTATGCTTTGCAGATTTGCTCGTTCAGCAATGAGCTTCTCTTTTGTCCAGAAGGGAGCGTCTGTTGGTCCTTGCTTAGCAGGTGAAGTCATTTTGAAATAATAGATAAGAAACAAAAGTTAGAAATCTTAAATTTTGAAATTATAACAAAGTAAAATTATTTTGAATTTGAGTTTTATTAGTTTGATTTAGTTCAAATGGTCCTGAGACCGCGAGGATCCAAACGGTCTTGAGACCGTGAGGATCCAAACGGTCTTGAGACCGTGAGGATCCAAACGGTCTCGAGACCGCGAGGATCCAAACGGTCTCGAGACCGCGAGGATTCAAACGGTCTTGAGTCCGCGAGGATCCAAACGGTCTTTAGACCGTGAGGATCCAAACGGTCTTGAGACCGCGAGGAAGACGAACCGCGCGGCCGTTCGTCGGCTAAGAGCTGCGGAAACGATGATGGCGACAACGGCGGAAAGGAGCTCGAACGCGAGTTTTAAATGGTGATGCGTCAACCTGTCGCTGTGGTCGGTGGGTCGGCGAATGGGTAGCTGCTGCAGAGCTAACGACGAGCCGGGAGTGACGACGAGCTAGGAACGACGATGACGAAGTCGAGAATGACGGCGACGAAGCCGAGTCGTCGGCGAAGCACTTGAAACAGCGACGCGCGGGAGTGTAGAGATGAAGGTCAGAGTGGAATGAAACAGGAGAGTTCGAGAATTCGGGAATCAAGAAGAGGGGCACGTATATTTATAGGATTTTAGGAGCCCTCTCGGTTAGGTGACTGAGAGAGCTCAAACGGTCCTGAGACCGCGAGGATCCAAACGGTCTTGAGACTGCGAGGAGCCTCACGGTTTTGAGACCGCGAGGAGCCTCACGGTTTTGAGACCGCGAGGAGCCTCACGGTCTTGAGACCGCGAGGAGCCTCACGGTCGTGAGACCGCGAGGAGCCTCACAGTCTGGAGACCGCGAGGGGCCTCACGGTCTGGAGACCGCGAGGGCCCAAACGGTCTCGAGACCGTTTGACCTCAAGATCATGTGGATTTTTATGTATTTTTGGATTTAAAGAAAGCAAAAGAAAAAGGAAAAACAAAGATAAACAAAAGGGTGTTTAAAAACAAAAGAAAAGGCTAGAAAAAAAGGGAAGGTGATACTCAGGCCTTGGGTTGCCTCCCAAGAAGTGCCTTGGTTTAACGTCGCTGGCTCGACAATATTTTGCCCCGGCTATGCTGACTTTATAGGGTCATGAATCT
Organism: Alisma plantago-aquatica; assembly: GCA_963693085.1. NCBI lineage: Eukaryota > Viridiplantae > Streptophyta > Magnoliopsida > Alismatales > Alismataceae > Alisma > Alisma plantago-aquatica. Next base: position 823,189,743 of record OY856414.1, on the reverse strand, counting down.
CTATGGTTTGTCTTGATAACTTGTCTGCCGGTGTGTGATACTTTTTTAATCTGTGGCCATTTACGGTCCTCTCTCCTCCATTATCGTCAATAATAATGACAGCTCCTGTCGGGTATATATGTTTGATTGTGAAGGGCCCCGACCATTTAGTACGCAGTTTTCCAGGAAACAGTTTTAATCCGGAGTTGAATAGGAGGACTTTGTCTCCAACGATTATATCTTTTCTTTTGATGTGGCCATCGTGCCACATCTTAGTTTGTTCTTTTTAGATTCTTGCATTGTGGTAGGCTGTCATTCGTAGTTCTTCTAGTTCTTGGAGTTGAAGTTGTCGGAATTCACCAGCACCTTTGAGATCAAAATTTAGTTGCTTAATGGCCCACCAAGCCTTATGCTCTAATTCAACTGGCAAATGGCAAGACTTCCCATACACTAATCGAAACGGTGTTGTTCCGATGGGTGTTTTGAAAGCTGTACGATAAGCCCATAGAGCGTCAGATAGTTTGGTGGACCAATCGGTGTGGTGCTGATTGACAGTTTTTTTCAGAATAGCTTTAATTTGCCTATTGGAGACTTCAACTTGTCCACATGTCTGTGGATGATATGGTGTAGAAACTTTGTGGTTGACTCCATATTTTCTTAATAAGGCTTCAAAGCTCCATTCCAAGAAATGTGATCCGCCGTCAGATATAATCGTTCTTGGGACGCCGAATCTGGGAAATATTATTTCTTTAAACATCTTGATTACCGGTTTTGAATCGCAAGAGGTGGTTGGTAGAGCTTCTACCCATTTTGAAACGTAATCCACAGCAACCAAGATATACTTGAATCCATAAGATGAGGGGAAAGGGCCCATATAATCTATTCCCCATACATCGAAGAGTTCGATTTCTTGCCATATGTTCAATGGCATTTCATTTCTTCTGGTTATCCCTCCGGATAGTTGGCACTTGTCGCATGATCGCACGTATTCATGTGCATATTTTGCGATGGTGGGCCAATAAAAGCCAGATTGCAAGACTTTGAGGGCTATCTTCTTAGAACTCATGTGGCCCCCAGTGGGGCCTGAGTGACAGTGCTCAAGGACCGAAGTGATTTCCGTCTCTGGGATGCATCTACGAAAGAGTCCATCTGCGCATAAGCGAAAAAGATAGGGCTCGTCCCAGAAATATTGCTTAGCGTCGTGAATGAACTTCTTTTTGTCGTGATAGGATGTGGATGGGTGAATGATTCCTGTTGCCAAATAGTTGACAATGTCGGCATACCAGGGAAATCCATTGGAGACTTTCATTAGGTGGTCGTCCGGGAGGGAATCTTGGATAGGAACTTTGTCTTCATCCTCGACTCTAATACGGCTGAGATGATCGGCGACGACGTTTTCCACTCCACTTTTGTCTTTAATTTCCAAATCGAATTCTTGAAGCATTAGTACCCAGCGGATAAGTCTAGGTTTTGCGTCTTGCTTCTGAATCAGATATCATATAGCGGAGTGGTCAGTGTAGACAATGACTTTAGCTCCTATCAGGTATGAGCGGAATTTTTCGAACGCGTAGATGACAGCTAAAAATTCCTTTTCTGTAGTGGTGTAATTTTTTTGTGCTTCATCCAGCGTTTTAGATGTGTAATATATAACATAGGGTTTTTTGTCGATCCTTTGCCCTAAAATGGCCCCTATGGCGTAATCGCTCGCATCACACATGATTTCGAAAGGTAACGACCAATCTAGAGCTCGTAATATTGGTGCAGAAATCAAGGCATCTTTCAGAGTTGTGAAACTTTGTAAACATTCTTGGTTAAAGTTGAACTTTGTGTCCTTGGTCAGCAGTTGTGTCATGGGTTTTGCTATTTTGGAGAAATCTTTAATAAATCTTCTGTAAAACCCAGCATGTCCTAAGAAGGCACGTACTCCTTTTACGTCTTTTGGTGGCATCAATTTTGAGATAACGTCAATTTTTTCTTGATCCACCTCGATCCCTCTGTCGCTCACTCTGTGTCCCAAAACAACACCCTCTGTTACCATAAAATGGCATTTTTCCCAATTTAAAATGAGGTTTGTTTCCTCACATCTTTGTAAAACTTGAACCACGTTGAGCAGACAGTTGTCGAAGGAGTCTCCATAAACTGAGAAATCATCCATGAATACCTCCATTATAGATTCTGTCAATCCCGCAAAGATAGCAGACATGCATCTTTGGAAAGTAGCTGGTGCATTACAGAGCCCGAATGGCATTCTTCTAAAAGCAAATGTCCCAAAAGGACAGGTAAAAGTAGTTTTCTCTTGATCGTCCGGGTGTATCGGGATTTGGTAAAAACCAGAATATCCATCGAGGTAACAAAAGAACTTCTGATGAGCTAGGCGCTCAAGGACCTCATCTAGGAAGGGCAGGGGGTAGTGATCTTTTCGTGTTGATTTATTAAGTTTCCTATAATCAATGCACATACGCCACCCTGTAACGGTTCTAGTGGGCACAAGTTCATTTTTGTCATTAAGAACAACAGTGGTTCCCCCCTTTTTAGGGACCACCTGCACTGGGCTTACCCACTGAGAATCAGAAATTGGGTAGATAATGCCTGCCTTTAGAAGCTTGAGGACCTCAAGGCAAACCACCTCTTTGAGGTTGGGGTTTAACTTTCTCTGGTGTTCTCATGATGGTTTAAACTCTTCAACCATGGGCAGTTTGTGCATACATAAATCAGGGTTTATGCCTGTCAGATCAGTCATTTTATAGCCAATGGCTTTCTTATGCTTTTTCAGTTCATCGACGAGTCTATTTTCTTGATCATCCTCCAGAGTGGAGCTGATGATTACTGGACAGAGCTTCTCATCATCAAGAAAGACATGTTTAAGCCCCTCGGGTAAGGCTTTCATTTCTGGAGCCTTAGGTGGCTCAGTGGCTTCTATAATTGTGATGGCCTTAAGTTCTTCAAACGTGGCTGTCGGAGCTTCTTCAGCTTTTTCTAAGTATTGCAGGCATTGTTGCACTAGTTCACTGGCCGAGAATTCTACCTCCGGATTTGTAAGAGTGTTTTCCAATTCATCGGATGGTTCAGACATTTCTAACTGGGACATTTGATATATAGCATCCAGGAGAAAGACTTCCTCTTGAATGCTTGGACCTTTCATGCTGTTTAGAACTCTGAACTGGAAAGCTTCCCTCCCAAGTCTCAAAATAATAGTTCCTGCTTCGACATCAATGAGAGCTCGGGCGGTAGCTAGGAAAGGTCTGCCGAAGATTATCGGATATCTCAGGTCTTCTTGTATGTCCATAATAACAAAATCACACGGGACATAAGAATTTGTTCCTATTCTGACAGGGATGCCTTCGATAATTCCAAGAGGGGCAGTTATGGTAGAGTCGGCTAACTGAATTGTCATTGTCGTAGGTAACAAATCAGTGAAGCCTAATCTTTTACACATTGAATAGGGCATAATAGATATGCTTGCTCCTAGGTCTTCCAATCCTTTCTTGCTGGAGCCATTTCCAATGGAACACTGAATGCCGAAGGAACCTGGGTCCTTCTTTTTCTTTGGCATTTTATTAAGCAGAATATCTGAAGTGGTCTGAGCAAGTTTCACTGTTTCATGCTCTTTTGTCATATACTTTCTTGACAAGAGGGTTTTCAGGTATTTTGCCCAAGCGGGTACTTCGGAAAGGGCATCAAGAAAAGGAATATCAATGTATAACTTTTTCATAGCTTCTTTAAATTTTTGGAACCTAGTGTCCATTTTGGTTCCTTTTAGTCTGTCTGGGTAAGGAATTCTTGGTGGGACTTCTGGGATTGGTTCCTTTTCCTTTTCTTTCTCTGCAGAATTTTTTGTTTCTCTGCTTGAATTCCCTGTTGGGGAAAGAATGGCTACGTCATCATCATCATGGTCGATTCTGGTGACATCAGGAAAGACACGACCAGACCGCGTGGTGACGGCATTAAGTTGTTCTGGTCTGTTTGGGTTATGACGCGGGTTTTCCTCTGGTTGCCCAGCAAAAGTGCCGGCTTGAGGTTTCAATTGAGCGGCAATCTGTGCCATTTGGGCTTCTACGGCCTTTTGTTGAGCTTGCTGGTTTGCAAGCATGGTTTGTTGCGATTGAAGCATTTGTCTAATCAAGGATATCTCATCAGATGATTGGGGAGGAGCACCCCTTTGTTGATACTGAGTGACATGCTGTCCTGGTTGTTGTAGAGGTGCAGTTAACTGTGGCTGCTGGGGCTGCTGCAACTGGGGTTGTTGTGGCTGCTGCAACTGAGGTTGTTGCAACTGAGGGTGCAGTCCTGAATGGGCATATTGGTAAGAAGGATTCCTGGGATAGTTAGATCTTTGGAAACCTTGTCTATAATTCCCTTGATTGAAGTTATTCTGAAATCCTGGTGGTTGTCTATTGAAAGATCCACCTTGTGCCTGCTGTTGTGGGTTGGCAGTCCCTGCAGGATTCCCGTATTGAAAACCAGGATGGTTCCTTGGTTTATCTGGGTTGTAATACACTTGGCCAGGTATTGAATGTATGGAGTTGACTTGCTATGGCATTTGTTCCTCGGGATGCTTGATAATGGGTTCATATTGCGGCATAGGTGGTTGTAAATCCATCATGACATTGTATAACAGGCCACATGATAATGTGGGATGATCGGATGCATGGCAGGCTTCACAAGTTCCAGCAGCTGCCTTAACTTGTTGAACCTGAGAGCTTTTCTTCTTATCATATTCCCCGAAAGAAGTTTCGAGGGCTTGTTGCTTGCTAGCAATGGTCTTCAAGGCCTCAACAATGGCCTTGAGTTCCATGGATTCTTCTGCTTTGTAGACCTTGAGAACGCCTTTGGGTTGGTTAGATGACCTTCCCCAATTGGATTGGTTCTCGGCCCCTAGCGTAACTATATTCCAGGCATCTTCATAATTCTTTCTCATAAAGTTTCCTCCAGATGAGGAATCTAGGAATTGCTTGATATCATCACTTACTCCTCTGTAAAATGTTTCTATCAGTTGATTTTGAGATATGCCATGGTGAGGACACTTTCTCAGGAGTTCTTTGAATCTTTCCCAAGCTTCAGCAAGTGTTTCTCCAGGTAGTTGGGAAAAGTGATTAATTTGTCCCCTGATCTCATAGGTTAGCGAAGGTGGGAAGAATTTCTCAAGAAACTTCTCTTCTAAAGGAGTCCAAGTAGTGATGATGGGGTGTCTATCCAAAGCGTTGTACCAGCTTAGTGCTCTTCCAGATAAAGTGAAGTGGAAAAGGTGTAGCATGATTGCTTCCAAGGCAATTCCTGCTTGGGGTACAAGTCGGCAGAGTGACTTGAATCTCTTAAGGTGATCCATGCAATCGTCTCCGGGTGCTCCGGAGAAAGAGATGCCTAGCATGATCTGGATCCATTGCGTCCGAATTTCAAAGTGTGGTATGTTAATAATCAGTGGTCAGACAGGATGATCGTCTTCATAATTCTTCGGGACTGCGTAGTCCCGAAGTTGCTTGTTTCTTAACGCAAGTTGAGCAGCAACATGCTCTGCTTGGATGCGGTCTTGTTCCTCAGCTCGGATCTCAGCTTGCACCTGAGCACGAGTGTCGGCAATAAGTTGTGCTCGTTGTGCTGCTATGGCGGCGTTGACTCTTTCTGCAACAAGGTGTTGCTCTTCGGCCATCTGTCTGGCTCTTTGGCGGTTAAGTCTATTCCTTCGGTGGAAACTTCTTTCTACCTCAGAATCGTATTCTGGTTCAGGGCAGAATCCGATGCTATGCGGGGGTTGCATACATGTTTTCTACCTGAGTAGAAGGAAAATCACACGTTAGGATAATGGAAGGAAATGAAGAAATCAAGAAGTTTTGGAGTAGTTATCAAGAAAAAGTGTAAAATCCTAATCAACCAAGAAGTTGTTAAGTAAAAACTAAAACGTTCTGTTGTCCCCGGCAACGGCGCCAATTTTTGATGGAGTTTTGCAACACCACTAAAAATCCTAAGGTGATGAATCCTTAGGTTTAGCCTTGCTAGTACTATGGTAAGAACTCCACCCATGTGTGCTAAGACACGCGGAAGTCTTATCGTAGTATAGTTAAGGGTCGAATCCTCGGGACAACGGTCTTGACGAAGTCAAGATGGAAAACGTTTTTAGTTTTACTTAACTACTTAACAGTTGATATTTAGATCGAAAGTTTGATGTTGGTTTTAAAGCTAAACGCGAGGAAAGTAAAGCAAGAAAGTAAAGATTAAGGTTGTAAACAATTGATAAAAACCACTAGGATGTTATCGGGTTTCACACCACTACACATGGATCAAGTCATGCAACACAATAAAACAACCTGCAAAAAAGAGTCAAATCAGTTAGTATCTTGTAGTCCTAGCTTCCTTTCGGATAACTAGCTACGAGAAGTGTGGAGTATTGCAATGCCAGCCATTCCATAATGAATGGTCACATGCTTTGCATTACTCCTTCATGAAATGTGTTCCTCGACCTTACCAAGGTTGCACTTCCATACGTCAACTAATTCCATTTCATAGTATGAAAGTGCAACGATGGGGGTGAGTTTACTCCACTCATGAAAACACTTCTAGACACCGAAACAGACATATGGTGACTACATACATCCATAACCAACATTCAATTGATATTTAGATCTAATGGTACAAACATAGACAATACATACCAAAAGACAATATGTAACACAAGTTGATGATCAAGCAACTAGTATTCATTAAGCGATTGAAGTCAAACTGAAAAGAAGAGTATCTTTATTACAAGTTATTGAATTACATCGCATGAAATGAAAACATGGGTAGCGGGGTTACTCCCCGCACCCTAGTGAATGAAACTACTCGCTCATGACAAAGAAGGAGGCGAGAAGAGAGAGAAAGAACGTCATCTCCACGGAGGAGGGAAGGTTGAACCCTTGGTGAAGAGAGCAACGATCTTCGCACTTCGTGGTTGCTTTGATGATGGATTTTCTCTTCCCACCTTCTTTGTTGAAGAGAGAGAAAGAAGAGAGAGAAGGTAGCTTGATGATGAGCACGGATCTCAAAACTGGCAGCCTTGGGGCAGTGGGGCAGAGCATGGATCTGGATCTGGAGAGGCAGCCTTGGGGTAGAGCACGGATCTGGATCTGGAGAGGCAGCCTTTGGGCGTCTTGAAAATTGATCCTTTTGAAGTGGCCCTTGAGGTCCTATTTATAGGCTCAAGTTCAGCCCAAACGGTCTTGAGACCGTGAGGCTTCTCGCGGTCTTGGGACCGTGAGGCTTCTCGCGGTCTTGGGACCGTGAGGCTTCTCGCGGTCTTGGGACCGTGAGGCTTCTCGCGGTCTTGGGACCGTGAGGCTTCTCGCGGTCTTGGGACCGTGAGGCTTCTTGCGGTCTTGGGACCGTGAGGCTTCTCACGGTCTTGGGACCGTGAGGCTTCTCGCGGTCTTGGGACCGTGAGGCTTGTCGCGGTCTTGGGACCGTGAGGCTTCTCGCGGTCTTGGGACCGTGAGGCTTGTCTTTGTAATTTTTTTTTGTGTTTTCTGTAATGAAAAAGAGGAAAAGTTAGTTTATTGATGTATCTGCAATAAAGTAAGAAGTTTTAATGATTCTATTTAGTTTATCTAAGAAAGAGTATGGAAAACTAAAGATAACTAATAAGATAACGTCACAAAATGGGAGGTTATCAGTTTCTTAAGCTGTTTAGCTATTTATCATTATCTAAAATCAGTTAGAATATCCATTTTGATATGAGACTAGTTATTAACATTGTGTCCATATGACTTTTATTTATATTTATTATATATGAATTTGGTAAATTTTACTTCAAACCCCTAGACACTATTAGTTACTTGTTTAGGTTATATTTTAGTAGTTGAATAATAAGAATGAAATCATGGCTAATTGTGTTATAATTCAAATAAAGATTATGAATAGTTTTAGGTCACTTCATATCATTTTGGATCAATTATGTTGAGTATGTTTAGTTTTTGCTAAATAGTGCCTTAATGTATAAATGAAGGGGAATTGAAGTTTGATATATGTGTTTGAATTTGACATAGATAATTAGGGTTTGGGATTTCTATTAGATATTAGATGTTTATTTAGGTACCTAGGAAAAAAGAGGTCTATTTAGGTGAGACTTTGAGATTTCTGACATCTACATTATTAAATACAATTCTACATGTCTGAGTAACACATCTTACATGAATTACAACACTTGGGAAGATGATGTTACACATCATATCCCTATATAAAACTACATGGGAGAATGGGGTCAAATATCACACTCACTTAAAAACACTAGACATATATTGTTGTAAAGAGATACAGTCTTCCATCACTACATGAGGTCCCACACTGAGACAGTGCTATCGGTGAATTTGTAGGCCACATAACAAAGTGATGTTCCTAGTGTTTCACATAAACCCTTAGATTTGTAATTTCAAGAATCTTCTCTTGATCCACAAGAGATGCTCTCAATTCAATTCTATGAAATCAAGACACTATGAAAGATCTATAGTGCTCCTAAAATCCTAGAACTATAATGATTAAGGTTTCATATATACACATACACATATATATAGTTGTCCCAAATTTTTTTATTATGAATTGTTCATAGTATATGATGTACTCTCATATGTATGAATTATGTTATATTTTGGTTAGACTTTATAGCAACATTGTGGGCTTGAAATTTTGAATACATTTGTGAATATCATATGTATTTGTATATATTCTATATGCTTTCTATTCAGTTTATGCATTTGACTTGTCTTTGTATTGAGATTTTCTTTTATCCTATATCTATTATTTTGCTTTCTTGATTATTCTCTTGTCCAATAAAAGAGTATGTATTGTATTTAAATATTAGTAGTTTCTATGTGGTATCAGATGGTTAGGATCCCATGTATCCTCTCCAACCCTACTGATTCCATCTCCCTTCTCTCTCCCTATTGCTTCCCCTCCTATCCTTCCCCCTGCACCACCCCTACCCCCATTGTTGTGCCCCACCCCTCATTGCCATTGTGTCCCTCCCTCTCCATGTTGTTTTTGCCCCACCCACCTGCCACCATCTCTTGTTGTCGATACCCCCCTGCCCATCACTTCTCCAAGCTGCCCAGACTCTACCCTATGTCAACCCATCTTGTCGTCGCCACCACCACCCTTGTATCTTGTCTCCATCCCACTTTCCCTTTCCAACCTACCACCACTCCCACCCCCACATACACATACCACCCATTTGGCACATCACCCTCCACCACAACCCCTAAACCCACCCCTCATCCTCACCTTCAATCCCCATCAAGCAATCACCATTTCCCTCAACCATATCTACCTCCCTACTTTCTAATGCAACCTCCATTCTTCCTTCTCTTGCTTAATCTTCCACTCCTTTTGTCTCCCAAAACTGTCTGAAATAGCCCATTGAAAATGTGAAGCCACCACCTTTTCTCTACCTACACCACATGGTGGAGTAAATCTCATTGTGGTGGATTAGGTCATGGCTTCTCTCTTGTTGCACCTATGTGGGTTTATCTAATTTGTTGATATGAATCTTTTGCTGCTACTACTTATTGTGTATATCACACAACATCTTCAATTTCTATGAGCATCATCACCTCGTATCTCATGGAATCTACAAATATTCCTTGATATCTTTATGTTACCATTGTGAAACTTTACAAGTCCAAATATCATATTCGATTAACTTCATTTAAGATCTATGTTAAACCCCAAGGGTGCTATTCCCATAACTCTTTCATTGCTTGAACCTCTCCTGATGACTTGGCCGATGACAAAGACAAGAAATGAAATGGGTGGTTAACATTGCCAAATCAAAGATCTATCAATCTCTTCTCCTCCTTTAGGAGTGTTAAAGCCATGTAGGATGAACTCTCCCATCTGTACCCTCTCTAACCAAAACCTCAAGGTCTTAAAGATCTTCAAGAATTTGAAAATAGAGGATTTTTTACTAATGGATATGTGGAAGATTATTTCAACCAATGCTCCGTTCTCTAAGATAAATATGATGTCTATCTTCCCCTATTTTCTAACATCAAAGAAGTTCAGTGCCAACACAATGAACTTTAGTTAGTTCATTTCTTGTCTGGACTCCCTCACTCTTTCTCTAGTGTTGTAGACTAATTCCTATCACGTGATTCCTTTCCCACTCTATCAGATGTTCTCAAGTGAGTTCTATGTCTAGATTGAAAGAATCCCTACCTTCTACTGATAACTCTGCTCTTTTATTTTTTTCTGATGATTTTGGTAGAGGTCATGGATGTGGATGCAGTCGTGGTCGTGGTTGTTCTTTTGGGCGCCCCTGGATGAGGTCCTCCACCTAGATTCAGACAAGAACAACCTCCTACACAAATTCGGTTCAGAAAAATCTATTAGCACACAAATCACATTGAAGACTGCTATTGGGTGAAACACGGTGAACCCACATGGTTGAATCAGGTCACATCTAATGCTATTGAAGATCCCCCTACTTCTGCTTCAAGTTCTACCCTGCCCAATGTTCATTTAATTTGGTTAGGAAACTTCTTCAAGCTCACTTTCCCTCACAACCTACTACTTAGGATGGAGATTCTTCTACTTCACTTGCTTCCCTTACAACTTATGCTAAAATCAAATGGGCCATTGACTAAGGTGTTAATCCTCATATATTTGGATACTCTAAAATATGTTTTACACTATCTAAAAAGACTAAAGTTCCACTAGTGATAGTGGCAGATGGAACTCAATCCATGATGCAAAATATTGCAACTATCTCTCTGTCATAATTTTCCATTAAAACTTTCTAAAAAGTTCCAAGATTCCCCCCCCCCAAATATTTTTTTGGCTAGTAAAATTTTAAAGAGCCTTCAATTCTCTATCACTTTTGATCTTGACGTATCTATATTTTAGGATTTCCACACGAAGAGGATTGATCCAGTCCATGAAGGACCAGATGGAGTGTACTACCTGGACGTGCCACAATCTTCTACTGCTCTTCTCTCATCCTCATTGTTTGGACTATAATGGTACTATTGTCTAGAACATCCATCTGTTGCTAAAATACGATGCTTATTTCCTAAAATGCTGATAAAAGTTTTCTTTGTGATTATTGCCAATTTGGAAAATAGGCTTGGGTCGTGTTTCATAAGAACAAAGTTATTATTTCTAAAATTTTATTTTATATTGTTCATACTGATATATGGAGGCCATAGTCTTTTAATAGCCTCTCTATATTTCACTACTTTATGAGTTTCATTAAAATTATTCTCGGGCAACTTGTCTTTTAGTTAAAAGATGGCAATAACATTTTTGAAAATTATTACCACACTTTTTACTAAAATAAAAACTCAGTTCGATAAAAATATCAAAAAAATTCAGACGAATAATTCCTTATAGTTCATTAAAAAACCAATTCACTTGTTTTGTATTGCTCACCCCAGTACTATCCGTCAGATTTCATGGTCCTACACACCACAACAACACTGTGTGGTAGAGAGGAAAAATCACCACCTTCTTGAAGCGGTGTGTACTACTCTTCTTCGCTGTCATGTGAGCAAGAATTTTTGCCCTAAAGAAATCTCTACTGTGAGCTAATTGATTAAATGTATGCCCTTGTCAGTTCTGAACAATCAAGACCCATGTACTCTATTATATCCAGATATGCCTCTTTTTTATTTACCTCCTCACATCTTTTCTAGCACTTGTATTATTAGAATATTCATCCCAAAATAACTACGTGTGACCCTCGCTCAACTAAGTGTGTTTTTATGGGATATTCTAGAACTCAAAAATGATATCTTTGATGATCTTGCCAATCGACGGTGATTTGTTAGTGTTGATATGATTTTTTTAGCACATGTCATACTACTCCAAAGAGGTATGTGCTTTATTGAGTGATCTATTAGATCCTAATCCACTCTCTCGGGTTCTGGAAGATGTCTCCAATGCAGAAGTTGAATTTCTTGCTCCTCCCCAAAAAGCTTACAAGAACAGATCCAAGATTACAGTATCTGCCATGATTCCTCAAAAACCAAATCCTCCTTCATTGGAAAATCACAACATGACTTTCTGACCTACACCTTCCTATAAAGTCAATCAAAGGTGTTAGTTCATGTATTCAACATCCAATTAGTAATTTCTACTCTACTACTAATCTTGATGCTAGCTTTGCATGCCTTAATATTGCTATCTCTGTTGTTTAAATACCAAACAATGTTATGCAAGCACTTAAACCTCATGCTTGGTGTAAACCTATGGAAATGGAAATGGCTGGTCTTGGCAATTGACATCCTTGGGTCTTATTGATTCTCCTTAGGATTGTTATATAGTTGGATGTTGATAGATATTCACTATCACATACCATCTTGTGGTTCGATTGAACAGCTAAAAGCACTCCTGGTTGAGAAAAACTATGCTCATACCTATAGGGTGGACCATTTTGAAACATTTTGTTCTATTGATAGGCTTAACTATGTGTAGGTTCTTATATATGTGGTTGTGAATAATGATTACCCTATTTTTAAACTTGATGTTAGAAAAGCTTTTCATCCTGAGGAAGTCTATGCAGAAAAACGTTTTTAACATCAAGTTGAAATATAGGATAATTATTGTTCACTACAATAGATACAAGTGCCCACACAGAGTTAATCCTAACAACAGGAGAAAAGTTTTCAAAATAGTCTACCCCATAGGTCTAAGTATAACATTTTACAACTAGGTGTGTTTCAACCTCTCAATCAAGCTATCACACTAATGTTTAATAGTTAATTGCCACCGACATCCAACTGTGGATCAATCTTGAAGGCGATCAACAAGATCCCAAGTCTATCAATCACAAAGAGTAGACATTTCAGTTTCCATAGCTCAACATCGGGCGAGATGTTTGAGTGCTTGTGTAGTAGTTTTTGGAATAGAAACAACATGGATAAAAACAATAAAGTAGGAAAAGCTAGAACCATGTTTAGTAATAGAGCATAAATAACTAATCAGATGATGAATACATGAATGAACACCTTTCTTTTGACTTATGGGAAGGTGTAGGTCAGAATTTACCTAGGAGATGTTGTGATCTACCAACGATGGAGGATTTGGTTTTTTAAGGGTCAGGGATGAGACTGTAATGTTGGATCTTCTCTTGTAAACTTTTAGAAGAGGCGAAAGAAATATAGTCACTTTATTGGGTGCATATTCCACAACCTGAGGAAGCAGAGTAGGATCCATTAGATCACAAGATAAAGTAGACCCCTTTTTATAGTTCTAAGGCATGTGTTCAAAAATACCACATAAGCACTAATAAACAACTGTCAATTGGTAGGTTCATAACATTTTTATCCTTTTCTAGTTCTAGAATATCCAAAAAATACACTTATTGGAGAAGGGGTCAAGCTTAGTTGTCTCATGGCAAAGTTTCTTAACAAAATAGGTGCTTCCAAAAATGTTAGGATATAGAAAAATGAGGTGCATCTGGATATAGTGTAGCAAAGGGACTTGATTTTTCAGGACATACAGGGCATACATTTAATCAAGAAGAACACAGTAGAGACTGCCTTGGGCCAAAAACTTTTTGGGACATGATAGTGAACAAGAATAGTATGCACTACTTCAAGGAGATGGCCATTTTTCCTTTATATGACACCATTTTAATGGGATGTGTAGTAATAGGATGTTTGATCAATAGTATCATGAGTAGTACAAAGTAGGCCAACATATTTTTGCATGAATTGAAGGCATTATAATTTTAAAAAATGACAATTTTATTGAATTGGATTTGGATTTTAGTAAAGAATGTTGTAATAATGTCCAAAATGTTGCTATGATATTTAAAAGAAATACCAAGTAACCTGAGAATAATCATCAATAAAATCCATAAAGTAGTTAAAACTAGGGAGGCTAGTAACAGATCATGGGACCCATAACTCAACATGAATAATATCAAATAGAATTTTAGAACTAATGTTTTTTTGTATGTAACACAACCCGAGTTTGTTATACAAATTGGCAATTTACAAAGAAAATTTTTATTAGGAAACACAGTAAATAAGAATCATAGTTTTTAGCAACGGATGGATGTCCCAAACGATAGTGACATTGTAGTCCATTAATAAGGATGATAGCAAACCAAAGTAGATTGTGGCACGTCCAGGTAGTACAATCCATCTGGTCCTTCATGGCCTGAACCAAACCTCATCTTCGAGTAGATATCCTAAAGCACACAACCCTCAAGATCAAAAATGATAGAGAACTGAAGGCTCTTAACAGATTTACTGATTGATAAAAGATTGAGTGGAAATCTTATAACATATAATATTAGTTTTGAGCATAGATTATGAGAAAGAGAAACAATCCCAATGCCATACATCATGACTGAGTTCCTTATGCCATTGTTACTGGTGGAACTCTATTTGGTTTAGATAGAGAAGAAAACAATTCAAAATATCAAGAAATATGAGAAAACGAACTTGAGTCAGTGACCATTTATTTTTACTGTAAGTTGTAGGGAAAGCAAGTAAAGCAAATTAACCTCCATCATGGGTAGTAGTCTGTAAGGGAAAGTGAGCATGAAGGAGTTTCTCCAACTCTGAGCGAATCCATTTGAATGCTGGAAAGGTAGAATTGGAGGTAGCGGTCGAGTGATCTTTAGAAGCATCATAAGTGACATGCTTCACCCATGTATGCTCACCATGTCTCGACCAGCAACAGTCTACAATATGGTTTTTGCACCTCAAAAGTTGCATAAGTGATTTCTAGTAGGAGGTTTTCCTTGTCTAAATCTAGGTGGAAGACCTCGTCCAGGGACACCATAAGAATGACCATGGCAACATCCACGTCCATGGCCTCTACTAGAATCATATCGGTGGACCACAAGAACAGAGTGATAAGAGGAAGTAGATGGTAGGTATGACATATATGAGAGGTGTTGAACACGCTTGAGAACATACCATAGAGTAGGAAAAGGATCATTAGATAAGATATGGTCTACATCACCAAAGGAGTGAGCAAGTCCAAGAATGAGCTAACTGGAGTTCATTGCCTTGGTATTGCATTGTCTTTGACGTCAAAAGAGAGGAGATGATACACTTCATATTCATCCCAGAGGTTCGAGCACTGATTGTAATAATCTTTGATAGATTCATTCGTCAAATACTTCTTTTTTGTTGGATTTTTGAAGATGTCAAAGACCTTTGGGTTTTTTAGGTGAGAGTACACATGAGATAGTTGATCCCACATGGCTTTGGCATTCTAAAGGTCAAGTAGGGACTGATTGATATTTGATTTAGCATTATTAACCATCCATATCATCACACTTTAATCATCATTGGTCCCTTGAGTGAAGCGTTTCTTTTCTTTTTCATCAACCAAGAAATCAGGAAGGGTCAGAGCAACAGAAGAGACATGGGAGTATCACCCTTGGTATTTAACATAGAGCTCAAACGAAGATGGACAAAGATGATAGTTGTACCTTTCAAGTTTCATGGTGGTAAAACAATGAGATTGGGAGGATCTGTACATGACATGCGATGCAAGGTGATGATGCCCACAAAAATAGAATAAGATGTAGTGTGATATACACACTAAGAAACAGTAGTGGTAGTTTATTCGTATCAATTAGATCGGAGAAACCACATAGGGAAAGAAGAGAGAAGCAAGATGGACCTATGCCACCACAGTGTGATATTTACTTGATGATGTGGTGTAGGTAGAGAAAAGGTGGATTCTTTACATCTTCAACAAGCTATTTTGGGAAGAGCTTGTAAAAGTACAAGAGGAAGAAGAAGAAAGAGAGAGCAAGGGGGAGTAGAGACTACAATAAATAGTAGGGACAGGAGGGGAGAGGAGAAAATAGGAGGAGATAGTAGGGAGAGGAGGGGAGAGGCGATGATAGGAAGGAGTGGTGGAAGACTATTGGTGGTGGGGTGGGGAAGGGGTGAAGGTTGGTGGGTTGGCAATGGAGGGGAATAAAAGGATGGGGGTGGATGGGGTGGTGGTAGGAGTAGTGGTTTGGTGAAGGGGCAATAGGAGTGGGATGAAGGAGGAGGTTGGTAGTTTTTTAGGATAGGGAGTAGGGGAAGGGAAACGGGGAGAGGGAGGAGTTACAGGTGTTACAACCCCAATTTTGGGTTCATTTGCTGAGAAATGTAATTTCTCATATTAAAGATAAATGAACAAATAATGATGTCTTTTGATTGAATGCATGAATTTCCTTACAATAGCCTTGATGATTGCTTTGTGGGCTTTATTGGCCATTGGGCCCAATAATAAGGAAATTCAATTAGTAAATGAATAATTAAGTTTTTGAGAAAAGAAAGGTGTGGAAACCTCCAAAAGGCAAAAGAATATAATCCAAAGTTGTATTTCGTGCCTCTTGGATTCCTTGGGTCCCAAGGAGTCTAAAGTTGCAGAAAGAAAGCAATAAGAAAAGAAAAGATCAATTAATTATTTCTTTATTATGAAAGAAATTGAAAATAATGGTAAAATGTGGAAAACAAGTAAAAAGTGGTACAATTGAGTTATCCTTAGTGGAATTTCATCACCCAAGAATTCCTAATGATAAAAGGATATCAATGAGGAAAATAAAAAGAGAAATAAAGAGAAATCCTCAAAAAGAACTATTTTAATAAGAAATAAACAAGATAATGAGAGATGATGAAGAATAATGCATTTAGAAGCATCTAGAAGGGTAATGAGTATCTAATAAAATGGATTTCAAAATAATAGAGTTTATTGGGATCCAAGGAGTCCCAATGAAGAAAGATGAAAGAGAAAATACCTATAAAAAAAAATAAGAATATAATGTGAATACATTATTAATGGATTATGTGATATTGTTAAAAAGGAAATAGTTTCTACTAAAGGAAAATAGAAATTCGTGCTAATGGTTTAAAAAGCAAGATTAAAGAAAATAAGAGAGTGGATTTTCATATTTCTAATTATCCATGCAATAAAGAATATCAAGAAGGTAAATAGGAGAAAGAAGAATTTCTTCTCCATAAAGGAATTTGATTCCTATTGGAAAAAGAACTAGTTGACCCATAGATGACCGTCTTAGGGCATGGATCCTCACCCTATATAAAGAGGTATAGCCCTAGTTTGAGTCCAAGAGAGTGAGAGAAATATCCCACACTCTCCTCCTTGTCCCTTACGTATAAACCCTAGTCGAGGGTATAGTTCTATCCTGAGAATGTTTGAAGGTTCTAGTTTGATCCTGTTGGAGGCTCGAAGCACCCATGCAGTCGGAGGGAAGCCTAGCGATCATTTCTCCACTCTAACCTGGACGCAATAGCCATGGACGTGCTGCAAGGTCATCCGCATAGGCAGACCAGGCCAGCATAGGTTAGCGACTTTGGCCGTGAGTTTTGGACATCCATGGGAGCGCCAAGAAGTGTCGGAGGTGGAGGGACCATCCCCTATGATCGTCAGAGTCCAAGAAATGGAGGAGGAGGACCGCAAGCCACAGCTAGGGCTGCTGCGGCGGCTGTTCTCGAGGTTGAATAAGAAGGCTTGGCGTTGGACGATTCTGCCCTCCGCGGGCTAAAGAAACCACGACTTAAGTGAGGGGTAAAGACGAAATTGCGTTATGCTTCCAATAAGCAAGTTGCGTTGCATGGATGGGGTGATGTGGCTCTCCGTGATTGGTCTAAAAAGGTAAACCTTGTGAAATTCATATCTCAATAATCATATCTCAGATAGATGTGCATTATACATGAAATTTGATCAGGAGAACGAGAGGGACTCAATAAAAATGATATTAGAACCTAATTTTTCTTCTAATTTCAAAAGTGTCTAAAGTGATCATATGATGCATTAAACTTTGATTAAAACCCTAATTATAATTGGAGATCAAATAAAAGATGCTTAATGGGTTAATTTGAGTATTAATAACCTATTGATAAATAAAGTGAGGTTTGAATATAATTTAGATAATGTTGGGCTTGTTTTAGGGTTTTAATCAATGAATCCATGATAATACATGTAGAAACCATAATCTAGGGTCAAGAAGGTAATTAACTTGAAAATTTTGGAAATAAGTTGATATTAATATGTTAATCATAAAGAGATATAGTAAGATCGAAAAGATGAATCTTGCATGTAATTTGTTTAATTTAGAGTTTCATGTGTATAATGGGCCTTGAAACCCTAATATTAGTGAATGAGACTATTGATGGCTTTAATTATTCAAAATCATGAATTAAATTGAGAGATGATAATTCTAAGATATTTCAAGTATAAAAGTTCCTAATCATGGATAGATACCATGAATATGATAAGTAGGGTTTTCTAATGGTTAAAGTTGGAATTATTGATAAATGGAATTCATAGGTGAATTAGATCATAATGAACTATGAATTGTTAATCCTGAAGGAACCAAAGATGATAAAAAGGCTCTAATGTGAATATGTGAGTAATTAGGGTTTTGCACTTAGAATTGTTGTTCTAGAGTATAAATGAGGAAAGTTGTAAAAACATCAAAAAGAACCCTAATAAAACTCAATTCGGATTAGAAACCCTAGAAAGTGAATCCAAGTCAATTAAATAGATATATTCTTGGTAAAGTGTAGTAAATAGGTTATGTATGCTTTTCAGGAATTCTATGAATGTTGAACTACTTCTTGGATTACTTGCTTGCTTGGAATTGGTATTAGCTTGTTGAATCTACAAATTAGATATGTGGTTACGCTTATGATTATCCCGCATTAGTTTTTCGAGGATTTTATCGATGTTTACATCTTGGCTTGAATTAATTGTTGGATGAATTTAATTCATGCAAATTATAATGTGAATATGACTATTACATAAGAGATGTGCCTACTAGCTCAGATCTTAGTCCCCTCTGTAGCTTAATGGGTTGACCTAGTACATGGCTACCAATGGGGTAGGCCCATCAGGTCATTAGTTGACTTAGTATATGTCTACCAATGGGGTAGGTCCAGCAAGTCACTTTGAGTCAGAGATTGGACTATCTATGGGTAGTGCCATGTGACTCAACCCTAGATATTGTTCTACCCGTTAGGTAGGATCATGCGGGGTTTAATAAGGATCTACCTAGAGAGAGGTAGTATCTCAGTCCACTGTAGGGACAGCACAGAGATAGGGGATAGGAAAGGATTGAGTAGTATGGTTTAAAATGTACTCTTGGCTATTAAATGATAATTGACAGATTACTTTGTTATTATAGTTGCATGATCATTGTTCCCCCCACATACCAGCTTCTTTCTGACTAACGTTTTGTTTGTCAACATTTTAGGTACAATTGAAAAGAACAAACAGTAAAGTGGCACATGTGGAATTAACTGAGAATTAACATGCACAGGAGGATTAGTTAGATTAGTTTCTTCATGGATATAAGTTTAGAAATACCAGTTTTAAAAAGGTATGCAAAGTTTTATTCTATACCAGTTTTCAGTTTAGTTGGTAAAATTTATTAATTGTTATTGATTATTTGTCGAACCTTTGATCTGGTTATTGGATAACGGCTCTGACCTTTCAGTCTCCCTTAAATGGGGGTTACCGGGTGGCAGGGTCATTACAATTGGTATCAGAGCGAATGTTCCTCACTTAATCTTTAATAATTAGTAAATTTTACAAATTCCATAGAACCAAGGGAGTTATTAGAGGATTGTCTAAAAGTTTGAGGTGTCTAGAAAAGGATCACATCCGGGGGCTGGCAATATTTTCCTCCACACCGCTAGTCAGAATACGAGGACTCCTGGATTGTGTGACTGCCTGGATGATGTCTTAGGATATGACTCGAAATAAGATACCTTTAGGACTCTCTCATCTTGTTTATCCCTTCTCAACTCAAATTCTATTAAGGACCTTAAGGATTAGGGTTTTGTCTCTTCTCCTCACCCTCTCGAGGTATGGGTAAGGTTGATAAGGTTTAAGGAATCCTCCACCAAATTAATGAAAAGCATGTAAATAAGATGTCATGGGCATAAGCTTAATAGATTAAGCGCAAACTAATGAATAGATACATGCTTAGGTTGTATGACACGAGTTGTCATTACTCTCAAGAGAAACCTGAGGATAGACCTCTTTGTCAGGAGGATGAGTAGAGAGAGTTAGTCTTGGAGGTGGAGACCTCCATTAAAAGTAGAGACCTAGAACATCCTTTGAGGATGATGTTAACCCTGACCCTAAGTGAAGGTTAAAGAGAATGATGACATGATGAGTTAGATGTCATGGTTGACTGAGTGTTTGGTTGGACATGCCTTTGGGACTCCATAAGAGGTTAGATGACCTATTACCTTTGGCGACCCAACCCTAGAGAGGGTCGTGCATGTTAGAGAGAAGGATAGCTCCTTCATGGATGAGGTTAGAGGATAACCTATAGATACCCTATGGGATTAGACAAGTAGGGTATAGCTTGCACCCAGAGTGCTTTAGTAGCATGAGAAGTAAGTTAAAACCAAGGCTAGAAGGATAGGATGGAGGGCTTATGAGATAAGCATAAGGAGGCTAAGGATAATCATGAGCAAATATAAGTTTGAGCATAGGCTTCACCAGGTAGGGATATGCTTGTGAGCTTGATCCAACTTCATGGAGAGAGGACCTCTAGTTGCAAGACTGGATGTGGAGTTAGCTCTGGACAGAGAAAGCAGGAACCGAGCAAAAAGGTTGGAAACTTAGATTCCAAGACATCAGGAACAGTGGGGAGTTGAGGATGATGCGACCTAAGTGGATGATAGTGGTTGCCTTATGCTTGACCCCTGGAGGCGGATGATATCTTGGTTGCCTTTAGAGGAACCAAACCATAGAGAGAGGATGATGCTTCTGGTACCTATGGTATAAGTGATTACCTGCTAGATGAGATAAAGAGTGCTCTAGACCCTGAGGAGGTTTAAGTAACCAGTTGTGAGGCTTTATACCTAGTTGGTTGTCCTGGAAGAGGACTCAACTCTGAAGTGTTGCTCGAGTAGAAGGATCATGGAAGTACATGACATATCTTGGACATGCTTGATTCGTGGTTATGAGTTTGAGCATGCAGTTGGACCCCCGAAGGTGAACCTAGGGTTCCTAGGCCTAAGAGGGGAATCAGTATACCTAATGCTCATGATGAGATTTGAGTCTCTATAGTTTCGAGCATGGTACTCCTCAAGTGTAGAGGTAATGGTAACCCCTTAAGTTAAGGGTATGTTTTATGAACCCCTCACAACTAAGTTGGTCTAATGTTGAGGATGAGAACAAGTGTGACCTAGCATGGTTTGGTAAGTGTCTTCTTGTGCCTTAGTAGCTTTCTAGGGCTAAGCATACTCATGTGGATGCATACCCTAAACATAAGGACGTTTGTGATCGATGTTATCAAGGTGTAGTTTCCTCCCATCCTGGGAGAGGGACCCTTTTGTAGGGTGTATACCAGTTTTGTTGATTTTGAGGTAACCTAAAGAGGTTTCATATGATCTTGAGAAGCTAAGTGATGAGTACATGGTACGAGAATGAACCTGTAGACCCATAGATAACCATCTCGATGTGCATGTGGGTGTGATACCATGGAGGTAACCAGTATGGGGCTAGACCAAGGTAGGCAGGTTACCATGACCCCTGGTAGGGATAAGACCAATGGAAGTAGGAGTTGCCTAATTCCCTAGTTGCACATGACCATAGGGTCAGGAGGTAAAATCTATCATTGTCTAAAGCCCATCGGTTAGGAGATTGATCACCTTCATAAACTCAATGCACCCAAAGGGCAGATGCGTAGGGCACTCTCTGGATGCATAAGGGAAAAGGGATGACCCCAAAAGTGTCGGCACCCTATAGGCCTAGAGGAAATGACCAGGGATTGCGTAGTAACCTAAGTAGGTTCGAGACCAGCTTTCCATGGAAGTAATTTTTGATATCATGATGTTTGTGATGTAGAGGCATAAGTTGTACGTTTCAACTTGGATTTGAAGGTGTACTGGCAAGATGGGATGTACCATCTCTACTCTTGGAACATGAAGAACTTTGTGTTTGGATGGCCGCCAAATGTTTATTTCCTCTTGTTATGAGAGTGAAAGATAGGACACTACACATGCCTTACACCAAGGATAAAGATGAGGTGAGTTGGAATGTTGCTATGAGGTATGAGGAGAGAGACGATAGCATACCCTTGCAAAGTGAACGATATGTACAAACGATAAGAGTATTAAGGTAATCATCTGGTGAGAATGTTTTATCATGAGCTACGTGGAATTTACAAATGATACAAGGTTGAGTTTGATAACCAAGAGGATGAGCTCAGAGTGTTCTCAAAGAAGATAGACATAGAGTTCGAGTTTGAGATGATAAGTGAGATACATGGAAGTTTATGTCTTCAATGTTACCTAATACCTAAGGATGTGAAGTGGTAATGAATGCTCTGGTAGAGATATATCTGACTAGTTTGGCTAGAAGAGGTTGTTAGGATAACCCTAAGTTTGGAAAGGAGATGTGTTTTGGCTAACACTCATATATAACGAGATATGTTGAACCAGTTAATGGTTGGTTGATTAGCCAGTCTAGTCCATGATGTAATGAAAGGATGGTGATAGAACCTCAGATACACTTCTTTGGATAGGAAGGTAATAAAACCCTGATGAGAGTGGTTTAGGGTTTCCAAGGAATCGATTTTGAGGAATCATGACATACAAAAAATCATGATTTTAAGATCACCATATATTGTGATATTATAAAGATAGTAAGTGACAATAGTACTTTAGATGCCTAAGATAAAGTAGCATGTGGTATATGGCTATGCAAGCCGAGGGAGAAGGACGAACACTAGTAACCCTATGCATTGATATAAGGGATAAAGAGTCCCCGAAAGAGAAAGGGAGTTCATCACTATGGATATTGTAAGTCTCCCCTTGACCAAGGAAAGTCATGATGCAATATGGGTTATGGTAGATCGGCTTACCTAGATGACATGAGAAAGAAAGACTACTATTAAGGGACAGATCGGGTTGAACTACATGTGAGAGAGATGGCTCAACTACACCATGATGCGAGTTCAAAGGTTCTTGAGTATGACCTAAAGGTTCACTTCCATAAGGTGGAAGTAGGTACATGAAGAAATTGATGTTAGTACCATTTATCACCCCCCTAACTAATGGTTAGTATGATCTAGACTAGAGGGTCTGATGAGAGCATGTGTGCTCATTCAGGGTGATATCAAGAGACAGTTCTTAAGATGTGACGTTAACCACCATAGCCTTTATCGGGATGTAAGAAGTTCTATGAGGAGGTTGTGTCGGTCACCACTTGATTATGATGATGTTGGTGAAGGAGGCCTCATGAAGGTCAGAAAAGAACCACAGTGTGTGTGCAGATGAAGTCTCTTGATCATGCAATGGCTAAGAGAGAGCCCAAGGGTGACATGTCTCATGAGCTGATGCAAAGTAGACTGATATGCAGTTCACTATGGGAGAATATATTGTGAAAATCCGACCCCTCTGAGCTACAGCTGAGAAAGTTGAGTCCCCAATATATGGGTACATTTGAGATGGATTGGTGGAGAAGGTTATGTTTAGCCTTACCCCTCAAGATAACATGATGTGTAATGTGTTCCATGAGTCCAATCTAGAGAACTATGTGAGGTACCCAAGTCATGTGCTGAGCCCTGAACCTATTCAGTTGTTTGAGAGGTTGAAAAGTCCTGAGTCACCTATGAGGGTATGAAATACCAAGGTAAGAAAGAACTCAGATGGAAGAATATGAGATGATGAAGGTTCTTGGGAAGCACCATGGAAAGGGTGAAGCCACATGGGAGCCCTGACGGACATAAGAAAGGATTATCCTGTTTGTTTGCTTGCTTGATGGAATTTTGAGGACAAAATTCTTATAAGAGGGGAAGGATGTTACAACCCCAATTTTGGGTTTATTTGCTAAGAAATGTAATTTCTCATATTAAAGATAAATGAACAAATAATGATGTCTTTTGATTGAATGCATGAATTTCGTTACAATAGCCTTGATGATTGCTTTGTGGGCTTTATTGGCTATTGGGTCCAATAACAAGGAAATTCAATTAGTAAATGAATAATTAAGTTTTTGAGAAAAGAAAGGTGTGGAAACCTGCAGAAGTCAAAAGAATATAATCCAAAGTTGGATTTCATGCCTCTTGGATTCCTTGGGACCCAAGGAGTGTAAAGTTGCAAAAAGAAAGCAATAAGAAAAGAAAAGATCAATGAATTATTTCTTTATTAAGAAAGAAATTGAAAACAATGGTAAAATGTGGAAAACAAGTAAAAAGAGGTACAATTGAGTTATCCTTAGTGGAATTTCGTAACCCAAGAATTCCTAATGATAAAAGGAATACAAATAAGGAAAATAAAAAGAGAAATAAAGAGAAATCCTCAAAAAGAACTATTTTAATAAAAAATAAACAAGATAATGAGAGATAATGAAGAATAATGCATTTAGATGCATCTAGAAGGGTAATGAGTATCCAATAAAAAGGATTTCGAAATAATAGAGTTTCTTGGGATCCAAGGAGTCCCAATGAAGAAAGAGGAAAGAGAAAATACCTATAAAAGAAAATAAGAATATAATGTGAATACATTATTAATTGATTATGTGATATTGTTAAAAAGGAAATAGTTTCTACTAAAGGAAAATAGAAATTCGTGCTAATGGTTTAAAATGTAAGATTAAAGAGAATATGAGAGTGGATTTTCATATTTCTAATTATCCATGCAATAAAGAATATCAAGATGATAACTAGGAGAGAGAAGAATTTCTTCTCCATAAAGGAATTTGATTCCTATTGGAAAAAGAACTAGTTGACCCATAGAAGGTCATCTTAGGGCGTGGATCCTCACCCTATATAAAGAGGTATAGCCATAGTTTGAGTCCAAGAGAGTGAGAGAAAGATCCCACACTCTCCTCCTTCTGCCTTACATATAAACCCTAGTCGAGGGTATAGTTCTATCTCGAGAACATTTGAGGGTTCTGGTTTGATCATGTTGGAGGCTCGAAGCACCCACGTAGCCGGAGGGAAGCCTGACGATCATTTCTCCACTCTAACCTGGACGCAAGAGCCTTGGACGTGCTGCAAGGTCAGCCGCATTGGCAAACCTAGCCAGCGTAGGTTAGCAAATTTAGCCGCGAGTTTTAGACATACAGGGGAGTGCCGGAGGTGGAGGGACCATCCCCTATGATCGTCGAGGTCTAGGAGAGGGAGGAGGAGGACCGCAAACCGTGGCTAGGGTTGTTGTGGAGGCCGTTCTCGAGGTTGAAGAAGAAGGCTTGGTGTTGGACGATTATGCCCTCTACGGGCTAAAGAAATCATGACTTAAGCGAGTGGTAAAGACGACATAGCGTTATGTTTCCAATAAGCAAGCTGCGTTGCATGGATGGGGTGATGTGGCGCTCCATGATTGGTCTAAAAAGGTAAACCTTGTGAAATTCATATCTCAATAATCGTAGCTCGGATAGATGTGCATTATACATGAAATTTGATCAGGAGAACGAGAGGGACTCAATAAAAATGTTATTAGAACCTAATTTTGCTTCTAATTTCAAAAGTATCTAAAGTGACCATATGATGCATTAAACTTTGATTAAAAACCCTAATTGTAATTGGAGATCAAATAAAAGATGCTTAATGGGTTAATTCGAGTATTAATAACATGTTGAGAAAAAAAGTGAGGTTTGAATATAATTTAGATAATGTTGGGCTTTTTTTAGGGTTTTAATCCATGAATCCATGATAATGCATGTAGAAACCCTAATCTAGGGTAAATAAGGTAATTAACTTGAATAATTTGGAAATAAGTTGCTATTAATCTGTTAATCATAAAGAGATATAGTAAGATCGAAAAGATGAATCTTGCATGTTATTTGTTTAATTTAGAGTTTCATGCATATAATGGGCCTTGAAACCCTAATATTAGTGAATGAGATTATTGATGGCTTCAATTATTCAAAATCATGAATTAAATTGAGAGATGATAATTCCAAGATATTTCAAGTATAAAAGTTCCTAATCATGGATAGATACCATTAATATGATAAGTAGGGTTTTCTAATGGTTAAAGTTGGAATTGTTGATAAATGGAATTCAAAGATAAATTAGATCATAATGAGCTATGAATTGTTGATGCGGAAGGAACCTAAGATGATAAAAAGGCTCTAATGTGAATATGTGAGTAATTAGGGTTTTGCACTTAGAACTGTTATTCTAGGGTATAAACGAGGAAAGTTGTAAAAACATCAAAAAGAACCCTAATAAAACCCAATTCGGATTAGAAACCCTAGAAAGTGAATCCAAGTCAATTAAATAGATATATTCTTGGTAAAGTGTAGTAAATAGGTTACGTATGCTTTTCAAGAATTTTGTGAATGTTGAACTACTTCTTGGATTACTTGCTTGCTTGGAATTGTTATTAGCTTGTTGAATCTACAAATCAAGTATGTGGTTACGCTTATGATTATCCCACATTAGTTTTCCGAGGATTTTATCGATGTTTACATCGTGGCTTGAATTAACTGTTGGATGAATTTAATTCATGCAAATTATAATGTGAATATGACTATCACATAAGAGATGTGCCTACTGGCTCAGATCCTAGTCCTCTTTGTAGCTTAATGGGTTGACCTAGTACATGGCTACCAATGGGGTAGGCCCATCAGGTCATTGGTTGACTTAGTATATGGCTACCAATGGGGTAGGTCCAACAAGTCACTTTGAGTCAGAGATTGGACTACCTATGGGTAGTGCCATGCGACTCAACCCTAGATATTGATCTACCCGTTAGGTAGGATCATGCGGGGTTTAATAAGGATCTACCTAGAGAGAGGTAGTATCTCAGTCCACTGCAGGGACAACACAGAGATAGGGGATAGGAAAGGATTGAGTAGTATGGTTTAAAACATAATCTTGGTTGTTAAATGATAATTGGTTGATTACTTTGTTGTCATAGTTGCACGATCATTATTCCCCCCACATACCAGCTTCTTGCTGACCGACATTTTGTTTGTCGTCGTTTTAGATACAAATGAAAAGAACAAACAGTAAAGTGGCACATGTGCAATTAACTGAGAATTAACATGCACAGGAGGATTAGTTAGATTAGTTTCTTCATGGATAGAAGTTTAGAAATATCAGTTTTAAAAAGGTATGCAAAGTTTTATTCTATACCAGTTTTCAGTTTAGTTGGTAAAATTTATTAATTGTTATTGATTATTTGTCGAACCTTTGATCCAGGTTATTGGATAACGGATCTGTCCTTTCAGTCTCCCTTAAATGGGGGTTATCGGGAGGTGGGGTCGTTACAACAGGAGTGAGAGAGTGAAGGAGAAGGAGCAGAAAGGAAGAATGATTGGAGGAATGGTGCCAGGAGGGGCTGGGTGGAGTGGGTACAAAAGTAGGATCGAGGTCGCTGATAGTGGGGTGGCAACTAGGGTGAAAAGGGGGTGGGAAGTGTAAGGGTTGGAGAAGGGAGACACTATGGTGTATCATAACCGTCTGATATCATATACAAGAGTATAATATTTAGTTAATGTGTTCAAAACAAATAAAAGGCACTCTCTTTTATAGGACAAAAGAGTACGTGAGAAACAAAACTAGTAGATATGGGATAAATAAAAAGTTAAAGACGAAGACAAGTCTAAAGCAAAAAATAAATATAAAGCATATATATCAATGTATGTAATGCATAAAAGTTCATATTTTATAAACCTTTCACTTAAAATCCCAAATTCATATTGATATATATATGTGTGTGTGTGTCTATGTGGGCGGTTGTGCGTGTGTGTATGTACACACACACAAACAAACACACACACACACACACACACACAGATATATATATATATATATATATATATATATATATATATATATATATATATATATATATATATATATATATATGGTCCATATTCAATACCTACGTGGGTAGCTATCTACCCCCTATTTTGGTTACTTTTCTAGAAGTTTCTTACTTTTGACATGTAGAGGGTTACTTTACCTTGCAAACTATTACTTTTCATGCATAGATAGTTACATTTATAATGGAAGATTCAAAAATATGATATATATTTGCTATCTCTTCTTTCCAGATTTACTTTTTTAGTCGCATAGTTACTTTTTTTATCATCATAGTTACTTGTTTTGTCCAGTGAGTTACTTTTCTAACTATATAGTTACTTTTTTGGCTGACGGGTAGAAAACTCTAGGATACCAATGCGGGTATTGAATGAACGCCCATATATATATATATATATATATATATATATATATATATATATATATATATATATATATATATATATATATATATATATATAGATAGATATATATAGATATATAGATATATATATAAATATATATATAGGGCTCATCTTTATTTCCCGCACGGGTAGCTACCCGCCCACCCTTCCGAACACTTTTTTTCAAAAAAAAATCGCAATTGTAGAGGACTATTTTTTCTAACTCTCCAAAAAATTTTAGCCAAAAATAATATCATTTGCCCCTCCAAAATCAAAAAACCTGTCCTTATATATATTTGTTGTATATTTTGTACATAGTTACTCTTTTATTCGTGTAGTTACTTTCTGATCACCATAGTTACTTTTTTGACAACAAAGTTACTTTTTTGACCAGGAGAGTTACTTTTTTGGCTGTCGGGCAGCGAAAATCCAGGCTACCAGTGCGGGCAACGAATGAAAACCCATATATATATATATATATATATATATATATATATATATATATATATATATATATATGGCCATAGTTACTTTATATATATATATATATATATATATATATATATATATATATATATATATATATATATATATATATATATATATATAGGGCCATAGTTACTTTTTTTACAGTAGAGTTTACAGATATATATCTGTTGTATATATCATTTGCCCCTCCAAAATCAAAAAACCCGTCCTTATATATATCTCCTGTATATTTTGTACAGAGTTACTTTTTTGGCCAGCAGAGTTACTTTTTTGACACCATAGTTACTTTTTTTACAGCAGAGTTACTTTCTTAGCTAGAATAGTTACTTTTTTGGCTGTAGGGTAGCGAAAATCCATGCTACCCACGCGGGCAATGAATGAACACGCATATATATATATATATATATATATATATATATATATATATATGAAAATAGCTCAATATCATTAAAAGAAAGCCATACGACATTTACAAGATAGACATCTCTCATCAAGTAACCAAGAAGCAACTCCTTTAGCAGAAAGACATAGCACAAGGCTTAGATTGGGATGTGATAGGTACATTTCTGCACAGTCCACCTCTTGTAGTGTCTTTCCAAAAAATATATCTGGGATGGAATTCATCAATCTACATGACCCTTTTAGTACATCGGGAGAGGAGTTTGCAAATCCACTGGCAGAGATTACCATCATGAAGACAACGAAGGATCACTTCAAAAAGAGCTCAACCACAAAGTAACACCACAGACACAAAGCCCTACAAAATTGGACTAGAAATACAACAACCAATGA
The DNA here is from genome assembly GCA_963693085.1 of Alisma plantago-aquatica. Classification (NCBI taxonomy): domain Eukaryota; kingdom Viridiplantae; phylum Streptophyta; class Magnoliopsida; order Alismatales; family Alismataceae; genus Alisma; species Alisma plantago-aquatica. The sequence continues at coordinate 823,160,358 of OY856414.1, read as the reverse complement.
TGAGCACTAAGGTTGCACCAACCAGGAGACCCAAAAAAGAGGCCGAACCCCAGCAATGTAGATACAGAGGAAGGATGGATCATGCGGATACAAAGGTGGGGAGTAGAGGATGTCAGGAACTCCACCACCACTCCTGACCACCACTGCGAACAGGGGGTGGAAGACCCGCACGAAGCCCCAACACAACTTACTCCTCTGCCTGAAGCACCAAGGGGTGCCCGAGCTCACCGTCTGCCTAAGAAGGAACTCGAGGCACGACGCGACCAACAAATGACCACTACAGATAAAACAAGCTCACTCACTGGAGGACCAAAACCAAACCTAACTAGGAAACTCTGCTTGTCGGTGACTAAAAAGGCAATAGAAACCTTCCATTGACTAACAACCTAAATAGAACTAACATAAACTGAAGAACGACACAAGAAAACTAAAAGCAACGACCCACCACCCAGTCTCACACCGGCCAAGGACCGTTGTCTCCTCCTCGTCGTCCCCAACCAATGTCGCCCCCATCACCGCCGCGGTCAAAGGGGGCTCTTGATCGGGATCCTAGGCGACCAGCAAAGTAAAGAGACCCCGCCGCCCAAATCCGGACCACGCTAAAAGAGGGAAGGAGGAAGGAGAGGTGAAGAAGCTCAATCAGTCACCGCGACCAGCTAGCATGAGTTGAGATTGATGCCTAGGGGGAGTGGGTGGCGCTCGCCGGTGGCTGGACCCCTCCCCCAAGCCCGATGCTGTCGTCGACTTCGGAAACCTAGATCACCCGTTGGGTCACCTTCAGAAGCCTAGATCTTCTGCGTCTAGCCACCACGGGTTATATATATATATATTTATTTATTTATTTATTTATTTATTTATATATGAGGAGATATAAGCTCTATAAAATTCAAATACATACTTCACCCTATATGCGCAATGCTTGTGAATGTCAAATCAAATAGATTAACTTTCTCGTAGGACCGAATTGTTTCCATTTTGGAAAAATCCATAGTTGTCTAAATCGTCAATGGTAAGCAGGAATACACTTGTGATACCATCATAAACTGATACTAGGTAAAAGTGTTAGGTTAAACTAAAATTGTCATCATATGAGATGTTTGCATCGTCCCCCTAAATCTATGTTTAATATATGTGGTGTGTGATAACAAAAAAATTAGTGCATATTTTCTATGCATTTTATCTATATTTTTGTGCCACTTTAGTCTTAATATGCACTCTTTTGTTCATGTTTTATGATTTATGTCTAGAATTAGATAAAAGTAGTAAAAATAGCCAATAATGTAGCTAATTAGCCAATTTGTGACTTATAGGCACCGAAACTAGCCAATTTTGGGACTCTCAAGTACTGAACCTGAAAAGACAAGAATTCCAGCAACTGGCCGATATGGTCTGCCTGATTCGTTCTAGCCGGTATGGCTGCCCGATACGGTTTGGTAGAAATGGTCTGACCAATACAACTGCCCGATACGGTCTGGCCGATACAACTACCTGATACGGTCTGGCCGATATAACTGCCTGATATGGTCTGGCTGATATAGCTACCTGATACGGCCTGCCCGATATAGCTTCCTGACAGTCCCCCTGCCCGACACGGTCTTCGGGCGACAGTCATATTGGCCCACCTGATGCCTCAAGATTGAAACCACATATGAAGGACACGTGGAGCAATAAAAGCTACAACTCCCATCAACTCACTGCCTATAAATAGCAGCTGCCAACCTATAGAGCAAAGGGAGGGAGCCGGAGGGAAGACCCGGCAAGAGCTAGTTCCTAGACCAAGGAGCTAGTGTGTCGAGTTCCCCAAAATTCTACTGCCCGATATGGTTGCCCGATACGATTGCCCGATATGGCTGGCCGATACAGCTGGCCGATATGGCTGCCCGATACGGTTGCCCGATACGGTCTAGAGAGAGAGAGAGAGAGCTGAGGAGTCCAGAGGGACGAAGAGAAGACCCAAGGGCCGAGATCTGACCTACAAAAAGACCGAGGAGCGAGAGCCACCTCTCCTCTACGGGCTATATCTCTTCCATCTTCTCTTTCATTCTACTGCATTCCTTTGTTTCTTATACAAATGATGTTTATCCATCTTTGTTCGGTGCCAGCTATGCTTGTTTATGGCTAGTTAGCTCCTTCTTGGCTATGTAGCATGATCTGGGCATGTTTATATACTTTTGCCTTAAGCAAGTAGATTCATATCAGATCTAGTATGTTGCATGTTCTATTTTCTCTTTCCAAGTTATGATTGCTAGTTTGGTTGATCTCTTACTCGCTTGAACTGCTATTTCTACCTGTATCGAGAGATCCGTTGTAGGAATAGCTAAGAGATGATAGTTTGGATCTGAACCCGAGAGGAGGACGATCCAAGGTATTCTGTTCCTAACACCCTAGAATATCCTAAGACCCGAGAGGGAACTTAGTGTATTACAAGGTGTTGATATGTCATTCCTCGAGAGAGGGTCATTGACATATTATTGATGGTTTTAGTCACACATCGCGAGAGCGAGTGGGACGACCCCACAGGACAGATGCCACCGTGCATACTAGATCCTTGCTTGGGTGTTCAAGGGTTGTCTATGCCTGAGAACGAGTGCACAGACTATCCTGTTTGTGGTTACATAGCCAGGAACTCTCTTTCTCTGTTTAGTAGAATCACGAGCTCTGTTTTGTTTTGTTTTGTTTTCTTTGATTTGTTTTATATCGTGGCAACCCACTAGACTAGTTCTAGCACTTACTTTTATTGACTATCGTCTTGGCTTATCTGACTAAAGAACAAGATCTGTGGCATCCTAAACGTCACCACATCCCTGTGTTCGACCCCGTATATCTACTTCGACCTCGTAATAAAGTTGTGGGGGGCTAGAATGTTTCGAATTATAAATTTAAAGCTTGATTCCTTCCTTTGTCCCGCGTTCATTTTCAGACGCGTGAAAAAGGTCGGTCAACTTTTGGCACCGTTTCCGAGGACGTGGTTTTCCACATTTACACGCCTAGTAGATTTTTGTTCTGTCACTATAAGTCTGTATATACATGCATAGTTTTCCTCTTTCTTTACACATACTTGTCCATATATACTAAATCACTTTTCTTTTTCTCATACCTTTTTCAGCCATGGACCTTGCTTCTGCAAGACAAGTCATCTTGTCCACCTGTCCTCCTGAGTTTTTCCACAGTTCTGACTGTAGGAAAATAATTGAAGGTCGTGCTCTACATCTATTCGAGTTATACTTACCTCCATCGTCGTCATATGTCGAGATTCCAACAACAGAGATTGCCAATCATCCCTCGACCCCAGTGCCATCATTGGATCAAGAACTGATTAAGGTAGTGTAGTTAGTTGGAGAAAGTGTCAAGGCACTCACCTCCCTAGTTCCTCATCTCCAAGAAAACATCGATCCGCTCTAGCAACTATTAGACAAGTAGGAGCATCATCTCAAAGTAGCCACCGAGGCTGCAGACCGCAGTAGAAGTCTACATCAAATTGTTGAACAAGGATTCATCCTAAAGCATCAGTTTGATACAGCGAGTTCCGCTTATATGTGCATGGAAGAATTGAGGGGTCTCAAAAGCATTGCTGCTCAAGTACAACAACTTCATGATAAAGATGTTGAACAAGGCAGGAGGCTCCAAGAGCTCATCGATTTGGTTAGAAACTGATTACAAATGCCATCACAAGACAATGAAGACGTTAGTCATCAAGACCATTCCATTGGGTCTGAAGTGGAGTATGCACCATCATCCTATTCATACCATCAACAGGACTCACCAGGATTTTTCTGTGAAGACCAACCCACTTGGGGAAGCCCTTCATTCTATCCAGATGACCCAACTGATGAACCAGTGGAAGAAATGAGTCATAGACATGAATGAATCTATGATGACGATGATGAAGACCCGAAAAGCCAAGTTTCCTCATAGCCAGAAGGTTGGCTAGAGGAACCAGACCAGAGTGACATTTCTCATATTGAGACTTGTCATTTCACTTTGAGCAGTATGCCAACCATGGTTTGGAACAATTTGTTCGACGATGACGATGACAGTTGCTCGACATGGAGCAGTGAGTATAGTAACGAAGACGAGTTGGAGCAGCACGAGCCATCATTCGCCACCATCCCTTTATAAGGCTTGGTGGATGTCAAGAGGGTAGGATGGATGGTTCACTACAACATGGTTGTTGAGTATGAAGACACCCCTGACTCCACACCAGGTGATAATCTTGGGATGGTAGAACCACAAACAGATTCTTCAGGGGGTACTTTTTGCTCAGAAGATGATTGGATGACTCAAACGGTACATGAAGATTTATCTGAGCATCCAACCTCAAGTGCAGAGATGGAGAGAGAAGATATGAGTCCTCAAGATGACATCCAACCTCTCTCATCTATCTCATCCTATGTTGACATCCCAGGACCTTCATTTTCAGAATCATATAATGAAAGGTACCCTGATGATGATATGCCGAAGAATTCATCCCAGTGCAGTTCAAGCCACTTCCAGCACAAAGATGACTTCACCGAGTCACCGGATTTCACTTCGCTTCTTCGGACTCGGCAGGGCCAACACATCCGCCAATTCTACTCCTACTATGTGGCAGAACCCTTCGGCAAGACACAGGTGACACTGGTCCCAAAACTTAGGATTTGGGATCCCAGTGTCGGTATCATGGGGCAACCACCCCCGTTTTCTATTACCCACCCTCCCGCCCTTTTATTACAATAAATTTTGCTTTTCATGTTCTTGCTGGTTAATTTCTTTCCTCTAACTATTTTGATATCCTTGCACCCATGCATCATCTTTAGAACTTCAATAACTTTCATTAAACTCATGCATTCCTGCCTCACTATTTTAAGTTTGAGTCTTGCTCGAGGACGAGCAAAATTTTAAGCTTGGGGTGGTAGGCTTCGTCCTTCTTTTATCTTCCCCCTTCTTGCATGCATGTTTATTTCCTGCATTTAGTTTTAAATTTACTTAAAAAATTTAGCTTTTTAGCTTTGCAATTATGGCTATGTGGTGTGACTCTAATAGATAAATGCTTGACTTTATGCCTAATTGCACAATTTTTATCTTAAAAATTGCTTGACCTCTTGCTTGACTTGCTCTTTGACTCTTTCCTTGAGTTTGATAATAAATCTAAGGTTATAGCTTAAAGCTAGATTCCCTTGATCTATGTCGTGAATGGTGAATCCATGGTAAAGGACCGTTGGAATGAGCTAAAACAAGATTAAAGAATCCTAGTTGTGGATTCACAAGTTTGCCTCTATTCTAAGGATTCTTGAATCATAATTTCTATCTTTTCACACAGGTATCAAGTGGATCATGATGAGTTTTGAGCCATGATCAAGGTGAAGTGCTTTTCCTTGATGGACTACATGCCTTCTCACATTAGATCGAGTCAAAAAGATGAAAAATATAAAAATATGCAAAAGAGGCTTGGCCGCCCACAAAATCCCAAAATATCTATATAGTTATCACCCAAGCTTAAAAATAGAATGCAGATGATAAAAGCATGAGTGTGAACAATAAATGAGTGTTGTTTTCCCTTTTAGGAGAGTTGAGAATGGTGCCCAGCCGGTGTATGACTGCGCTCATGAATGCGGATATGTCGTGCCTGGTAGTACCATTCTAAAAGCTCATTCGAGAGTCACTAGGAACCTCCTAGGTGACCTATGAGACAATCTCAGTAGTAGGGTTGGTTCGAGCATAGTACGAGGAGTTCATCTCACTGCTTTGGACCAACTGGTCTAGACTGTAGGGACTGTTGCTCGCTACATGGACCAACCTGAAGCAGATTGGGATCCTCATAAGTCATTAGAGTCTTTTTGCTTTCTTTCTTAGGACATGAATAAGTGAGAGGCGTGGTATTCCTAATTAGTTTGCATGGATTCATGGTGATGGCTCATTTCTCATCACCCATGTGATCACCTGTGTGACATCTCTTTCATGTTTAAACGATTATGGTTCAAACCCTCATGAGTATCGATGGGTTATAGTGAATTTGCTTAATCTTTCCTGGAAACTCTTTGATCTTGCTTTGGAAAGATTGTGCCTGATGGGTGGGGGTTTGTTTTGAAACGACATGGATCAGGAGAATTGATGTTTTAAACTATTTTTCTTAACCTTAGAAACTATTTCCAATCTTAATTTGGATGTTATCTTTTTGTTCTTTGAGCCCAGTCTTGCTTGAGGACAAGCAAATTTTAAGCTTGGGGTAGTTGATAACACTCAAATTAGTGCATATTTTCTATGCATTTTATCTATAGTTTGTGCCACTTTAGTCTTAATATGCAATCTTTTGTTCATGTTTTATGATTTATGTCTCAAATTAGATAAAAGTAGTAAAAATAGCCAATAATGTAGCTAATTAGCCAATTTTTGACTTATAGGCACCGAAACTAGCCAATTTTGGGACTCTCAAGTACCGAAACTGAAAAGACAAGAATTCCAATAGCTGGCCGATATGGTCTGCCTGATACGTCCTGGCCGATATGGCTACCCGATACGGTTTGGCCGATACGGTCTGACCGATACAGCTTCCTGATACGGTCTGGCCGATACAGCTACCCGATACGGTCTGGCCGATACAGCTGCCCGATATGGTCTGGCCAATCCGGCCTACCCGATACAGCTGCCTGACACTCCCCCTGCCCGACACAGTCTTCAGGCGACAGTCATATTGGCCCACCTGATGCCTCAAGATTGAAGCCACCGATGAAGGACACGTGGACCAATAAAAGCTACAACTCCCATCAACTCGCTCCCTATAAATAGCAGCTACCAACCTACAGAGCAAAGGGAGGGAGCCAGAGGGAGGACCCGACAAGAGCTAGTTCCTAGACCAAGGAGCTAGTGTGTTGAGTTCCCCAAAAGTCTACTGCCCGATACAGTTGCCTGATACGGCTGGCCGATATGGTTGGTCGATACGGTTGCCCGATATGGTCTGCCCGATACGGTTTCCCGATACGGTCTTCCCGATACGGTCTAGAGAGAGAGAGTCGAGGAGTCCAGAGGGACGAACAGAAGACCCAAGGGCCGAGATCTGACCTACACAGAGACCGAGGAGTGAGAGCCACCTCTCCTCTACGGGCTATATCTCTTCCCTCTTCTCTTTCATTCTACTACATTCCTTTGTTTCTTGTACAAACGATGTTTATCCATCTTTGTTCGATTCCAACTATGCTTTTCTATGGCTAGTTAGCTCCTTCTTGGCTATGTAGCCCGATCTGGGCATGTTTATATACTTTTTCCTTAAGCAAGTAGATTCATATCAGATCTAGTATGTTGCATGTTCTATTTTCTCTTTCCAAGTTATGATTGCTAGTTTGGTTGATCTCTTACTCGCTTGAACTGCTATTTCTGCCTGTATCGAGAGATTTGTTGTAGGAATAGCTAAGAGATGATAGTTTGGATCTGAACCCGAGAGGAGGATGATCCAAGGTATTCTGTTCCTAACACCCCGGAATATCCTAAGACCCTAGAGGGAACTTAGTGTATTCTGAGGTGTTGATATGTCATTCCTCGAGAGAGGGTCATTGACATATTATTGATAGTTTTAGTCACGCATCGTGAGAGCGAGTGGGATGACCCCATAGGACAGATGCCACCGTGCATACTAGATGCTTTCTTGGGTGTTCAAGGGTTGTCTACGCCTGAGAACGAGTGCACAGACTACCCCGTTTGTGGTTACATAGCCAGGAACTCTCTTTCTCTGTTTAGTAGAATCACGAGCTCTATTTTATTTTGTTTTCTTTTCTTTGATTTGTTTTATATCATGACAACCCACTAGACTAGTTCTAGCACTTACTTTTATTGACTATCGTCTTGGCTTATCTGACTAAAGAATAAGATTTGTGGCGTCCTAAACGTCACCACGTCCATGTGTTCGACCCCGTATATCTACTCTGACCCCGTAATAAAGTTGCGGGGGCGTAGAAGGTTTCGGGTTATAAATTTAAAGCTTGATTCCTTCCTTTGTCCCGCGTTCATTTCCGAACGTGTGAAAAAGGCCGGTCAGTGTGCAGGCATTACTTTCAAATGAAAAAAAAATTACTTACTTGCATGACTGAATTCTTTTTATCTTGAAGAAATATGTAGTTGTTTATCATCATCTATAGAAAGTAGAACCACTCATGATACCATGATAAAACGATTTGGAAAAGTTTATTGTACAAAAAGTATTATCAAATGAGATGTTTGCATTTGTTTTGGTACAACTATGTGCAAGATATGTGAAACAAACTATGTTGCCATTTATAGGAATATTTAATGCCACATCATTTTCTAGTGGGTGTAGTTCATGAAACATTGAGTTTCTGAGTTGGAGTTTCTTCCAGTTTGTAATATGTTTCAATCAACTGGACTCTACCCTATCCAATTTACAAATATTGCAAGAATTCATGTAGGGGTCACAAAAGAACTTGGATGCTACCCTACCTGATTTGGCCCGACCCGACTCATAAATTTGAGCCTTTTTAGTTTTGGATTGGGTCCGTTCAGGTCCATTTTAATTTGGATCGAGTCGCGTCTTATCAGGCTTGGGTCGGGCTCGGTCGAGTCAAGTTTCGTGTTTGTCATTATTTTTTTATATTTTAATAATAGAGATTTTTTATGAATTTTGGGTCTAGTCTGGTCAGGTCCATTTTGGGTGGGATATGTTTGGGTTTGTGTCCTTCCGTGTCTGGGTCAATTTTGGGTCTGATTTATTTGAATTCGGGTTCAATCACGTCAGGTCCAATTTGGTTTGTGCCCAGTGAAACCGGACCCATTTCCATCCCTACATTCATCTCTATGTGTATCTGTAATGTCTATTAACTAGTTATATACATTAGCCTCATAAATTTTACCATGTTTTTGATGATTGAGAAATTATTTCCTTGATATTTTTTTCTATTGAAAGTACGATTGCAACCATCAAATACACCCTAAAAAAGTTGCACTTGCACTAGTGTGGTCATCCTATTATACCCAACCCCCTTTTCCTTACTCACTCTCTAATCACCTCTGGCATAATTGTTCTGTAACATAATGAATCATAGATGTAATCTCTATATAAACCTTTTTCCCAAGTTTCCCTTTCATTTCTGTCCTTTATGTCATTCATGTTTAAATAGTGGAATTTATAGTGGTTTAGTGAAAATTTATTCGATAATTGTACCAATATAAGGGTTTATGCACAAATACCTCAGTGAAAGCTTATTTAAGGATATAAAATGCAAAATCACCACTTTAGTAGAACAATGGTATATTAATTTGTGCTAGAAGTGCAAGGCCTTAAACCTTGATTAAATGTATTAAATAAGATTAATTACAATAATTAAGTGCTCTAAACCTTAATCTAACTTTTTATGTGATTTGAAAATATAAAATGAGCCTAAGTTTCAAATTTGGTTCGATTTGGATGTTGTTTGTGCAAGTTATGTAATTTTAGGTACATTCTGGACTTTTATGTAATTTAACCAATTGGGAGGTTTTCTTTGCAAATTATAACCTTAATTTTAGTCCTTAGATATTCCCTTACCATTCTCAAGATTTTTAACCATGGGGCACCTGGTTGCACCTTGGTTTGAAGGTGTTTCTCTCCAAGGGCATTATAGGATTACCCTCTTTATAAATGAGCTTATCTTTAAAGGATATCAACCAATGTGGTTATTTCTTTGATTGGAGGATGGTGGGGATGGAATATAAGCCTCCATGGGCTTTTAGGACCAACCTTGGATATACAAGAAGTCTCTATGAGCTTTCCTATTGCATCCCCATGAAGCCTTAGCCTAAGGACACATGGAAAGTCCCATAGACACCTCATGCTTGCCCCCTTCTTTAAAAATCCATGCCTATCATTTCCCACCACTCAATCCAAGAAGAAATCCTCTCCTTCTCTTTCCCCCATCTTAGATCATCTTCCCTACTATGTTTTTCCATGAAGTTTCTATCCCAAGGTAAACGAGGGTACCTGCCTTGGTGAAGAAGGCTCCTAGGGTTCCAAATTTCTCTATTTAGGATTTCTTAAGCTCCTCCTTGGTGATTTTGACCAAAACTAGTAAGTATCCTCCTTTCCTTCCCTATTTTCATGCTTTTAGTATTCCTCCCCCTTCTTCTAGGTCATAACCATGACCTTCCATTGTAAAACTCCACCTAGAACTCTAAAACATCTCATCTCCATTCTTCTTTGCTAGGGTTTGCACCTCGAAAGTGGAGAAGGTGATCTTTGCTCAAGAAAGGAGCTTGGCTTGGAGCAACCAGGCCTTCTAATCTCAAGATCCTTTCTGTTTGGGCCTTATTACCTTCCTAGAGGTAAGTTTTGTTAACCCTCTTCTCATATATTGCTTACTACATGCTTAAAACTCATGCTTCTATGTTTAAAATCGATGATCTCCATCTCTTTTTACCATGTTCTTCTAGGGTTTTGCTTTCTTTCTATTTTACTTTCTATAGAAGCTTTAGTTGTGTTACCTATGCAACTTAAAACCTAATCTTGGGTCAAACGGTGTTTTCTCCCTCTCCCTCTCCCTCTCTCTTCAATTATCACGATCGTTTGATGATGTGGTAATTTCTTATTGGTCAGTATTGAAAAATTCATATCTTCTAATCTGCTTATCAAAATTTGACAAATAAATATGTTTTGGAATTGCAACAATTAATATCTATATAAAAAAATATTTTCAAAGTCTGATTTCATGGTTTGATGAAGGGTGATTTTTGTAAAATGAATTCAATGCATAAAATCCATAAAATTACATCTTAATCATCATAACTCCAAAATTAACATAAAAATATGTTTTCTTGATCAGGAGAACTTAATAAGTTTATCGGTTATGTTTTAAGAGTCTAAACTCAAATTTTTCTAAAAAGGTCTGAAATTAGGGTTTCTATACATTAATGTGCTCTATGTACTCTAATACATGTTAATACATTGAAAATAGGCAAAGTGGATCTTGGACTCAATTAATGTGGCGAAAGTTAGTAATTGATATCAGTAAGAGAGGTATGTGCATTCATTACACCCTATGTTGGAATAATTTCAGCCAAACCCTATATTTCCCTAATGAGGCTTAAATGAACCCTAAATCTTCTATTCTTAAATCCTATATTGTTCATGCCTCAAATCAGATTATAATTTCTTCTTCTTGGGGTCTTATACCCCACTGCCATGCTTACTGAATATTATGACTACTCTTTCCATGAATACTTTTCTTTCATGTAGATTTATATTCTATTTAATTTAAAAGTAGCATTACTTATGTACAACCACCCACAGAGGGCATGTATTTAATCGCCCTAGGGAATGTTTTTATTCTCCAATATATAATTTTGTAGGTGACTGGGAATGTCTTATTCTCCCTTCACCTATAGGTTAGAGGTTTAGTAGGTGCCTCAACCCTACTTAGTTAGGTAGACATAATTATCTTACATGCAAATCTTTTTTAATATAATTGTTAGTGGCAAGTTTCTTTTGAATATAGCCTCATACTCTTATTATCTTCATCTTTTAATGAACGCTAGCATGTTCTTATTTTCTTTACTTATCTTGTTATCCTAGCCTAGTTTTGTTACACATACCTTGTTTTCTTTCCCCTTTTGCTAGGTGCTTGCCCAACAACCCAGGTGCAGGTTCTGAACAAGGAGAAGGACAAGTTTGAAGGAAGTCATCTCAGGAGTAGATCTCAAGCTATCTGAAAGGATGTCTAGGTTGCTATAGCTAGATCATTTTCTCTTATCTTTTTCTTTTGGGAAAAATCATGTAATGAACAATGAAAGCCACGTAATAGACTTAGTACTTTTTTTTTGTTGCTATTGACATTTTATAATGTATCCGTTACATGCTTATTTACTTGGAATATTATACATACATCCCTCAATATCTTTTGTCTTTCTAAAAAGATGGATGTTTTGTACTTCCATTAAATTTTAGTAAGGAGGTGATCTTGCCTCTTTACATGTTGACTAGGTGACTAGTAGGAAATGCATACTAATGGGATTCTAATACATGGATGCATATCATTTCCCCCATTTTTGCACCAAGTCCTAGACCCCATGACCTCTCGAACCATCCAAAATATGAGGTTCCTAGACTTGTCCATATAAAACATTGATGAGCTATCATGCTTACTAGCTTAAACAATTACAAATACATCCTATCGTGTTATTATCATCATCACATAAACTCATATTCATATTTCCTACTCTTATTTATTTTATGAAAAAGTTCTTTCTACTATCAACTGCATAATGCTTTCCCTTGTCAAGACGGAAGAATTGATTTCTACTTGTATATGACATGTCTAATAATTAATAATATACATTAGCCTTCGAAGTTTTATCATGTTTTGATGGCAGAGAAGTTATTTCCTTTAACACTTTGCCTATCTCAAGCGCCATTTCAATGATCAAATACACATTCAAATCATTGTAATTGCTCTGGCATGGTCATCCTCTACTACCCATAAAAACCCCTCCTTCCTTACCCTCTCTCCACCACACCCCTAAATATTTGACTACGTGACTAGTAGAAAATGCATAATAGGATTATGATGCAATGATCCATACATTCTCCCCTTTTCTACACCAAATCCTATAGCCCATGACCTCTCAGACCATCCTTTTCACCATGTGTTGTCAAAACTCCTAGACTTAGCCTTGTGGGACACTATTGGGATATCCTACATATTAGATTCAACCACATTTTAAAATATCAATTTTTACACCATTTCCAATGGTCCACAAACTAACATTTACATAAAATTTGGTAAAAATTTTGATATTTCTGCTTATTTTGGCTCACAATTTCAACACGAATTTTGATGAGACAATAAAAGAATTAAGTCATACAATTTTACCATGATGATATACATACATAAATACACCTAATCAAGCAATTATAATGTGGGGCCTCATTTGTGAGTTGAAATATACAAAAAATATTTTCATTAGGATTTCGATCATGCAATGTATATATACATATATTCTTATGCAATAACATGTTACATCTTATATTTGAATTCAATCAACTCAGGGGGGGTCTCCCAAATTTCTATGATTTTTTAGATTTTTTTTCATTTTTAATGGAATTACAAATCATAAATTTTGGCATGTCCATTACGATGTCTGGTACCGGTCAAAAATGAAATTTTGGCCTAAATTTTGCAATTTCAGCCAAAATTTTAATCCATTGATTTAGCAATTACTATGAAATCCCAACATATTATCAACCTCACATAAAGGCAAATGCATAGTTCTGGATCTTATTTTTTGTCTTAAGAAGTTCTCTCTGTAACAGTTGTATTGTACTTTTCCTTAAAAAATGATACAAGCATTCATTTCTACTTGCGTTATGCATGTCTATTAACAATTTATATACACTAGTCCAAGAATTTTACCATGTTTTGATCGAGTGTTAATTTATCTCTGTGTTAATGGGCTAGGGAGATGGTCTATTTACCAATTATGGGGAGAAATAGTTGATGACCTTACATCAAAATCGACAATACAATAATAGAAATAATACTACTAAGGGGTTTGTGTATGGAAAAAAGTGATGATGTGAGCTGGTGGTAATGTGTGTCTGGATACACGCTCTAGTCAAAGACACATGTTATTAGGACATGGGAAAAAAGAGTAAAATGATCATGCCACTAGAACTCATGGTACATGTCACATATCTTGCATAGGTAATGAGGTGTGCATTAGATGTTTTCTTATCTAAAAATGTTGCTTTTGCAGCAGATCATATAACAAAAATACTTCCATAGCTACGATGGACAGAGTATTCTTCTCTAAAGAGAAATATACATCTTTCATCAAAATTTTAATTCTATAAAACTTTAACATAAAAGCTCAAAGTCATATAGATGTTTAATATTGCCATCATTTATACGATTTATTAGATTACAAAAGGTAGATAATGTATATATAAATTATATGAGCGGATAGAAACTTTATGAAACATCTTGTTATAATAAATATAGGATTCATACTATATGCATAATGCTTTTGAATGTTAAATTAATTTCAAATGAAATAGATTAAAACTACTTGTAGATCCCAATTGTTTATATTTAGGAGAAACCCATAATGTTTATATTGTGAAAGACAAGAAGGAATACATTCATGATACCATCATAAAATATATTCAGTGAAAGTATTGTGTTCAAGAAGGAGTCTTATCATATGAGATGTTTGCATCTGTCCTCCTTTAGCTATGTGCATTATACATATTGTAGAGTCAAATTAATTTAAAACAAAACCAACTTGACTTACTTGTGTGGCTGGGTTGATTTTATTATGGAGAAATATGTAGTAGTTTTCCATTGTCTATAGCAGGAAGGAATCACCACTCATGATACCATCATAAAATGATATTTGGATAAAGTGTAGCACTAAACATGTGATGCTATCAGATTAGATGTATAATAAAGTGATTTTTTTAACATAATTGAGTTAATTACTCTTTTGCTGTCAAACATCTTGTTTTGCTCACTCTTGATATTTTCCATTACCAACATTGACTTGATTAAAGGGTGGATCAAGGATCCAAATTGAGCCCATATATGTTTGTTCTTGTTATGGATGAGTTACAAATCATGTTCTAGATGATATTCTTTGGTGTATGTTGATGATATTGTGTTGATTGATGAGACTAAAGATGGATTGAATGATACAATCAAACTTTAGATAAATGCATCAGGATAAAATGAATTTATGATTAGTCGGAGAAAATTTGAGTATGCATTGCAATTTTCATGAATCTATACTTGTGAATGGCGGATCCAAGTTGGATGTACGCAATGTACCAAAATGTGAAAAAATTTATTACTTGGGTTCTATTATTAAAATGGATGGGGATGTCCTAGATTATGTTTGTCATAGGATGATTGTAGAATGGTTGAAATGGAGTGCAACTGGAGTATTATGTGACTAAAAGATCCCTCTTAAATTAAAAAGTAAATTTAATAGAATAGCCATACGACCAAGAATGATATATGGAGTGATTGTTAGGCGGTGTAGAAACAACATTTAAACAAGATGAATGTTGTTGAAATGTGTATGTTGAGATGATTGTGTGAAGATTATTTGAGAAATTACTATATCAAGAACAAAGTGAGGGTCGTGAGTATTGAAGACAAGTTATGTGAGAGCCATTTGAGATTGCATGGACATGTGCAACACAGACCGATCATTAACGCACCTATATGGAGCAAGGTTATCAAGTCAAGCATAAGTAACAGAAGTAGAGGTAGGCCTATATTAATGTGGGAAGAGTTTGTAAGGAGAGATTTTTAATCTCTACATCTTGATCAGAACATGGCCCATAACATAGCTGATTGGAAAAGAAGGATTCTGAAAAACACTAGAGGGGGGTGAATAGGGTTTTATGATAATTTTAAAATTAATTCAACCAATCAACCACAAAATGTTGGAGAAGAAGACAAGGCGTTTAGAGTGGTTCCACCCTTAGCAAATACTAAGGGAGTCAGTCCACTACCCGGTTGTTCCCAACTGGGATTTTGAAAGAAATTGTATTTTATTACCTCACAAGGATGTTGCATAAGATACAACTACCTTCACAAAACCTTTGGACAACCTTCTCCCCGAAGTCATCTCACCAACCTTGAAGCAGCCTTCACTTGAAGTAACTTCAGGCTCCCCCTTAAAGTAGCCTTCCTCCTTGAAGTAGCTTCCCGTTGAGACCTTCTAGAAGTAGTCCAAAGTCCACCGAGCTACCTTCTCCACCTAAAGAATCTCTACCAACCTCCTTTCTGCAACCTCCAATCTAGGACTAGCAAAGGAGAACAAAATACAATAGAAGGAACAAGATTGGAAGAAAGAAATAATGTTACCAATTAAGTACAATGATTTGATCCTATATCAACCGTATTGATCTCCTATCCACTTTGGATGAATGTGAAAGTGTAGTGGGTAGGAGATGCTACCCTATAGGACATGAAATCTCAACTTATAGAAATAATTTACAAGTGAAGGATTGCTCAATTGCTCACAAGAGTTGATTCTCAGTTGCAAGTATGTGTACTCAAGTGATTTGTGGTGTCCTAAGGCATGTCCTATTTATAGGAATGGCCTACTAGTGCTTAGGGACGTTCTAGATACTTTTTAGGGTGTTCTTAGTGCTCAACTAGCCATTAGGTGTCCACTAATTATATTGCAATGACTAATTGTTTAATGCGGAAAAGTGCAGTCCAGAACCTTTCTCGGTCGAGAAGTTTGTCGATTAAGAGTCTCTCGGTCGAGGAATTTGTTGACTGAGGGAAGGTTTGGAATGAGTGTATGCAACGTTCATTTCTGACTACCAACCACTTTTCAACTCAGTCTAACATCTATAGAATTTTCAAGAAGGACTATTCTCGGTCGAGAATATTGTCGACCGAGAGTGTCTCGGTCGAGGAATTTGTCGACCGAGAATGTCCCTATTCGAATGTGTTGAGCCATGTACTAAGTGTGTGTATCAATGTGTAATTGTGATGCTAACTTAGGAGATGACCTATCTAAGTGTTGTGTGTGGATAGGGAAGATCTAAATGCTTGATTTACATGATATCTAAGTACTTGTATATTATATACTTGTACAAGTTTTTACATTTGATTACAATCATGAAAATAAAGCAATTTTAGCAAATTGATCTTCCAAGTCTTTGCTATCCACCACATTATATGCTTGTCCCTGAAACACTTAAATAGCAAGTTAAAATCACAAAAAAAAATATTTGTCATCATCAAAACAAAGGGATTATAATAATGTCCAATTTAGCCAACAATCTCCCCATTTTTGAAGATGGAAAACATTTCCAAAATACAAATCAAGGCAATATAAATCATATGAGTTTCATACCTGAAGTTTACCTTTTGCAGCCATTCTCTTGTTTGTGAATGGAAGTGTGTGCTAGCTGAGAGATTATGAAACTCATTTTACTTTATGTTATTGATTTTATATTATTTCTCCCCCTTTGTCATTTCAAAAAGATAACCAATCTAAACATTAAGTATGACTTTATTTCTCCCCCTTAATTTGATAATTTGATGCTCAATTTTAAAGTAAGGGTAATCAATACAATTTAATGCAAACCACTTATTTTTATGTCAACTTTAGCCACAATTTATTTCTCAATCATTTGAAAAGGATGTTAAGCCTTGAAATGATATGAGATCCTTTTAGATTCATGGCATATCTATTTTGATTTCTCAATCATTTACACAGGATGTTAAGCCCTGAAATGATATGAGATTCATTTAGGCTCATGGTGGATATATGTGTTGATTTCTCATCCATTTTACAAGGTATGTTAAGCCCTGAGAATGATATCAGATTTTCTTTACATCATAGTAGGATTAAGAAATATATCTCTAATCAATAATGATGGATTTTAAGCCCATATTGATATAGAGAGTCCATTTAAGATCAAGATAATTCAATAATCCTTAGGTCATGGCTAGTTTTTAAAGTTTGATTTGATCAAGATTTATCATAATGTTTACAAAGTTTTTTTAGCTCCCCCTTAATCTTATAATCAAGATAATTTAAGAATTCTAAGGTCATAATAAGAATTAGAGTTTGAGTTATAAACTTTTATGAGAGCTTTGCACTAAAATCTCGTGTTCAATATGATGAACTAGTTTCAGATCAATATACTAAGATTGAGTGCAAAGAAATGATTTACAATTAAGCATTTTGTCAAGCTTATTTTAGGTCGACCTTGACTTCGACCTGGGCGCCTCTTGGTCAAACTTGATTTCAACTGAGAAGCAATTTCTATAGATTTCCAATTAAATCAATTTTTCATTGTTGCTAAATTGATAGCAAATTGAGACAGTCGAATAGGTTTTCCAGACCCTTTATCGGTCGAATTCTTTCTTGGCCGATTTCCTTTCGGTCGAAGTTCTTTTCGACCAAGTGAGTTACTATTTTTATCTAGATTTTTACAGGTTGACTACAGGTTGTACCATCTTTAGATTCGGTCCACAAATTTTCGACCGACTGATCTATCAGTCGAACTATATTTCGACCGAGTGATTTACTGATTTGCCAGTTATTTCAGGTCCAATACAGAGCCTTTGTCATTTGAATAGTATCTCGACCATCTTACTTTTGATCGAATTATTTGTCGACCGAGAGAATGTCTGTAAATTCTTTCAGAAATATGTTTATTCAAGTTATGGATTAAATTACTTTGGTCCATTTGATGTACATTTATGTTAAGTTGAGATAGGACATGAAGATAGTCAAATTGGAGTCTTTGGTCATATCTCAACTTAATCATTCATGTTTAGTTTGGGGGTCTTGGAACCCATACCAACTCAACATCCTTTTTCTTGTAAGGACATGAGAAGGAATAATGTCCAAGACACAAGCAATAGTGACAATAGATGGAATCAATTTCATTTCTCTTTTTGGGTACAAATATGATTTTGGTCTTGGGTGCTTGAGTTTTCCTAGGTTTAGGTTGATAAGAGTTTAGATTTGGAACATATCCTAAACCTCTTCTTCTAATGTGACCAGAAGAATTCTTTAGGATCTTATCAAGAATATCATTATTTCTCAAGCTACTAACTTCTTTTTGTAACTTAGCAATCTCATCTATTTTCTTTTTTATATCTATCTTTGCTTGATCTAGATCAGATGATAAAGCATCTCTTTCCTTAACAATAGCATCATAATCTAGATGAGTACATAGGATAGGTTGTGTTTGAAGATCATTCAATTTTGCAAGCAATTCAACCTTTTCTTGACAAAGCAAATTATGATTTGTTTCAAGTGTAAGCAACTTTGTATTGCAATCATTAAAAGACGATTTCAAGGAAGAATTTTTAGAGATAATACTTTCCTTTTCAGAAGCAAGATCATTTAATTGAGCATAAAAATCATCATTAGTTTTAGTAACTCTTTTTAGTTTCTTTTTACAATCAATATATTTATCATGTAATTCCTCAATGCTAGCAACTAACTCTTCTTTAGATAAATCTAAAAGGCTTACCTCATCCTCTTCTTCATTTGTTGTAGTAATAAGGCACTCTACTTCTTCTTCTCCATCTTTACTATCATCACTTGAATCATCCCATGCAACTTTGTAGGCTTTTTCTTTCTTATTGTGAGATAATTTCTTTCCCTTCTTAGTTTAGGACAATCACCTTTTAAGTGTCCCTTTTTGCCACATTCAAAGCACCTAGATGAAGAAACACTAGATGTTTTGTTAGTTTTAAAACTTCTATACTGCTTACTGTTTACAGTGAGAGTTTCTTCTTCACTATCTTCTTCACTTGTATCATGACTAATATTGGTTGATGTTTTGAATGCAATGTCCTTTCTTTTCTCCATTTTGTGTTCAGCTGCCAATCTTTCTTCTTTCTCAAAGGTTGCCTCATGTGCTTCTAATTTTCCAATGAGTTGTTCCATCCTCATTCGAGTGAGGCCATTGGCTTATTCAATTGCAGTCACCTTAGGCTTGTACTTGGGAGGAAGATACCTAAGAATTTTAGACACTTGATCCTCTTCACTAATGACTTTATGTAATGCATTCAAATTGTTAACAATAGAAGAAAACTTTGCATACATTTCACTAATAGACTCATTTGGTTCCATACAAAACTGTTCAAACTTTTGTTTAAGCATACCAATTTTGGAATTCTTTACTTGAATAGTTCCTTCATAAGTAATAGAGAGTCTATGCCATATTTCATGTGCAGTTTCACAATTTTATATTCTATTAAACTCACCTACGAAAATTGAACAATAAAGGATACTTACAACTTTTGCATTCAATTGAGCCAATTTTACTGTATTTGCAACCCATGTAGCATACTTTGTTTAAGGAAGAGTGTAGGCATTTGAGACCATTCTCCAATGATCCCATCTGATCCCTTGAATGTAGAATTGCATCCTCCTCTTCCAATAGTTGTAATTGGTGCCATCAAATGGTGGAGGCCGAGCTACAAGTGTTCCTTCCAAGTTGAGGTTGTTTAGTACCCCATCACCCATTTTCTTCAAGACTCGATTAGAGTCCCTTGAAGCCTACTCTGATACCAATTGAAAAACACTAGGGGGTGAATAGGGTTTTATGATAATTTTAAAATTAATTCAACCAATCAACCACAAAATGTTGGAGAAGGAGACAAGGCGTTTAGAGTGGTTCCACCCTTAGAAAATACTAAGGGAGTCACTCCACTACCCGGTTGTTCCCAACCAAGATTTTGAAAGAAATTGTATTTTATTACGTCGCAAGGATGTTACATAAGATACAACTAACTTCACAAACCCTTTGGACAACCTTCACCCAGAAGTCGTCTCATCAACCTTGAAGCAGCCTTCACTTGAAGTAACTTCAAGCTCCCCCTTGAAGTAGCCTTCCTCCTTGAAGTAGCTTCCCGTTGAGACCTTATAGAAGTAGTCCAAAGTCCTCCGAGCTACCTTACCACCTGAAGAATCTCTAACAACCTCTTTTCCACAGCCTCCAACCTAGAAGTAGCAAAGGAGAACAAAATACAATAGAAGGAACAAGATTGGAAGAAAGAAACAATGTTACCAATTAAGTATAGCGTTTTGATCCTATATCAAGTGTATCGATCTCCTATCCACTGTGGATGAATGCAAAAGTGTTGTGGGTAGGAGATGCTAGCCTATAGGATGCAAAATCTCAGCTTATGGAAATGATTTGCAAGTGAATGATTGCTCAATTGCTCACAAGAGTTGATTCTCAATTGCAAGTATGTGTACTCGAGTGATTTTTGGTGTCCTAAGGCATGTCCTATTTATAGTAATGGCCTACTAGTGCTTAGGGACGTTCTAGACACTTTTTAGAATGTTCTTAGTGCTCAACTAGTTGTTAGGTGTCCAGTAATTACATTGCAATGGCTAGTTGTTTAATGCTAAAAAGTGCAGTCCAGAACCTTTCTCGATCAAGAAGTTTGTCGACCAAGAGTCTCTCGGTCGAGGAATTTGTCGACCAAGGGAAGGTCTGGAATGAGTGTATTCAATGTTCATTTTCAACTACCAACCACTTTTCAACTCAGTCTAACATCTATAGAATTTGCTAGAAGGACTGTTCTCGATCGAGAATATTGTCGACCGAGACTGTCTCGGTCGAGGAATTTGTCGACCGAGAATGTCCCTATTCCAATGTGTAGAGCCATGTACTAAGTGTGTGTATCAATCTGTAATTGTGTCGCTAACTTAGAAGATGACCTATCTAAATGTTGTGTGTGGATAGGCAAGATCTAAACGCTTGATTTACATGATATCTAAGTACTTGTACATTATATACTTGTACAAGTTTTTACATTTGATTACAATCATGAAAATAAAGCAATTTTAGCAAATTGATCTTCCAAGTCTTTGCTATCCACCACATTATATGCTTGTCCCTGAAACACTTAAATATCATGTTAAAATCACAAGAAAGAAATGTTTGTCATCATCAAAACAAAGGGATTATAATAATGTCCAATTTAGCCAACAGATCCATGTAGCCAACCCCAACATGGTTGGGATTGAGGCTTAGATGATGATGATGATGATGAAGGATCTTATGAGACTCCCTTGGATGGAAAACCATTATTTGAATCAATTATCTGCACCTAATTTCATAAACCCTTTCTTAATATAAACCTTGACTCACTTTGTTAAAAAATTTAGCCAATCTTGCTCAAATGAGTATCAAACTTTTTTACATGAACGAGAGCATATGATCTATCTTTTCTACAAATTTGAGTTAAATAGGATATTCTAATTAAATGTCATGAATTTTCAAAGTTCTAGTCTTAAAATCCCTCTTTTTTCTTCTTTTTCGCTTTTTACCCCTGACTCGGCTCGTCCTTCCTCTTTAGACCGTGTTTAATCACCTTGAACTAGTGTATGTGGATGTGACTTCACCCTGACCCACTGACAACTAAATCTTGATCAAACAACTCTAGGGTCATCTCCTACCTCTTGGGTAGGAGATGGGCAGGCACATTTACAGTACCCATGAGAATCTCACAATCCCTCTTACCCTCATGTTCTTGGTTTCTCCTTTCTTTCCCTTCCTTCTTCCGATCACCAAATCAAACAGAAAGCCCCTCAATTTAGTCATGTTTTGTGCCTTGACCATCAAGTCCCTGTGGCTCCTTTGAACCACTCAATCCTTGAAATCGTAGCCTTAAACCCTAACGTCCCCCATCCCTTTATAAATAAACCCATGTACCAACCTTAGAACTAATCCCCAACGTTGAGCGACTACTTTGCAGACCATGATTCCCTCTCTTTCTTCCTTCTTCTCTTGTCCAATGAGGAGAACCGCCATGGCTTTTGCCTCCCCCTAGCATTAATGCTTTCTCGAGGAGAAGGTGTTAGAGCCACACGATCATGGTCCGTTGACCTAGACCAGATCAAGCGGCCCAGGATCCCTCAATTTTCACTTCCCTCTCTTAGTGGGTGTGGGAAATCATGGCCCTCCACTTATCATTCAGTCAACGAAGGACAAAGAATCATTTAATATGCCAATTAATTGTAGTATCAGTAGAAAACCTCGAAGAGTGAATATTTTATTGTGTAACTATGTGTAATAGAGCAACCTCTAAAGAAAACTAATATATTGCAGCAAAGAATCATTGTATATGTCAATTTGTTGTAGCGTCAAATTTTGAGTTAGGTTCTTACAACGTGATGGATGCTCCCAAAAGTTTTATGACATCAATGACAAGATTGTGTCCCTTGAACGTTTACATGAATAAGAATTTTCTCTTTAAAGCTCCATGTAGAACATGTTCTCAAAGTAGTGTTTTAATGGTTAAGAACAATTAAGTCACGAGGAAGTCACATATATTATAAAAATTGTGCACCTAGTCTCTAATTGAAGAGTGTTTTTTCTTGAAAATGTTGCTTCAGTAAGTAAAAGTCAAAAGGAAATAGTTACCTAATTAATAAGGCTTTATTACATTATATGGGAGAACATGTTGAAAAAGCAACCTATCAATCGTGTACTTTCATGAATGTCAACAACACTAATCATTGCCTCTCACACAAGCGACACTGAGCTTCATGTATCTAGGTCGCATTGTCATTGCAAAACTACACTAAATAGGTCCTTCCTCCCGCATTCAACCTTCAAGATACACATTCACCACCACCACTCCTTCTCAACCTCCTTTATCACCACATTCTGTTCCTACTCACCACGTAAAGATGTCTTACACGGATGTCAAGCATGACCACTGGAATGTCCATGTGTATCACTATAACGGGCATCTAGTGACTCTATTGATTTGAGTGGAGTACTTAAACGAGCATGTTGATATTAGGGTGCCAAAGGTAGAGCACATGATCCTCAATGTGGTAGAACACCAACAATACAATAATGAAGGTACTACGACTAAGGGGTTTGTGTATGAAATAGAGTGATGATTGTGAGCTGGTAGTCAATGTGTGGTTGGATACACGATCTGGTCAAGGACATATGTTATCAGAACATGGGTGCCAACAACGATCATGGTACATGCCATGTATCTTGCATAGTTAATAAGGTATGAGTGAGATGTTTATTATTCTATAAATGTAGTTCTTGCAATTGATCATACAAAGTATACTTATATAACAATGGTGGATGGAGTATTCTTCTTTGAAGAGAAATATACATCATGCATCAAAGTTTAAATTCTATAAACCTCTAACATAAAGTTTGAAGTCATATAGATGGTTAATACCGCCATGATTTATACAACTAATTAGATTATAAAAGGTAGACCATGTATATATAAGTTAGTGGAAGATACCAACTTTGGTGAAATTTAACACCTTATAATAATGTAGTCTTCAGGATATATTAAATATTGTGAGTTTGAAACTAAGTTACTAGACATATGACGTACAAATATGTTCTAAATATCCTAAATTTCACTTGAAGCAGATATGATATGATAGAATCTTAACTCAGGTGTCCTAAATCAAAGCTAATATGGCCTATTTGACTTAAAATAGACCTAGTTTTAATATTGGTTATAACTTAGTTTGCATAATTAGACCAATTGTGGCTTAATATAGCCAAAAAATACATGGATTCACATGTCCAGGTCCAAAACAAGACCCAACTTTGTCGTCAAACTTAAAATGTTTGAAGTCTTGTAAAAAGTCACCATAAACAAGCATGTAATTCTTCTGGAAAAAATACTATGCCTCTTTGAACTAAGTTGATATTCGACATATAAAAGTTTCCAAAACAAATTTTTTTTATCTTACATTCACATTGGAAGTCACATCATAGTTTCCAAAAAAAAATATCTTACATTCACATTAGAAGACACTAAAGATCTATTGAATGAACTACAAACGATCTCGAAGTAGTCAAATATAATTAATGGTAAGGTAGATATAATTCACAGTCCATATGCATAGCTCTTGTTTGTATGCATAATGCATTCATTCAAAAAGTCCATTTAAGAAATATACCAAAGATTACTTGAAGTGGAATATTACTGTTGCTGTTTTACATTACAATATATAAATGAGTAATCGGTATAAAAGCTCACAAAGGTAAAAAAAAATTATTGTATGCTATAACTGATTTGCATTGCATGAGAGCAACACGCGAAGTAGATTAAGATATTTTTCCTTCAAGAGCTATTAAAGAGGAGTAATCATTGAACATGCCAATTGATTATAGTATCAAATTTTGAGTTAGGTTCTTAGAACGTGATGGGTGCTCCCAAAAGATGTATGGTATCCATGATGGCATTGTGTCCCTTGAACCGTTTGCAAGAACAAGCTCCGTGTAGGCCAACTTCTCCAAGTAGCGGTGCAATGGTTATGAACAATAGAATCACAATCATATCACCTGCACTGTAAATATTGTACACCTAGTGTCAGATTAGGAGTGTTTTTTTCCTGAAAACATTGCTTCAGTAAGTACAAAGGCATGAAGAAATAGTTTACCCAATTGATAAGGCTTTATATATCTAATTTTCGTGCTATGTGACATTATGCGAGAGACGCACCCCCAAAGATGTGAAGCTATAACCACAGATTCTAGATTTGTTGCGGGTCAGCATATGACTTATGAAACGCCAGGCATGTATTAAAAGAATGTCGTTTGTCCTATTCAAATCTAACTAAGCAAGTAGAGAACTCTAATTTTTTTTTACAATGTCCGTTTGGTGATCAAGCTCACCTTTCCGACGAAGAGTGACATAATCCAAAACAAACCTTTCCATTTGTTTGTCCTCGGAGCGCATGACCCCACATTTCCGTATTCTTTTCCTCTGCCTTGTCCACCGGTACATAGATCGATCAGTTTACACAGCCCGTGAAGCATTTTCGACCAAAAAAGCAACAATGAAGATGTGAACATTGAATCGTAATCATCCACATCGAATTGCAATAATACATTAATGTATGTAGTTGCCAAACTACATGATGCCTAAAATCCTATACATAACGTTTCAGATCACAACATCATGATAAGTACTTCCAGTCGTATATTGTTCATACTCTAGATAACATAAATCTTTTATATAGCAAGCTCGAATGAAAACTAAACAGATGCAGCGTGTGTGGCGAAACTGGTTTTTTTTTAACAGTTGAAAGTCACTTACTGAATAGCTACATGTTTGAAGGCGAAAGGAACGATTGAGAATTGGAGGGCCACCGGTGTAATAGCAACTGAACAGAAATGATACTGACGAGGGGTGACATATAAACCATACAAACCTTTCCAATATTGTCTTCCCAGTACTGCAGTTCCTCTGCCCTAGCATGAGTAAAGAAGAAAGGAGGCCAGCGTCAACTTCCCGGATCTTCATCATCACGGACCTGCAGCGGAGAAGAGGGGAGTTACGCGGAGTTGGCCGGGGTTGCAATAATATCGTGACACCTAAATTGCAGTCCGTCGCCGTCAGGCTACAAAATTGGTATCTTCACGGACCTGCATCTAGAGGAGAAGAGGGAGTAGGAGAAAAGAAAGGTAACCGTGGTCTCAATCGCCTTGACAGGCTCTCGCTGCTGAGTGCTGACGAGGTTTAATGGGCTGATCAGAAACGGTGGAATAGGGAAAAAAATCTCTGCGGAGTGGTTGTGATACAATTGTTCATAATCATTGCAATGCTCTCACTCATGCCAACCAGCTCACACGCGCCGCGCCTATAAATTCCTTTGGTTCTCCCTTCACTCGTTCATCGCCTGCTTTTCATTCACTGCTGCTTCCGATAGGTAAGAGGAAGCTCCCCATCGCCTTGATCTCAGTTCTTCATTAGTCTCACCGATATGCTTTCGTTCGTCTCTCTTTCTGTTACTGTTCGTTTGCTTCGTTCGTTTCTGTTTCTGTCTGCTGATTTCGGCGGCGCCTACTGGTGATAATCGAAATCCCTCCCTCTTTTCCTCGTACCATTCGATCAGATCCTCTTTTACTGGTGATATATACCTCTGAACGTTTGTTTTCATTCCTCACTTTTTTTGGTCGGTCAAAACGCGTTTTCATCCGTCTCTTTCAATGTATATACTACTGATCATTCCTCGGATTCGATTCGACAGGTACATACGTGATCATGACTTACGGTTACGAGGTTCTCAACTGGAACACGTTCGAAGTGTATGTGGAATTTAATACTCGACCCGTGGCAACACTAGAACAGATGTTACAATCCGCTAGGGTCATGGCTCATTTACAAACCTCATGCGTTAGAGTGAACATTCTTACGTATTAGACAACCCTCACAAAATCAGCCTCATGCCAAAGGGGGTCGCAGAATCGATGAGCTAAGGTCAAGACCCTAATAGAAAACTGCTGACATAGTGAATATAAAGCTATAAATTAAAGTAATCCGTGTGGCTAGCTATAGCTGCTGGAAAGAATAATATTAATGAATACAGCTATACACCAGATGAACAACAATATATAATACAACGAATCTGAAAAGTATAACTTCTAAAGAGCTTAGAAGTAAAGCCATTAATAACTCACACCAACATTCTTTATTTCTTTAATAAAATTTTGTTTACATAGGGGAGGACCTGACCAAAGCCCCTTCAATTAAAATACAATTGATGGCACAGCTGTAACAATACCATTGGCATATTATTTGGGTCTGATACAATCACAGCCGTGGTTAGAACTCCCCGGCCAGTACATTGTATTATTCACGCCAACTTTCGAACAACTCGTAGACTTTGTACAGTTCCAGGCATGGGGAAGCTGCTTCACCTTTTTCCACGGAGCGTTGATGTCATTGCTGGGGTTAAAGACAAAGAATTCTAGACTACTGCCATTCTTGTCATCTTGGTCGATTGTAGCAGCCACTACTTTGAAAACCCCTTTGTTTGTGCAGCCCAGACTGAATGTCGAGACGAGTTCAGGTCTCCCAGGCGGGTGGTAGGGGAGATGGACCATCTCCCTTGTCGAGGGATTGACGATCACGGCTTGAGCTCTACTACCTTGGCTTATCAGCCACATCCAATGACAGACCTGCAACTCAACACAGATCTGCAACCCGACCCACCCGGTCTGAAGAAACGGAAACTGCAACACCCTCTTCATCACCGGTCCGGGAATTCACTTCCGGTCCGGCCTTCAACTGCACTGTCCATTATAAGTTCCTTGACATCTAGATTCCCTTGCCTATCAATTCATACACATATGACTCCGGTGTTCTCTTCCAGCACGCAACTTCTTTGGGCCCTGTTGTGGCGTCCCACTTCTGCAGGTTGGTCAGATGGTCGATTTTGGAATGGATCTCTGAAACTTTGACTGCGGTGTCAAGGTGCTTGGGGCGAGCAACTTGTTTCTCCAGCACCTGGCTTAGCCATCACTCTAGCTGCTTGCATTCACGACATATCTGTAATGGAGAAAGATTCTAGTAAGTGGACTGAATAAAACATCGAAAAGGTGGCAACCATGTTTCCCCATGTCGCACCCACCATCTCCTTTCCTTGTTTGTCAATGTGAGCGGACTCGGGTGTTTTCCCATTGGCCAGAGTGACCAAATCTGTTATGCAGGCTACCAGTCGATCTAATGCAGGCTGCCACTCCAAGCTCTCTCAGAACCGCGTCTCAATGGGACCACCCAGCTACAACATCAAATATAGATCTATTTAACAGCTTTCACTACAAAGACACAGGAAACAAGCTCCAACAGCATGAAAACTACGACATCCTACCATTTTGAGTTCATCCAGCTTGCGGGTATAGGAATCACTATCAACATCTTCACCCTCCTCGATCGTATAGCCATGTCTCTGACTGCTGGAGTTTCTCAATGATAGAGTTCCTGTCAGAATCTGAAGCATAGTCGCGGTACTTGCCACGCAGCTGCAAGCAACAAACAAGTGCGAGCGATTTTAACAACAGAGAGTTAAAGCCTTCCCCATAGCACAACTATAGGATGAGAGTTTATAGAGAGTTCAGTCTCCAGAATCTAGATCTTCTGCACTTTTGGCTTTGGATTTGCCTTTGGTACATGATTGGTTGTGCCTGTTGCCCTTAGCGTTCCCCTGGCATGATGATTGGTTGCACTTTCTTCCCTTGGTGGGCGCTTGGCCTGCTAGTTGACTTTTTGAAGTTTATTGGAATCATTGATCTACTACAAGATCAAAAGGGATAACCATGGTAAGCAAACTTGGCATAGATAAGCAACAAAAAATATCAAGTATATGTGTCTTGAAATAAATTTGAAGAATGAAAGTAATAAAGAATATCTGAAATCATGTCATACTAGAGAATAAGTACCTCAATCATGTTTGATTAGAACTCATCAGAACATACCATTTGACAATGCTAGACTAGGTACTTCATAATTTGTCATGCATGTCTCCAGTTCCCCTACACTTAATACATGTTAGAATGTCTAAAAGATAAATGTGAAAGACGATAGGAACAAAAAATAAAGGAACTATTACCATGGTAGTTTCACGTCACTTAAAATACTAATACGTTTCATTATATGATAACCAAGATTCCTATGATTGAAATTGCAAAAGCATAACATAATACCAATGTGTTGTTTCAACATGAGATATTTCTCAACACCATATAACACCTATTTTTCAAAATATACATGTATAGTAGTTGTGACTTACATTTACAAAATGTCACATTTCACAAGTTAGACTTTTACATGTATCATTTAGTCTTCTACTAAAATTAAACTAGATAACATGCATGCTTCTAGAACACAACTTAAAGGCATGTATTACTGACAAAAAATGACCACATCTTAATTTGTAGTGTCTAGTCTATATGAGAGTGTTGCCTGTGAGAACCCATCCAAATGTTGTTTGAGTGTTCTGCCTGAGAACTTGGCCCATCCTCATTACTATTTGATCCTCGAGCATGAGAAGAACTTGACCCATCCTGTAATTTATGCAACATAAAAGAGTGGGTCAAGTTCCCTTCAGCCCAACTTATAATGCATGATAAGAGTATGATGTCATTAGTTTAGGATTTCAACCTGTCCCATCATATGTGCCATCCTACGTTTTGCATTGGCCAATGCTTGAGCATGAAATGCAGCTTCCTTTTCAATCTCTTGGTAGGTTTGTTGAGCCATCTCCATCATAGCGGCCTCTTTCAGCAGTTGTCGTGTCAAACCATGACCATAACCCCTTTGGTAGCCACCATGATGATCCCCATATACATGATCCATCACTGGAATAAATTCAAGGGGATTATAACTATCTTGCACATTTCTTCTTAGCGCTTCATATTGAACTTCCTCCTACAACAAGTATACGTGAGTATTACTTAGTAAGAAATAAATAGATCATGAATTATCTCATATGAGTAAGGATATAACTCACCATCTTTGTCTTAGTATTTTCATCTGGAAATTCCCCCTTCTTATTTTTATGTGCAATGATGTATGTATGGAAATCAGATGATTCATGGCCCTCTAGCATCTAATGGAGGAAAAATAGACATTAAGAAGTGTGTGAAAATATTAACTTCAACTATTATACATACCAGCTCAAATTGTTTTCTCCGCATTGACTTGCTGCCTAATGTACAAGTAGGTCTTACATTGGCACGATTAGTTGCATTTTGTTGTGCCACTAACTGCATATGAAAACAAAGATGTAATATACAAATATTACATTTGGTTAAATTCCAGTTGAATCTAATCAAACATTTATGTTACCTTTGTTTCCTCCTTGCTCCAGTATATGAGCAAATGATGCCATTGTTCTTGACTAACTCTTGATTCAGGTGAAAATTGAAGCTGCTCTAGAGTCAAAGTAGATAACCACTTCTTTAAATTGTGTCGGTGTGTAGTGAAACTATTTTGTACTCTTGCTTCACACCACCTCATAACACAATACATATTTGGAGTGAATTTAGTTTCATGGCTCTTAAATTTGAAGAGTTTCTGATAGAAATTGGATAGTTAGATGGGAATGAAAGAATGATATATTAGAAATGTAGATGACAATAATTAAAAAAGGAAATATAAATCACAATAATGAAGACATAAATAATACCTTAACTTCTACCCAAACAGCAAGGAAATTTTTGTCTTGTAAATCTGCCCACTTGAGGTGCAATGGAAAACTATCACTTTCTCTAGCCTTTAATCCTAGAAATCTTACTAGAATACCACCTTCAACACCCACATGCACATTTTTAAGTGTCCAACACTCATGATGTGTTTTCCCTAATGGAGGCTTGATGGATTTATAGCCTCTCCATCCACGACCTTTTTTTTCTTTCATCGCACGAAAATCATTATTTTCTAAAAACAAAGAATTTTACATTACAACTTTGCCATTAGAAAGATAGAGACACAAAAAAAGAGAGGATATTTTTCAAACAATATACCAGTATATTTTTCAAATGTGGCTCGACGACTGTGCTTCTGGGTATGGCATGACACGTTTTCTATATCTTCCGACTGTTGGCTCAAACATCTTTCAGTGTCAACACCAAGTCTTATGCTTTCTACATGTAAACACATGCATATTGACACAATAATATATGCAAAAATAAAAACATTGATAGAAATTATAAGTAACACACCATCATTTGTATTTTTAGAAAAATATGTCCCTCTACTTTGAATCTCTGGGGACCTTGGCATTTGATTAGTGAAGCCCCCTTCTCCACTTAATGTTATATGATCCTCAACAAATGTAGTCGGTACTTGATGAAGATGGCTGAATTCATTATCTAAAGCATAACACCAAAATACTTTATCATGTAATAAGCATCATGGACATTCTACTTAGAGAGAATAAGAGATTTAGTACTTCATTTTTTCAGCAAGTGATATATTCCAACAACAAAAATATAATCATCTAAGGCAATACATGTAACATGGTCCTCAACAAGTCTAGTGCTGCCTTGGTCAACTTCAAAAGCTCCATTTCTCAAAGACCTACCATCTTCAGTGTTTCTCAAATACTCCAAATCCTTACTTTGAATCTCTAGGTGGTTAGGAACCTTATAAGTTGGAGAATGCACTTCTTTAGTTCCTATCGAATTTAATGTATAAATGAAATATTTAAAAACACATGAATATCTTGTCTAAATAGACTACCTATGACATAACATTCAACATCTTTAGCGGAGATTTTTTTCAATATTATACCCTAATAAAACACTAGTATGATCTAGGAAAACATAGCTTAGATATTATATTATTATTGTTAATAATTGGAACTGTAGGATATTAATATGTTACCATTAGCTGTAGGTGGTTGAGGATTTTTCTTGATAATTACAACAAAAGTAAATAGGATACACATTTAAAACAACCACTTACATGCTATGGCATATAAAGATTGGGCATTAAATCCAGAGGATTCAACTCTATATGGTGTTGAGTACTGAGAAAGGTTGTCTACTTGATGATCTATAGTTTAATATGTGTCAATTTTACTACCACAATGCAATGAGATATAATAATATTAATGCATTAATAACATAAGGAAACCCACCATCTTCAATAATTCTCAAAAAATCCATTGCTTTAGTTTGAATCTCTTGGGGTGTAGCAACCTTATAAGTGAGAGGACATACTTCTCTTGTTCCTACAATATTTAAATTTTATAAGTATATATGAAGTATTTCATAAGTAAGAGGACAACATATCTAGAAAGAAAACCCACCATTTTCGACGGTACCCAAAAAGTTCATTGCTTTACTTTGAATCTATAGGGGATTAGGTACCTTGTAAGTAGGGGAACATACTTCATTGGTGCCTACAATAATAAAATAGGGTAAGTATAGATGAATCATTTGGCAACATTGAGCATCTTGCCTAAATATCGTACCTGTAACATAATGATCACCATCTCTTGTGGAGCCTTGGACAAACCCTAGTGAAACTTTCTTATGACCTAAAAACATATAATTTTGAGATCTGTCTATTATTTTCCATAATGCAATGATATATATTTATATTAATGTATTAATAAAATGAAAAAACAACCATCTTCAATGATTTTGAAATAATCCATTGCTTTACTTAGAATCTCTTGGGGCGTAGCAACCTTATAAGTGGGAGGACATATTTCTCTTGTTCCTGCAATATTTAAATTTGATAAGTATATATGAATTATTTGATAAAACACTCACATCTTGTCAAACACACCACCTATAACACAATGTCCAACATCTCTAGTAGAGCCTCTTCCATCATGACACTCTTATACAAACTTCTTATAACTTAAGAAAATCATAAGGAAGAGATTTCATTGGTGTTGTTTGAAAAGAACAGACAAGGAATTTACTTATAGATGTAATTGATTAATGAGAAAGGAGGTTGATTCATGATCTACATGCCAGACTTATATATTACATATTGTTTTGCAACATATTAAGAAACATTAATGACAACATATCTAGAAAGAAAACCCACCATTTTCAACGGTTCCCGAAAAGTTTGTTGCTTTACTTTGAATCTCTAGGGAATTAGGTACCTTGTAAGTAGGGGAACGTACTTCATTGGTACCTACACATACTTTTGAGATTATTCAATTGTTTTCTACAAGTCAAAATGTACGAGAATAGCATGTTGTTACCATTTCTTTAGCCACTAAAGGGTTTCTCTTAAAATTTTTGACTTTTTCTCTAGGCACACCTATAATTCGAAAATTTGATGCCATATACAAAGTTATATAAAACATAAATAAATAAGATAACCATTATAAGAAACCACTCACATGCAACATTATGCTCAACAGCTCCAACAAAATCTTTACCAACTTGAGACTATAATGGAACACTCTTGTGACCTAAACAACACCCATCATTGAAATTATTTAGTGAATAACAATATATATTAAAAGAAATGCAAAAATAAATATTTTGCAATACAAAAATCTTATTAAAACTAACTACCTACAACATTATGCTTAACAACTCCAGTAGAGTCTTTGCCAACTTGAGACCCTAGTGCAACAACCTTATGATCTAAAAAACACTCAACATTGAAAATTATTTCAGCAAATAACCAAATGTATTAAAAGAATTGCAAAAATAAAACATTTTGCTATATAAAAATTTTGTTGAAACAAACAACCTACAACATTATGCTCAACAGCTCCAATGGAGTCTTTGCCAACTTGGGAGCCTAATGGAACACTCTTGTGACCTAAACAACACCCATCATTGAAATTATTTTAGTGAATAACAATATATATTAAAAGAAATGCAAAAATAAAATATTTTTCAATACAAAAATCTTGTTAAAACTAACTACCTGCAACATTATGCTTAACAACTCCAGTCGAGTCTTTTCCAACTTGAGACCCTAGTGCAACAACCTTATGATCTAAAAAACACTCAACATTGAAATTATTTCAGCAAATAACCAAATGTGATAAAAGAATTGCAAAAAAAAAAACATTTTGCTATATAAAAATTTTGTTGAAACAAACAACCTGCAACATTATGCTCAACAGCTCCAATGGAGCCTTTGCCAACTTGAGAGCCTAATGGAACACTCTTGTGACCTAAACAACACCCATCATTGAAATTATTTTAGTGAATAACAATATATATTAAAAGAAATGCAAAAATAAAATATTTTGCAATACAAAAATCTTGTTAAAACTAACTACCTGCAACATTATGCTTAAAAACTCTAGTCGAGTCTTTGCCAACTTGAGACCCTAGTGAAACAACCTTATGATCTAAAAAACACTCAACATTGAAATTATTTCAGCAAATAACCAAATGTATTAAAAGAATTACAAAAATAAAACATTTTGCTATATAAAAATTTTGTTGAAACAAACAACCTGCAACATTATGCTCAACAGCTCCAATGGAGTCTTTGCCAACTTGGGAGCCTAATGGAACACTCTTGTGACCTAAACAACACCCATCATTGAAATTATTTTAGTGAAAAACAATATATATTAAAAGAAATGCAAAAATAAAATATTTTTGGAATACAAAAATCTTGTTAAAACTAACTACCTGCAACATTATGCTTAACAACTCCAGTCGAGTCTTTGCCAACTTGAGACCCTAGTGCAACAACCTTATGATCTAAAAAACACTCAACATTGAAATTATTTCAGCAAATAACCAAATGTATTAAAAGAATTGCAAAAATAAAACATTTTGCTATATAAAAAATTTGTTGAAACAAACAACCTGCAACATTATGCTCAACAGCTCCAATGGAGCCTTTGCCAACTTGAGAGCCTAATGGAACACTCTTGTGACCTAAACAACACCCATCATTGAAATTATTTTAGTGAATAACAATATATATTAAAAGAAATGCAAAAATAAAATATTTTGCAATACAAAAATCTTGTTAAAACTAACTACCTGCAACATTATGCTTAACAACTCCAGTCGAGTATTTGCCAACTTGAGACCCTAGTGAAACAACCTTATGATCTAAAAAACACTCAACATTGAAATTATTTCAGAAAATAACCAAATGTATTAAAAGAATTGCAAAAATAAAACATTTTGCTGTATAAAAATTTTGTTGAAACAAACAACCTGCAACATTATGCTCAACAGCTCCAATGGAGTCTTTGCCAACTTGGGAGCCTAATGGAACACTCTTGTGACCTAAACAACACCCATCATTGAAATTATTTTAGTGAATAACAATATATATTAAAAGAAATGCAAAAATAAAATATTTTGCAATACAAAAATCTTGTTAAAACTAACTACCTGCAACATTATGCTTAACAACTCTAGTCGA
Organism: Alisma plantago-aquatica; assembly: GCA_963693085.1. NCBI lineage: Eukaryota > Viridiplantae > Streptophyta > Magnoliopsida > Alismatales > Alismataceae > Alisma > Alisma plantago-aquatica. Next base: position 823,125,235 of record OY856414.1, on the reverse strand, counting down.
GTCTTTGCCAACTTAAGACCCTAGTGCAACAACATTATGATCTAAAAAACACTCAACATTGGAATTATTTCAGCAAATAACCAAATGTATTAAAAGAATTGTAAAAATAAAACATTTTGCTATATAAAAATTTTGTTGAAACAAACAACCTGCAATATTATGCTCAACAACTCCAGCAGTGTCTTTGCCAACTTGAGACCTTGATGCAGCACTCTTATGACCTAAACAACGCATGACTTTATGATTTTCTTAATAATGTTTGAAATTAGGTATTCAAGTGAACAATATTGGATAAGATCACTTAAAATGATGTGTTTTGCATGGAAAATATTTTGCAAAAGAAAACTACTTGCAAGATGATTTTCAACAGATGTAATGGACCCTTTTCCAACTTGAGATCCTAATGCAACACTCTTATGATCTAAAAAGCATAACTTCTATATTATTTTTTTTAAATTAAAAGTGTAAGAGAATAACATATTGTTACCATTTTGTTTGCGTCCTTGATGACTTTTCTTTAAATTGACTCAATTTTCTTTAGCCCCACCTGTTATTTGTAAAATTTCACTCCTTATGTAATGTTTACACAATAAACAAATGATAAAATCATCCCAATCAAACACTCACATGCTATGGAGTACAATGATTGGTCATTCAATTTAGGTAAGTCGCTTGTACATGAAGTTGGGTAATGAAAGGGGTGGTTGAATTGATGACCTAGAGTTCAAATCTCTATTAGTCTTATCCTTTCACAAATAAAAGAGATATGTTACTAATAACTCATATAGAATATAATAGACCCTACCATCTCCAATGTTTCTTAGAAACTCCATTCTCTCACTTTGAATCTCTAAGGGGTTAGGCACCTTGTTTTTTCTTGAAGACACTTCATTAGGCCCTGCAATAACTTAATTTAATGAATATATATGAATCATTTGGATGAACACATATGAAAAAAATTTACTTTCCATTTGCTTTGGACACTTCTTTTTCCATCTTGGCCTTTTTTTTGCTTCATCTGTTACATGCAAATGAATGTCATATACAATGTCATATCTAATTAAATCAGCATATAATCATTAGAAGCAACTTACGTGCTATAGAGAGCAATAATTGGTCATTTGATCCAAGTGAAACACTTTTAGAAGGTGCTAAGTCATGAGAGTGGTGGGTGACTTGATGATCTTTAATGGCAGTAGTGTCAATTTGATTTACACATGCTACAACCTCACTTAAGTACTTCAACTTTTTCTTTGGAGGCATAGTTTCTGAGAACCTCTGTTACATACACACGAATATAGAAAAATATAAGAATTATATATAGAACGTCATTATCAAATATTAAGCTTGAAAACTAATATATTGTTGGATGCTTTTTCTCAATGAAGGTGGTACCTTGGAATTCTTATTTGTGTCTTGGAGCCATAGTTAGCAAAGTATTGTCAATGTGTATAGGGATTGCTATATCTGAGCGAACACATGTGTAGTCATGCTCATCTTGTAACCCACCATCTCCCTGATTGATTTCATCAATTATTTCTTCTACATCATTTTGTTCACTATACAAAGCCTCTATTGGTAAATCAAATGTGTCTCTTGGTGTCCAATGACAAACAATACTCCAATTATTTTCTTCTATGTCAACTGAGTAGAACACTTGAATGGCTTGGTCGGGATAAATGAAAGGCTCATCATCAAAACTTGTTCTACAAGTATTGACTCAAGTGAAGCCAAATTCATCTACATAAGAACCTATAGAATCCTCCATATCGTACCATCTACACTTGAAAAGACATATAGGAGAGATGGTTTCATATTGGAGCTCTAATATGTCAACTAAGATTCCATAAAATATATTTTCATCATCCCCTTTTGTTGAGATACCACAATTTTGAGTGACACGACTATTGTCTATTGTTTCAACTTCAAATTTGTAACCATTCACATAATATCCCTTGTAAAATCGTACTCCTAATGTAGGCCCCCTAGCAAGACATCTCACAACATTTGGAACATCCATATCATTTGGTAAGGAACATACCTGATAAAGATACATAGAAAATTGTTATATATAATAGGTTTTACATCTTCAAAATACTAACATACTTACATAATTTGAGAACCAATTAACAAAATGGTTGTGTTGTTCGCGTTGTATTTCATGTTCACTCCAATATGGATTTTGAAGCATGACCTCATTCCGATGCATCCTAATATAAAGAATTATATATATTATTGCGAAAAAAGAATATTGAACGATATATAAACAGACACTTACGCTATGTACGGCTCAATTTCAGCTGTGTTGAAAAGAATAAATCGGCGTGCTTGATGAAGTTCATCATATGAGAGCGTCACATGTAGACCAGCACCAATGGGTCCATCATTGTATCGAATGTTTTTATCTAAGTTTGACTCCACATCTTTGAGATAGTGTTGGCAAAAGATAGTTGCTTCTTGTAAAAGATATCCCTCTGCAATAGATCCTTCAGGTCTACTTCGGTTGCGCACAAACCGTTTTAAAGAATATAGATATCTTTCAAATGGGTACATCCATCTATATTCTGCTGTACCTGCAACTTTGGCCTCATATGGTAGGTGGATAGTTAGATGAACCATGATGTCAAAAAAGCTGGGGGAAAGATCTTTTCAAGCTTGCAAAGAAGAATCGGCATCAAACTTTCTAATTTCTCCATACTTTCATGGTTAATTTTCTTGGCACACAAGGACTTGAAAAAATGACAGAATTCTATTAGAACTTTTGCAACAGGTTTTGAAATGGTTCTCCTTATACATAGGGGTAAAAGATATTCCATCAAAATGTGATGATCATGACTTTTCAAACCAAGCATCTTTTTGGCCTCTATTTGTACTTTGTTTGATATGTTTGAAAAAAATCCATCTGGAAATTTCAAGTCTTTTAAAACCAACAAAAAGTTTTCTTTCTCTTTGCTTGTCATGCTATATGATGTGTGAGGCAATGAAAACTGATCATTGTGGTTTCTTTTCTTTGGCCACAAAGGTTTTCTGATATTCAACTTCTGCATGTCCATGGATGCGTTAATATTCTCTTTACTACGACCATCTTTATGCAACAACCAACTAAGAATGTTTTCACTTACATTCTTCTCAATATGCATTATGTCCAAGTTATGGCGGATCAATAAAGTAGACCAATAGGGAAGCTCAAAGAAAACACTCTTCTTTTTCCATCCTTCAGGGATTTGAGAATTAATTTGTTTGTCTACCCCAACATCATCACCAATTGGATTAGCAATATTATAATTTTCCCACAACTTTAGTATATGTGAACCACTAAGTTGATCGGGTGCATAATCATGTTCTTCCATTCCATTAAAGTTCTTTTTATCTAGACGCCACGGATGATTTGCATCTAGAAAATGACGATGTCTCATGTAGACACATTTACGACTATGTGGAAGATAAATTGAACCATGGTCAACACCACAATGCGGACATGCCTTGTATCCTTTGGTGCTCCAACCAGACAACATACCATATGCAGGAAAATCATTAATTGTCCATAAAAGTGCTACTCGCATATTGAACATTTCATCTTTATTTGCATCATATGTCATTACACCGTCTAGCCACAATGTTTTCAGCTCATCAGTTAATGGTTGCAAATATGTGTCAATTTTAGTTCCAGGAGATTTTGGTCCTTCTATAAGAAGAGATAACATAAATAATGATGGCTTCATGGCTAGCCATGGGGGAAATTTGTAGCATATTAAAATAATAGGCCAAGTACTCCAACTACTACCCATCATAAAATTAAAAGGACTAAAACCATCAGATGCAAGAGCAAGTCTTATATTGCGAGGATCAGAACTAAATGTTGGATGTTTTGAATCAAAATCTTTCCATGCTAGTGAATCTCTTGGATGACTCATCTCCCCATCTTCACCCTTTGGGAATGTATCATGTCCAATCAAAAGTGGTGCTAACCTTTTGGACATGAAAAGTCTCTTTAGCCTTGAGGTCAAAGGAAAGTAGCGGAGTACTTTCACAGGCACTCTTTGCAATCTCCACACTCTATTCTTCTTTCTCAATCTTTTCCATCTAGAAGATCCACAGATAGGACATGCATCAAGTTTTTCATACTTACCACGAAATAGAACACAATCATTTCGACATGCATGAATTTTTTGATAGTCCAAACCTAAAGTTGACATTATCTTTTGACATGCATACCAACTCTTTGGTAGAGTATTACCCTCTGGAAGAAATTCAGTCAACATCATGAAAAGGGTTGATAGTGCATTGTTAGTCAAGTTGAATTTGCATTTATATTCAAACACCCGAATAATACAAGATAATTTAGTATACTTCAAGCATCCATGATATAGAGGTTGGCTAGCATCTTCAATGAGTTTCTGAAATTTCTCTATGCCATCATTAGTACATTCATTAGAAGTGTCCATTGTAGGATCAGAGGCTATATGTTCATGTTGTCCCATTGTATCATTAATGATGCCATTTATATCATCGATACAATTAATTTGTCTAACTTGTTGAGCACTTATAGGACTCTTGGGTACCTCTCCATGTCTTGTCCAAATTGTATAGTCTTCCAAGAATCCATTCATAATGATGTGAGTTCTAATAGTGTGCATGTTTGCATAGCATTTATTCTCACACTTACTACACGGACATCTAACTTCTTTTGTAGAGTTACTCTGAAATGCAAATCTAAGAAAAGCATCAACTCCTTTCTGAAAATATGTGCTCCGACATCTATCAAAACTAGTCTTTCCATGACCAATCCATCTTTTATCACTAATCAAAGTCATCATCAGCTAATACCTAATTAGAAAAAATATGTCATTTAAACGTTATAACTAGATTTTTATCAATGACACATTTTCAATTAAGGAGTCAAGAACAATGTTTTTTCTAGTAATCCGTCAATCTAAATACTTGTTTATTCATTTAAATTTTTGTGTTCTGTGTACTTTTGTTATGTATCAAACAAGACTAAAATTCTCTATCATTTCACAATTTGAAACAATTGTCCATCCAAACATACAACGAGATGTAACAATGAATTTATAATTTTATATTTTTAATGGTCCATGAAGAGCTTGATTAATTGATTATATTTCTATTTTATATATCCTTAATGTCATAGAAAGAAAATATATTAGACTAGTTATATATCAACGAAGCGTGTAGGTACCAATATGCATAAGAGTTCAAGAAAACTTACTACAATGTGTATTTTTAGATATAATTCATGTTGTTCATTTTTTGCCTGGTATTCATGACATTCAACTCCCATTGTAGTTTCTCATTCTATGTTTATTAAATCTTGCCACGAGTGCCCATTTTCATGTGATGATCATATTTTATGAAAGTAATTAAGATTTTCATGTGATGACAAGGGCGACAAGGCAGACCTAGCAATAGCAGCATCTACTGGATCCCTGTTAAGTTTCTTAGATACAGAAAAGGAACTCAATTCCCAATATTCATGCATTCCTCTACAGACCGGGAATGGAGAATCCTTGGGCATTCAAGCTGTTTGGCACCATGGAAGGGAAGAAATGTTTGATTTCTATTGATTCAGCCGCATCACATAGTTTCATTGATGTTGCCCTGACTGGCGAGTGGGGACTGGAGGTAGATAGTTACAAATTAAAGCGAGTGAATGTGGGAGGAAGGAGAAGGTTGGTGACACAACGTTGTTTGAGAAAATGTCGCATTGAGAGGCAGGAGTACTATACCGCGGAAGACTTATACATAATGCCATTGGAGTGCAAGGAGGTGGTGTTGGGAATATCATGGTTGGAAATGCTTGGGCCTGTCACCATGGATTATAAAAAGGAGATATCCTTTGAGGTGGATGGTAAGATCAAATTGATGCAATGCCTACTTCCGAGAGAAGTACAGGAAATTAGTTTGGATCAATTCTCTATGGAGTCTAATCAGGATGTTAGTGTGTTGATGTTGCAGTGTGGAATTGAAGGGAACGAGAATTCATTAAAGGAAGAAACCATACAGGAGATACAGGGATTACTAGAGGAAAGAAGAGGTGTGAGCGAGGCTGCGACTGCACCCCCTTGCTGGTATGCTTGCCTGTAGAATGTGAAAATTGATGTCTCGTTAAATGTTGACAGGCTGTGATGATTTCCTTGGAGAATTGAAGACATATATGATCTGCTATTAACAAAGGATGAAGCTCAAGCTCGAGCTACAGCCATATAAGACATCTGAACAGCCAGGGGCTGGCACTTTGTGTCTCCGGACCATGGCAGATGGAGCACACAGGTTGAAGCATTCTTCTAGGTGGTGTTCCGCTTCGCAAATGACACCACCAACTGGGCCTTGGCAATTCAGTCCCTGAGCTCATCCTTGCTTGCCAGATGGTTAACAAAGTGGCTGCAGAAGGAATGAAGGACTGACTAAATGGCATGGCGACTAGCAAGTCTTGCTACGAGTGCTACGTGGGAAACAACGGTGAGGACACCGTTAGTTCTTAAGGAGGGGGGAATTGTTACGAGCCCAATAATAATTGAGGGACTCACTTGCCAGCTGGACAAGAACGCATCAGCCACTGGCCTGATTTCTGTAGGCAACGATGCTATAAATAATACGAATTGAGTGTCTGCTCGGGCATCGTCTTGGATCCTGTAGCTTCTGATATCTCCTCATCTTTTTTCCCAAATTGTCTCTGCTCCTCTCATCTCCCTGCTTTCACCATCGTTCAACAAGATTTGCAGGTCTTAGCTCCATCTCTCCGGTGGTCAGCGAGCTTGGAAGCTAACAATACTCAATGATATAAGGGGTAGTTTGGGTGCTGACTTCTTAAATCCCGGCGATCGGCATAGCAAATTTCTTATCAGCGGTAATGTGGGATATGAGAGTGTGGGATACCAGCGGAGGATATAAAGGTCAGCGAGAGGATGGGAGCATACCAGCGGAGGAGGGCAATAGACGACGAGGACAGTAGCTTGCAAAGGCAGGCAACAGGCACCAGCGAAGAGGCCGATGAAGGAGGGCAGTGAACGCCGACGAAGAAGGCCGCACTGGATGCCGACGAAAAAGGACAGCAGACACCGGCGGAGGAGGGGTAGACGCCAGCCGAGGAGCAACTGAAGCCGGCCGAGGAGCAGCAGACGCCGACGAACGAGGGTAGCGAAGCGGCGCGGCTGAAGGAGAAACAGGTACAGCCGGAGCAGTCGCAGGCGCGCGCGCGAATGAGGAGGCCAGCAGCGCGGGCGGAGAAAGACAGAGGAAATTGGGGAAAATATACTAGCATCTCGTCCACCCAGAAGCTCTCTCTTAATCAGATCTACTTCAAACCAATCAGAGCCGTCCAAAGTATTGAAACACATCTGGACCTTCCATAGACTATTTGGCGGGATCCCGCCTATACTCTTCTGTGACGGTTAACATTCTAATACAGTGTTATTAGAATTACAACCCTTGCAAATTTTTGGATTCCAACCCTAACAAAAAGTCGAGTTTCTTGTAGTGCAACTATAGAAATGAGGGTTGACTACTTAGAAGACGGCTACGTTACAACCAAGGTAGAAAAGTTCAAGCAAGTCGTGGCCCAGCATGCGAAGATTTCATCGTTTGCTGAATTCTACGACAAGAACAACGCCTTCTTGGCTGATGGAACTTGCCTGGGTGATTACGAATTCTACCATAGGTGTAGTATAAGATTTGAGGACCCTTACTTCGTCTATATTGAGGAGGAGGAGGAGGAGGAGGCTGCTGGTGAGAAGGAGGAGGAAGCTGCTGGTGAGAAGGAGAAGAAGATTCGTGGCTGTCAGGAACAGTCCGGTTCCTCCGGGAAGGCTCCTGTCACATAAAAACCAAGTAAACCTGCAGTTCCATGGCTAGCTGATGTTGATCGGAGGCAAGTTAAGAGGCCCTCAAGTACTAAGTGTCCTGCTCTTTTTTTCTTTTCAGTAAACTCAAGCCAGTTAGTGTGTCGTAGATCCAGCGTGGTCTGCTGATGAATCAAAACAAGCTCGGCTTAGTCTTTAGTCATATCTGTCGTGGTCTGTCTGCGTGGTTGTTTCCACGTACTCTGTTTCGAGGTTAATCCAACCCGTTATCTCTCATCTATCAGTACAACTTAAGGTTTGTGACGAAATTTACATTTTGTTTCAAGATTGGCACTATCCTTGTCCATTGGCTTGTTTCTTTAACATATGATTGATTAAGTAAATCCTCTCAGGAAACGGCAGGGGTTTAATTAATCTGCACGATGTGATTGGTGTGGTTTATAGGTTTATGCCTTACTATTGAGATATGATTCTAATTAAATTATGCATGTGAATCTCGTGTGTGTTGCAAGGCAATCGGTAGTTACGCAGTTGGTAATTGAAACACGCCTTGTGATTTGTATATGTCCTTTATGTGAGTGAACCCTTCTGTACGATGTTTACAATTACTCAGTTGTAGGAACAAGACAAGGTACTCTCTACTCCTGCAGTTCGTGTACGAAATTAAGAATCCCTTAATTTCTGTTGGGTTGGCTGTTTGTGCCAAGTCTGTGATCTAGTTGGAAGTACCCAAGGAGAATAGTCTATCCGCTGCATTTCCAACACATCTCTGGATGTCAAGAAAGAACATACTAATAGTATGAGGAAATTGAGTTGCTCGAGCTTGATTTGGAACACGACCTTTACCGTCCACTTACTCCGCCGCACAACAGTACCCACATATATAGCCCATCAATCCGACCACGACGGAAAATGCACACTTGGTGTCACCAGCTCGGAGACGGAGAGCTCATCGGAATTCGGAAGTCAGTGCGCAGCCGAATACACACCCCACACGACAGCCACTTTAACGACCCGCCTCCCGGTAACCCCCAATTAAGGGAGACCCGAAGGTCAGAGCCGTTATCCAATTAACAGGATGAAAGGTTCGACAAATAATTAATAACAATTAATAAACTTTACCAACTAAACTGAAAACTGGTATAAAATAAAACTTTTCTCACCTTAGAAAAACTGGGATCTTTAAACTTCTACCCATTAGGATGTCAACTAACTAATCCTCATGTGCACGTTATTTATCATTTAATTCCACATCTGCCACTTTACTGTTTGTACTTTTCATTTGTACCTAAAACGCCGACAAACAAAACGTTGGTCAGCAAGAAGCTGGTATGTGGGGGAAACAATAATCATGCAACTACCATAACAAAGTAATCAACCAATTATCATTTAACAACCAAGATTACATTTTAAACCATACTACTCAATCCTTTCCTATCCCCTATCTCTGTGTTGTCCTTGCAGCGGACTGAGATACTACCTCTCTCTAGGTAGATCCTTATTAGACCCTGCATGATCCTACCTAACAGACAGATCAATATCTAGGGTTGAGTCGCATGGCACTACCCATAGATAGTCCAATCTCTAACTCAATGTGACTTGATGGACCTACCCCATTGGTAGCCATTTACTATGTCATTCAATGACCTGATGGGCCTACCCCATTGGTAGCCTTTTACTAGGTCAACTCATTAAGCTACAGAGGGGACTAGGATCTGAGCTAGTAGGCATATCCCTTATGTGATAGTCATATTCACATTATACTTTGCATGAATTAAATACATCCAACAGTTTAATTCAAGTCACGTTGGAAACATCGACAAAATCCCGGAAAACTAATTTGGGTAGCCATAAGCGTAACCACATACCTGATTTGATGATTTCAGAAGCATTAAGAAAATCCAACCAAGCATGCAATCCAAGTAATTCAACAATCACATAATTCCTGAAAAGAATATGTACTCTATTTATTACACACTTTATCAAGAACCTACTTTATTAACTTGGATTCACTTTCTAGGGTTTCTATATCCATTTTAGGGTTTCATTTTGCAATTAGGGTTTCCCTTCATCTTTTACAATATTAAACCCTAATTTTATGTCATTACTCATAAACCTTAATTATCTCATCTATTCTTCAATATTAAGGTTATCTTAACATATAACCCTATTTTCGGATTTAAAGGTACCATTAACCATTAGTTAATTTCAATAAGCTTCTTTCCTTTTAATCGATGACAAGTTCATTATACGTATCTATCATCAATTTCAAAGTTCATTGTGGTTTAATCACATATGAACTCCATTTGCCATTAATTATACCTTTTATTTATGAGAAAACCCTAATTACTACATTCAGGGTATTTATCCAGAATTAAGAATTTTTGTACTCTAAATAGCTTAGATTCAGCATGTTTCCACTTTAATCATGAAATTAACCAATTAAAGTCATTAATGGTCTCATTAACTAATATTAGGGTTTCAAGGCCCATTAAAGCACGTTAACATATCAAAACCCCAAATTAAACTATTTAACCCATGGATTATCCTCTTAGACATTCAATGCATCTCTTCCTTAACACGAGTTAATATTAATCATCTATATTCCATAGAATCATCAAGTTAGGGTTTTTCTCATATTAAAGCATTTAAAGTTATCAACTTTATCTACTTTTCGAACTAGGATCAGATTCATGCTATAAAATTATTTGTAATGGATTCCTTGCATTTTTCTGATCAAAATTCATATATAATTTGTCTTGATCGGAGCTACCAAGCACTAGCTATGATTTTTGTAAGTTTATTTCTAATTGACCAATTAGAAACTAACACGTCACCATTAAAACCTTAACTGTAACTTACTAGAACTCGGTGCAGAAATACTTGGCCGCCCTTGAGTCATGTACGCGTGAACCGGGGTAGAAAGGTCATTTGACTCTATCCTTCATCTCCTTCAGCGCGCCCGCGTCCCTTTGCGCACAGCGCTGCGTCGCGCTTCATCCTCTCCAGACGACGAGGTTCTTCCCCCGCACCAACCTTCCTTCCTCCTCTGTATCCATCTCTCCGGCCGCGCAACCTCTAGGTAGCGACGTTCCTTCCATCAGCACGCCCGACCCCTTTGGGTCCTCTAGGGCGGCCGGCGCAGGGCCTGTGGCCGTGACTCCCTGACGGAAGTCTGCCCAGGTTCCTGGCCGTGCGGGTGGTCGTAGCTCCCTTCCCGGAACAAGATGGTGATCACACCCTCTTGAGGATGACAGCAAAACTAAGAAATACGGAGACGGCTCGCTGAAGCTTGTCTCTAGTCAGGTGCTATGTCGTAACCTGTTGTGGTCGAGTTGTAGGTCTGTCCGGGGCTTCCTATTGTCGAACGACGGGAGAGTCTGAGGCTCATGGGTTCGCATGGTTCCATCTTGGGCCACTACGGATAGGGACATGAATTCCGGTGGTAAGAGGCTGACCCGGAGGTTCCCATATATATATACACCTAAGGAAACCCTAGGGATCGTCTTTGAAGAGATGAAGAGAGGCCTCAAAGCCTAAAGTTATTCATTCTTGGTCGTGAGACCCACATGGGAGGGAGATATCTATTTGTACTTCGTGCTTCACAATAAAAGAAAAAGGAAAAAGCCCAAAGGCACTAAACATCATGCCTTATTCTCTAAAAGCATGTTTTTGTATATAGATTTCAGAAAATCATTACATATACCCTATCCCTTTCTATCTTGGAATACTTACATAATGGAAAGTCTGAAAATTATTACTTTTACACTCTTTATGTTTGGATTTTAAACCATTGGCCATGAAGTTATATTTCCTTTTATTGAAACAATACTTCTTTTTAACAATATCTCATAATCACTCATTATGCATCATATTATCTTATTATTTGACTTAATTGGTATTTTCTCTTTCCTCTTTCTTCATTGGGACTCTTTAGATCCCAAGAAACTCTATGATTTCAAAATTCATTTTCAAGGATACTTATTGTCCTTCTCGATGCATCTAAATGCATTATTTCACATTATCTTATTTATTTCTCATTAAAATATTTCCTTTTTGAGGACTTCCCTTTATTTCTCTTTTATTTTCCTCATTGGTATTCCTTTTATCATTAGGAATCCTTGGGATACGAAATTCGACAAAGGATAACTCAAATATACCTCTTTTCACTTGTTTTCCACATTTTATCATTATTTTTAATTTCTTTCTTAATAAAGAAATATTTAATTGATCTTTTCTTTTCTTATTGTACTCTTTATGCAACTTTGGACTCCTTGGAACCCAAGAGGCACGAAATCCCTCTTTGTATTTCCTTCTAGAGGTTTCCATATTTTTCTTTTCTCAAATATTCAATTATCCATTCACTAATAGAATTTTCTTGTTATTTGGGCCCAATAGCCAAAAAGCCCACAACACAAACATCAAGGCTATTGTAAACAAAATCCATGTATTCAAAACAAATTATATCATTATTTGTTCAAATATCTTTGATATGAGAAATTACATTTCTCACCAAATGAACCCAAAATTAGGGTTGTAACATCCTTCCCCTCTTAAAGGAATTTTGTCCACAAAATTCTATCAAGCAAACAAACAATTTAGGATAAGACTTTTCCATGTCCATCATTGGCCTCTATGTGGCTTTACCATACTCATGGCGCTCCCAAAGAACCTTTATCATTACATATTCTTCCATCTGAGTTCTTTCTTACCTTGGTATATCGTACCCTTATAGGTGACTCAGGACATTTCAGCCTTTCAAAAGCTAAATAGGTTCAGGGCTCAACACATGGCTTGGGTACCTCACATAGTGCTCTAGATCGGACTCATGGAACACATTTATTCATCAAGTTATCCTGAGGGGTAAAGCTAAACACAACCTTCTCCACCAATCCATCTCACAAGGGCCCATATATCGGGGATTCAGCTTTCTCAGTTGTAGTTCAGAGGGGTCAGATTTTCACGTCACATATTCTCCCACAGTGAACTGCATGTCAGTCTGCTTTGCATCAGCTCGTGACTCTGTCACCCTTGACTCTCTCTCAGCCATTGCTCGATCAAGCGACTTCATCTGCACACATTGTGGTTCTTTTCTGACCTTCGTGAGGCCTCCTTCACCATCATCATCTTAATGAAGCGGTGACCGACACAACCTCCTTCTTGCATCCCGATAAAGGCTAGGGTGCTTAACATCACTTCTTATGAACTGTCTCTTTGTATCACCCTGAACAAGCATACTTTCTCTCATCAGACCCTCTAGTCTGGATCAAACTAATCATTAGTTAGGGGTGATACACTATACTACCATCGAGTTCTTCATGTATCCTCTTTCACCTTATGGAAGTGAACCTTGGTCATATCCAAGAACTTTTGAACTTGCATCATGGTGTAGTTGAACCATCTTTCTCTCTTAAGTAGTTCAACTGAATCTGTCCCTTGACAGCATTCTTTCCTCTAGGTAAGGCGATCTACCATAACCCACATTGCATCTTGACCTTCTTTGGTCTAGGGAAGACTTATCACCTCATCTGCAGTGATGAACTCTTATTCCCCCTCGAGGACTCTCTATCCTCTATGCGAAAGCACTGGGTTATTGGTGTTCATCCTTCACCTACTATCATGCATGGCCACAGGCCACATGCATCTTCATCTTAAGCATCCAAAGTGCTACTATCTCTTACTATCTTTGTAGTATCACAGAGTATGATGATCTTAAAACTATGATCCTCAGTACGTCATGATTCCTCAAGATCGATACCTCGGAAACCCTAAACCACTCTCATCATATCAGGGTTTCATCACTTTTCTTTCCAAAGAAGTACATCAGAGGTTCTACAACCATCCTTTCCTTATATCACGGACTAGACTGGCTAACGAAACAATCATTTACTTGATTAACCGTTATTGATACATCTGGGTGTTAGCCGAACTTATCTCTTTTTCTCATCTTAAGGTTATCCTAACAACCTCAACTTCTTCTAGCTTCCAGTTAAACTAGGCAGCTATATCTCAACCCGAGCATTCATTACCTCCTCTTATCCTTAGGTGTTAGGTAACATAGAAGACATACACTTTCATGTATCATTCACTCCACAAAGGTATGTTATCCTTTCTATCCTCATACCTTATAGCAACGTTCCAACTTCCATCATCTTTTATCCTTGGTGTAAGGCATACGTACTGTCCTATCTCTCACTCCCATAACAAGAGGAAATAAAAATTTGTTGCAGTCCAAATACAGAGTTCTTCCTGTTCTAAGAGTAGAGATGGTACAACCCACCTTGCCAGTACACTTTCAAATCTAAGTTGAAACGTGCCACCTATGTCACAAACATCATGATATCAAAATTACTTTCATGGAAAACTGGTCTTGAACCGACTGAGGTTTACACACATCCCTTGGCCATCTCCTCTAGGTCTATAGGGTGTCGGCACTTTTGGGGTCATCCCTCTTCCCTTATGCATCCAGAGAGTGCCCTACTCATCTGCCCTTTGGGTCCCATGAGTTCATGAAGGTGATCAATCTCCTAACCCATGGCCCTTAGACAATGATAGTTGTTACCTCCCGACCCTATGGTCATGTGCAACTAGGGAATTAGGAAACTCCTTCTTCCATCTGTCTTATCCCTACCTGACCCTAGGATAGACTTAGGATTCCATTATAGTAATTGTTCAACTTAGAACCTTACCCAAATCTTCCTCATCTCTCTCTACATTCCTGACTGACTTTCATCCCTTCATAGGGGTCATGGCAACACATCCACATGCACTTAGAGATGGTTAACTATGGGTCTATAGCTTCATTCTCATGCCATGTACTCTTCACTTAGCTTCTCAAGATCCTATGAAACCTATCTAGGTTACCAAACTAGTATACACCCTACAAAAGGGTCCCTCTACCAGGATGGGAGGAAACTACCACTCTTGACAACCAGTTCTCAACCGTCCTTAGGTTTGCATTCACATGAGCATGCCTAACCCAACAGCTCCTAAGGCACAAGCAGACCACTTATTAAACCATGCTAGGTCATACTTGTTCTCTTTCCTCAACATTATATCAACTTAGTTGTGAGGGGTTCATACCCTTAACGTAAGGGATTTTCCTTTACCTCTACACATGAGGAGTACCATGCTCGAAACTATAGAGACTCAAATCTCATCATGAGCCTCGGATACACTGCTTCCCCTCTTAGGCCTAGGAACCCTAGGTTCTCCTTTGGGTATCCAACTACATGTTCAATCTCCTAACTACGAATCAAGCATGTCCAAGATATGTCATTTCCATGATCCTTCTACCTGAGCAACACTTTGGAGTTGAGTCCTCTTCCAGGGCAACCAACTAGGTATAAAGCCTCACAACTAGTTACTTAAACCTCCTCAGGGTCTAAAGCACTCTTTGACTCATCTCAGCGGGTAACCACTTATACCATAGGCACATAGGTACCATAAGCATTGTTCTTTCTCTAAGGTTTGGTTCCTCTAAAGGCAACCAGGATATCATCAGCCTCCAGAGGTCAAGCATAAGGAAACCACTATCATCCACTTAGGTCACATCATCCTCAATCCTCCACTATTCCTCAAGTTTCGGGGTTTTAGTCTTCCAACCTCCTTGTTGGGGTCCTGCTTTCTCTCTCTAGAGCCAACTCCACCTCCAGCCATACTACCAGAGGTCCCTTCTTATAAAGGCTCAAGCCCACAAGCATACCCCTATGTGGGTGAAGCCTATGTTCAACTCATGTTTGGTTCAAGATTATCCATAACCCCCTTATGCTTAACTCATAAGCCATCCATTATGATCCCTTGTCTCGGGTTTCATCCAACTGTCAACACTACTAATGTGTTCCGGGTGCAAGCTATATCCTACTTGCAACAGCCCGAAAGGTTTCTATAGGTTCTTCTCTAACCTCATCCATGAAGGAGCTATCCTTCGCTCAAACAGGCACGACCCTTCCCAGGGTTGGATTGCCAAAGGTACTCGGTCATCACTTCACATGGTTCATATGATATCCAAGGCATGTTTATCATGACATCTAACTCTTTGTGTCATCACTCTCTCTAACCTTCACTTAGGGTTAGGGTTAACTTCATCCTCAAAGGATTTTCTAGGTCTCTACTTCTAATGGAGGTCTCTACCTCCAGGACTAACTCTCTCTACTCGTCCTCCTACCAAGTAGGTCTATCCTCAGGTCTCTCCTAAGGGCAATGACAACTCGTGTCATGCGACCTAAGCATGTATCTATTCTTTTACGCTTACTCTATTCAGCTTATGTCCATGACATCTTATTTACATGCTTTTTATTAATTTGGTGGAGGATTCCTTAATCCTTATCAACCTTACCCATACCTCAAGAGGGTGAAGAAAAGAGAGAAACCCCTAATCCTTAAGGTCCTTAACAAAATTTGAGTTGAGAAGGGATGAAGAACATGAGAGAGTCCTAAAGGTATCTTATTTCAAGTCATATCCTAAGACATCGGCCAGGAAGTCACACAATCCGGGAGTCCTCGTATTCCGACTAGCGGTGCGGAGGAAAATATTGCCAGCCCCCGACCGTGATCCTTTTCTAGACACCTCAATCTTTCAGACAATCCTCTAATAACTCCCTTGGGTTCTACAAAATTTGTAAAATTTAATAATTATTAAAGATTAATTGAGGAACCTAGGCTCTGATACCAATTGTAACGACCCCGCCTCCCGGTAACCCCCAATTAAGGGAGACCCGAAGGTCAGAGCCGTTATCCAATTAATAGGATCAAAGGTTCGACAAATAATCAATAACAATTAATAAACTTTACCAACTAAACTGAAAACTGGTATAAAATAAAACTTTTCTCACCTTGGAAAAACTGGGATCTTTAAACTTCTACCCATTAGGATGCCAACTAACTAATCCTCATGTGCACGTTATTTATCATTTCATTCCACATCTACCACTTTATGGTTTGTACTTTTCATTTGTACCTAAAATGCCGACAAACAAAACGTCGGTCAGCAAGAAGCTGGTATGTGGGGGAAACAATAATCATGCAACTACCATAACAAAGTAATCAGCCAATTATCATTTAACAACCAAGATTACATTTTAAACCATACTACTCAATCCTTTCCTATCCCCTATCTCTGTGTTGTCCCTGCAGCGGACTGAGATACTACCTCTCTCTAGGTAGATCTTTATTAGACCCTACATGATCCTACCTAACATGTAGATCAATATCTAGGTTTGAGTCGCATGGAACTACCCATAGGTAGTCCAATCTCTAACTCAATGTGACTTGATGGACCTACCCCATTGGTAGCCATTTACTAAGTCATTCAATGACCTGATGGGCCTACCCCATTGGTAGCCTTTTACTAGGTCAACTCATTAAGCTACAGAGGGGACTAGGATCTGAGCTAGTAGGCATATCCCTTATGTGATAGTCATATTCACATTATACTTTGCATGAATTAAATACATCCAACAGTTTAATTCAAGTCACGTTGGAAACATCGACAAAATCCCGGAAAACTAATTCGGTTAGTCATAAGCGTAACCACATACCTGATTTGATGATTTCCGAAGAATTAAGAAAATCCAACCAAGCATGCAATCCAAGTAATTCAACAATCACATAATTCCTGAAAAGAATATGTACTCTATTTATTACACACTTTATCAAGAACCTACTTTATTAACTTGGATTCACTTTCTAGGGTTTCTATATCCATTTTAGGGTTTCGTTTTGCAATTAGGGTTTCCCTTCATCTTTTACCATATTAAACCCTGATTTTATGCCATTACTCATAAACCTTAATTATCTCATCTATTCTTCAATATTAAGGTTATCTTAACATATAACCCTATTTTCGGATTTAAAGGTACCATTAACCATTAGTTAATTTCATTAAGCTTCTTTTTCATTAAAGCTACTATTTTTATCCTTTTAATTGATGACAAGATCATTATACATATCTATCATCAATTTCAAAGTTCATTATGGTTTAATCACATATGAACTCGATTTGCCATTAATTATACCTTTTATTCATGAGAAAACCCTAATTACTACATTCAGGGTATTTATCCAGAATTAAGAATTTTTGTACTCTAAATAGCTTAGATTCAGCATGTTTCCACTTTAATCATGAAATTAACCAATTAAAGCCATTAATGGTCCCATTCACTAATATTAGGGTTTCAAGGCCCATTAAAGCACGTTAACATATCAAAACCCCAAATTAAACTATTTAACCCATGGATTATCTTCTTAGACATTCAATGCATCTCTTCCTTAACACGAGTTAATATTAATCATCTATATTCCATAGAATCATCAAGTTAGGGTTTTTCTCATATTAAAGCATTTAAAGTTAGCAACTTTATATCCTTTTTGAACTAGGATCAGATTCAGTCTATAAAACTATTTTTAATAGATTCCTTACATTTTTATGATCAAAATTCATATATAATTTGTCTTGATCGGAGCTACCAAGCACTAGCTATTATTTTTGTAAGTTTATTTCTAATTGACCAATTAGAAACTAACATGTCACCATTAAAACCTTAACTTTAACTTACCAGAACTCGGTGCAAAAATACTTGGCCGCCCTTGAGTCATGTACGCGTGAACCAGGGTAGAAAGGTCATTTGACTCTATCCTTCTTCTCCTTCAGCGCGCCTGCGTCCCTGTTCGCATAGCGCTGTGTCGCGCTTCATCCTCTCCAGATGACGAGGTTCTTCCCCCGCACCAAACTTCCTTCCTCCTCTGTATCCATCTCTCTGGCCGTGCAACCTCTAGGTAGCGTCGTTCCTTCCATCAGCACGCCCGACCCCTTTGGCTCCTCTAGGGAGGCCGGCACAGGGCCTGTGGCCGTGACTCCCTGACAGAAGTCTTCCCAGGTTCCTGGCCGTGCGGGTGGCCGTAGCTTCCTTCCCGGAACAAGATGGTGATCACACCCTCTTGAGGATGATAGCAAAACCAAGAAATACAGAGACGGCTCGTTGAAGCTTGTCTCTGGTCAGGTGTTATGCCGTGACCTGCTGTGGTCGAGTTGCAGGTCTGTCCGGGGCTTCCTAATGTCGAACGACGGGAGAGTCTGAGGCTCATGGGTTTGCATGGTTCCATCTTGGGCCACTACGGATAGGGACATGAATTCTGGTGGCAAGAGGCTGACCCAGAGGTTCCCATATATATATACACCTAAGGAAACCCTAGGGATCGTCTTTGAAGAGATGAAGAGAGGCCTCAAAACCTAAAGTTATTCATTCTTGGTCGTGAGACCCACATGGGAGGGAGATATCTATTTGTACTTCGTCCTTCACAAGAAAAGAAAAAGGAAAAAGCCCAAAGGCACTAAACATCACGCCTTATTCTCTAAAAGCATGTGTTTGTATATAGATTTCGGAAAATCATTACATATACCCTATCCCTTTCTATCTTGGAATACTTACATAATGGAAAGTCCGAAAATTATTACTTTTACACTCTTTATGTTTGGATTTTAAACCATTGGCCATGAAGTTATATTTCCTTTTATTGAAACAATACTTCTTTTTAACAATACCTCATAATCACTCATTATGCATCATATTATCTTCTTATTTGACTTAATTGATATTTTCTCTTTCCTCTTTCTTCATTGGGACTCTTTAAATCCCAAGAAACTCTATGATTTCGAAATTCATTTTCAAGGATACTTATTGTCCTTCTCGATGCATCTAAATGCATTATTTCACATTATCTTATTTATTTCTCATTAAAATATTTCCTTTTTGAGGACTTCCCTTTATTTCTCTTTTATTTGCCTCATTGGTATTCCTTTTATCATTAGGAATCCTTGGGATACGAAATTCCACAAAGGATAACTCAAATATACCTCTTTTCACTTGTTTTCCACATTTTATCATTATTTTCAATTTCTTTCTTAATAAAGAAATACTTAATTGATCTTTTCTTTTCTTATTGTACTCTTAATAAAGAAAAACTAACAAAAATATTTTTGGGTATAGCACATTTATTACTAGAAGTAAAATAAATACTTGCATATAAGTGAATGACAAACTGAAACCGGAGGGGGATGATCTTCAATTTCATAATTATGAGAGACTGGTAGAAATGAGTGACTATTGGGCAGAAACTGAAACTGAAGCTGAAACTATCTGAATTTTTCTTTTTCTTTTCTACGAAAGAACAAAAAAATTGTAATTTGGTGTCAGCATAGGATATAGCGCATTTATTATTACAAATAAAAGAATTACTTGCATATAAGTAAATGGCAAACTGTAATGAGAGGAGGATGATCTTCAAATTCATAATTATGAAGAGACTCGTAGAAATGAGTGCCTATTGGGTAGGAAATTGAAACTGAAACTGAAACTGAATCTGCGTTTTTCTTTTTCTTTTCTGCAAAAGAATGAAAAAAATGTAATTTGGTGTCATCCTAGGATACGTGTAGGGAGCGGGCACCTTCCCCGATGCATTCTTTCTTTCTTTCAATTACATCAATTTCACCAACAACCATTATGCCTAAAGAAAGTGAATGTGGAATGTTATTTGTAGCAATGCGATGACGATTGGTAGGATCTAATACACCATTGGAATAGAAATACTCCCCATCTGTGAAACCATCACAGTAATTAGCAACGGATATTGGCATTTCCTACCAAAAACATTGGTCCGACTAGTTTCCTCTATATATTGATAAGACTCATGCAACCGCAGTGACCTGATATTACAAGACAACTGATACAAACAACATTTGTACCAAAAGTAGATGAATAGGAGGCAATGACACCAGAGGTGTATAACTATTATTTGGGTAATGTCAATGCGCTCAAGTCACTGACTCACTGCTTGTGTTTGTCTCCACGTTGGGTTTTCGGGTACTTCGCGCAGTGTTCCGACTCGGAGCCGCACTGGTCGTGTGATTGGCTGCCAAGTTTGCATCCATCGGCCGAGTCCGCGCTTATATGCTTATGTGTAATCACGTCAGTTTCTGTTATCACAAATCTTTACGTATAACAATGTCTGAGCACGACATGAATAGAAGACGGTCTGATCGGATTCTGACTCACCAAAGCAAATTGATATTTACATAGCTCCTCTTTTTTACCCAAACAAGTGTAGATCTCATGTAAAGATACCCATGTATTCCATCACCTGTACCATATTCGGATAGTTACATGGGTATTGGTATAGTCTCCAAACAAACTGGCATATACAAATAATCATATCATGTATATTGTCACAGAATATGTAAAATGTTCTACATCAATTGCTTTCCGGTTTATTACATGTCTTTCCTACAATCGTACTAGTATTTGAACAGATACCTAAAGAAGAAGATGTTATAGATTAGAAATAACTTTTTTTATTTTTTTTACACAAATACCATTGTTACTTGCCCCCCCCCTCCCCCCGGTTCCTTTTCCATAGTAGATGATGTTGTTGACATAGTCATTGATCCATAGTGGTGAGGGGGATTCAACTCTAGCGCTAGCATCTATATGGAGAGACGAGGCTGCTATAATAATGTTTTGTTACTATGGTCACTTGAATTCGATTCGATCACAGTCCAAGTCTTGGATTGGCAGCTTCACTGACTTGTAGGGGAGAGGATGAGGTCAAAATAGGAAGAGACGAAGGAGTGTGAGGCCTCACTAAGAGGGAGTAAGAGGGGGGAGGGAAGACGATGATTGATGTGACCATGAAGTGCTTATCAATTTAAATTAAGCTAAAGTCACTCCTTTCCACCCACAATAATTCGGGTCACCAGTTTTACATAGTCTGGGTCGAAACCAGAGTCAAAGAAATTCAACTATACATAATTATAATTAACCAACCAGTTCATTTGAAAAGAGTTTCTTTGGTTAGTTTAATCCTAAAATTATGCTAATCTTGTCACTAGTATATTTTGAATGCTCCGGGTTCAAGAAGAGTACTTGGTACATAAACTCCTACTAATCACATGATGAATAGTTTTGCAATAAAGATATGATTCACTCTCTTGTCCACATCTCACACAACATTATAAATTAATAACTATATATTAATTTCATAGATAGCTAACATTTACTTATTTCTCAATAAATAAACCTAGTCAAGGACTTAACTTCCCTTAAATGTCACTCTGGTAAATCATAAACCCATCTCCATTATCAAATAAGGAGACTATAGAATGCATAAAATATATCCACTATCTTGTAATAGAAGTCTAATCTCTAATTATTGTCAACTATATGTGTAGCTCTCCGGAGATACAAATTCAAATGAGAGATCATAGGCCTTTGATATACAAGCAGTTGACAATAACTAGAGAAACAAAAGAAAGAATAGAATATTAGTTATCGTTGTTCGTCACATGGCTAAAAGGTGCCATTTATGCACCAAAAGCAAGGGAGATTTTGTTATTAACTAAAAATGTTTACATTAGTTTCTCCAATAAATTACAAAAACTCTTTAAGAAAAGCATATGCAACAAACTGGGTTGCCAAGTGAAAAGTCAGAATAACCCTTGGTCTAGGGATGGCGCCCCCGAGCAATGGCGGCGGCGACAGGGCAAGGAGACCAAGACCACCATCGACAAACAATGGAACCATGAGAGCCACACAACCTTGGAGATCAAATCAAACAGAAGTGAGAGTTGCGGAGGCACCATGGAATTGGGCGGTGATCTGCAAGACCCCAGTGGAGGACGAGGAAACCAGGATTTAGGAGGAAGACCTGCACATTGAATATGACACCATTATTATCTCACAAGAGAAAGTCGACGCCACGGCAACAATGTGGAAAAACATGGTGGCTGGATATATTATAGGATTCAGGCCACACATTTCTACGATGCAAGACCATCTACAAACTCTGTGGAGGTCGGAGGAGTCGATCAATGCAATGGGAAGAGCTAATGGATGATTCATTATCAAGTTCTAGGACAAGACGAACATGAACAACACCCTCAAAGGAGGATTGTGGTACGTGAAAGGCAAACCGATGGTGCTCAAAAAGTGGGAGAAGGGTGAGCCACTAGAATAGGAAAAACTCACATCAATTCCTATCTGGATGAAGATTATAAACCCGCCCTTGTAATTGTGGAGCGAGAAGAAGATTGCTCACATAGCTTCCTTCCTGGGAAAGCTGCAATCCCTGGATAGGCAAACAAAATCGATAAAGAGGATCGAATATGCAAGAGTTAATGTATTGATGCAAGAAACATCAACTTTCCCTGATGAGGTCAAGCTGAGGATGGATAAAAGTATAGAATACAAGGTGAAAATCGAATACGAATGGGTTCCAGAATGATGCCCCCACTACAAAACCTTTGGACATGATCTGAGACTCTATCAGCCAAAACCTACAGCCGTGACTGAGTCGCTGCCTGTGTTAGTCAAGAATATGACTCAATCAAGTGAACATCAGCAAGATGGGTGGAGCAGGGTACTTGTTTGACAAAATACAGCAAACACCAAGCAAGCAAAGCAAACATCGCTAAGAAGAACATGAAGCCAGCAAAAGTATATAGCTACTCAATCCAAGGAAGGAGAGACGGGGAATAGGTTTGAACCATTGTAGATGCACGAAGAGGCAAACCGCAATGAGTATAATGCAGAGACTGGAAGCGATATAGTCGATAGAAGGGGGTCTCATGTTTGAGTTCCCTTAGATTTTGGCTTGGAACGTCCGGGGTCTTACTCAATATAGAAAACATGATGTGATTCGAGTCGAAATTAACAAGGTACACACTGATGTTGTGTTCCTTGTAGAAACAAAAAGAAAAAGAAAAAGCATACCGAAGATGGTTAATAGGGTTAAACCTGGAGCCAATTGGATAGACAATACAGATTCATGCCATAAGTCAAGGATCATTATAATGTGGGATGACCCTACGATCAGCATCACAATTAGATCTCAATCAAGATAGTCTATACACACATGTATCTGAGGGAGTAATTCTATAGCTGAGATCACTTTCATATACATGGAAAATGATGACAGGAGGAGGACTGGTCTTTGGAGCGATCTGAAAACCATCAAAGATAACTTGAGCCACCCATGGTGCATTATTGGAGACTTTAACATTGTAAGAAACTCGATGGAGAGAATGAGCAAAGCTAATCCCTCAAGATGATCAATGGAGGAGTTTAATGAAGCAATTAAGCAACGGGACCTGATCTATATTCCAACCAAAGGCCCGTATTATACTTGGAACAATCAACAAAGTGGTTCAAGCAACACGAGAAGAAAAGTAGATAGATCTTTCTGTCAAATTGAATTCAATGACGTTCTCCCTGAGATGTGGTTGGAGACTAGACTGACGATTCACAGTGATCACTATATGCAGATTCTTCACATGGAAAAGAAAGAATAGAAGCGGAATTATCCTTTTAGATATTTCAATCCTTGGGCTAGTCTACCAGGTTTCAAATAAACTGTAAAAGAGGCCTGGTCCAAGACTATACCTCAGAACCCAATGTACAGGGTCTGCCAGAAACTCAAACACACAAAGTGTAACATCCCTGACATGGGTTATGTGTTACTCTAGATGTTTTGCCTAATAAGGTTGAGTAGATATTTAATCTTATCTTGGGAAAAGTAATTAGGTCTCATGAGAAACTTATGTTTCAATTTTGGTCATGTTTGAACAATGTTGAAGCAATGTTTGTTTATTTTGGACTAAAGTGCAAATTACCCAATTTGAGGGGTTAAATTGCAAATGTTGCATTATAAGATGTTCCTCTGATGTTGAGACATCATAATAATGAATATGATGTAGTGGTATGGTTTTCACAAGCTTGGGCACCAAGATTAAGCTTGTAAAGCAATCCTTGTGCATTAAAGCCTAGTTTTGGTGTAATATGCAATTTACCAAAAACCTAGGGTTCAATATACAAATTACCACTTCAATAAGGTCCCTAATGTTTCTTGTCATAATGTAGAACAAAGAAAATGAGAGGGGCGCCTCATTTGAATTAAGTTGGAGGAGAGAGAATCTTGATATTAAAATAATCAAGATTTAATCTTAAGTGAAACCCTAATTCAATTTAGGGCAAAAATGAATGTATTAATTAAAGGGCCTTCAAACAAAATTCAAATGGTTGGATTCAGATGTGTGTGGATGAGCTTAAAGCCTTGCTAAGGCATGAGAATATCCTAAGGAGGTGAAATTCCACTCACCATTATTATAAGAAAAAGAATTTCCACTCAAATATGGATATTCTTATTATAAGGGTTAAGGTGCTTAATTTCTTTTCCCTTAATTCATGTATAATGGAAGGGATCTCGGTGGGGATAGAGATGTCCTTGAATGCAATAAACCAAGGGGGAAGTGGTGCAACAATTTTGGAATTAAAAGACTTTTGTAAACTATTTTCTCTCTCATCAATTTTCTTATAAAATTACCCTTTCCAAGCCAAACCAAAGGCTTTTTCAGATTTCTTTCTTTCCCCTTGATTGGAAAATGAACAAGGACCTGTGGAGGATCAGTAGGACGACCCTCAACCTGTTGGTAAGGTTCTTGACCTCCTTTCACCTTGAATCCATGGTGAAAATCGAAAATCAATGCATGAATTCTTCATATCTCGATCCCCTCTTCATTTCTAACCAATTCTTTTCACTCAAAGCTTGAGGAAGACCCTTAGAATAGTGAAAGTAGTTGCATACACCATTTCTTCCATGATCTTGGAGCTTTGGAGCTCAATTGGAGGCGGGTTTTATAACTTGAACCCTTAATTTTATTATTGCAATCAATTCCTTATCAATTGGTGATCATTTGTACATTTCCAAAATTAAGTTTGATTGATTGATGCAATCTCCATGGAAATCACAGTAGATTTTGTGAATTTGGAGCTTGATGATGATGACATCATCATAATCACACACCTCCCCAAATATCTAGGGCAAACGGTTTCAATGTTGAGTCCAAACGGTTTCACCAAACCGTTTGGTGGTTTGGTTTCCAAACCATTTGGAATGGTTGACCATTTGAAGATATATGATGTGGTTCTTGGATCTTGATCCAATGGTTTCAATTGGTTGACCTTGAAGGTTTCAATTGTGATTGATTCCTTAATTGCAAACCCTAATCGGCTAAGTGCTGATTTTGAAATTGATTGAGATGATGTTTTGGGTTGATTGACCCAAACGGTTTCAAAACCATTTGGGGATCACCCAAACGGTCTCAAGACCATTTGGGGGTCACCCAAGATCGTTTGGAGGTCTAGGGTTAAGTATGGATAAGTGTTTGAAGGTCCAAAGGTACCAAATTGAATTGCAACTAAGTGCTGATTTGATAATCAATCCAATGGTTCAAAACCCTAATTGGATGTCCTGGATTTTGATGATGGAATGGGAAAACGGTCTCAAGACGGTTTGGATATCAACCAAATGGTCTCAAGACCGTTTGGTGGTCATCCAAGAACGTTTTATGTCAGGTCATATCATGTGATGATGATGGTTCATTGATTTCAATTGATTTGGTTCCACAATGTCAACCATTGATGGATCCTCAATTTCAAACCCTAAGTGATGGTTCCTTGACTATCAAACCTAGTTCAATTGGGTTCAAAACCCTAAATTGAATGTCTAATTGAATGGTGATTCATTGTTCCAATTGATGAATACTTTAGTGGTTCAATTTATAATTGGTTCATGGATTGAAACATTGAGTCGATTGAGTGTTGAAGTACCTTTTTGGTCCATGTGGTTTTGAGAAGGTTTGGACCAAATGGTCTCAATACCGTTTGGGACCAAACGATCTCAAACCATTTGTAGACCCAAAGTGCAAACAGTTTCAACATCTATTTTGTTTAATTGGTTTCAAGTACAACTTGTTCAAATGGTTTTCAACCAATTGATTTATGAGAACCAAGATCATTGAGGATCTAAGGAATTAATATTGTGAAGATCAACATGGTTAATCCATTTAAATATCTCATGTAATTGAAGGTCCAATATGGTGAACCTATTTGGATACTTAATGCATTTGAAGATTTCAATGCTTAACCCAATTGATCACTTTGTGCAATTGAAAGTTTAATTGGTCAATTCTTTTGAATTCCTTATATAATTGATGGTTTAATTGATTAGACCATTTGGACATCTAATATGATCAAAGGTCCATTAACTATGTGAATATTAATGATGTAAACCCATGATGATTATGAAGGTTAACCCTAGCTTTGTGTACTCAAGTGAAGAGTTGACCTAGATTAATCTTGGAGTATTTAACATCCTAAAGAGGACGAGAGAGAGAATGAGAGAGATGAATGCTTATATAATCAAGTCCTAATTCTCTAATTATGAGTAAACTATGTGATAAGGGTTTGATCCATAATAATGAGATCATGAAACCCTAATCAATGAGCACTAACCCTAATTTAGAGTAATACTAAATGAAACCCTAATTAGGATGAATAGTGAACCCTAATTGTGGATTATTGAATGTAAACACTAATTAGGGCAAAGCTATGTGTGAAACCCTAATTTAGGGCAAAGCTGAGTGTTATCATAAATCCAGGATGATCATGTAACCCTAACTTAGTGTAACAATGAAGGAAACCCTAATTTGGGTATGAGGTAAGAGAAACCCTACTTGGATGTGAATAGAAATCCTTAATCCCTAAAATGGGGTAAGGTGCATGAAACCCTAATATAGGGTAGTGCCACTAATCCTATGGGAAGACGTAGTACTGGGTGATGTGTTGTGAAATCTTAATTTCACATAATACTAGGTGAAACCCTGATATAGAAGGATGATTATATGAAACTCTATTGAAGAATAATACTATGTGAAATCCATAAATGTATGGAATATTCTATGTGAATCCTCAAATTATAAATATGGAGAATATTATTCCTTATAATGGAATAGTGATTAATGTTATGACAAATGTAACACCTAGAGAGGTTGATAATGAATATCCTTATATTAATAGTTCCTAACTCAAGGATGAGTCCATAGTATTGGCAACAGTTGTATAATCTAAGTGAGTGACTAATTACCAATACTTTACATGATAAATGTGATGAACTGGTGTATAAAGTATTGGGGAATACCCTAATACAAGCTAAGTGTATGAACTCAAGTAAGATAAGGTGTTGAGGGAAGTGATACATCAAGATATGATAGATATCACATCCAACACCCCAATACTAGTATACCTTGATGAGTTATAAGTCCAGGACAATTGGATGAATGACACATGAGATGTATCATGTCAATGATTACATTGAGATGTAATGCACTCTGTTGAATGTAGGCTAACATGCCTTATGAAAAGGTTAATCCAAACCTATAAACTATGATGTAATCATATTCTAGCAAAGATGAGAAAGAAACTCAAGATGTGTGTTGATAATTCATTTAATGGTGAATGATGAGAATAACTAAGTATGATTGAATACTTATGTTATCCATATTGATTTCCTTGCTAGGTGAACCCTAATACAGGGTAATGCTATGTGAAACCCTAATACAAGTTAATGCTATGAGAACCCTAATACAGGGTAATCCTATGTGAAACCCTAATACAAGTTAATGCTATGAGAACCCTAATACAGGGTAATGCTATGTGAAACCCTAATACAAGTTAATGCTATGAGAACCCTAATACAAGGTAATGCGATGTGAAACCCTAATACAAGTTAATGCTATGAGAACCCTAATACAGGGTAATGCTATGTGAAACCCTAATACAAGTTAATGATATGAGGACCCTAATACAAGGTAATGCTATGTGAAACCCTAATATAAGTTAATGTTAGGTGAACCCTAATACATAGTACTTCTATGTGAAACCCTAATACATGGCAGTGTTATGTGAAGTTCTAACACAGAGTAATCCTATGTGAAGCTCAAATACAGACTAATGGGTTATGAATGTAGTATGATAACCCTTGTATTGCATGGTACTGATATGTAATTGTATCATGATTACTAATCATGCAGATATGTTGAGATGATGAGCATAGCCAGGTATGATCTATGATGATTTACTTATTGAGAATGTTTTATAGGCCTTATAAGCCTTCATATGCTTTGTGCAGTAAGAATCATTGAACTTTGTGTACTATGTGCAATATATTGCGTAACAAGAATTATAATGTCCTTGGTCAGATGACCTGTAAGTATAAAGTTACCTAATAAGTGGTAGCAAGTATTCTAAGATGAAATAAGGGTTCAAATATCCAGATTCTATAATCATGATGATGAACTGTTAAGAAGTAGAATTGTACTTGATGAGCTGAGGGATTGAGATCCCAATACTTTGTGAAAAGAGTATGGCTACAGGCCATGAATCCCCAATGACAATGCCAGGCATTAGATATATGATCTAAGTCTGAAGAGAGTTAATGTTGTGGTAATGATTCTATAGTGAATAAATGTGATACATGTTCTTCATATTCCTTAAAGAATAAGTGACATGTTGATTCTATCAAATTATAGTTGCATTGCTTTTGATAAGAATGATGTTCTAATCTATTAGACATTGAATTAACTACTGCCAAATAAATATAATTCCTTTGTGTATATTTATCTTCTTAAGATGCAATAATAATGTTTCTAGCGGAGAGTTATATCTCTCATTGGGGCAATTTACAATTGTCTCACCCCCGTGGGAATCACAATTTTAGGTGGACGCGGACGAGGAGGCAGAAATCCTTCAGTAGGTGAAGGGCACTAACAACAGCAGCAGGGGCAACAGTGAAGTCTCAGGTGGAGACACTAGCTGTTATGCCTTGTATAGATGTAAATAGAGTCCTATGTGTCGTCTTTGTACTCTCAGGTCCTCGGAGTAATAGTTAGTGTTTTCGAGATTTTGGCTCAGTGCCTCGAGATTTTTATACTGCCTATGTATAGCTTGACAGGATAGATAATGCTTGTAATTCTCAGAAGGAGATGATATAGAATATGTACCTTTGAACAAGAATGTAATTATGTTATTTTAGTTCTATGTGAGAAAGTTTTCCTTTGATGGATCTATTGATAAAAGGTTTTAATTTTTAGTGATTTTTGGTGATTCGTTGCTTAGTGAACACTTCCGCAATAGTTAATTATGTTTTTATGAGTTGTATGCCACACAAAGACTGCTCTCCAAAAGTAGAATTGGGATTGTACATGGGATCTTATTGAAGCTGCAAAAATCAAGGAGAAAGAATCACTGGAGGCACTTGCAGAAGCTGATAAGTATCCAGACAATTCAGAACTATGGAGCATTGCTAAGGTGAAAATCGATGAAGCCCAGCAAGCCAGGTACACTTAGGAGTCGATGATTAGACAAAAGTCTAGAGTGTTATGGCTCAAGCATGGAGACACTAACTCCAATTTTTTCTATGTGTCACTTAAAACAAGGAGAAGCAGAAATCGTATTAAGTACTTGGAAATTGGGGATACCCACACCATTGTGTTGGGTTTCAGGGGAGACAGAGAAGGCAGCAGAAACAAAAAAATTTCCCCCAAACCAGGAACAAGGAAACGCGTCAACGTCTATATAATAGGAAAGGATGGTTTGTGGAATCATACCTTATCCCAAGGCTTGCTCAGCGACAATACCTCGCGCCTTACACGGTCTTCACCTCCGGTCTTAGACGGTGTCTGTGCAGCTCCTGGTCGCACCGGGACTGATGACTCCTCCTCTCGCTGGGACTATTGGGGTTGACAGTTGTCCTCCTGAGCGGAGGAAACCTCCCGCCTCTAAAGTAGTCCACACGGACCACCTGGAACTCCACACTCCTTGTCCCACAAGGAATTGGAAGGAGTCGTACCCTCCTGTTGACGTACTAGTTGCCAACACACTCTCCTGCCTCTAGTTGCAACTGCAGTTGTCTTTCCCTTGCTGCACCTCCCTTTGCGGGTAGCACTTTCTCGAGCTCTCTCTCGGTTAACAAAACTAGAGAGAACGACAACTTTGTAGAGAAACTAGTTGCATTGAGTTGTACTTTGAGAAGCCCCCAATACCCCTATATATAGGAGGGTCATGGGACAGGGTTCTCCATCCCGTGCAATGCGGGACTAAAAGCACGAGTAGAAGGGTTCGATATTTTCCACAAAAACAACCAACTCACAACCTGAACCGATCGTTTCACAAGTGAAACGGTCGGTTGGGGACCTGAACCGGTCGATTCACAAGTGAACCGGTCAGTTGGGACACCTCAACCGGTCGGTTCACAAGTGAACCGGTCGGTTGGTGGTCCTAGTCGGTTCCCTATTGACTTTCCTTCTTTTGTTTCTAATTGGTATCGAATACCAATCCTATTTCCCAATCAAATTAGGCAATAGAAACGAAAGGAAAATTCTCACCAGTCCTATTTTTCCAAGTTGCTCGGTTGCACCAGTTGAATCGATCGTTTCAACACATGAAGCAATCGGTTCACCCTGATCTTGAGCCGATCGGCTCAACACTTGAGCCGACCGGTTCACCAAGCTCAGCCGACCAGTTCATCACATGAACCGATCGGTTGGGAGTACAGGTTGTGTAGAATTAGTCAATTGCGATTTCAATCAATCTGATACTCCAATCAATGTGTCCAACACCTTGAACATTATGATACTGAGCTATCAATTGATGGAGTGTTTAATTGAACTACTAAACTCCTTTAGTAATCAATCTAAACATTACTTGTGGACAAAACTCCTCTTCCAGGTTAAATCCTATGTGTGTGACCTTGCAGGTCCATTTCACGTTGGCAGTGAAAGTCCATAACACTTATGACTTCACAAGCAAAGAGCGGTGCCTAGTCACACATCAGTGCTACCCAAGTGAAAGTAGAAAGTTGGAGAACAACTTCCAATCCTACAATCTGTGAATGGCATTACAGCAAATGTATAATTCCTTTATCGTTGATATCCTGAATGAACTCGAGGCATGGAACAGTCATCCTGTCCACGTTCATTCACTTTCTTGATCTCAGAGCAGATTGAACGAGATATGTATGACATCAATATCACATACTGATTCACACATGCGTGTGCACACCTATCTCAATCCTACTCATCAAGTAGCCTTGGATATTAAACTCCCTCAGGAGGGACAAATCCCATATCTATCACTCACCCCTCAAAAGCCCCATGTGTCAAAGCCACCCAATCATTACCTTTATAACAACCCATGTTTCAGGACTGCGTTTGATGATGTCAAAGTGTGCCCAACGACATGTGTTGAGTGTAGTGATTTTAGGTCAAAGAATCACACTCACCACCATCACTGTGAGTACTGACTGTGACTACCATGTCATGGTTCCATGTGTTAAACTCATGGTGGGTCTGTCCGGTACACTTGTTCTCTAACAAGTACCTATGTGTTTGGTTTGATATCTCTATATCATGACTAATGAGATTCTGTCATCAACCAACACCACAATCTAGTCTTGTGTGTCATTGTTGTCTATCTACCTTCCACAATGACATCCGACTAGGGACATAACAAGAATGTACAAATTCTTAGCATCCATATGATCTCATTGTTCAGGTCCTCAACCTGAAAGCATACGTCATTGAGAACTGTCATTCTCTAGACATTCAATCTGTTCTATCACTATCTCATATGACTGAACCAGAAAGAATTGGAAGCTTGCCTTTGATGTTTATCAAATCAATCTTGATGTTCATCAATAATTAGCACTTTACCAAATTTGCACTTGACCTATGATAATCTTGAACACTTCAAGATATTCATATTGGTATTTCTCTAAACACCATTTGAAGTATTAGAATTTGTTCCAATAGGTATGTAAATACATCACATGTATTATACCTAATAGGATAATCATTCTCCCACTACTTTTAGTGAAGATTGATTAATCATGTCCAAGATATTCATGTCTCTTACTGGTTCTCTAACCAAAAGAGTCTAGATTTGTCCATCACATGGAAACTAGAAATGAATTTCTCATGATTCATGCTAATTTGACTATTTGAGTTATCAATAACTTTAGGTATCATTTTATCTAATGCATATCAAATACCACAAGATAAACAAGGCATTGCCATAAAGATCATATCTTTAAGATTGAAAACTCAACTTTATTAATTGTCATCATTATCGCACAATATGCAAAAATAAAGTATTTCTATCTATTGGCAAATATGAAATAGTAGTTCATAACTGTATTACATGCCTTATAGGCTAAAAATAAACTAAAGTACTCCTATCTATGGCGGAAACACTTGCCCCAATTATGAGTGCTTTACACTTTACATCTTGGTATCATATACCTCAAAAAGTGTTACAAGTTTATTTTCATGACACCTTCAAGTGGAGACTTCAGTTGTCTCCTTCTTCTTTTGTTCTTCCAGATAGAGAGGACAATTCCTTTTCCAATATCCTGGCTTTTGACAATGGTGGCAATTTCCTTTCTTGGTCACGCATCCCTTGGCCTTGAGAGATGAAGATGTCTTGGGCTCCTGGCTAGCATCAAAACCTTTCTTAGCTTTGCCCTTGCCCTTAAGCTTGGACTTGCCTTTCTTTTTCATGATCACCATCACAGAATTAGGTTTGTCCTTCTTCATCTATATATCGACTGTCCTCAACATGCCCAACAACTCTGACAGTGGCCTATCAAAGTTGTTCATGTTGTAGTTCATCACAAACTGACTGTAGGATTCTGGCAACGATTGCTGTATCACGTCAGTAGCCAACTCTTGGCTCAGTGGAAATCCCAGTCTCTGTAGGTTCTCCACATACCCAATCATCTTGAGTGTGTGAGGACCAACTAGATCTCCTTCTATCATGACACACTTGAACAGTGCCCTTGAGACATTGTATCTCTCTTGTTGTGCCTGATCTTCATACATGTTCCTGAGATGCTGAATCATCTCAATGACACCCATGTTCTCATTCTATCTCTGCAACTCATGGTTCATAGAACATAACATCAAGCACTTTGCATCAATGGCATCATCAGAATGCTTCTTGTAAGCATCCCTTTCTGTCTTTGGTGCATTAGGAGTGGGTTCCTCTGGAATTGGAGTATCTAGGACATAGAGCTTACGCTCTTGAGTGAGAACAATTCTCAATGTCCGATACCAGTCGTGGAAGTTTGTCCCATTTAGCTTGTCCTTTGCAAGGACCAACCGCAAAGAAAAGGGATTGTTGTTTGTCGTCATTTGTACTACAAAAAGTAAATATGCAATTTTTAGTCCAAAAACTCATTTTTGACTTATTTGATTGATTTGAAAATTTGACGATATAATTAGGCCTTTAATTAATTATCGCTCCCACTATTTTAGTTCAAATTGATAGCCCTCACCATCAATTCAGAAGATTGCAGCGTACAACCTTCTAGTGGGCAAGATCCATATTTCATCAAGTCATGAGTCAGCTTTGGTTGATCGCCCACAATATTGACTATTTAGGTAGGCCATCATGCCAATTGCATCATATGCAACTCTTGATGAATGAACATGCGCAACACCTTGCCATGAACATTCCTTGCCTCTGGGATTAGACACTCTAAGAATCACCAGTTAAGTCTAACCCAAAAGCCGACACGGTAAACATGCACCCTGCTTTGGAAGAACCTACATATCTACCCTTCACACTTCCACAAGATAGACGGCGCACCACGCTTTGGCGTAACCTAGGCTTGGTCGATCGCGTTTTTCATGTGTGCCACTAATGGAAGGCATATAAGACTTAATATTTAATGATGGATTTGGTTTTCATATACATATACATATCCGATCACCACAATACATAGTATGTATCACATACATGCTATATC
The DNA here is from genome assembly GCA_963693085.1 of Alisma plantago-aquatica. Lineage (NCBI taxonomy): Eukaryota > Viridiplantae > Streptophyta > Magnoliopsida > Alismatales > Alismataceae > Alisma > Alisma plantago-aquatica. The sequence continues at coordinate 823,090,721 of OY856414.1, read as the reverse complement.
CCACAGAAAACATGCAAAACAATAAAAGCGATGATTATGGCCATCCTAATGTGATTCCTCGAGCCAAGAGGAATCACGGTCATCTAGGTCTACATCACATGCAACATGTACAAGATGAACTCTGTGCCTTGCCTTCTGAGTAGATTAACTCATCACATGAGTAGCCTGCTCGATCTGGTCCGGTCATCTGGGTGCCACCAGTCGATCAGTTGGCTCCTCCAACCGATCGGTTCACCTGGTCGTCGTGCATCTCATCATGGCCACCACCCGCTCGTCTCGCTCCTTGAACTGATCATCAACTGATCGGCTGACTCCTTGAACCGATCGTCTGGAATGTCAATCGATCGGTTCACGCCTTGAATTGATCGTCCCAACTGTCGTCAGGATGTCTTCCGTTCTTTGACATAATAGGAAATAAAATCTATCCTAATTTGACATTGCTTAAAAGGGAAACCCCGAGTTACATTCGGGGGGAACAAAGGTAGGAAAGAATCTCGAATTATTTCGAATTACATCAGGAATAGGAGAGGGAAGATCAGTGCGCAGACCGAGATGCAAGCAACCACATACAACCATACACATATAGGGTTTATTGGCCATAACCATGATATACATTCACCACAAAACTCGTTTAAGGGTGACGTGTATTGAGTGCATTACTAATACATATCATATATGTAATTGGGATTTGTGGATTTAGGATTGGACATGCATAAAACCAATTTTATTCACATCGTATGCAATAAATAAAGGCGACAAACCAAAATCGATCATATCGATATTCCTAAAATATAGAGCAGTTGACGTGGCTCTGATACCACTGTTGGGTTTCAGGGGAGATAGAGAAGGCAGCGGAAACAAAAAATTTCTCCCCCAAACCCAGAACAAGGAAACGCGTCAACGTCTATATAATAGGAAAGGATGGTTTGTGGAATCATACCTTGTCCTGAGGCTTGTTCGGCGACAATACGTCGTGCCTTGCGTGGTCTTCACCTCCGGTCATGGACGGTGTCTGTGCAGCTCTTGGTCACATCGGGACTGAAGACTCCTCCTCTCGCCGGGACTGTCAGGGTTGACAGTTGTCCTCCTGAGCGGCAGAAACCTCCCGCCTCTGAAGTAGTCCGCACAGACCACCTGGAACTCCACACTCCTTGTCCCACAAGGAGTTGGAAGGAGTCACACCCTCCTATTGACATACTAGTCACCAACACACTCTCCTGCCTCCAGTTATAACTGCAGTTGTCTTTTCCTTGCTACACCTCCCTTTACAGGTAGCACTTGCTCGGTCTCTCTCTCGGTTACCAAAACCAGAGAGAACGACAACTTTGTAGAGCAACTGGTTGCACTGAGTTGTACTTTGAGAAGCCCCCAATACTCATATATATATAGGAGGGTCATGGGACAGGGTTCTCCATCCCGGGAAATGCGGGACTAAAAGCAGGAGTAGAAGGGTTCGAGATTTTCCACAAAAACAACCAACTCGCAACCTGAACCAATCATTTCATAAGTGAAACGGTCGGTTGGGGACCTGAACCGGTCGGTTGGGACACCTCAACCGGTCTGTTCACAAGTGAACCGGTCAGTTGGTGGTCCTGGTCGGTTCCCGATTGACTTTCCTTCTTTTGTTTCTAATTGGTATCGAATACCAATCCTATTTCCCAATCAAATTGGGCAATTGAAATGAAAGGAAAATTCTCACCAATCCTATTTTCCCAAGTTGCTCGGTTGCACCAGTTGAATCGATCATTTCAACACTTGAAGCAATCGGTTCACCCTGATCTTGAGTCGATCGGCTCAACACTTGAGACAACTGGTTCACCAAGCTCATCCGACCAGTTCATCACATGAACCGATCGATTGGGAGTACAGGTTGTGCACAATCAGTTAATTGCAATTTCAATCAATCTGATACTCCAATCAATGTGTCCAACACCTTGAACAATATGATATTGAGCTATCAATTGACTGAGTGTTTAATTGAACTACTAAACTCCTTTAGTAATCAATCTAAACATTACTTGTGGACAAAACTCCACTTCCAGGTTCAATCCTATGTGTGTGACCCTACAGGTCCATTTCATGTTGGCAGTGAAAGTCCATAACAGTTATGACTTCACAAGAAAAGAGCGGTGCCTAGTCACACATCAGTGCTACCCAAGTGAAAGTAGAAAGTTGAAGAACAACTTTCAATCCTACAATTCGTGAATGGTGTTACAGCGAATGTATAATTCCTTTATCGTTGATATCCTGAATGAACTCGAGGCATGGAATATTCATCCTGTCAATGTTCATTCACTTTCTTGATCTCAGAGAAGATTGAATGAGATATGTATGACATCAATATCACATACTGATTCACACATGCGTGCGCACTCCTATCTCAATCCTACTCATCAAGTGGCCTTGGATATCAAACTCCCTTAGGAGGGACAAATCCCATATCTATCACTCACCCCTCAAAAGCCCCATGTGTCAAAGCCACCCAATCATCACCTTTATAACAACCCATGTTTCAGGACTGTGTTTGATGATGTCAAAGTGTGCCCAACGACATGTGTTGAGTGTAGTGATTTCAGGTCAAAGAATCACACTCACCACCATCACTATGAGTACTGACTGTGACTACCATGTCATGGTTCCATGTGTCAAACTCACGGTGGGTCTGTCTGGTACACTTGTTCTCTAACAAGTACGTATGTGTTTGGTTTGATATCTCTATATCATGACTAATGAGATTCTATCATCAACCAACACCACAATCGAGTCTTATGTGTCATTGTTGTCTATCTACCTTCCACAATGACATCCGAGTAGGGACATAACAAGAATGTACAAACTCTTAGCATCTGTATGATCTCATCGTTCAGGTCCTCAACCTGAAAGCATACGTCATTGAGTACTGTCATTCTCTAGACATTCAATCTGTTCTATCACTATCTCATATGATGAACCAGAAAGAATTGGAAGCTTGCCTTTGATGTTTATCAAATCAATCTTAATATATCCCACCAATCATCCCATGATTGTCTCTCAAGGCATACATACCAACACATTGAAGATGAGGTCATACGGGAGGAATTCATGAAACATTATAGAGACATATTCAATGGGGGAAATGGGCAGGTGGAGATAGATTTTAACTACAACTTACCACAGCTAATAGAAAGCCACAAAGTGAATATATGCACAGAGGTGACGGATGAGGAGATCTTCAGAGTCATTAAGACGGCAAATGTAGATAAATCACCGGGCCAGATGGATTTAATGTGCATTTCTATGTAAAAAATTGGGACATTATTGTGGATGATGTATCTAGAGAAGTAAAAGATTTTTCCTAGAAAGGGAGATTGCTTAAGGAAGCAAATAAAGCTTACGTGACACTGGTCCCCAAGGTTTTGCAGCCTACTAAAGTCACTGAGTAGAGTCCAATCTCACTATGCAACTTTATTGTTAAGATAATCACCAAGATTATGGTGAATAGACTCAGAGATATCATGCCAGAGCTGATCAGCATAAATCAGAGCACATTTGTGAAAGGGAGAAGGACCACTGATGCTATTTTAATGGCAAACAAGCTGTTGTGTGATTTCCACAACCAAAATGGAAGGAAGAGCTTATTCTTAAAGGCTGACTTGAGAAAGGCATATGACACTGTTAGAAGAGAATGCATCCTGATGGTTATGGCTAAAATGGGTTTTCCTAGTTGATGGTTGTCATGGATTAAAGAATGTCTTAACACGGTTTCCTTTCAAATTCTGGTGAATGGATCACCCAAACCTTTGGTTCACACATTAAGGGGTATCCGACAGGGAGACCCTTTGGCTTCATACTTGTTTGTACTTGGCATGCAAGGACTCACAACTATACTTAACAAGGCCGATAAAGATAACATAATTACCCCTATGAGGGCTAGATATATGAAAATCTCTCATATACGGTTCACATATGATCTACTGATCTTCACTAAAGCTGATAAGGAAAATGTCGAATGTATAAAACATTGTCTTGAGGAGTTTAGTAAACATTCTGGTCTATGTTTAAATGTAAACAAAAGCCAGTTGTTTCTCAGTATAACAACTAAAAACTCGCTCATGGATGACATGGGAGTTAAGGAAATGGATCTTCCTATGAGGTATCTCAGGTTGTCACTCTTCTCTAGAAGACTCACAAGAGCAATGTGTAACATGCTGGTTGATAAGATAAAAATCAAATTAGAATCATGGAAGACTTGACTACAGTCAATAGAAGGTTGTGTGGAATTAATCATATCAACATTATCTGCATATCACCTATTCTGGATTGGGACATTACCACTTCCTAAATCAGTTGAACAAGAGAAAGAGAGATTAATTAGAAACTTTCTATGGGGTGAGACTGAGAAGGAAAAACACATCCACACAATTGCATGGGATGACATATGCAAACCAAAGGTTGAAGGCGGGCTGGGTATAAGACCATTGTCTAAATGGAAGAAGGTAGGTCTCATTTGTTATCTATGGGATGTTGTGAATATGAAGGAATCCTTATGGACCAAATGGGTTCATAGAAATTAAATCAAAGGTAAATCAGTGTGGACCTGTACTACAAAACAAATCCAAAGCTGGTACTGGAAACAACTAATAAGATTCAAAGACACGATTCAACACCTTGCCAGAGTCAAGATAGGCAATGGTGAGAAAATTTCGATGTGGAATGATCTGTGGATTGAAGGTGCGTACCTGAACAACTTCTTACATGAAGGAACTAAAATGAGAACTTGTTTGGATGATAACTAGAAATTGAGCTCCATCATTAATGAGGGGACCTGGTGTATCCCTGACAACAGGGGTATGGAAGAATTGTAGAGGATCTGTAATACAATCCACATAGGAGAAGGGGAGGATAAATGCTTCTTTGAAGGTATGGAGGAAAAAAGCATGAAGGATGCATGGAATTTAATCTGGACTAGGCTTTCTAGACTTGGAATGCTAAAGTTCCCAAGAGATATGCCTTGCATGTGTGGAAAATATTTAAGAAAGTCATACTCACATATGATAAATGAAAAGCTAGAGGCTTTCAAATAGCCTCAAGATGCCCATTATGCTGTGAAAAAGAAGAAAATACGGAGCATATTTTTCTGAGTTGTAGGTTCTCGGTTGTTGTGTGGGAGAATGTGAGACAATATATAGGCTATGTCCCTACTGAGTTTGAATATCTTCTACAGATCAAAAAAATAAAAAGCCAAGTAATATGTCAGTCAACTCTATATCATTTATGGAGAGCCAAGAACCAATCTAGTTTCAAAGAGAAGAAACCAATTGTAAAGAAACTATGGCAAGGAGTTCAAAATGAAGTATATATCTTATACTTGTATAGTTAGTCTCTCCCTACTTCATGTCCGGCAAAGAGTTACACTTGTACATATCTTTTTTGACTAATGAGAAGTAGCACGCTTAAAGACCCAAAACAAACTGGGTTGCCAATCTTTTCTTAATGGTGAAACCAATGGATCTAATAACAAATTACTAGATGTAGATGGGTAACCCATAAGATTATTATTTAGAATGTTTTGAAGGCGCCAAAGAAGGAAAATTGCATCATTAACAAGCACCCCTAAGTCATCAAAAGTGAAAGGCAAAAAATGATGATGATTTGATTTACACGTTTCTCCATACTTGTGGACTTTTTGTGCCGTAGCATTAGAGGTTGTCTATACTACATTAAAGTGTTCAAAAGGATGATTGTTAGAGGAGAAACTCTAGTGAGATCGACACATATGTGTTTTCCATCTGTACTATCAAATAATAAGATATCAGTATAATGTTGAGAATGGAGTCCATCAACATGTGTCCCAAGAATGGCCATAAGAGATTCCTTCAGTACTTCTATCATAGCATGAGAGATAAGGTCAAAAAGGCCATCACAAATAACATCATGATGAAACTTATATCTTGGTCATGAACAACAATGGACATCATGATCACCAAAGACATTGAGATATGTAGTGTTACAAAGTGGGCAATATTCATCACCAGAATACATGAGGATCATGGGTTCATATCGAAGGATAGATCGGTACTCAACAGGAGACGTAGGCAAGCCAAATCCTTTAATAGGAAGAGTAAACAAGGAATCTTATGTGTGGTCAGCTTGCAGAGAAGAGAGAACAACATGTTGTTCTAAAAAGAGAGATTATTCTATAATAGTAGGTGATGTCCCAACAAAAGTGCACATCATAAAACCAATAGTTTCATAGTGTAAATGAATAAAAATAAAAAGAAAGTGTTATGACTGCATTTGTGCTTAACTGGTAAACTAGGGTTTACTTGGATGATTATATGCTTAATTGGATTGATCATTGCTTAAATATAATTAATGATGATAATTCAATTATGACGTTTTAAACCTAATAAGAACGTTAAGTGTTCTATTGTTTGAGAAATTAGGGTTTGAGAAATATAAACCCTAGTTGGATGAAATTAGGGTTTTGATGGTACATGAGTATGGAATTTGATCAGGATAGGAGTGTGGTAAATTATTTTTCATATTTTCTAAAAAATTTGTATTTAATTGAATGTTGGATATGATATGGATAACTCAATCATGTATATTGGAGAAAAATTTCATAATATTTGAGTGTTCTTTGAATGTGGTTCTCGGTCGAACTATACTTCGACCAAAATGTTGACAGAGTGCTTTTTAGTAGTGTAGTATTTTATTTTTATTGTTTATTGGTAACTCCAAATGATTGGAAATTGTAACTGGAGATCTGAAACTCAATCATAAACAACATGTAAAATTTTCATAATTTTTGGATGCGTTTAGACATTATCAGTAGACGAATTACAGTAACTGACATTTCTATAGAATTCTAGATAGTAGTGCACTATTTGATTTTTATTTATTTAATGGAAGCTTGGAATGATCTCAAATTTTAACTGAGCTCTGTAACTCAATTATGCACAAATGCTAAATTTGCATAATTTTTGGAGAAGGTTTGATCTCTGAAATACATGAATTCACAGAAACCTTTTTATGACAAAAACATCTACTAAAATAAGAAAACGTTTAGTGAGGGGTCAATGTGCAATTAACCCAAGAAGCTCAATTGCTCTATATGGTAAACCTAACACACAAGGAGCTCTCATAATTTGTTATTCAATCCAGAGAAACGAAATCCTACAGAGAGATAGAGAGTTAGGGTTTGAGAGGAGAAATTGATGTAGATGCTGACCTAGGGTTTTGCGGTCCGAGGAATGATGAAATCATGTAAGTTTAGCTTCTTTGGATATAGTTTCATGGTGAATATTCTCTCACATGTCAAAATTCCATCCCTCTTCTTATTGGATCTAAAATGGTATCAAAACTTCCCATTTTCTCACTCTTTCTTCATAATCCCTCATTTTTAGGGTTTCTGAGTTGGAAGGAAGAAGAATCAGGTGAATTGCTAGGGATTTGATATGGATTTGAGATTTTTAAATATGGGATACGTTTTAAGGTGTTTTCACACCTTAGGGTGAGTGGGAACTTCCTTTAAATAATATATTACATGAAAATTGGTTAAATCAACCATAATCTTTAATTGCTTAGGATGCGACTACAAACCCTGAATTGTCTATTTGTTCTAAGTTGTTGCAAAATGATATGAAATGGATTCTTCCTTTGTTTGAATGAATTTCAAATGATAAAATCATATTAGAAATGTATACAATGCATTATAATGAGAATTCCCTAAGTATTTGTAGAGGTTATAAGAGTAAACTGAAATATACGAAATTTGTCTATGACTGAAATTTGTTGTATAAGTGATGTAGGGATTTGGAGTCGCATTTATAGGCTAATTTCAAACTTATTTTGTGTGGATAACTATAATAGCATGATTCATTTCCTTCATCCTATAATCATTGTATGCATCAAATTTATCTTATTTTATCTTATGTCATATGAATTATCAAATTTCTCAGATTTGATTTGTGTTTTTCTCTTGGTTTTAGGTACTTTACATTCCAGGACCCGTCGATACCATCGACGGATCCATAAATGCTATCGAGATGGAAATAGTGACCAGGCCAGAGGGAAACCATCCATGTTGATACCATCGACCACACTGGTTGATAGTATCGAGATGCCAACAGGCGGATTCTAGAAATTAAAGAAAGCACTGGTACCCTAGCGGGTTGATACCATCGACACCCCGTCGATGGTATCCATGTTGTCGGATCAGGGAATTGTTTAGAACGATCACGATTGAACGGTTGCAATCTTTTGGCGGCCATAAGTCATGCCTATACCTAGGAAAAGGTGGCCCAAAGCCAGGCATCATGTTCTATTCCATTGCACAAGTCCCAGAGAAGAGGAGAGAGAAGAACGGAGCCCAGATTTACACCCCAGATGATTCTAGAGCCGCAGATGGATGATTTCACTACCGGAATGCTGCAGAACGTGCGTCTCGCATAGAGGATCATTCTAATCTTCTCCATTTTAGGGGTTACACTATATGTTCATTCATTTCTCCATGTTTCCCTCTTTCTTCTCGATGTATACTGTTGAGATGAACATGCGAGGCTAATCCCCATTATCCTTAGGACTGGGAGTAGCATGGGGAATCGTTGTATGACAATGTTATATTAATTATCATAATTTGTCTCACTTTCCCTTGATATGTTATCGTGTTTCCAATGCAATTTACTATGTTTGATCACCATAGTCAATTTTTAATACCATTAATTACTTCTGATAGAGAATTAGTGGTTGAAAAGGAACGATTAACACATTAATCAATAAATTTCTTAGACAAGGTAATGTACAATTAATGGTGGATACTCAGAGAAATAATTAAAGCACCTAGATCTAGGGTATAAGTTACTACTGGCGTGGAACTGACCTAGAACGAGGTAGTGAATTGAATTGTGGAAGCGAGAAATTCTGACTACGGGCCATAATCAGGGAAAGAGAACAAATTATGTCAATTGTGTAGATTTGTATGCAGTAAGACCTTGTGGTGAAACCGCAATCCTAACAATTCCCATTTAATTTGATTAAACTAAACATCTAATCACCTCTCACTTTTGTTTTCTCTTTACTTTATTTTCTTTTTAAAAACCATACAATCAACTTTTCCAATAGATCTAGCTGATCACGACCAATTAGTAGTAGTCTACTGAAATTTCCATTTCCCAAAGTTCGACTCGGGCCTCACAAGGCCTATATTACATTGATACGTGCACTTGCATTATACGCACAGTTTTAGTGTGTCACGTTTTTGGCACCGTTGTCGGGGAAATGGTAAATTTTGGCACTACGAGTGCTGCAAGCGGCCACTCTTGGCCATTCTTTTTATTTGCAATTTTAATTATTAACATTAATTTTCTATCTTTTAGATTCTTTATTCGTCTAGCACTGTACTTATTCGATTTTCCACATTTCAGGTACTAGTGCATGGTGAAGATGTATAGTACAGACTACGCACAATCAATACCTGAGGTTCCTCCTTCGGGATCTGAAGACGAGCGGATAAATACACCACCCGAAGATGTTGAAGGAGAACTTGAGACTTTCATAATAGCCAAGGAACAAACTATATGGGAGAAGATTAAGGCTTCTTCTTCTTCTGCACAGAAGGGGTCAATCAAGAAACAGGCTGTCAACATACCCAGTTATAAGATTGACCCAGGGATGATCCAGTTGGTCAAGTCGTAGCCTTTCCATGGGCTTAAAAATGAGGACCCAGTGGCCCACATCAGCACATTTGTGGAGAATTGTGACATGTTTAATGTCACACCCCGATCTCACACTAACCACTAATCACGAGATTAGGGTGCGACGGAGGGATTATCACATAAACAAATCACTGAGAACTTTTTTCTTTTTAAAACCTCGTAATGATATCCGGATTATTGCTGTAAACTAAAATATAATAAACTATTGCAGAAGCATTTCAATTAAACTGGCTAGAGATCATAAACAGAGTTTACAACATGTAACATTGTTTAACAGAAAGTAAAACATAACAGTTAATTTACATCTTTTACACATTCGCCATATATACTCTCTCTCACCCACACCATGTCCCAAGGACCGAGGGGAAAGGACTAAGAGACCTCTAACTAAACTAACTACATATACCTTCTACTACCAAAAACTAGGATGGAAAGATCCTTCATATTCTTGATGCTGTTGTTGACCTGAAAATGTTTGAGTAGAGGAGTGAGCCTACTCGCTCAGTGAATAGCCTTTCATTTAGCTATCACTAAACAACTCATCAGATATATAAAATTGTAATCAAGCATAAGAACAGTTCTATACTGAGCAATTCTAATGGCATAATAATTCTATCAGGCAATATTCATATTTCTATATAACAGCAGGTATCACATAACTGTAAGCAGTAAATATCAGGAACTGCATATCTTAATTAGTTAGGCAATTATTAACAACTAACACAGAAGATTCTAAACTACTAACATATTAAATTTACTGTGATCCTATACGATTACATTTTAGTTATGCCCCAAACATATGCAGCGCACTCTGCATATGAAGATCTATAGCGAACTACGATCCCACCGTACAAGGCTTAGCGACACACCCGGGAAATGCTAAGTCTGACTTCTCGTCCTGGTCTGCACAGGACTCTCAGGCTCACAAGGCCTCACTGCACTAACTCTGAGTGCTCTGGACTCCTCCCGCAACCTGTAGTGCACAGTCGGAGGGTCTCTAAGTCTCCGATGCCTGGGCGTATCCCCAGGGCTGACCGGGACATTCTCTCGGATCTCCAATGCCTAGGCGTATCCCCAGGGCTGACCGGGATCCTACCTCTCAGACTTCGTGTCACCGAGACATTCGGTATTTGTTGGACATGAGTCTCCGATGCCTGGGCGTATCCCCAGGGCTGACCGTTTTACCCCAAAGGTACAGACCGCGCAATGGGGTTCTACGGTGTTGGGGCACCTAAGTCTATTATAACACAATTATATCTTTCATTACTTTAGAACATACAACTGGATTAATACACTTGTTTATGAACTGTACTAATTTCAACCGCTACTATGTATATACAGGAGTATTCATAGAGCAAGTCAATTATCTGTATTGTTCAAACATACACAGCAGCAATATTTCAGTTAATTAAATCTATTTCAACAATTGCATTAAGCACTTTTGGTTTCCATTGAACCAAATAAATTCTTTGATCTGATCTACACGTATCAGAAGATGCTCTAGATCATGTATAAACATACAGAAGCAACTTATGAAATAAAATTCATGTTTCGTCAAATACTGACTAAACGCCTGATAACTACTGTTATCAGTGCAAAAATGCACAGTGTTCCGAAAAATTCCAATAAAAGAGTTAAGTGGTGATAATTGAATGAACTCCTACTCACAGCGATTTGGGATGTCCAGATTCGTCCGGAGATGCGTCCAGAGACCAATTTCTGGGCACACGCAAGTCTTCTTCTACCTTAGAACAGACCCAAATTGAACCTAGGCCTCAAGGCCGGGGTCAAAGCTATCTTTCCTTGGTGTCTCATGCGCCCAATTGCTACTGGTTTAGAACCTGCTGCGACAAGCAACCGTTTCCCCATAAACAGATTGAAGGGGAGAGCCATCCTTGGTGCTAGATGCATCTATGGCCGCGGAATCTTTCCCTATCTTCATGGACGAAATATGTGGTGACGATTTGAGGTGTAGCTCGCGCCCAAAGTACCCTTGGCCATTACTGCTGGCTGCTTCTTCTCACAGTTGAAGCTTCTAGTTGGGGCGTCGCCCCTAGATGGTTGGGTGGGCTGCGGCTGGTAGCTTGGACCTTAAGGCTGAAGTCAGGCGGTGGTTTGGGTGCTGCTAGCTTGCCCAAAATGGCCCCTTGGCCGGCGCCCTATAGCTGGCCACGACTGCTGCTTGGCTGGCCGGCGCCCTGTCTAAGGTTGGTTAGAGCTGTGACTAGAGGTGAGGTAGAGGAAGGAGGAGGGCGGAGGAAGGAATTCAGAGGTGCGCCTACTGGGAAACGAAGCTAGGGCTCCAGAAGAATCGCCTATGCGATCCCCCCCATCGCTTCTGATCGAACAGCAAGTGGGCGCCGCTCTGTCGGTTGTTTCTGTTCTATCGGGAAGAAAGGATAAAGGAAAGAAAAACAACCGACCCACTTAAGGAAAACAAATTCTGGTAAAATTGCATCCAAGTCCAAAGGAACATGAAACATCATAACTCTTGCCTCGAAGGTCCAATTAACACGATTTATTTTGCAACTTTTCAAGTGCGAGATCCTCTACAACCCCAAGGCTTAAAAACATGCTAATTAGCTTGTCTCAGCTAACCAAAACTCTAATCACACATAAGCACTTAGCTTAGGTCAATTAACTTGATTATGCACTAATCATGATACATACTAGTTAACTCTGGTGTGGGTCATAACATTTAAGGTGGATAAGTTTCCACAGGAAGCCACTTACCTAAAATTGTTTCCATCATCTCTGGCAGGAAATGCAAGGGAGTGGCTTTACAATTTGGATGATGAATATGTTGAATCTTAGGACATGATGATTGAAGTTTTCTTTGAACAATATTTCCTACTTGAGAAGACAAATGATCTTGTGAGAAGGATCCATAACTTCAAACAACAGGTCGGTGAGACATACTCGGAGGCTTGGGAGCGATTCAACATCTTGCTGCGAAGATGCCCACATCATGGGCTTGATCTAGAAAACCAAGCGAATATTTTTTTTATTTTTCTCTTAATGAACATGATAGGAGTACTCTAGATTCAGTTGGAATAGGGTTCTTTCTAAATAAAAAAGGTTCTAAGTGTCAAGAAATTTTGAAGAATATGGCTAAGAAGTAGTGTTGCGGTGAAAGAGATGCACCAGAATAGGTCAAAGTTGTAGGTGATGCAAAGGCCATTCAAGCATTAAATGAGAAGATGGACCTACTAGTCAAGAAGCTCTTAAAGAAGGAGAGCAGTGGGTCTGAGGAGGAAGAATATGCAAAATATATGCATCAACAGGGCTATAGGAGCAATGATTACTCTTGGAGAAAGGATAAGAAATTTTCATGGAAGGACCCAAATAATTTTCTACAAGACCCAGAGAAAAAACCATAGTTGAGTGCATAGGACAAGAGCAATGAATTGCTCAATCAAGTAATAAAGCAAAACCAAGAGCTGATGAATACATTCGGCTAGCAAATTTTGTCACATGGGGGATTTCTGAACCAATTTGGTCAGACTCTACAAAGTCATGGTGCACAAATGAGGACTCTAGAGACAACCATGACCCAAATTGCAACTCCGGTGGTTGTGATGAACCAAATCATTCAACAAAAATCAGTTGGGAATGTAGAGCCCGCTCAGCCACATCAACAGGTTAAATATATTTTAGTCTGCAAAGCATCAGAGCTTCCTGTTGAGGAGGTACATGAGCAGAGTATCATGCGTATAGACTTGGAGGACAAACCCAAAGTTCCATACCCTTGCAGATTATATGGATTTCTAGGAGGATGTGGGACGTCATTTAGCTCACTCCAAGATTCCACCACTTTGTGCCCACATCTCATATTTCTGAAGAGATTCCTAGTCTGAAAGAGCAGGTGAAAGTTGTACTTCAGAGTGGAGCAGCCACTAGAAATACGGAGAAGCAGCCACAAGTCATACCATCCATAGATGATGTACCAAATCCGATCATGAATGGTGGTGTTGAAGCAAGCATAGGGGAGGAGACCCCTAAAGTTCCATATATACCACCGTACAAGCACATAAAGGAGCCAAGTGTACCATTCCCAGATAGTCTGAAGCCGAGGAAGGAGCAAAGGAACTTCAGGAAATTTCTTGAGATCTTCTGGAAGCTCCACATCAACATTCTATTGGTGGAAGCTATCGAGCAAATTCCTTCATATGGAATATTAATGAAAGACGTCTTCAACATGAAATGGTGGATCAAAGATACATATGTTGTATGTGTTGATGAAAAAGTGAGTTCTATAATTCAAGGAAGGTTGCCAAAGAAGGGAAAAGATCCAGGATGTTTCTACATCCCATGTTCCATAGGTGGACAACATTTTCCAAAAGCATAGTGTGACTCAAGAGCAGGCATTAATCTTATGCCACTTGCCACTTTTCAAAAGATGGGATTGAAGAAGCCAACACCAACTTCCATGACAATCGAGTTGTTAGATGGATCCATTGTGAAGCCACAAGGTATATGCGAGGATGTGCTAGTCAAAGTTGACAAATTCATCTTCCCTGCTGACTTCATGGTAATGGACATGCATGAGCTAGAAGGATGTGAAATGTTATTGGGAAGGTCATTCCAAGATATGGTTGAGGTAATCACTGCCATTAGGTGAGGCTACTTGACGTTGGGGATTGGTAATGATAGAGTTGAATATAAATTTCCAAGTGAATCATTAGAGACATCCTATGACAACCCAAGTTAAGGTATCTGCATCATCTATCCTAAGACGTTAAAGAAGGGTGTTTGTTGGGAGGCAACCCAACCTTGGTGTTATATGGTTATCTCTTTAAATTTTTCATATTCCTAGGTAGTTTTCATTAATTTAGCACTTAGTCTCTAAAAATGATACCCTGATATGTTTGTTGAGTGTGTAGGATGGAAAACGGTCGATACCATCAACGCCTGGGTTGATGGTATCGAATTTGGAACCACAAAAATTTATACTGAAACTGCATCCCGTCGATACTATCAACGGCCTCGTCGATGCTATTGACACGGGAACAGGTAGAATGATGGTCAAGCGTCGATGGTATCGACAAGTCCTCGATGGTAGCAAAATGTCTGGAGATATTCAGACGAATGTTCTCAGTAATCTTGATACCATCAACACATGGGTCGATGGTATCGACACATCAACAGTACAGTTGTAGGGCTAGACCTCACGAGGAGTAAAGGCATATGCAGATGTTGATACTATCGATGCCACATCGATGGTATCGACGCACACGTCAATGATTAGCAGTCTTCATCGAGCGTTCCCCAATGCGTATCCATGGATGGTGTCGATGGTATCGACACCTTTTCTCTACTATCGATGGACCATCAGCAGTGTCGGCCATAGTTATAAAAGAGGACAAATTATTTCCATCAAATTTTAAGGGAAATTTCCTACTTGGGATCCGAGCGGCCACAAGTACCCGCCACACCCACCATCGAAGCAATAAAGGGGTATCATTGTTCCACCTCTTAAGTTTGGATTTCACCAATGAGGCCATAGTCAAGTTCAAGCTTAGGGGGGGTGCTGGAACATCATCTATCTAGGTTTTTTTATCTTTTATTTGTTTTGCAATTTTCATCTTTCTTTATCTTAGTTTTTTTTTAATTTCTAGATTTACTATTTTTTAGGATCCACTATCTATCTAGTGTAATCATTGGAGTCTAATTTAATTGCATGTCATCTCATTTTCACATGGGGCTTTGTGAGAAAATGATTTTTAATGAAAAATCCTTAAGAAATTGTAAGTTTGTCTTGTGAGAACTTGAGGACATTGGTTGTGAAACTCATTGGGTAGGTCAACTTAAAAACATTTGAACATGATTGTGTATCTTTATGGTTCATGTTAAGAGGATTGATATGGATGTTGAGCCTAAACCAACCAAATGATAACGTGACTTTAATTTGAAGTGAGAGAGAGAAACCCCTTGATTAATTGGTACACAAGTCAGTAAGGAGGGACATATAATTTTATATGAAGGTTCTGTCAATTAGTCTTGTTATCTGATCCACTGCAATTTCATTCACTCTCCACCATAAGAACTGGGAGCACATTACTATCTTTCACTCTTTGATTGCATCCCACGTAGATAGGTCATGTATTACAATTTTTTGCATGTTTTGCATAAAATGGAAAAAGAAAGATATAGAGTACTTATACATGCACATTATCTTTAGGTGCATGTCATTTAGTTGCATACTTGTCATAATGACGTGCATTCGCATCTTTTGAGCATATAGTTTTACATCATGTGTTGTAATGTTCTTCTGAAAAATCAAAGGTGTTGAACTTGTTCCATACCCTCCGAATAGAATGCATCAAGTGTGCCAGTTAGAAAAAGAAGGAAGCCCAACAAATAATCCATTACCATTTATAAATATGAGGGCTTGAAAAACAAATGAAAGAAAAAAGAGAAAAAAAAGTATGAATAAGAGGGAGAAAGGAACATGTTCTCACCCGTATATTAAGAAGAACAAGCACATGGTGTAGTTACTTAGATATTCCATCTCACTTTGAGACAGAATGATAGCACATGCATCATTCCACCAAAAATGTAGCATTAGGGCATTTTCATTTGCATTTGCATCATGATAGGTCATTCATTTTTATTTTTGCATGATCGACTATATTGTGCTTCCGTTTCTTCTATAGCCACCCATTCCATCCAATCGTTGCTCTAAGTGGTAGGCCACCCATGATATTCTCCTCATTCATGTATATCAGGAGATCTGCTTCCATTTAGATGGTAGTTAGGAAATGAGCAATGTAGATAGGAGATCACAAGATGCACCAAGCCTGAACCTGAAGATTCTATTATGTTAACTGCCTTATTTGATGGTGTTTGTTGATCTTGGGGTAGACATCTCTTATGAATCATTATTGTCGCCTGAAGGGTAGTTATCATTCCGTGGTTGGTAAGGGTCGGTATGTGAATTGCAGGCGAGAATCATATTGAGATATCAATTTTGTGATGATGTTCTTTAGTTGACCCTCTCAATCAAATTTTAAAGTTCTATTAATCGAGGGAGAACAACACTCAAGCTTAGGGGAGTTTGATGCAAGAATTTTGAGTCGCATTTATAGGCTAATTTCATACGTGTTTTGTGTGGTTATGTGTCATTTTATGACTATAATAGCATGATTCATTTCCTTCAGCCTATAATCATTGTATGCATCAAATTTATCTTATTTTATCTTATGTCGTATGAATTATCAAATTTCTCGGATTTGATTTGTGTTTTTCTCTTAGTTTCAGGTACTTTACATTCCAAGACCCGTCGATACCATCGACGGATCTGACAATGCTATCGACATGGCAACAATGACCAGGCTGGAGGGAAAGCATCCAGGTCGATACCATCGACCACACTGTTCGATAGTATCGAGATGCCAATAGGCGGATTCCAAAAATTAAAGAAAGCACAGGTACCCTAGCGGGTCCTCGTAGCCATTCGATCGTGATTGTTCTGAACAATTCCCTAATTTGACGACGTCAATACCATCGACACCCTGTCGATGGTATTGACGTCGTCAGATCAGGGAATTGTTCAGAACAATCACGATCGAATGGCTACAAACGTTTCACGGTCATAAGTCATGCCTATACCTAGGAAAAGGTGGCCCAAAGCCAGGTATCACGTTCTATTCCATTGCATGAGTTATGGAGAATAGGAGAACAAAGAACGCATCCCAGAGCTATGCCCCAGACGTTTCCAGAGCCGTAGACAGACGATTTCACCGCCAGAAGGCTGCAAAATGTGTGTCTCGCACCGAGGATCATCCAGATCTTCTCCGTTTCAGGGGTTACACCATATTTTCATTCGTTTCTCCATGTTTCCCTCTTTCTTCTATATGTGTACTGTTGAGATGAACATGCGGGGCTAATCCCCATTATCCTTAGGACCGGGAGTAGCCTGGGGAATCGTTGTATGACAATGTTATATTAATTATCATAATTTGTCTCACTTTCCCTTGATATGTTATCGTGTTTCCATTGCAATTTACTATGTTTGATCACCATAGTTGATTTTTAATACCGTTAATTACTTCTGACAGAGAATTAGTGGTTGAAAAGGCACAATTAACACATTAATCAATAAATTCCTTAGACTAGGTAATGTATGATTAATGGTGGATACTCAGAGAAATAATTAAAGCACCTAGATCTAGGGTATAAGTTACTACTGACATGGAACTCCCCTAGAACGAGGTAGTGCATTGTATCGCGAATGTGAGCAATTCTTACTATAGGCCATAATCAGGGAAAGAGAACGAATTATGTCAATTGTGTAGATTTGTGTGCAATGAGACCTCGCGGTGAAACTGCAATCCTAAGGATTCCCATTTAATTTGATTAAACTAAACATTTAATCACCGCTCACTTTTGTTTTCTTTTACTTTATTTTCTTTTTAAAAACCAAACAATCAACTTTTCTAATCGGTCTAGCTGATCGTGACTAGTTAGTAGTAGTCTAATGAAATTTCCATTTCCCTAAGTTTGACTCGGGCCTCACAAGGCCTATATTACATTTATACGTTCACTTGCATTATACACACGGTTTTAGTGTGTCAATAAGTAAATAGAGAAAGTTGCTTATCTAGATCCCCTTAGTTTTGAATGATTTTTTATCTAAATTCATAGTACATATATGTCAGATACTATCTTGGATTTCATTTAAAGTGAGTAGTGTTTGTTTTATATCTCAATGAAGAGGGTGAAACCCTAGATGTGAGGAAAGTTGGATATTTGCGAATAGATATCATGAAATCCATTTGAAGGGATTTTCTTGACACGATAGACTTTATTTATTCAATGTTATGATTAATGCATGATATCCCAATGAATGGTATGTAAACCCTAATTTAGCTCAGTTCCAAGGTTTCATACATATACTGATTTTATATGATTTGTTGATAACAGTCTTTATTCAGTGAATGTTTATGTCGCATGAAATATTTATGGGAGCCATGGGAATAAGTTGTTTCCTAGTGAGAGGTGATAAGATGTGTGATGGCCTAGTGAGCCATGAGAATACTTGTACAACTAGTGAAATTAATACCTTGGTCTAAGGACCTAGAGGTAATGATTACCTATTACAGAGGTAACAATGCTATATGATGATCTAAGGGTTTGAATACCCAGATCCAGTAATTATGATAATGATGTGAAGGGATGAGAATTCCCAGTAATGTGATAAGGGATGGAGATCCCAGGTATCATGTGTTGTAAAGATTTGAAAAGTACGTGATAGATGTATTACACCTTTCTTTGTAGCATTTGTTGTGATTAAATGAAACCCTAAGGGTAGGGTGTTCAATGAATAAAGTATTGTGATATCAATGTTCTCAGTTATTATTAACAATTCTTTTCATGATAAGTAATTAACTCTTAATTGAGTTATGAGATGTACAACTCAAGATTTTGGTTGATATGCACGCTCTTTGAGAAATTACAGATAAGTTGCAGGTGCTATTGATGATTACTCATATGTCAAGTAATTAACTCTTATCAGTGTAATAAGATGATAAATTGCACTATTCTAGTGTGTATGTGCCAAGTGGACTTGTAATCTATTTATTTAAGAATTTTAGTCTGCATGCATGTATAGTATGTTGATTACTCAGTATATTACAGTGTTTTGAATATACTACTATGCCAAGTTTAGAATGATATACATGTTGTATTATAACTTCAAATAAGTAGACGCGACACCAAAGAGATACCAGAGTCAAGTATAAGTAAGAGAAGGGTACAATGTAGAAAGAACTTTCTAGTAATAATAAAATAATAGACTTAGGATCCTTGAAAACCGTAGAACCCCTATGTAAGGTCTACGCCTTAGGGGTGAAATGACCTATCCCGGGAAGCATCCAGTATACAGGGGTCGGAACGTGCTATCAGGTGGCACGGGGGACGAAGCCCTAGTGGAAGTCTCCTTAAATTATAGTTTATAGTATCCAACATCAACTAGAAGTCATGGTGGCACTAGAGTATAGAAAAGCCAAGAGGTGGTTTGACTCTCTGAATGTGTGATTAGGTTAGAGGAGGAATCCAGTTTAAGCCAGAGAGCCATTTCCCTATTGCAGACCAGGAGAGTAGTCAGACTTAGCATTTCCCCGGTGTGTCTGCTAAGTCTTGTATGGTGTGATCGTAGTTGTAACATATTGAATCTCAGGGTCCTTTATGCAATTTATCCACTTTTGTACTTTTATTTGCTTTCTAGTCCTTTTGGACATCCTTCACTAATTTCCCATCCATTTGAGCCTTTCTTGAGGTGTAATTCACAAATTACCTACATTTATATCTATGTAGGGTGTTTTGCACAAATAACCCATCTAATGAGATAACTGAGCTCTAATCATGCAATTTGACCATTAACGAGATAATATAAGTAGATAATATTAATTTGGAGCTTTTTGGATAAATATATTAGTAATAATGTGTATTTGAGTTAATATATGGGAGTAATTAACCCCTTTACCTTCTCTCTCCTCCAAATAGGAAAATAATGCACTAATAAGAGTATTATATGTTGGGATATGACTCATAATGTTTATATGTGGCTAATATCTCTAGATATACCCTATTATGTCATTAAAAGATATTCTTTATATTAATTGCTCCTTTTATGCTTTATTATATGCTCTAATAGTCTATATATTATTTAGAGGCCTAACCATGTGATTTTATATAAAATAAATGTATAGCATCGTTTTAGGTGTTGTCATAAACCTATGGTTAAAATTTGAGGTCATTTGGACTTCATTTGACCCTCCAAATGCTTTTTACAAGTTCCCATATAGTTTAACTATAGTAGATGAATCAATTCTTGCATTTATTTCATGTGTCACACACTTGGCCCCCATTGAATCTCGATCCAACAGATCTGGGGTCATCTTAAACCTCCAACCCACTGACCAAGATGATGCCTAGGCTCCTCCACTTCGTTCTCCCTCGTTTCTCAATCATTTCATGAGATTTAAGTTGTGTTGGCTTCGTCTCCTCGAGTCGCACCATTTAAGTCCTTGCTCATCGTCTCCCGTGCACCATAGCCCAAATTCCCATAGGTGTCAGCTGCACCTTCTCCACCCATATTCCTCTTTAGTTCCTCAACCTCCCTCACCTATATAAAGCATCCTCATAGCCATCGACGACACCATTGAAAGCTCACTCAGCCATTAATTTGATCATACCTCCCCCGTATAGCCCCCCATCTCCTCTGCCTCCTCCTACCTTGCAGCCCTTTTCCTGGCTTCTCGGTGATAGCTTCACCCTAATAAAGTACACTGGTGAGTTTCTCTCATCTTAAGCTTCGTTTTGAGTACATGTACGTCCAATTTGGTCAAAAAACGAGGAAACGCCCAAATGGGCAAGTTGCTCCTTCGCGCCCATGGCTGGCGCTGAAGGTAGAAGATGACTGATCATTTTTATGCTTTTACCCTCACGCACTCCTGCCTTCACGTTTTAATTCCAAGGGCAATTTAGTCTTTTGCCATTTTACTTCTCGCAAGCCCAATTTAGCCTACATGGACTTTTCTTGCTCTCTGATTGGTCTAGAGCAAATAAATCATAGAAAATCGATACGTTATCGGAAAAAATCGAGTAAATACTCGTTGGAAAGGATTTTTTACGTAGAATCTGAATTTCTGGTTTTTAAGTCCTAATTCTATTTTCTCTTTCGAAGTTTGCTTTGAATGTCACTTTGAGTATGTTAAATGTTCTAAAAATTATAATTAATTCATTTTAACTCCAAATTGAGAAATAAAATATGTTTTCTTAATCCGTGTAACCTAAGTGAGCTTTTGGTCCTAGTTTTGTGTCCTGAATCAATGGTTTTCGAATAAGGTATAAAATGGGTATTTCCTTTATACTTTATGCTTAATAAATGCTAATTTATGTGAAATATTTGTAATTAGGGAAAATGATCTTGGATACAATCTAATTAGTGATAATGATGGATGTGAATCTACAATAAGGTATGTGGACCCTATTTATGTATTTGACTCCTATGTAAGTGAAGCCTATTTATGAATATGCTATTGAAAGATTGTGCAAATAACCCTACTCTTCAGTTGGGCTTTTATCCATACCCCACGTTCCTAATGAGGCAATTGCTAGCCTTGATATCTCTATAATGCCTTATTTGGATCATTACTTATTTGATTCCTCTATTGCCTATGTTGGCTTATTTACTTGACATGCTCAGATCTTGAGTTGCCAATGTTGGCTTACTTATTTGGGTTACTTGTTGGGTTATATTCGCATTTTCTATGATGCAACTTTACTTATATTTTCATTATTTCCAAGTGAACTATTTAGCATGATTTATTATTATTGGCCAAATGACAATGTAGTGTACATGAGCACAAACCACCCATAGTGGGCATGAGCCCAGGGGAACGTTAAAATTCTCACCAGGGGAACGTTAAAATTCTCCCCATATTATATATATGGAGGTTAGGGGATGTTAAAATTCCCCCTCTCCTCTAGGTGTTGGTCTGATAGGTGCCACACCCTACATTGGTATGATTTTGTGTCATAATATTATTCATGCTATGTTGATTATTGTGGATTTATTTACTTTGGTAGATCTCCCTATCTCATTTATTATACTTGCCCCATACTCTTGAAATCTTGTAGTATAGTGGATCATTATATTATGCAATATTGTTCTTTATTAATTATCCTTTTCCTTTTGATTGACACATACTTTTATCTCTCTCTTTTTGGATGATCCTAATCATCCAGTTTAGGATTAGAGTGCATAGTTGAAGCTTGGTGAACCATCCTAAGGCTAAAGTCAAGCAGTTCAACCCTCTAGCTTGGACTTAGCTATAGATGCCTATATGTTAAGTTGTTTTTCTTTGGAGACAATATTGAATTGGTTTGAGTCTTCCTCTACCTAGATCCTATTGTTGTTGTGCATAAAGTTGTACACCCTTTTGGGAATATTTTATGATGTGCCTTTTATACAATTGTTTAGTCAAATTTTTATATTCCGCTGCCTACACATTGGTGTTTTTGTTTGCCATGAATTTTTAGTAAAGATGTTTGTAGTCTTTACAACATGGTATCAGAGCATCAAGGTAGTTAGAGTCTTGACTAATTCAATTTGTCTCCTAGATAGAAACCCTAACCTTATATAGTTCCCTTTAGTAAAGTTTTCACCTTAGAGTGGACCTATGATGAAAGATTGATTTAGGACATAATAATTTCATACTAGAAATATAATTTGTCAACTTTTTGGTGATTAGTCTTGTAGGTTGCTACTAGGGAATAAGTTGATAGAAAAGGTGTCTAGAAAGGGTCAGGGTCTAGGGGCTAGCAATATTTTCCTCCGCACCACTAGCTTGGCTTACGAGGACTCCCAAATCCATATGACGTCGACCTGGTCTGAGCTGATATTAACTGTCCCAAAATAGCATACCTTTGGACAAATTATCTTAATGTTGAGTAACCTTTTGAACCTAGTATATGAGGTCTTGGTTAATCATGTAGAATCCCCTTAAGTGTCCTTAATTTCCTTATAAGATCCCTAGATTTCCAAGTTGGGAGTATCCTACCCTATGTTGGGCTTGCAGTTTATAATGGTGTTTAGTAAAACAACTAAGTGTTGGATCTCATACATAGTTTTACCTCAACCCTTTTTTAAAAGTGGACTTAGTAGTAGTGCTCTTATACCTTGATAGATTTTGGAGTTTTTTATTTCGAGGACGAAATCCTTTTTAAGGGGGTGGAGTCCCACAATGCTTTGAAATCAAGTTACTCTATCTTTTAAACCCTAACTCCATATGAATGGGATTAGTGAGCTTATATGGTTAGAGTTGGACAAAAAAATTATAATTATAATTCATCTTGTTTGTTTATATACAAATGAATATATAATAAGTCATCTAAGGGATAGTTCATATGCTTGAACCTTAACATATTCTTGTTGCACATGATAGTGAATTACTCATCACTAATTATGGATACCCTTAATGTTGACCATGTCACCCTAATAGTATGGTTAGTAAGATAAATAGTTATAATGCATCCTTAACATGCATAATATGTAATGGTCATGATGACCCAAACCCTAATGTGTAATCATCTAGTCTTAACCATATACACATTTATATATATATATCTTTGATGCCTTCATGATACATTAGTGACTTAGGTGTCATCATCAGTTAACACACTTGGAGCATATATATGGATTATAATCACCTAGTTATATTGGAGACCATGTTATCAATATATGTAAGGCATATCACCTTGTTCCCTAATATACATCTCATTAACCACCTTATCATGATTTAGTATGAAAAACAAATTCATTAATGTTTAATGTGTTTCATATTGTTCACTAAAACACATGTAATGACACAAATACGATTATGAGTATTGGATTCACATAAGTTTGCATTAATTCCTAATGTGATGTAAAATATGTATAATTCATATTATGGAGTGTAATAGGATAAAATGATGTCCTTAACTTGAGTATCTAATGTAGTTGGCAATATGTGATAATATATGTGACCTTATTTGGGATTATGGTAGGCTTAATAATTTGTTGATAATATTATATTTTCGTACAAAATAATATGTGATAATTCCATATGATGGCTCTAGGAGGTTAATGAGATTAGATTCAAGTTATTAGGTTTGTGACCTAATACATTATTAATGATGATATTTCTTAGAAAACCCTAATTGTGTTTAAAACCCTTATAAGGGAAAAACATATGTTTTGGTACTTAATGATGAGATGTAATCCTTGTTACAACAACGAGAGTAAAATGTATGGCACATGTAATGGTATAATAAAGATGATGCTTTTTCATATGAAGATTATGCTTATAAGTCAAAGTGTTAATTATATTAGGTTTGATAAAAGGTAATGGAAACCTTAGTGAGACTTGGCTTATGTATAGAGCTTGTGAAGTATCATATATTTGATGTAACACCTAGTTATCTAATGTTGGGATGTTGCACACTCACCCTATCTCTTTCCTCTTGCTATGATTTTGGGGACAAAATCCTATTTAAGGGGTGGAGTGATGTAACATACTGAATCTCAGGGTCCTTTATGCAATTTACCCACTTTTGTACTTTTATTTGCTTTATAGTCCTTTTGGACATCCTTCACTAATTTCCCATCCATTTGAGCCTTTCTTGAGGTATAATTCACAAATGACCTACATTTATGTCTATGTAGGGGGTTTTACACAAATAACCCATCTAATGAGATAACAGAGGTATAATCATGCAATTTTGCCATTAATGTGATAATATAAGTAGATAATATTAATTTGGAGCTTTTTGGATAAATATATTAGTAATAATGTGTATTTGAGTTAATATATGGGAGTAATTAACCCCTTTATTTCTCTCTCCTCCAAATAGGAAAATAATGCACTAATAAGAGTATTACATGTTGAGATATGACTCATAATGTTTATATGTGGGTAATATCTCAAGATATACCCTATTATGTCATTAAAAGATATTCTTTATATTAATTGCTCTTTTTATGCTTTATTATATGCTTTAATAGTCTATATATTAATTAGAGGCCTAACCATGTGATTTTCAAGAAACTAAATACATAGCATCGTTGTAGGTGTTTTCATAAACCTATGGTTAAAATTTTAGGTCATTTGGACTTAATTTGACCCTCCAAATGTTTTTTACAAGTTCCCATATAGTTTAACTATAGTATATGAATTGATTTTTGCATTTATTTCATGTGTCACGCACTCGGCCCCCATTGGATCTCGATCCAACGGATCTGGGGTCATCTTCCCAGCTCACCGACCAAGATGACGCCTAGGCTTCTCCACTTCGTTCTCCCTCATTTCTCAATCATTTCACGAGATTTAAGTTGTGTTGGCTTCGTCTCCTCGAGCCGCACCGTTTAAGTCCTTGTTCATCGTCTCTCGTGCACCATAGCCCAAACACCCATAGGTGCCAACTGCACCTTCTCCACCCACATGCTGGTTCAGTTCCTCAGCCTCCCTCACCTATATAAAGCATCCTCATAGCCATCGGCGGCACCATTGAAATCTCACTCAGCCATTAATTTGATCAGAGCTCCCCCATGTAACCCCCATCTCCTCCGCCTCCTCCTGCCTTGCGGCAATTTTCCTAGCTGCTCGGTAATAGATGCACCCCAATAAAGTACACCGGTGAGTTTCTCTTGTCTTAAGCTTCATTTCGAGTACCTATACGTCCGATTTGGTCAAGAAACGAGGAAACTCCCAAATGGGCAACTTGCTCCTTCGCGCCCATTGCTGGCACTGAAGGTAGAAGATGTCTGATCGTTTTTATGCTTTTACCCTCACACAGTCCTGCCTTCACATTTTAATGCCAAGGGAAATTTAGTCTTTTGCCATTTTTCTTCTCGCAAGCCCTTTTTAGCCTACATGTATTTTTCTTGCTTTTTGATTGTTCTGGATCAAATAAATCATAGAAAATTGATACATTATCGCAAAAATTCGAGTAAATACTTGTTGGAAAGGATTTTTCACATAGAATCTGAATTTCTTATTTTGAAGTTCTAATTCTATTTCATTTTTCGAAGTTTGCTTTGAATTTCACTTTTAGTATGTTAAATGTTCTAAAAATCATAATTAATTCATTTTAACTCCAAATTGAGAAATAAAATATGTTTTCTAAATCAGTGAAACCTAAGTGAGATTTTGGTCCTAGTTTTGAGTCCTAAATTAATGGTTTTCGAATAATATCTAAAATGGGTATTTCCTTTATACTTTATGCTTAATAAATGCTAATTTATGTGAAATATTTGTAATTAGGAAAAATGATCTTGGATACAATCTAATCAGTGATAATGATGGATCTAAATCTACAATAAGGTATGTGGACCCTATTTATGTATGTGACTCCTATGTATGTGAATCCTATTTATGAATATGCTATTGAAAGATTGTGCAAATAACCCTACTCTTCAGTTGGGCTTTTATCCATACCCCAAGTTCCTAATGAGGCAACTGCTAGCCTTGATATCTCTTTAATGCCTTATTTGGCTCATTACTTATTTGACTCCTCTATTGCCTATGTTGGCTTATTTACTTGACATGCTTGGATCTTGAGTTTCCAATGTTGGCTTACTTATTTGGGTTACTTGTTGGGTTATATTCCCATTTTCTATGATGCAACTTTACTTATATTTTCACAATTGCCAAGTGAACTATTTAGCATGATTTATTATTATTGGCCAAATGAAAATGTAGTGTACATGAGTACAAGCCACCCATAGTGGGCATGAGCCCAGGGGAACGTTAAAATTCCCCCCATATTATATATATATGGAGGTTAGGGGATGTTAAAATTCCCCCTCTCCTCTAGGTGTTGGTCTGGTAAGTGCCACACCCTGCATTGGTATGATTTTGTGTCATAATATTATTCATGCTATGTTGATTATTGTGGATTTATTTACTTTAGCAGATCTCCCTATCTCATTTATTATACTTGCCTCATATTCTTGAAATCTTGTAGTATTGGATCATTATATTATGCAATATTGTTCTTTATTAATTATCCTTTTCCTTTTGATTGACACATACTTTTATGTCTCTCTTGCTGGATGATCCCAACCATCCAGTTTAGGATCAGAGTGCGCAGTTGAAGCTTGGTGAACCATCCTAAGGCTAAGGTCAAGGAGTTCAACCCTCTAGCTTGGACTTAGCTATAGCTGCCTATATGTTAAGTTGTTTTTCTTTGGAGACAACATTGAATTGGTTTGAGTCTTCCTCTACCTAGATCCTATAGTTGTTGTGCATACAGTTGTACACCCTTTTGGGAAGATTTTATGATGTGCCCTTTATACAATTGTTTAGTCAAAGTTTTATCTTCCGCTGCCTACACATTGGTGTTTTTGTTTTCCATGAATTTTTAGAAAAGATGTTTGTAGTCTTTACAGTTGTGCACTACGAGTCTTCATATGTAGAGTATACTGCATATGATCAGGGCATAATAAAATGAATGAGAGGTCAAACAAGTGTGTACAATTATTCAATTATTCTTTGTATGTTTCTGAATTATTAGTTCTCTTTATGATCAATCAAGTATTTCATATATTGATTCACTCTTATAGATATTTAGAGTATCTTGCCATATTTATGATTGTCAATTATTAGACTCTTTAAAACTTACTATTGTTATAATTGATATCAATTGCTCAAAAGTATATCTATAATTATATTAGTGATTTAGACTATTTTTTTGAAGTACTCATTCACTGAGCGAGTAGTCTCACCCCTTTACTCACAATTTTTAGGGAAATCACATGGACTTGAAGAAGATATCATTGCATCAGAGTAGATCTACTACAAGAGTTAAGTCTGAGTATAGTTAAGTTCAGGTGGTCCTTGTCACTCTAGGACCTTGTAAAGAAATAAGAGAGAGTTGTAAATGATGATGTATAACATTATTTCTCTTTTAGCAATATGTGTGAATCAGCAAGTCTTATGTGCTTAAAAGTATGAGGAATATAATGAATGTTCATACATGCATTTTTACTGTTGAAATTAGATTAGAGAAAAAAAGAGTTTTGAATGAGAGGAAAAAGTTAAGGGTGATCTTTGTATTACGTTAAATCCTCAATTTATGCCCTAATCTCATGATTAGTGGAAATTGTGAGATCGGGGTGTAACAACTTGGTATCAAAGCTTAGGCTAATTTTTTAGGGACCATTAAGTTAATAAGTTAAAGTCATAAGTGTGGCAGATAGGAGATGTTATGATGTTAGCTCTGGGGATTTGAGTATTTGGATATCTTGGCCCGATATCTAAGTACTTGGATCAACCAATATCAAGCTACTAAGTCTATTCTTTCATGTATACCCTGGCCAGGTATACAGTGGAAGGATGGGATAGAGAGGAACCCTAGAAATATTAGGGTTAGAAAGAAGATAAGTAACATGAATTAAGAGCATAAATATAAAATGAGATAGAACTTTCATTTCATATTTTTGTTTTATTGGAGATGAATAGAAATGCCCTTATATGTTTGAATTTAGATATTCAGTATTTTGAAATATATATGGGTCTTTAAGATTTGTTGTACACTATGCAGTTGTAGCATTTATTGATTACATTCTTTGTATCAAGTAGACTAGAAATGATCTTTGAATGAACTTTCCTAAGTGGATATTCTTTCCACATGTTTGATATTAATAGGAGTTGGTTAATCTTAAGTAGCTCTTGGCTTCAGGACTGCAGGTTTGGCCTGGTCCGGCTGGCACGGTGCATTAATGGGACTAATGACTCCTATTAATAATATGATAAGAGTAGACTCTGGATAAATTAGACCCACATCATAGTGAGAATGTACATACACTATGATGTTGAAAAATATGGGAAAGATTAGAATAGTTAAGAATTAGATGGAACTGATATCTGAGACCCAACATTGGGGCCTCATATGAGAAATCATTAATTGGGAATAAAGGAACATGACGTAAGGTTCAGATTAAGTTTAATGCTTAATATTATATGAACTCTGAATATGAAATATGGAAAAGATATGAGAAAATTATGTAAGGGCCAAGGTAGTAAGAATCAATCATGAGGAATGGATTATATAACCGAGTGCAATGTTTTATGTACTCTAAAGTAAAGGAAAAATAGAAGAAATGAGTTAAGTATACGATAAGTAAATATATGTGACGAGTCTTCAGAAGAGTTAAAGTAAAGAGAATTAGATAAATATGTAAATCATAAGACTAGGATAAGAAACTAAGTTAAAACAAAGATAAATGTTGGAAATGATGATCTTGATTAAGGAATGAGGGTTATGATATAATTGAGAGCATGGAATGTATACCTTTATTAATAATTTTAATACATTCATCCTTACTACCTTTGTATTCCAAGTCTCTATAGAACAACAAACTAGTTTCTAAAAAAAAGAACAAAAGTGTAGCTTAACAAAACGAATAAGTTATACAAAGATACTCAGGAAGGAAAAACTTTATATAAAAGAAACTATGTTTCACCCATGCATTCCTCATTTGATTTAAAATGAAGGATGTGTAATGTATTAAACATGAGTTGAAACTAGTAGAGAGATTATTGATTTAGAATTTCAACTTCACATTAGTAGAAGGATAAAAAGAAATGTGTGCAACATGGTATACATGATCGTACACATGAATAAGAAGCATGATCATAAGAGAAAAGTAGAAGTTAAAGATAACAGGTGGAAGAGTAGTATATGGTAAGATGATTATGGAAAGTAAGGAAGGGTTTGAAACATGGTGAGTAATATAGATTATAAAAGAAAGAGGTTAGGATATTAATTCAAGTGCTAGTTAGTCAAGTATCCTTGTTGATAACTAATTAAACCTACATACGACAAATGTATTAATGGGATGTTTGAAGATAATAATTCTAAGTCTCAAAACTGTCTTCTCTTCTATAAATTACTTAATGAGAGAAATGTGGGAATGAAGTGATAAGAAAATGAATCATTTCTTATGCATAACCACCATGGTAGAGGCATCTAGTGAATGTAATAATGACACACAATATGATGATGAAACCCTAGAAGGGTAAATTGAGAATGCAATCTATCTGAATTGCCAATTAAGATGAAGGAAATTCAATTGATAAGATAAAGAAGACTTTAGTAAAAACTTGTGAGATCCAAAGTTTGAATTTCAAATTAAGGGAGCAAAGTCACACCATAATAACGTCATGCTACTGATAAAGGACAAACCCTAGCTAGAATGTTTAGAGTTCTAGTAGTTCAAGGGTTGTCACTAGTGATTTGACCTTGAATACTAGCATCTCTATAAAACAAGATC
Source organism: Alisma plantago-aquatica (assembly GCA_963693085.1). Classification (NCBI taxonomy): domain Eukaryota; kingdom Viridiplantae; phylum Streptophyta; class Magnoliopsida; order Alismatales; family Alismataceae; genus Alisma; species Alisma plantago-aquatica. Next base: position 823,060,202 of record OY856414.1, on the reverse strand, counting down.
ATGAAATTTGCACTATGAGAAGTAAACTAGCACTGATAGTAATCCTAACTAATCTGAAAGGTAGATAAAAAATAATGAAATGATTTAGAGAAAAGGATAAGAAATAGATTTGAAATATAAGAGGTGTGTTTTGAATAAAAGGAGAAATACAATATGAGTAAAGTGTGATATGAAATAAATTCTTGCAGTAATAGCAATAATGATGAATAATCTATTCATACCTTGTATGTTTCAATTTTAGGGATTTTAATCTACATTATTAAAATGAGAAGGATAAGTAGCAAAAAGTAAGTAGTAATGAATGAGGAGAGAGATAAGAGAAAACAATGGCTTTTAGTAATATGTGAATTTGTTTTTAGAAGTATATTTGTTGAAGGTATATTAAGGGATGTAAATTGGTTCTACGTATGATTTCAGTGTACATGTACAAGCAATATGTTAATTAAAGGTGTCTAATAGTTTAAGTCATTCATACTAGTAATACATCCTAGTATTGTACAATTGGGGTATGGTGATATGGGTTGAATGATGATGGAACAAATGGAGGGTTACCCTGAATAAGGTAGTCTTACCTATTCACTCATATGAATAGAAGGGATGATAACCGTGTATTAATATGTAACCCTAATGAGGTGTATCTTATTATACCTAGCTTTAATAGAACTAAGTGATGGTAATTGGGTATGAATAGTCCTTGAATGACTAATACAATTATGGAGTACTCTGTTACTCTTGTTGAAACCCTAGTATGCTATAACTTGATGGTTACACCTTGAATTATGTATGGGTTCATACTTGAGAATAGTATGGAATGTGATGGTAATGCTTCACCTTATGCATCCATGATCCAATGTGGATGTCGTGAGTAGTAATGTACAATTGTTATTGAATCTAGTCTTTTAACTCCAGACTATTTTGTTATTTGAGTAGCATAATAGTAAAATTCAAAAGAACATAGTGAACTCTCTTTCTTGATTTAGAGGTAATACATAACAGTAGTACATATTTAGCAGTATGAATTGAGATAGTTGGATCAGATTATTGATGTTGAGGTAACACCTAAAGAGTATGAAAATATTGAAATGGTTATTTCTCTCTCTATCCTATGATTTATTGTGGCATAGATAATTTGTGTGTTATCATTGAGAACTATTTCAAACATGTTGTGATTTAGTAAAGGAATAAAGGACTTAATGTTGAAAACTGCATTCAAGTATGAAATACAAGAATATAATGACATGTAAGATTTCATAATCTTAAAATAAACCTTGAATGTACTTTACTTACATATTTATGTTTCGGGGACGAAACCTTTTTAAGGGGGGAGAATTTTTATGACCGCATCTGAGCTTAATTGGTAAACTACGGTTTACCTAGATGATTATATGCTTAATTGGATTGATCATTGCTTAAATCTAATTAATGATGATAATTCAATTATGATGTTTTAAACCTAATAAGAACATTAAATGTTATATTGTTTAAGAAATTAGGGTTTGAGAAATATAAACCCTAGTTGGCTGAAATTAGGGTTTTGATGGCACATGAGTATGGAATTTGATCAGGATAGCAGTGTGTTAAATGATTTTTCATATTTTCTACAAATTTTTTATTTAATTGAATTTTCGATATGATATGGATAACTCAATTATGCATATATTTGAGTGTTCTTTGAATGTGGTTCTTGGTCAAACTATACTTCGACCAAAATACTGACAGAGTGCTTTTTAGCACTATAGTGTTTTATTTTTAAGTATTTATTGGTAATGGAAAATGATCTGAACTTTAAACTATAGATCTAAAACTCAATCATAAACCACATGTAAAATTTTCATAATTTTTGGATGTGTTTAGACCTTACTAGTAGATGAATTATAGTAACTGGCATTTCTACAAAATTCTGGATAGCAATGCACTATTCAATTTTTAATTATTTAATGGAAGTTTGAAATGAAGCTTTATAACTCAATTATACACAACATGCTAAATTCTCATAATTTTTGGAGAAGTTTTGATCTCTAAAATACACGAATTCACAGAAACCTTTTTTATGACAGAAAAATATGCTGAAATAAGAAAACGTTTAGTGAGGGGTCAACGTGCAATAAACCCAAGCAGATCAACTACTCTATATGGTCAACCTAACTCACAAGGATCTCTCATAATTCATGATTCAATCTAGAGAAATGAAATCCTAGAAAGAGAGAGAGAGTTAGGGTTTGAGAGGAGAAATTGATGGAGATGTTGACCTAGGGTTTTGCGGTCCAAAGAATGATGAAATCATGTAAGTTTAGCTTCTTTGGATATAGTTTCATGGTGAATCTTCTCTCACATGTCAAAATTTTGTCCCTCCTCTGATTTGATCCAAAATGGTATCAAAACTTCCCCTTTTCTCACTCTTTCTTCATAATCCCTCATTTTTAGGGTTTCTGAGTTGAAAGGAAGAAGAATTGGGTGAATTGCTAGGGATTTGACATGGATTCGAGATTTTTAGATATGGGATATGTTTTTAATGTGTTTTCACACCTTAGGGTGATTGGAAACTTCCTTTAAACAGTATATTGCACAAAAATTGGTTAAATCAACCATAATCATTAATTGCTTAGTATGCCACTACAAACCCTGAATTGTCTATTTGTTATAAGTTGTTGCAAAATGATATGAAATGGATTCTTCCTTTGTTTGAATGAATTTCAGATGATAAAATCATATTAGAAATGTATACAATGCATTCTAATGAGAATTCCCTAGGTATTCGCAGAGGTTATAAGAGTAAACTGAAATATAGGGAATTTGTCTATGACTGGAATTTATTGTATAAGTAAATAGAGAAAGTTTCTTATCTAGATCCCCTTGGTTTGGAATGATTGTTTATCTAAATTCATAGTACATATATGTTAGATACTATCTTGGATTTCATTTAAAGTCAGTAGTGTTTTTTTTGGTATCTCAGTGAAGAGGGTAAAACCCTAGATTCGAGGAAAGTTGGATATTTGCCAATAGATATTGTGAAATCCATTTGAAGGGATTTTCTTGACATGATACACTTTATTTATTCAATGTTATTATTGATGCATGATATCCCAGTGAATGGCATGGAAACCCAAATTCAGCTCAGTTCCAAGGTTTCATACATATATGATAACACTCCATTTTACGTACGTTGTGTATATATTTTAAACCGCTTTTAGTATGTCTTTTGTTAGCTTTTCACATAATTTTGCTATCTTAGTGACTAAAGCTTCACACACATGATTTTCGGGATATTCACATCATAGGTCGTGGATTAAGACCGCGACCGTGGTCCAATTCTTTCCCAACTGGGATCGTGATTCCAAAAGAAGTCGTGATAGTCAGATGACATGGAGATCGCGACTGGATTCATAGACCGTGGTCACTTGTCTACCGCGGCTTTGATGGCAGCTGCAACCAAGAAGGACTTCAGTCAAGCAGACCGCAATTAGCTAAGGAACCACAGTCATTGATAAGTCTTTGTAAACCGTGACCAATTGGAAAGACCTCGACCACGACCTCGGCTGACCGGATGCAAGCGGACCTCGACCGCGATCACCCTAAAGTTGTGACCAAACTCAACCGCAGTCGAGCATGAACAAGGCATGGTATGGGACCGCGGTCTCACCTCCACTGAACCCAGATCGCGACCGTGATTCTAAGTTGGTGGAAGGCACCTATAAATAGTGCCCCCACCTATCTAGTCAAATCAGGAGATTCAGGTTCAGATCATGAGGCCACAAAGTGTTGCTGCGTTTCAGACTCATCTCCGGCCATCCATCCATCAGTTTTGGATCTCCAAGGGAGAAGGCCAAGGATAGAGAAGGTTATGCCACCCCTTCTTCGAGAGGAGAAGGCCATCCACGTGGTAGATCCAGATCTAAAGAAGTAGTGTGTAGTATCACGTGTCTTCTCTTCTAGATTTATCACTTCCTCCTGCTGTACTTCCCACCTCTCCTTGTGGTATCTTATGGATCTATTTGTATGTAACTCCATCATATTATCCACAAACATGAGAGGCTAAACACCTTAACTTGGGTTGGGAGTAGCCGTTAAGGCTCTCCCAACATGTATATTGTCTCTTTATTTTGAATATACATATTCTTATCAAGATTATCTCCATGCACCTTTTTTAATGCTTCACTTGTATGCTTAGCTACCATCTTGTGATGTTTGATTGTTGATATCTCGAGAGAGTAATATCGCTTTTATCCCGTGCCATGGAGTGGTATGAATGCACGAGGGTGTTGGCATTCTAAAGCTTTAAACCATATGTTTTGCTATGGAAGTTTTGAGTTGTCATCTCGAGGGAGAGCCTTCTCTTAGACTAGATCTATCCTCATCTTGAGAGAGAGTGGAATAGACATTTTGTTGGTTGCTTGTAATCTTGATATGAGTATGCAAGAGAGAGAGATAGTTTTACATGTTGGGGAGGTGCTTTAATTGGTGAACCCCAACCCGAGTTCTCCATCATATACTTGTTTACAGTTTGTTACCTTTTTGTTCCCCTTTGTTTACCGTTCTTGTTCTTGTGCTACCGTTCCTTAGGGAACATCTCTTTACACCCTTTTTGGCTGGAGTATAAGAGTGTTTTGATTTCCGCGTTCTTAACACGACTAACCTTGTCCCTATGTTCGACCCCGATCGCTACATCAGACCCTGTTTATCATTGTGGGGGCCTGAGAGTCAGGTTATCTCTTTAAAAGTACAACTACTTTAATCCACTCTTTTTGGACGTATGATTTAGGCCGGTAAACTTTTTGGCGATGTTGTCGGGGATGAGGCAAAATGGTACTGTTAAGAACCTGAGTCCACTTACTATACTCCCGCACCTCAAGCTTAGCAATAAGCTTGACAGCGCAGTTGCTTTAAGCATTCTAACCTAAGTTTGTGCAGAATAGTTCATTTTACTAGTCCAGTTTCCTAACTTGGATGTACGACCTATTCATGTACCAAGAAAGAAGTGATTTGTTCGACTTAACTCATGTTCATCATGTCACCTCGCGTGGAAGGTCCTCTTTTAGAAAATGAATGAAACGTGAGGATTAGGATACATTAACCTCCACCAGGAACCGATGAAGATAGGAATGACTGTTATAATGACGATCATCCCTATGAAGAATAAGAATAACCTGAATGTGAACAGCCTGAAGATGATCATAACCACGAAGAGCGTTGCCATCACCACAGGCACATAAGAAACCATCACGACTAAGAACGAAATCACAAGGACAACGCCAGTGAAGATGACGATGAGGAAGAAAAGACTCTTTGGGAGTTGGCAGCCACAAAAGCCAATAACTCGAGATGTCCTGTGATCATTCCAAGGTTCGATGCAATGAACTTCAAATTGAAGCCAGCAGTAATCTCTATGATCCAAAACAAAGGTTTATGAGGGAACTCAAAGAACAATAACCCTTATCATCACCTCGACGCTTTTAAAAATATATGTGATACAATTAAGATGCGTGGAGTTCTGCAAGAAGCCATTTACTGTAAGGGTTTCATTTTCTCCTTGTAGGACAAGACACTATCTTGGTACCTTGGACTACCACATCAGTCTTTAAATGGATGGAACGCATTGGCAGATGCTTTTGTGAACAAGTTCTACCCCTTAGAGAAAATTGTTTGTAACAAGCAGAAGATCACATCTTTCGCACGGAAACTAGGTGAGAATCTGCACAAAGCCTGGGAGAGGTATCAAGAATATCAGAGACACTACCCTCACCACAAATATAAGAAGGGCTTCCTGATAACAACATTCTACAATGGTCTAACTTCAGAAGAGAGAGTCTCACTAAATGCAGCAGTAGGAAGTGAATTTCTCGGCATAATTCCCAGTAGATCTAAAAAGATCATAGAAAACATGGCTGAGTTACAAGTTGGGACGGACTATGATAGGACCGAAAGAGGGTATGCTAAGAAAGCCACCAATGAAGGGTCGTCGATTGAATCAAAGGCTCTCGAAGAAATCACATCTTAAATATAGAAGATAGCAACGGATGTCAAACAGCTGAAGGAATCATGAGGGAAAGGAAAGAAGCAAATTGAGAAGGTGATGAAATGTGTCACTTGTGGTGAAGGTGGGCATGGAATAGATAACTGCATATACACCTGACACAGAGAATCAAGTGAAAGTGAGTCTGAAGAGGAGGAAGTTGAGCAGGTCTCTTACGCCAACTTCAAGAGGCTAGATCATCCCAGTTTCAGTTATGGCAACAAAGAGGTTGCTTAAAATTTGCATCAATTGAATAATCCACCTAAGCAACCATCAAGTTTTGAGAATAGGAGCAGACAAGGATAGTACACTAAGACAAGCACTTTTTAGACAAACAAAACCAACTATCAAGGTTAAGGGAAGTATCAAAACTACCAAGATACCAACATAAGTCAAGGACAAGGACAAGATCAAGATCAGAGTCAGGCAAGGAACAATGGTCAACCTGACTTAGTAGGGCAATTATTCAATTTCTTCAGGAGACAGGATATGATAAACAATCAACTAGCACAAAGAGCATTGTCCAACTCTGGCATCTTGAATACGATGTAGCTCCAAATGGCATATATGCAAGCACACCAATGCCAGATAGACCAACAGCTTGCCCAGTTGGTCGAGCTGATGAAGAACCCTTCAGGGAAGATACCATCTAACACAGAGTCTACCAAGATGGTGGTCCTTAGATTGGGAAGGACAGTAGAGTGCCCTGAGGTGACCAAACTTGAAGAACCAGAGCCAAAAATTATTACGGAGAAATCAGCCGAAGAAAAAAACTAACAAGCTTAAGTGAGGGAACCAGAACCTGTGGAAGACTTATTCACCAAAAGAAGTCAATACTCCCTGAGATTACCATTTCCGTACAAACTCATAAAGGCATGTCTCAAAAGAGGTATGAAAATTTTATGGAGTCGGTGAAAAAGCTCCATCTGGAGGTTCCATTTCTGGATGCTTTGCAAGAAATGCCAACATATGCCAAGTTTTTCAAGGACCTAATCACAAAGAAAAGAAGAGGAGGACAGGTTGAAATAGTGCACCTTTCCAGTATGTCTACTGCCTTCGTAAGGGTGGAATTACCTACCAAGAAGAAGGACCCTAGAGCCTTTACTATACCTTTTTCTTTAGGAGATAACATCGAAAGGAAGGGTCTCGCTGACTTAGGGGCAAGTATCAGTCTTATGCCCTTATGCCTTGCACAATGATTGGGACTGACTGATATGGTCAGGACTAATATGAGAATCGAGTTGGTGGACCACACCTTTAAAAGGCCCGTGGGAGTAGTTGAAGATGTTCCAATTCGTGTGGGAAGATTCTTCATCCCGTGTGATATTGTTGTCATTGACACTATTGAAGACCCTAAGTGCCCTATCATCTTTGGACGTCCTTTCTTGGAGACCGGGAGGGCACTGATTGATGTCACTGAAGGCATCATAACTCTGAGGGTCAGAAGTGACCACATCAATTTCAAGGTGAAGGACGCAATGAAAGGACCATCCCTGTTCGAATATGCTTACTTCGTGGATAGCTACAACCAATATTGCAAAGAAGTAGAAGAAGACACTACAGTGGTAGACCCTTTTATGAGGGCGTTAATTAAGGAAGATTCAGAAATTGATGACCCCGAGGTTTTTGAGATCCTTTACTATCTGAATCAAGATGAAGGAGATTTGAGCGACGAAAGGGAAGTTGTCGAGATAGCCATGTATGCTTCTCTAGAAATGACATCGGGAGAAGAGAAGGAACCTAAACCCAAACTAAAACTGAAATAGTTTTCAGAAGGTTTAAAGTACAAATTTCTTGATAATGAGGGGAGAAACCCTATTATAGTTAATGCTAGTCTGACTGAAGAGCAATTGGAAAGACTTCTTAAGGAGCTAAGCCTCCATAGGCATGCTATAGGCTATTCAGTAGATGATATTAAGGGACTTAACCCTGCTCTATGTATGCACCACATAAATTTGGAAGAGTCTGCAAAACCCCTAGTTCAACCCCAAAGGAAGTTGAATCAAATGCTAAAAGAGGTTGTAAAGAAGGAAGTCATCAAGCTAAGAGACGCATGCATTATATGCCCGATCAGCGACAGCAATTGGGCGAGCCCGATCTATGTTGTACCAAAGAAAGGGGGAACGATAGTTGTGAAAGGTGATAAAGGAGATGAAGTAGCCATTTGGACTGTCACTAGGTGGAGAATGTGTATCGACTATCAAAAGCTGAATCAAGCAATGAAGAAGGATCACTACCCTCTTCCCTTTATCGACCAAGTTCTTGAAAGACTTGCACATCGCGGATATTTTTGCTTCTTAGATGGTTATTCTAGATTTTACCAAGTTCCCATGCTACCTGACAATCAGGAGAAAACTATCTTCACCTATCTATATGGTACATATACCTTCCGAAGAATGCCATTCAGATTATGCAATGCTCCTGCAACTTTCTAACATTGCATGATCTCAATATTTTCATACTTTCTGGAAGATATTGTGGATGTCTTTATGGATGATTTTTCTATCTATGGAAATGATTTTGATGGTTGTTTGAAAAACCTATTGTTGGTCCTGCAACACTATGAAGAGAAGAACTTGGTTCTCAACTGGGAGAAATGCCATTTGATGGTACAACAGGGCATAGTCCTCGGCCATAAGGTCTCAAAAAGAGGAATTGAAGTAGATGTCAGCAAGGTGGAAGCTATCTCTAGACTACCCCCACCTAAATCTGTGACTGGAGTTCAAAGCTTTCTCGGTCACGCTGGTTATTATCAAAGATTCATAAGGGACTTTTTGAATATTTCAAAATCCTTGTCAAATCTACTGATCAAAGATGCATAATTTGATTTTACAAATGACTGTTTGAAGGATTTTTAGACTTTGAAGGAAGCACTCGTAGCCCCGCCTATTGTTCAAGCTCCGGATTGGGAGCTACCTTTTGAGTTAATGTGCGATTCTAGTGACTATGTCATAGGGGTAGTCCTGGGGTAGAAAAAGGACAACAAACACCATGTCATCTGTTATGCCAGCTGTATTCTTGATGAAGCACAGGTAAATTACACAACTATTGAAAAAGAAATGTTCTCTATCATTTTCGCATTCGAAAAGTTTAGATTGTATCTGATTGGGGCAAAAGTAAAGGTCTTCACTGACCACAGAGCAATACGATACATGATGCAGAAAAAGGACACTAAGCCTAGGTTGCTAAGGTGGGATTTATTACTCCAAGAGTGTGATCATGATATCATTGATAAGAAATGGGTGGAGAACGTAGTCGTCGACCACTTGTCAAGGATTATAGTTGAAGAAAGGAATGAGCCACCCGTCAATGATAACTATGTAGATGAGTCTTTTCTCATGATACAAGTCGAAGAACAAAAAATTTGTGTGGTTCACGGATATCTGTAATTACCTTGCTTGTGGAGAGTTACCCCCAGAGATAACTTACCATCAGAAGAAGAAGCTCTTTTAAGATGGAAAGAATTATTGTTGGGATGATCCTATGCTCTTTAAGAGATGCTCAGATAATTTGTATAGAAGATGTATTCCTGAGGAAGAGGTGTCAGACATCTTCAGAGAATGCCACTCTTCACCTTATGGAGGGCATCATAGTGGGAAAAGAACAGCCACAAAGGTGCTTCAACTAGGATTTTACTGGCCTTTACTATTCAAGGATGCTTCTGCCTATGTGAAGGCTTGCAAGTAGTGCCAATTAACCAAAAATATCAGTAGAAGGAACGAAATGCCTATGGTCGACTGGGTAGAAGTTGAAATCTTTGATGTTTGGGGGATAGACTACATGGGTCCTTTCCCCTCATCAAAAGGTTATCAGTACATATTAGTGGCTATGGATTATGTGTCGAAATGGGTAGAGGTTGTTGCTACCCAAACCTGCGACTCTAAGTTTGTGATTAAGCTATTTGATAAAACCATTTTTCCACGATTCGGGGTACCTTGCACTGTGATAAGTGATGGCGGATCACACTTTGGAGAGAAGCAGTTTGAGGCGCTACTGAAGAAGTACGGAGTAAAGCATAAGGTTGCTACACCCTTTAACCTCAAACCTTTGGACAGGTAGAGGTAGCTAATAGGCAGATTAAGAAAATGTTGGAAAAGACTATTAGCCGCACTCGGAAGGACTGGTCCATGAAGCTCGACAATGCTCTCTGGGCCTATAGAACAACTTATAAGACATCTATAGGCACATTGCCTTATAGTCTAATCTATGGAAAGTCTTGCCACTTACCCTTAGAGCTCGAGCATAAGGCCCTTTGGGCGATTAAGTTTCTGAATATGGACCTGGAAAAGGCAGGACAGAAAAGATATCTATAGCTACAAGAACTCGAGGAGCTGAGATTGCATACTTATGAAAATGCAAAGATCTTCAAACAAAGAACGAAGGTGTGGAATGATGTTCACCTAAGGAACATGGATGTTCGTGAAGGAGACAAAGTACTTCTCTTCAATTCTAGCATCATGCTTTTCCCTGGGAAGCTCTGAACAAGATGTTTAGGCCCATTCTCTGTGGTAAAAATGTATCCATCAGGAATGATGGAGATTATAGGAGAGAAGACTGGGATCTTCAAGGTCAATGGCCACAGGGTGAAAAGATTCTATGAGGATGAAGCCTTTGTAAGAAGGTCGGAGATCATTCTGGATGAACCAGCCCAGCCAAATGAGGAGAAGAATCAAGAGTTTCCACATCCAACTACAGGACCCAAGGAGTGAAAAATTTATGTAGTCGATCTAAGAGACTTTAAAGCAAGTGCTTATTGGGAGGAAACCTAAGTTTTTACTTTTCTTTAAGGCTTTATTTTCTCTTACCTTTTAGCTTTGTTTAGTTTTCTTTTGCTTTAAGTGATGTAAAAATCCTTCTTCCTTTTAAATATTTCAAGATTTACTCAAGAAAACAATTTTGTCATCCTTTGTTTTGACATGTTCACAGTATAGCTTTTTCTTCCTTAAGACCGCGACCTGCGGTACCCACGACAAGGACCGCGACCGCAGTTGTTCTACTCTATATGCCATGATGGCGGTTCGTTCTTGTGATCACCATGACCATTCCTTTAGTCTATCTAGTCACAGTTGTGCCTTATATATACCCATTACCCTAGACTCTCGGACTTATTCCGCTTCTTGTTTTCCCTAAGTCTGAGATAAATGATTCTCTCTGCTCAACCGCGACCGTCGACCTTCCACTGTCTGAAGCTGATCACCGCATCTGACGTGCCCACCTCTACCTTTGCAAACATCATCAAGGTAATAGACTTACCCCTTTCCTCTCCAGTAGGTCGCCACACTACTTTGTCGCTTCGATGTAACCTTCGCCTGGACCAATTCCCTCTTCCACGCTATCTCTCGACGACTGTGAATGGCGCCGCCGGTAGCCGTCGAGTTTTCCCTATTTTCCTTACCGCCTTATGGCGGCGGTCGCTTTTAACAAAACCCTAAAAAGGTTCATTAAAAAATGGATGAAGAATAGATCATCGGTGAAGGGAATGGGGGGGTATCGAAACGGTAGGGAAGAAGAGCATTCCGGATCGCAGTTACCCCTCAACAACCATGACCGCAGTTCGCTTGTAAAAATCCTCTTTGGCCTCAGTGTTCATTGAGACCAGGTTAATACTGTGACTGTGGTCCCTTTTAGAGACCGTGATCGCGATGTCATATGAATTACCAAAGAGACAGTGACCGCGGTGTGAGTTTTAAGGACTACGACCGCGATCTCTTTCAGAAACTACGACCGTGGTGCCTTCTGAGTTACAACTGAGACCGCGACCACGATCACCTTTTTTTAACTAACTAATAATTTACTAACACTCATCCTTTGCGAGATATATATTACAAAACTAATTGAAATAATGATAAATTTTGATCCAACAGGATGACTAATTCATTTAAAATCTATAGAATGTCTTCCCCATCAACTAGCGACTCTCTGTACAAGAAGGCTACTTCCCTGAAGGAAGTAGAAAGGATAGTAAAAGACCTGACAGAAAAATGAAAGAGGAGTACTCTACCGGTGCCAAACCTCCTAGAGATACAGCTAAGGCTAGAACAATATCATAGGATGTTGGCAGGATCACCGCAAGAGGAGGTCGAATAAGACACAGAACAGAAAAAACATATTGAGACCTCTGAGTACCAACCCGAGGAGTCAAAGAGCTAGGTACAGAGCAAGAAAAGAAAAGTTACACTAAAAGAAACTAGGAGCAGCAAGAGGGTGAAGCCAGTAACTGTGGACAAACCAAACATGGAGAAGGATACCAAGGACAAGGAAGTAGTGGGGGAGACATCGTCACTACCCAGAGAACCCCCACTCATGCCCTGGGATGTCATGCACCAGTCTACCTATGACTGGATGTACCAGCACAAGGAGTTTTGTCCAACACTCTACCTAGACGTGAATGATTGCAAGAAGATGGGGATATTTGATAGGACAATGAAGTTCTTGGGAGGCGCAAATCTACGCGCCTTATGCACACCAGAGGAAAAATCTAATAAGAAACTGACCACAGATTTCCTGTCTTCATTGAAAAAGTTTGCTACCAGTAGCGAAACACGAAAGGCGGAAGGTGGGGACTACCAGCTCCAAGTGAGGATAGGGGGCGAGACCCACATAATTAACGAGGCAAATCTGAACAGAATATTCACAAGGACAAAGGAAGAACCCCATGCCTACTCCTCCGCCCCAAGTGAGAAAGAGATCGCAACCTATCATAGTGATGAACTGTGGGAGGAACTGACTTGAGAGGAAAAACATAACTCGAAGAATTCTAAAGCCTCACAAATTGCATCGTGCTTCATCCGCACAATACAAAAGATCACCGCCCACACTATTCATGCAAGGTCGAAGACAGGGACAGTTAGAAAGGGAGATATGTTCCTCATCTGGTCAATGATCAATAGGAAACCGATCAATATCAGAAGGATATTAATTGACCATTTGTCAGCAGTAGTAGGTGGGGACACAAAAAGCAATTCCACATACTGCATGGGCGGCCTAATAACAAAGATTGTGAAATACTTCATGGAGGAAGGAGAAGTCCTGAAGTACAAAGAAATGGAGGGACAACAACGAATAGACACAAAATCCCTCATCAGCATTGGAATTGTGGCACAGTAGGGGAAGAAGTTATACTTCAAGTAGAAAGGATAAAAAAGACTACTCCCCATTCCTGAAATGGTGTTCTATGACGCCCACAAGCTGCGGCCAACCAACGATGATATTGAAAAGATGTGCTCCGGGCCACTACAAGTCAGTAGACATACTGAACCAGCTATCACGGCTGGAGAAAGCAGTGCCCCATCTAATTTAGAAAAGAAGAAGAGCACAGAACCACAGAAGAAGTTAGTAGTGGAGAAAAAGAAGGCAGTAGAAGCAACTGTACAACCAACGAAAACACCAACAATTACAGTGCAGCCAACACCCATGGTTCCAACTCCAGAAGCACCAGTAAATATCCCTGAACCCACACCTCTCGAGCCAGGAAAGGAAGCAACTACTGCGCAATAAGGAATAGAAAAAGGCAAAGATGTAGAAACCGTCCCACAACCAAATAAGGAGTCGGAGGCAGAGCCAGAAGGAAAAGGCTCCTAGGCCATACCGGACACAGAAATAGGAGATGTAGAGGTGGACCCACTAGAGGAACAATAGGGGAAGGAGCGAGGACGGCCACCACCACCTCCAAAACCTGCGGTGTTGAGCTCATCAATAACGCCCATGGAGCAGAAACCGCACCAGCAACACGAGCACACACCTTCTTTTGGAGGCGCTTTAGATACAAGGTTTGATGCGATGTGGGAACACATGCATTAAACCAGTACAATAAATTCCACTATTTCTTCTTCCCTGTCAGCACTAACGGTGTAGGTTCAAGTCCTTGAAGAAAGAACAAAAGGAATTCCCCAACATTATCCAAGAGGTTTTGAACAACCAATTGATGATGATGGGAATGCTAAACAAAATAAAGGACAGGATGGAAGACTTGCAGAAAGAGAGGCATGCCATCAGGGCCGACAACAAGCACATGTGTTAGGGCTATGATGCATCCATGGCCAGCCTTGAAGAGGAGCATCAACGACTGGGAGAAGACCACCAAAAGCTCGAGAAGGAACGTGAAGAACTCAAGAACCGACGGAAGAAAAAGAAGACCAAGCGCTCAGCAAGCCTGACGCACTCAGCCAGCCCCTCCAGCCACAACGACAATGACGATGATAACGCAGGAGGAGCAGGCACGAGAACGGGCACACCTAAGGTAGGGAGTGCCAACACAAAGGAGGCGCCTGCAGCTGAGCCCAATAAAGACCAGTCACCATAGTAGTTAGGTGACATCAACGACAACTAAACGAAGAAAATTTGACATCGTCAAGAAGCTTCGACCTCAACTACAACCCTGACGAAGCTGTTGAAGATGAAGGGAATTTGGAAGGGCTACACCTCTCCCTGCCTACACATGAATTAACAGTCCAAGAGCAGATTGTTGCTGCTCACCGTGAAGAGATAATGACTGAACTCAGCTTAGTGAGGGCGGTGAAGATCGACATGATAATAGCTAAACTGGGAGCAAGACTTGAGGAAACCAGCGAGTTCCTCCTACTCCAACCTCACCATGAACACAGTGACTATCTTTATGATGGAAAGATGGAGGCAACCCTTAAAATGCTAGGAGAAGACAAGCTAGGGAAAACCTTTGAGGAGAGAAACATAAAAGACAACATAGCTTCCAAAGCCTCCTCGGAAGCAGTTGAACCTGCATCCACTACACTACCTATACAGAAAGTGGTTGAACAAGTGGCCAAGACCATGCCAACCAGAGACGAAGCCACAGCACACCTGGCTCAGGAAACAACATCAGATGATGAGGATAGCAGGTTGGCAACTTTCTTCACTAACAAACCCACTAGAGAACGGAGTGCACAAGCTAAGGAGGAAATACTTGGAGCACCTCCCCCTCTACCTTGGAAAATGAAGGATATGGACATGACTACGGTATCACGAATCTTGTGTAGAGATGTCCACATTTTCACAGATATCCTCAATGACGATCTACCTGACTCAGAAATACTCTACAACAATAAGGGTAGACGTCTCTCTAGAGACCACTTCTGAGGGATGTTCCTCAAAAAGGAACGAGTCAATAAGAGGTTGTTCAAGGTACTCTGTGCCACCCTCCTAGAGGAATTCTTGCACCCGGACAAGCTGCAGCTGGTTTTCAATAAGACAACACATCTGGCCAGCCTCCTCTACAAAGAAGATTACGAGGCGGTAGATGTAACATAACTGAAGGTAGCAGTCCGACGAAGGGAGACGAGGTCTGTGATGCTTCCCATTAGAAATATCAAGCATTGGGCACAAATAGTCGTTGATCTTTACGAGTGGAAAATGACGGTGCTCAATTGTTGTGCAGCTAAAATAGATAGCACCTCACTAGTCTACAAAAGAAAAGAAGCTAGAGATGCCTTGAAGATACCACTACATTTACAACGAGCAATCAAGGAGGCAAATAATAAATTCCAAGGGTCCTGGAAACTTTTTTCCATTAATAAGAAAGTTTCCCAAGAACAGGATGGCTCGGGGGACTGCGCCTTCATAGTACTTCGCATGATGGAGGCCATCAACAAGGGCATCCCCCTAGAATACCTGGATAATGAAGACCTACGTGGACTGTGGGGTACATATGCTATGGAAGTCATCTACGATCATTGGTTTTTCAATGATCTAGTGATGCATGCAGAAACCATACCCCGAAGGATTCACACAGACATCCCTCTTCCTAAAAATATTTGCAGGAGGGAACAACTAAAGGCTGGATAGACCCAAATGAACCAGCCAAAGCCTCAGCATGGAAAGAAGGATGGCACAAAATCTCTGGACAGACGTCAGACAAAGAGCCAAAGCAGCCTCCAGTTACAAATGCACCTAAAGAGCTACCTGCAAAAGAACAACTTGAGGAAGGGGAAGTGGATGAAGAAGAACCACCCGATGTAGAGTGGGAGAGGTCGGTAGGATAAATCATGCCTTCATTCAAGAACTTCGACAGATGGAGTTGCCTCAGTCTGTCGCTAGAATTGACAATAATCATGAGTTCCTTAAAAGAAGACGATTTGCCGGGAGATGTCATCTTTGAAAGAGAGGGCATTTGTGTGCTGAAAGATGACCTCCGCAAAGCACTGAAAACAAGTGGATATCTTTCAATAAGCACGATGTCGGCCTACCAGGCACTATTAGGGGACTCAATGTCAAACTCCCACATGGAATATTTCCTATTGGTAGACGACATCCTCAAAGATAAGAAGATGGGAGAAATGGAGCGGCTGCAATGACGGCTTCAAGCGGCCATGCCATAACACATTTTCTTTTTTATTCTTCATGACAACCACTGGACTATTTTGCACGTCAACCTTCTAAAAATGACTACAGTTGTGTACAACAACTCCGACACAACCTTCTCACTGAAGAAAACAATCAACACGATGGAAGAAAAGTCTCCTACATAAGAAAAGGAAAATACCTACACCAAATCTATTGTCGAAATTATAAAGCAGCACTGTAGAGGGTACGTAATGACAAAAGGCAAGGACTTCAAGAAAACTCAGTATTGCCACAGAAGCCCTCAGTAGATACCCCTATCAAATGACTGTGGGTTCTTCTGCCTGTCATGGATGGTAGATATCGCAACTACCAGACTCAAGGTGGAGAATATGCAGTACAAGCAATACCATGCACTTAGGGGTATCTATGCCAGCATGCTCCTAGAGTCCAAGTGGGTTTTCCCTACCAAATAAACAATAAAGAAGGCATGTTTATACAACTTACTCAAATTTTGACACCACAGGATGGGGTGTAGGATAATTTTGGGGGAGGAGTCATAAACGGGCCATGGAGGTATTTGTGCATTCCTTTTTCATTTTACTTCCTTTTTATTTCACTTTCCCTTTTACTCCTTTTTACAACTTCATCAAAAATTTTGAAAAATTTTGAAATTTTGAATGTTTGTTACAACTAACCTCTTAGAAACTCACTTTCTCTCGCTAAATTTTTCTAAAGGTAGTGTTCCAGTCCTCGTAGAGAGAAGAATATGAGCAACATATACATGTATATACAAGTAGAACAACAGTCAATAGCAATACTACTATACCTCATTCTTGCAATAAGATGTTTTTTATTTGGGAACCTTAACTCATGAAACCCTCAGAGACTAATGAAATTCACCTAGTCATGCTCCTGACCAACCACCCTAACCTGACGTTCTTGACCTAAAAATCCTTATCTCCGTAGAAGGGGAAATAGCTGCCCTCTTCAAGGCATGTCTAAAAGAGGTTTGGCCACCCAGAAGGCCAAGGAAAAATTCCCCGAACCCAAGCCTGAAAGGAGAGATAAAAAGCCAAAAAGAAAAATATATATATGAAAGTTGTGCCCACAAAGATGCTAAAAGTTTCCGCATGGCCGGTATATTGCTACACTCATGAATGTAGATATGTCGTGCCCGTAAGTGGAATCTTGAAGCCAAATCTTACAAACCTCCAATCTTGAATGAAACTCGCAAACCACCTAACTTAAAGTCAGAAGCCCAAAAAGGGGCAACACTGTTCTGATGATAGTTGTGGTCGAGGAGTTCAGGGGGAAGAGGAAATCACCTTAAGCCTACCCGAACACATTATCCTATGCCATCTGAAAAATAAAGAATCAGTGCGAAAGCTACCCCTCAAAAAAGATATTGCATTAGTATGATCATCACCTAAGGGAAAGGGTGATATGTTGAGAGGGAGGAACCTTTTACAAATTGAAGGTAATGACGGGGAATTGAAGTTGTGCAACTCCAGTCAAGAGGAAGGAATGAGACCTAAGGGTTCAAAAACAAGAAACAACAGTCTTGATGCAAGAATGAGATATTTCAGTCATGTTATAATCTCGTCTGCTAAAAATTGATCATATTCTCTCTAAGCTCTCAAACCTACACTTAGCCTGAGTACAGGCTTGATTCTAAGTTTGGGGGAGTTGATAACACTCTATTTTACATACTTTGAGTATATATTTTATACCGCTTTTAGTATGTATTTTGTTAGCTTTTCACATAATTTTGCTATCATTGTGACTAAAGCTTCACACACATGATTGCAGGGATATTCACAACATAGGTCATGGATTAAGACTGTGACCGTGGTCCACTTCTTTCCCAATTGGGATTGCGATTCCAAAAGAAGTCGTGATCGTTAGATGACAAGGAGATTGCGACTGGATTCATAGACCACAGTCTCTTCTCTACTGTGGCTTTGATGGCGGTCGTGACTAAGAAGGACTTCAGTCAAGCAGACCCCAATTAGCTGAGGAACCGCGGTCACTGATAAGTATTTGTAAACCGTGACCAATTGAGAAGACCTCGACCTCGACCTCGACCTCGACTGACTGGATGCAAGTGGACCTCGACCGTGATCACCCTGAAGCCACGACCAAACTCAACCGTGGTCGAGAATGAACAAGGCATGGATTGTGACTGTGGTCTCACCTCCACTTAACCCAGACTGTGACCGTGATTCTAAGTCAGTGGAAGTTGCCTATAAATAGTGCCCCCACCTATCTTGTCAAATTAGGATATTCAGGTTTAGATCCCGAGGCCACGAAGTGCTGCTGCATTCTAGACTCATCCCCCGTCATCCATACATCAGTTTTGGATCTCCAAGGGTGAAGGCCAAGGAGAGATAAGATGACGCCACCCCTTCTTTGAGAGGAGAAGGTCATCTATGCAGTAGATCCAGATCCGAAGAAGTAGTGTGTAGTATCACATTTCTTCTCTTCTAGATTTATCACTTCCTCCCACTGTACTTCCCATCTCTCCTCGTGGTATCTTATGGATCTATTTGTATGTAATGTTGTCATGTTATCCACAAGCATGAGAGGCTAAACACCTTAACTTGGGTTGGGAGTAGCCTCTAAGGCTCTCCCAACATGTATATTGTCTCTTTCTTTTGAATATACATACTCTTATCAAGATTATCTCCATGCACCTATTTTAATGCTTCACTTGTATGCTTAGCTACCATCTTGTGATGTTTGATTGTTGACATCTCGAGAGAGTAATATCACTTTTATCCCATGTCATGGAATGGTATGAATGAACGAGAGTGTTGGAATGCTAAAGCCTTAAACCATATGTTTTTCTACAGAAGTTTTTGAGTTGTCATCTCAAGAGAGAGGCTTCTCTTAGACTAGATCTATCCTAATCTCGAGAGAGAGAGTGGAATAGATGATTCTTGGTTACTTGTAATCTTAATATGAGTATGCAAGAGAGAGAGAGATAGTTTTACATGTTGGTGAGGTGCTTTAGTTGGTGAACCCCAACCCGAGTTCTCCATCATATACTTGTTTATAGTTTGTTACCTTTTTGTTCCCTTTTGTTTACCGTTCTTGTTCTTGTGCTACCATTCCTTAGGGAACATCTCTTTACACCCTTTCTGGCTGGAGTATAAGAGTGTTTTGATTTCCACGTCCTTAACAGGACCAACCTTGTCCATGTGTTTGACCCTGATCTCTACATCGGACCCCATTTATCATTGTGGGGGCTTGAGAGTCGGGTTATCTCTTTAAAAGTATGACTACTTTAATCCACTCCTTTTGGATGTGTGATTTACCAGTCAATATATTGATTTTATATGATTTGTTGATAGTGGTCTTTATTCAGTGAATGTTTATGTCGCATGAAATCTTTATGGGAGCCATAGGAATAAGTTGTGGCCTAGTGAGAGGTGATAAGATGTGTGATGGCCTTGTGAGCCATGAGAATACTTGTACAACCAGTGAAATGAATACCTTGATCTAAGGACCTAGAGGTAATGGTTACCTGTTACAGAGGTAACAATGCTATGTGATGATCTAAGGGTTTGAATACCTAGATCTAGTAATTATGATAATGATGTGAAGGGATGAGAATTCCCAGTAATGTGATAAGGGATTGAGATCCCAGGTATCATGTGTTGTAAAGATTTGAAAAG
This sequence comes from Alisma plantago-aquatica, assembly GCA_963693085.1. Taxonomy (NCBI): domain Eukaryota; kingdom Viridiplantae; phylum Streptophyta; class Magnoliopsida; order Alismatales; family Alismataceae; genus Alisma; species Alisma plantago-aquatica. The sequence continues at coordinate 823,040,219 of OY856414.1, read as the reverse complement.
TATGTGATAGATGTATTACACCTTTCTTTGTAGCATTTGTTGTGATTAAATGAAACCCTAACGGTAGGGTGTTCAATGAATCAAGTATTGTGATATCAATGTTCTTAGGTATTATTAATAATTGTTTTCATGATAAGTAATTAACTCTTAATTGAGTTATGATATGCACAACTCAAGATTTGGGTTTATATGCACGTTCTTTGAGAAATTACAGATAAGTTGCAGGTGCTATTGATGAATACTCATATGTTAAGTAATTAACTCTTGTCAGTGTAATAAGATGATAAATTGTATGATTCTAGTGTGTATGTGCCAAGTGGACATGTAATCAATTTATTTAAGAATTTTAGTCTGCTTGCATGTATAGTATGTTGATTACTCAGTATATTACAGTGTTTTGAATATACTGCTCTGCCAAGTTTAGAATGATATACATGTTGTATTATAACTTCAAATAAGTAGACGTGACACCATAGAGATACCAGAGTCAAGTATAAGTAAGAGAAGGGTACAATGTAGAAAGAGATTTCTAGGAATAATAAAATAATAGTCTTAGGAGCCCTGAACACCGTAGAACCCCTATGTGAGGTTTGTGCCTTAGGGGTGAAATGACCTAACCCTAGCAGCGTCCAGTATACGGGGGTCAGAACATGCTATCAGGTGGCATAGGGGACGAAGCCCTAGTAGAAGTCTCCTTAAATTATAGTTTATAGTATCCAACATCACCCAGAAGTCCTGGTGGCACTAGAGTACAGAAATGCCAAGAGGTGGCTTGACTCTCCGCCTGTGCGCTTAGGTTAGAGGAGGAGTCCAGTTTAGGCCAGAGAGCCATTTCCCTATTGCAGACCAGGCGAGTAGTCAGACTTAGCTTTTTCTGGGTGTGTCCGCTAAGTCTTGTACGGTGTGATCGTAGTGCACTATGAGTCTTCATATGTAGAGTACACTGCATATGATCAGGGCATAATAAAATGAATGAGTGGTCAAACAAGTGTGTATAGTTATTCAATTATTCTTTGTATGTTTCTGAATTCTTAGTTCTCTTTATGATCAATCAAGCATTTCATATATTGATTCACTCTTTTAGATATTTAGTGTATCCTTCTATATTTATGATTGTCAATTATTGGACTCTTTAAAGCTTACTTCTATTATAATTGATATCAATTGCTCAAAAGTATATCTGTAATTATATCAGTGCTTTAGACTATTTCTATGAAGTACTCATTCAGGGAGTGAGTAGGCTCACCCCTCTATTTATAATTTTTAGGGAAATCACATAGACTTGAAGAAGATATCATTGCATCATAGTATATCTACCACAAGAGTTAAGTCTGAGTATAGTTAAGTTCAGTCGGTCCTTGTCACTCTAGGTCCTTGTAAAGAAATAAGAGAGAGTTGTAAATGATGTTTTATAACATTATTCCTCTTTTAGAAATATGTGTAATTTAGCAAGTCTTATGTGCTTAAAAGTATGAGGAACATAATGAATGATCATACATGCATTTTTACTGTTGAAATCAGATTAGAGAAATCAATGTTTAGATTCCCTTCTAAAGTTGGGTTATGTAGTTCAATGTGAGAAAACAAAGAGTTTTGAAAGAGAAGAAAAAGTTAAGGGTGACCTTTGTGTTACATTAAATCCTCAATTTATGCCCTAATCTCATGATTAGTGGAAATTATGAGATCGGGGTGTAACAGAAAGAGCGGAAGAAATGAGATACAATAACTATAGAGGGGCTATCCTCTATAGTGAAGCTACTATTGGAGATTCTTCTCCTCATTTCTCCCTTTCAACTCCTTCTCCTCTAAAGTTTCCATCTTCAATGGTGGAACCTAAAAAATAATAGATATCCTCCACTCAATGACTTTCTTCTCTTTATATTTTTCCATTTATGCAGGGATGGATGTAAAGTTGAAAGAAAAATATGTGTTGACATTAGATAAAGTAAGAAATATGGAGGACATGCCCAAAATGGAGGAGATCTGTAAAACCTTAAATCAGATGCACACTACAAAAGTGACAAGACTGGGTGGTATGGAAGCTATTTTTTGGAACATTATTATGAAAGTTACGATCACTTTCATCCATAGACAGTTGATAGGGGAGTAGGTTTTGGAATCCATAAATCAAATGGCCACTTTTCAAATTACAAATTTCCAGGATCCTAAGAAGATTAGCCAGTTTTGCCCCATTATCCTTTGCAATGTCATCTACAATATTCTATCTGAGGTCCTTGCCAATAGAATCAATAAAGTGTTGGGTATTATCATCTCAGAGAACCAGAGTGCATTTGAACTAGGGAGACTTATCTCTAATATTCTCTTGTGGCTTATGAGGTGTTTCATGCAATCAAGATGAAGAAAAAAGGAAAGCAAGGGACTATAAAGATAAAGTTAGACATGAGCAAAGCTTATGATAGGATATAGTAGAGTTTTTTGAAGGAGGTGATGACAAAGAGAGAGTTTAGCAAAAGATGATAGGGAAGATCCATGAATGCATTGGCTATATAAGGCTAATGATTTTAGTTGGTTAACTATCCTTGTCCCCAAGTGTTATTGGTTGAAGGGTTCATATTGCTCCTTCGAAGGCTCCCTTGGTATTTTGGTTCCTGTATGATTTCCTATTTTTGCATTTTTTTCGAGGAGAAGGTTAAGTGGAGTCATAGTTTTAGGTCATATTATGGACCATGATGTAGGTTAGGCAAGGATAAAAAGGACAGATCACATGCTACTATGTGACTTCTTAGTCTAGTTGAAAGATCTTTCACATTTGGTATAATCGATATGTAAGACACGGTTTGTTGATCTAATAATGAGTTGTTGATCTGATCATGGTTTGGAAGTTCATACTAAAGTCAAGAATCAAAACCTTTTAGCCTAACATGGGAGCTTTTTACAAAGAGAATACAATTGAGTAATGGAATCCCTTGTGCAGTCCAATGTGGGCTAAAATTTAATGTGTGAACGTGGTATATGAAGCAAATGGTATAGAGATGGATGCGGTTTCTCATGACAACACAAATCTTATAAGTAGGATCGAGTAAACTTTCATCACCAGTATTAAGGGTTGAATATTAGTTTTCAGAAGGATAAGGATTTCAAAAAAGTTTCTCCTGAATTTAATGACCTTATGACCCATTTAACAATCAAGAGACAAAATCAAAGAGTATTTATAGCTTGGAATATATTTTTGCAATCTTTTTATTGGCACCAACATTTTTAAATGTGGTCGAGAGTAAGAGACGTAAATTGGGTAACCTCTTCACATGGATCAAGTAGCACAATATGGTAAAACATCCTGAGGGTTAAATTTTGTAGCCCCCCCGATGCAAAATAGGCCACCAGATAGATAAGGGTCAAAATACTATGGATGGAGAAAGGTGCAAGGGTGAACTTCAATAGCCTAACAACAGATTTAAGACTATGATGATTTGTAAAGCAAACCTAATGGGATATGAATAGCCTACTGGGCCAACGAAAGTTGAGGGATCGATCAATCTGTTTGTTAGATTGGTCAAAAGATGGTACAAGCTGATTGAAGGAGATCATTTAGCTTCGAAAGGATTATCCCTTGTAGATCACTTGAACAAATGATGTAACTTTATTGGTTTTGTTCCTTCATGAAAAGATGGTTCAATATTTTTTTATTTTTTTAAATATGATTCAATGTTTTTGAGTTTTGAAAACATTTTTCAACTTTGTGGATTTTTTAAAGTTACATTAACTTTGTTGAGTTTTGAAACATTGTTCAATTTAATGAGTTTCAAAAAAGTAATTCAACTTTATCTTGATTTAAAACAATCATTCATCTTTGTCGAGTTTTGGAAACATTTTTCAACTTTCTTTAGTTATGGAAACATCATTAAACTCTACTGAGTTTTGAAAACATTTTTTGACTTCATTGAGTTTTGAAAAGATTGTTCAATTTTATTGAGTTGTCAAAAGATTGTTTATGAGTGAAATAGTTTGAAGTCACTCAATATCATTTGAGCTTGTTTTAGGTTGTCTAACTATACATGAAGATGCAACCAAAACATAGACAATCTAAAAAGAATTGGAAACAAGTAAGTCTTTGAAATTGTTGAAAAAAATTTACTTCATCACCATGCAAATGAAACCACACTCCCAAAATTCCTATGTTAGAAGATCAAAACCCTTCCTATTTACTGACCAATGAATTTGGATATGACTTACTTCCTCACTGAAGTATGACCTATACAGGAGGATTTGATCCTCATCTTCCTTATGGCATTACAATCCTCATTGAGGGGCTAACCCAGTTTCTTCATATATGGGTATTGCTAGAGATACACCTAGTGACTGTGATGACCGTAGTTAATCATGGGTTCAAGGAGAAATCAGTTGTGGGTACTAGGAAAGGTGGGTGTCCTTAAGGCCGTTGGACTTCCTACACTTCTGTTGTATTTAAAGCCCTTCACGAATACCCTCGTGCCTCGTATAGGATTCAACTTGAGTGTTGGCATGAGTTTCATAGATGTATGGCTTTATAGGTGTGGATATTACATATGTGAAGGTTATTATGGATTTTGAAGCAAAACCACAATAATGAAACAATTGAAGTAAAGAATAATTATACAAGTAAATGGTCATATAATAATTTAAAAAAAAAGACCTCTCTCATCCTTTCCTTTATTTATTTTATTATTTTCATTTATATTATTTTTTATTTTTTTCTAAATAAAAAGGAATCGAAAGAGAAGATATAGGAGGTAAGTGGTGGATAATCCTAAAAGGGAAGAAGAGGCTAACCCATAGAAAGAAAAAGGTATCATGTATTATGAGGAGGGCCAACCCAAAGGGAAACCTTTAATATGATACATGAAGATTATATAGAGAATCCTTTTTTTGGCAATTGGCTTGTGGATATGCAATAGAAATTGAAAAGGAACTAGAAATTAGTGTTTGATGGAAGGGAGACAAATGAAGTTCCAGATAGAATTTCCAAGAATCACAAAACCAAATATGGGCTTTATACCTATGTATGCCCCTTATGGAGTTGTGGACCTCCTAGTACAGGATCAATGTAATGGTAGTACTACCATATTTAGATTTTTGCACTCAAACTTTTGTACTACTTTTATGGATCTACCTACATGAGGAGGGTGAGAAAAATAGACTGCTAGCTTTCCTAAAAAGAGATAGCAAAAGGTGGAAAACTTGGCAGTTATTGTAATGCCAGAAAGGCAAAAAATTTTGACGGGACATAACCTGGAAGAATTAGAGATTTTGACAGAAGGTTGAGATTTCCTTACACTTATCAAACTATTAAGAAAATTCCAAAACTAATGAATCAATGAACCTGGTGGAATCAAGGATTCCACCATCCCAAATGTTTCCAATCACTTTAAATTGTTGACAGAAGTAAAAGTTGAGAAAGAAAAAATAACTTTTGCTAGTGGAATAGTGGCATCTGTCACATAAAACCGTTATTTTTTATTTGGCAGAACTCTAGATTTTTCCAAAAAAGGGAAAAAGAAGAAAAATGTTTGTAATAGTGATCTAAAAATTATACTAATCCAAATCCAAAATAGAGATAAATGATAAGAAAGAAAAAAAATGCAATACTTTAGTAAAACCTATTATGGCCAAAAGGAAAAACAAGATGGGTTGTATACGTCCCAGGTGGAGTCTCCGGACTATTATACCACTGATCGCCTTAGATCATGTGTCGAAAATGGAGGTAGATCTAGAAAATTTAGAGTTTATATTGAAAACTCGATACTTAGATTCCAACAATGATAATATGAGGCCTTTTGTAGTAAACATGGTCAAACTCAAGTACAAGGGTGGCATGTGTTTGAGATCTAAGGTTGTAGCTTAGTCACATATATCCAAAAAGAAGAGATAGGTATCCCTTAGGAAACAATGGTAATCAAAGAAATAATAACACACAAAAAAAGCAAAGCAAATCAATATTGACAAGAAAGAATAGAACATATATTTTTAGGTGTGTTTTGTGTGTATGGATAAAACTTGAATTGGGTTTCACCATTAAGGTCTCTCACTAACAAGCAATACTCCCAATCATTATATACCATTAGCATAGTTTTTAAGAAATCATCATTAGTGTCTATTCCCTCTTCTCTCAAGCTTGGGTTAGATCTGGATCATAAGAGTGTCTCTCTCTCTTGAGATGGCAAACATACAATGAAAATACAACCACAAGATTATTAGCATTAGAATTCCAGCATTCGCATGAATTCATATTAATATATAACTCTATACATAGACTAATACTACTCTTTCAAGGCATTAGAAATCAAACAACACAAGATGGTAGCTAATCATGCAAGTCAAGCAGTAAAGACTGTGAGTATTGACATAACCATTACTAAGAGTATATAATCAATGAATATAAGTATTTACATGTTGGGATACACATAATGGCTACTTCCAACCCAAGAAAATGGTTTATCCACTCATGATGAAGAGAGACAATAGAAATTTACTAATGAGGGAATACATAATGAGATTGTTGGTTATATGGAGATGGAAAATATGGGGAAGAAGGAAGAATATGCAACAAACAATAATCACAAGGGTACTGATGGTCAATGGTGACTCCTTTCTTCATTGTGGTGATGATGGTGGAAAATGTAGCGGTGCCCAAAAATCCTTCTTCTTTTGAAGATGAACATCTAGACCTCGGGGAGAACAGATGGTTGATGGAAACCTCTAGATTCTTGTCCTTAGCCTCTGAAGATCAATGGTAAGTATGGAAAATGGTAGCAGTTTGTGGCGATATTGAAGGTGCTTTAATGGAGGATATGGGCTTCTAATTAGAGGAGACTCTTTTGTACCTAAGGCACTTGGATGTAGGGTACTTTACTTTCACCTCAAGCCTAAATTAATGTTCCTAGGTAATTTTCTTAACTAACAATGGCAGAGTGATATGCAAAATCTTTGTTGAGATGTTGTGTGTTATGTATCTGTGGCAGTTGATGGATTTGATCGGTCATCAGGCTAGTTGTAGCCGAGCATCAGGATGTAGTGATCCACGATCAGACTAGGGTCTAATGGTGGGATCGAGCATCAAGCTCATGTAGGTGAGTTGTCAAGATGATTCTTCATCTGGGTCTAGTGTAGGGTTTTCTTGGACATCAAACTATATTTTGATAGTCATTGGCATCAAGACCATTGGTGAATGGCCGACGGGAATGTTGGGCATAATCTCCCTAACAACACTGAGAGATTTAGGGATCGTTTTTGGTGAGTGATTGGTGATTCTTCTGTGAAGCTCCATGTATGCTGTTTTGGGCTGTCCAAGGTATCGTCGGTCAGTGACAGATGGTCAAGTTGGGTTTTAGCCCTTTACCCTACAAAACATGTAGAGATATAAGCATGGAGGGAAGTATTTATGAGCGGTGAGAAATAATAAGATCTATTGATATGAATCTTGAAAATGTTACGAGAAATGAGTAAAAAATAGGCATGTAACATCCATAAAATTGGATTTTATCAGTCCCCCATCTTAGAATCCATCTTATCCTCGAGTTAATAAATAGAATAAAAGAATTAAGTGACATCAAAGGGCTTTCTTTAGTTTAGTTTTTCTAGGTGTTGATCATGTTCTTACATCTTCTTTTCGTCAATATTCATGCTTGACTGTTTGGTTTGCTTGTCGTATCCCCATTTTCCTTCTCAGATATTAGAGTTGTTTGACATTTTTCTCTATTACTACCTTCTTCCAAGGAAGGATTTCTCCTTTGTGCTTTTCACTTGTAGCCTTAGTTCCTAGCCATACTCATGCATTTACCTTGCCAAAGGTAGCTTTCACTCCCAAATTTTCTTTTCTTGGATGGTCAAGAGAGTGTGTAGGGGTGGCTGGAGCATCTATGTAACCTATCCTTCTCAGGGTCACTTAGCCATGAGTACTAGTATAATAATAGTATTACTCAACTATTAGTTCTATTGTAATGTTAGGTGGCTTATGTGATTTCCCTTGAAAGATAGGGTGTGGTGTTTTTGGCTTCCAAGTTCTATTATTGGGCACAACATGTTTGTGCTCAAAAACACAATGTATACAGTGATCGGGAAAACCCCTTCGAATCTTCCTAGGCACAATTGTGATGTTTTCAATATATCTTAGGATTCCATTCTTGCTCATATGGATTAGGTTTGATAGGATTTTTAGGATTCATGGGCCACCAAGCCTCTTTTTTCCCTTGTGGGATTTTAAGCACGAGAAGGTGTAATTTTTTCATTTTTGCAAGATATATGCCATTTCCATCCTATACTAGGGGGCTTGAGTGATTGATTAGGAGTGTACCAGACTAAGTCCTCCTTACTTTTGAAAAAAAATATCAAGAATAGTAAGTATTCATTGGTGGTTTGCACTGTCTTGGAATAAACATATCATAATAACATAGTTACATAATAGGTCATTTGGTGAATTAATTTCCCAACTTTGTCCATCATCACCATGATTATGCTAAGAAGTAGATTGGTGAGACAAAAAATCTAATTTAGGAGTGAGGATGACATCTTGGAAGATTGATTTCAAAGTTTTCCTATAGAAAAACTTCATCCTTCATTTTAGAAAAAAAAATCAACTATAATAAAAGAGCTATTTAGCATGTATATGGCCATAAAGTTTAAAAAAATTGAGGGGAAAATATGTATATATGTAAAAGTAAGGAAGTGGTGTAATTGATAGAGAAGTAGAAACAAATTTAGAGTAGACCAAAGAAGATAGTACCTCCCTCACCTATTCAAACCTCCCAAACATATCATAAACTTTGACCCAGAGTGTCAAAGAATGAGGATGGATGTAAACTGGTGAGATTTACTCATTGTCTTGAAGTCTCTTCTTTCCCTAAAGGGATTATAACAATTGACCAATGTAGATCCCATGAAGAGTATGATAGTGTCCATGTTGTATACTTTCGACCCTAACTTCCCTCAAGGACAAGGTTTATATATAGTCCAGGTAGTGGAAACCACAATCTTTTGATTCATGAAGCTATTGAGGGCTTCTATGGAAGAATTTTTCCTTCTTACCGATACATATTGATATCCCTTGACATGGATCTAGATAATCTTGATGATCTCCTTTCCACAAATTTTTCTTCTTCTTTGGGCAATGTTCTATGGCTTTGTATATTTTTGTACCTTCTTGGTCCATACTCAACATCAAAATTGTTACACTAGACTGACATTTTTGCTTTGATGTTAATTGCCAAGAGTGTTTAGTGGTTGTCATGTAGAAGTGGGAGGAAGATAAAAGAAGAAAGTGAGCTTATCATTCATTCTATCAATCTTTCTTTCTACCTTGAGATCTTGTTCTTAAGGATATCCTCTTGTATTAGATAATACACCATGTGTACAACTGGTAAACTGTCCCCTATCATAAATTAGTAAGCCGACATCACATTGACAAACATTTATGCATTAACCTTAAGTTTATCTCAATGGCCATATACCTTCTCTAGGCCAGGGAACTCCTTGAGGATAGTTTCACACAATACTTTGAATAGTCGTGTGTTAACATGCACCTTCTTCTTGAATATCCCTCTAAAGTACTTTGTTGTCAAGGAGCACCCCTTGTTATCATATAGAATATTTTCTCCAGAAATATTATCATTCATGATATCTATGAGGATGTGAATCTATTAATAGGAAATCCCTGAAACGTCCTCCATGTTTGTTCCCTCCATTTATCAAGGAAGTGGTGGAGGCATGGGGCCTTGTTTGACTTCATGAGATCCAGGTATTTGATCAAAGGGTGCATGGTATTTGGTAGATACATCACTAAAGAATGATTTCATCCCTTGTTTGTCCTCATTCAAAAATTCTTCAACTAATGGGGCTTCTTTTGCTAGGATTTTTTATGCAATGGATCATGCTGTTGTGACCTAATTTATTGGAGCCCCATTATATGTTGCATTATTTCATAGGGTAGCATTGTTAGTTATGTTGAACTGTAGGCATATGTCCCATTATCTGATGTGAAGACATCATGATCCATGAGACTTGGTACAGAGGTAAGTATCTACTCAAGTGTCTTTGCAACTTCATCTTGCATTACTTCAAGCACTACATATTCAACACATATTGCATTAGATCTAACGCTCAAGCACATCCTTATCAATTTTTGCCTACATAGGTGCTATGGATTTTGGTGGATGATGTCTTTCTTGTTGCTTAAGATAATTTTCTTTCACTACATGTATAAGTATGCCCTCGTTTTTCTATTCCTCCTCTGTTGGTTTGTCATGAGCTGGAAAGAGGTTTAGGTCTATATGTATGACAAGGTTTCTTTGTTTGCTCAGAGAAGCTTGTAATATCCTCTCTTCTTTTGGATCTGATGATGGTTGATATGCTTCGATTGGAGATGATGAGGTGGACAATCTTGATGACACAAATGACTGGATGGGCTTAGAGCATGTTCTAATCTTTTCCTTGCGTGATCTTCTTCATATTGTTGTTGCTCATTCTCCCATTATTCCCTAAACTCGTCCCATGCTTGCCTAATCTCATCACACTCTCTCTATAGCTCTGCTAATTTTGTCACCATTTCAACCATGTTGCTCATCATCTGGAAATGGTATTCATCCATTTCATTCATGAACTGCAAAAGAGGTGCAGTCCTCAACAAATAATGTAACTTTATTGGTTTTGTTCCTTCAACAAAATATGGTTCAATATTTGTTTATTTTTTAAAATATGATTCAACGTTCATTGAGTTCTGAAAATATTTTTCAACTTTATGGATTTTTTAAAGTTGCATTAAGTTTGTTGAGTTTGAAACATTGTTCAATTTAATGAGTTTCAAAAAATTTATTCAACTTTATCTTGATTTAAAACAATCATTCAGATTTGTCGAGTTTGGGAAACATTGTTCAACTTTCTTTAGTTATGGAAACATCATTCAACTTTGTTGAGTTTTGAAAACATTTTTCAACTTCATCGAGTTTTGAAAAGATTGTTCAATTTTATTGAGTTTTCAAAAGATTATTTATGAGTGAAATAGTTTGAAGTCACTCAATATCATTTGATCTTGTTTTAGGTTGTCTAACTATAAATGAAGATGCAACCAAAACATAAACAATCTAAGAAGAATTTGAAACAAGTAAGTCTTTGAAATTGTTGAAAAAAACTTACTTCATCACCATGCAAATAAAACCACACTCCCAAAATGCCGATGTTAGAAGTTCAAAACCCTTCCTATTTACTAACCCATAAATTTGTAAATGACTTACTTCCTCACTCAAGTATGACCTATACAGGAGGATTTGGTCCTCATCTTCCTTATGTAATGACAATCCTCATTTGAGGGGGTAACCCAGTTTCTTCATATATGGGTATTGCTAGAGATACACCTAGTGATCGTGGTGACTGTATTTAATCATGGGTTCTAGGAGCAATTAGTTGTGGGTACTAGGAGTGGTGGGTGTCCTTAAGGCCTTTGGACTTCCTACACTTTTTTTGTATTGAAACCATTATGAATACCCTCGTGCCTCGTATAGGATTCAACTTGAGTGTTGGCACTCATTTCATAGACGTACGGGTTTATAGGTGTGTATATTACATATGTGAAAGTTATTATGGATAATGAAGCAAGGCCACAATAATAAAACAATTGAAGTAAAGAATAATTATACAAGTAATTGGTCATACAAGCATTAAGAAAAAAAGACCTCTCTCATCCTTTCCTTTATTTATTTTTTATTATTATTTATATTATTTTTTATTTTTTTCTAAATAAAAAGGAATCAAAAGAGAAGATATATGAGGGAAGTGGTGGATAATCCTACAAGGGAAGCAAAGGCTAACCCAAAGAAAGAAAAAAGGATCATGTATTATGAGGAGGGCCAACCCAAAGGGAAACCTTTAATATGATACATGAAGATTATTGAGAGAATCCTTTGTTTGGTAACTAGCTTGTAGATATCCAATGGATATTGAAAAGGAACTGGAAATTAGTGTTTGATGGAAGGGAGACAATGAAGTTCAGGGTAGTATTTCCAAGGATCACAAAACCAAATATGAGCTTTATACCTATGTATGCCCCTTATGGAGTTGTGGACCTCCTAGTACAGGAACAATGTAATGGTGGTACTACCATATTTAGATTTTTGCACTCAAAATTTGTACTACTTTTATGGATCTTCTTTCAAGAGGAGGGTGAGATAAATAGACTCCTGGCTTAACTAAAAAGAGATAGCAAAAGGTGGAAAACTTGGCAGTTGTTGTAATGCCAGAAAGGCAAAAAAATTCAACAGGACATAACCTGGAAGAATTAGAGATTTTTATAGAAGGTTGAGATTTCCTTACACTTGTCAAACTATTAAGAAAATTCCAAAACTAATGAAAAAATGAACCTAGTGGAATTAAGGATTCCATCATCCCAGACGTTTCCAGACACTTTAAAGTGTTGATAAAAGTAAAAGTGGAAAAAGAAAAAATAACTTTTGCTAGTGGAACAGTGGGTTCTACCGCAGAAACCCCTATTTTTTATTTGGTAGAACTCTAGATTTTTCCAAACAAGGAAAAAAAGGAAAAAGAAGAAAAGTGTTTGTAAATAGTGATCTAAAATTAATATTGATCCAAATCGAAAATAGAGATAAATGATAAGAAAGAAAAAAATGCAATCCTTTAGTAAAACCTATTATGGCCAAAAGGAAAAACAAGTTGGGTTGTATACGTCCCAAGTGGAGTCTCCAGACTATTATACCACTGCTCGCCTTAGATCATGAATCCAAAATGGAGGTAGATCTAGAGAATATATATTTTATATTAAAAACCTGATACTTAGATTCCAACAATGATAATATGAGGCCTTTTGTAGTAAACATGGTCAAACTCAAGGATAAGGGTGGCCCATGTTTGGGATATAAGGTTGTATCTTAGTCACATCTATCCAAAAAGAAGAGATAGGTATCCCTTATGAAACAATGGTAATCAAAGAAACAATAAAACAAAAAACAAAGCAAATCTATATTGACAATAAAGAATAGAACTTATATTTGTAGGTGTGTTTTGTATATATGGATAAAACTTGAATTGGTTTTCACCATTAAGGTATCTCACTAACAAACAATACTTGAAATCATTATATACCATTATCATAGTTTATAATAAATCATCATTAGTGTATATTCCCTCTTCTCTCAAGCTTGGGTTAAATCTAGATCATAAGAGTGTCTCTCTCTCTCTCGAGACGGAAAATATACAATGAAAATACAACCAAAAGATTATTAGCATTAGATATCAACATTCTCATGCATACATACTAATATATAACTCTAGACATAGACTAATACTACTCTTTCAAGGCTTTAGAAATCAAGCAACACAACATGGTAGCTAATCATGCAATTCAAGCACTAAGGACTATGAGTATGGAGATAACCATTACTAAGAGTATATAATCAATGAATATAAATATTTACATGTTGGGAGACCCTTAATGGCTACTTATGACCCAAGAAAATGGTTTTGCCACTCATGGTGATGAGAGAGAATAGACATTTACTAATGAGAGAATACATAATGAGATGGTTGGTTATATGGAGATGGAAAAGATTGGGAAGACGGAAGAATATACGACAAACAATAATCACAAGGGTATTGATGGTCAATGGTGACTCCCTTCTTCATTGTGGCGATGATGGTGGAAAATGTAGCGGTGCCCAAAAATCTTTCTTATTTTGAATATGACCATCTAGACCTCGGGGATCATAGATGGTCGATGGAAACCTCTAGATTCTCTTCCTTAGCCTCTGAAGAGTAATGGCAAGCATGGAAAATGGCAGTAGTTTCTGGTGATAGTAAAGATGCTTTAATGGAGGATCTGGGGTTCTATTTAGAGGAAACTCTTGTGTACCTAATTCACTTGGATGTAGGGTACTTTACTTTCACCTTAAGCCTCAATTAACGTGCCTAGGGAATGTGCTTAACTAACAATGGCAGTGTGATATGCAAAATCTTTGTTGAGATGTTGTGTGTTATGTATCCATGGCAGTCGATGGATTTGATCGGTCATCGAGTTGGTTGTAGCCAAGAATCCGACTATAGTGATCGACCATCAGACTAGGGTCTGATGGTGGGATCAAGCATCAAGCTCATGTTGGTGAGTTGTCAAGATGATTCTTCATCTGGGCCAAGTGCAGGATTTTCTTGGACATCGAACTATATTTTGATAGTCATTGTCATCAAGCCCATTGGTGAATGGCTGACGGGAATGTTGGGCATAATCTCCCTAACAACACTGAGAGATTTAGGGATCGTCGTTGGTGTGTGATCGGTGATTCTTATATGAAGATCCATGTATGCTACTTTGGGTTGTCCAAGGTATCATCGGTCAGTGATAGATGGTCAAGTTGGGTTTTAGCCCTTTACCCTACACAACATGTAGAGATATAAGCATGGAGGGACGTATTTATGAATTAGGAGAAGTGAAAAGATTTATTGATATGAATCTTCAATATGTTACAAGAAATGAGTATAAAATAGGCATGTAACATCCATAAAATTGGATGTTATCAATCCCCCCGGCTTAGAATCCATTTTGTCCTCAAGTTAATAATAGAATCAAAGCATTCAGTGAAATCAAAGGGCTATCTTTAGTTTAGTTTTTATCAGTGTTGATCATGTTTTTACATCATCTTTACGTCAATATTCATGCTTGACTATTTGGTTTTCTTGTCATATACCCATTTTCCTTCTCAGAGATTAGAGTTGCTTGACCTTTTTCTCTATTACTGCTTTCTTCCAAGGAAGGATTTCTCCTTTGTGCTTTTGACTTGCAGCCTCAGTTCCTAACCATACTCATGCATTGACCTTGCTAAAGTTAGATTTCACTCCCAAATTTTCTTTTCTTGGATGGTCAAGAGAGTGTGTAGCGGTGGTTGGGGCTGCTATGTAACCTATCCTTCTCATGGTCATAAAACCATGAGTACCATTATAATAATAGTATTACTCAACCATTAGTCCTATTGCAATGTTAGGTGGCTTATGTGATTTCCCTTGAAAGGTAGGGGGTGGTGTTTTTGGCTTCCAAGTTCTACTACTGGGCACAACATTTTTGTGCTCATAAACACAACTTATACAACGATCGGGAAAAACTCTACGAATCTTCCTAGTAACAATTGTAATGTTTTCAATATATCTTAGGATTCCTTTCTTTCTCATATGGATTAGGTTTGATAGGATTTTTAGGATTCATGGGCTACCAAGCCTCTTTTGTCCCTTGTGGGATTTTAAGCACTAGAAGGTGTAGTTTTTTTTGCTTTTTGTAAGATATATGCACTTTCCAACCTGTACTAGAAGGCTTGAGTGATTGATTAGGAGTGTACGAGACTAAGTCCTTCTTACTTTTGATTTGTTTTCGAGGATAGTAAGTATTCATTGGTGGTTTGCACTGTCTTGAAATAAATATATCATAATAACATAGTTACACAATAGGTCATTTGGTGAATTGATTGCCCAACTTTGTCAATCATCACCATGATTATGCTAAGAAGTATATTGATGAGATAGAAATATCTAATTTAGGAGTGAGGATGAAATAATGGAAGATTGATTTCAAAATTTTCATATAGCAAAACTTTATCCTTCATTTTAGAAAAAAAATCAACTATAAGAAAAGAGCTATTTAGCATGTATATGGCCATAAAGTTAAAAAAAATTGAGGGGAAAATATGTATATATGTAAAAGTAAGGAAGTTGTGCAATTGATAGAGAAGTAGAAAAAACATTAGAGTAGACCGAATAAGATAGTACCTCCCTTTCCTATTTAAACCTCCCAAACATATCATAAACTTTGTCCCAGAGTGTCAAAGAATGAGGATGAATGTAAACTGGTGAGGTTTACTCATTGATTTGAAGTCCCTTCTTTCCCCAAAGGGACTATAACAATTGACCAACGTAGATCCCTTGAAGAGTATGATAGTGTCCATGTTGTATACTTTCAACCCTAACTTCCCTCATGGACAGGGTTTGCATATAGTTGAGGTAGTGGAAACCACAATCTTTTGATTCATGTAGCTATTGAGGGCTTCTATGGTAGAATTTTGCCTTCTTACCGAGACATATTGATATCCCTTGATATGGATCTAGATAAGCTTGATGATCTCCTCTCCACAAATTTTTCTCCTTCTTCCTGTAATGTTCTATGGCTGTGTATATTTTTGTACCTTCTTGGTCCATACTCAACATCAAAATTGGTACACAAGACTGTCATTTTTTCTTTGATGTTAATTGCCAAGAGTGTTTAGTGGTTGTCATGTAGAAGTGGGAGGAAGATGAAAGAATAAAGTGAGCTTATCATTCATTCTATCAATCTTTCTTTCTCCTTTGAGCTCTTGTTCTTAAGGATATCCTCTTGTAGTAGATAATACACCATGTGTACAATTGGCAAACCATCCCATGTCAGAGATTAGTAAGCCGACATCACATTGACAGACATTTATGCATCAACTTTAAGTTTATCTTGATGGTTGTCTTTCAAGATGCAAATTCTATCCTTTTAGAAGACATAATCTCCAAGTTATCATATTCCTTCAATTAATCCATGAGCAATTTCAAATATTCTTGTGATAGAGTCTCACATGCCCACCTGTCAAAGTTATGGAAGTTAGCTTGGACAGTCCCAGTTGTCCCCTGAGACACTACTTCTTTGAAGCAATGATATTAGTGGCTTCTAGTTGATCTGGGAGGACTTAATTAGCTGGGACTTCATCTCTTAGTTCCCCCTCCTCTGGTTGGTCAATTGTCACAGGCTTTTCCACCTCTATATCCATGGAGATTGATTCCTCATTATGATTCCCTAAAGGGGATGTGATTTCCTCAGTTTGTTGTTGTTTTCCATCGTGTGTTGTCTAGTTTGTTTCTACTATCTCTCTTAGAGATTTTTATTGTATTTTTTACTGCTCAAAGACATTTCATCATTTCTTCCAATCCACGACCCTCTCTTTCTTAGTTGGGTCTAGCCATTATTTCTTTAGCACCTCCCACCATGGTTGATTTTTTGGAGGAGGCACACATTTATAAAGTCTATGTGGCATGACAATTAGAGACATAATAGGATCATGGAAGAAGTGTCTATCATAGATTACCTCCATTGTGAATAGACAATGTAGTTTGTCTAATTACTCTTGGAGAAGATCCTTAAAAGGGGATTCTTATGTTAACGACCTCCATCATCCTCAACATGAAGAAACCACAATCCCCATATTTAGGCTCTTCTTATGGGACTTTTGTGTTTATAATAAAACTTTTCCAACTTTTAATGCCAATTAGCAACACCCTTGATTGCATGTTCTATTCATATTGGGATTTTATGAAATTCTAGTGCCTCAAGAAAGACCATCATGTTACATTTAAGTTCATGGGAAAAACAATATTAGATGAACATATGCTTCTTATAGAGTTTTGCCACTATCAGAAGTCAATGGTCCTTGACAGCGTGGTAAATTTGGCCTTTCATCTATTCACTACATCTTGTAGCTCAAGGATTTACTTTGATTGCTCCCTTGAGATTTGGTGTCCTATCAAACCCAACTTGTACCTTCTTTGGGCCAGGGAACTCCTCGAGGATAGTTGCACACAATACTTTGAATAGTCATGTGTTAACATGCACCTTCTTATTGAAGATCCCTCTAAAGTACTTTGTTGTCCAGGAGCACCCCTTGTTGTTGTATAGAATATTTTCTCCAGAAATATTGTAATTGATGATATCTATGAGGATGTGAATCTATTGATAGGGAATTCTTGACACTTCCTCCGTGTCCATTCCCTCCATTTATCAAGGAAGTGGTGGAGGCATGGGGCCTTGTTTGACTTCATGAGATCTAGGTATTTGATTAAAGGTTGCATGGTATTTTGTAGGTACATCACTAAAGAAGGATTTCATCCCTTATTTAACTTCATTCAAAAATTCTTCAACTAATGGGGCTTCTTTTTCTGGGATTTTTTATGCAATGGTTCATGTTGTTGTGACCTGATTTATTGGATCCCCATTATATGTTGCATTATTTCATGGGGTAGCATTGTTAGTTATGCCAAATTGTAGGCATATGTCCCATTATCTGATATGAAGACGTCTTGATCCATGAGACTTGCTATAGAGGCAAGTATCTGCTCAATCGTCTTTACAACTTTGTCTTGCATTACTTCAAGCACTACATATTCAACACATATTGCATTAGATCTAAGGCACTCAAGCACATCATTATCAGTTTCTGCCTACATAGGTGTTATGGCTTTTGGTGGGTGGTGTCTTTCCTTATGCTTGAGATAATTTTCTTTCACTGAGTGTATAGGTATGTCCTCATTTTCTATTCCTCCTCTGTTGGTTTGTCATGAGCTGGAAAGAGGTTTATGTCTATATCTATGACAGGATTGCTTTGTTTGCTCAGAGAAGCTTGTAATATTCTCTCTTCTTTTAAATATGATAATGGTTGATATGCTTTGTTTGGAGATGATGAGGTGGACAATCTTGATGACACAAATGACTGTATGGGCTTAGATAATGTTTTAATCTTTTCCTTACATGATTTGCTTCATATCGTTATTTCTCATCCTCCCATTATTCCCTAAACTCGTACCATTCTTGCCTCATCTCATCACACTCTCTCTACAGCTCTGCTAATTTTGTTGCCATTTCAACTATGTTGCTCATCATCTGGCAATGGTATTCAGCCATTTCGTTCATGAACTACAAAAGAGGTGCAGTCCTCACATCTATTCTCTCTACATGCAGTGTTAGTAGTTATAGGCTAGATGACAACAAAGAAATATTATGGGAGGAGTTGAAAATTTGTTCATGTATGATGTCAAATTGACACCCATGCTCCTCCCCTAGATTTGGTTGACATTTCTATGTTTGTGGTGAGGTGTGCATTAGTGCAGTTGCATCCTTTGTCTATGATGCGGCTTCAGGTTACCCCTGTTATGGAGGTGGGGCAGCTTGCTCGGGTTGTTCCAGTTGTTGTTTCATTGGTCGTTCTTCACCTCATTCATCTCCACTTCTTCAGGATGACCCTGGTCCTTGTCCTGATTTTCTATTCAGATTTCCATTAAGGTTTCTCCTACTCCAACCATGTGGAATTCCTTGTCACCCTCTTGTTCTTTGTTCTTATTCGTAGTCTTATGTTGGCATGCACAAAGGTCTTGTCTGATGGCATAGGCTGCATCGTCTGCTTGTCCTTTGTTAGTTGTTTTTGTTTCCTTCTCTATGTCTGCTACCACTACGTCTCATTAATGATCTGCAATAGTAATCTTTTCAACCTTTGCTCCTTTGGTGATATCATTACATAGTTTGAGTTTATCTTTCTCTTTATTTCTAGTTCTACAACTTCCTTCACCTCAATTTTTTTCTTTAGTATGTCGTGTTTGTATCATCCCTTGCCTGCCATGTAGGTGTACTAGATATCATCTTTAGTACATCTACAGTTGATAAAGTGAGCTTATCACAGTCATAGCTTCTCATATCAAGGAAAGGTAGTAAGTCATTCATCTTTGCAAGACTGAAATAGTATTCCTCCCCCTTTCTAGCAATCATAGATGTGGAGAGAAGATATTCTAGATCAGCAAATTGTCACCCTTAGTCTCTATGAAGTTCATCAGAAGCTGGGAGTGCTTGAGGTGGAAGCATATCACTATTCTTAGACCTCTCATGCATTATTTTGAGCCATTTGGGGCACTCACAATAGCTAACTTCTTGATCAAAAGTCACCCAATGTTGACTAATATTTTCTCCATTATACTCCATATTATGGAAGGTATGCCCTGGTCATATTCCCTATGTCATACCATGCGAAGATTACACATGACACTATCCTATGGATTACTCATATGATCCCAGAGTGTATCTAAGAAGCTTTTGACTTCCCAAGGTTATGCTTATGTTTTAAAGTCAGCTTCTCCCAGACCTTGTAGATGTTGAACTATCTAACTCTTTGTCTTAGTTTGCTTTGCTGGAGGTGGCATCATGTTTGTCTTCCTAGCAAAATATCATGTTCAGCATACATTCTATTCATAGGTAATCCTTAGTGAACATGATGATAGAGAGTTTAGAGGCTCCTCCAACTCATTCTCTCTTGCATTCCTCTATTAGGAGTTTCTTTAACAATGTTTTGAACTCCATTGTGATATTAGTGTAAGTCATGGGTGATAGGTGTAAGGGAAGTAGAGGTGGACTCCTCTTAGCATTCTATCTACCCTATCATTTATCCCCAACTTCTTTAGAGTTTTATTGCACACATATATTATTTCCTTACAAGTCCTACTTTGCATGAACGAGTAGTATGATTGCATGCTCTTTATCTCTATGATCAAACTCGTTCTCTATTTCCCAAGTAGATATTGTAGTAGCAAGTTGTTTTGTTGTTGTTACATAAGTAGGAGTTTCTTTGATGGCTCAACATGGGTTGTTGGTTTGTCATTGGCCTCTGATATTGTCTGTGGCAATTCAATTTTCTTGGCCTTGGATTCTTACACTACTTTCTTCTCTACCCTAGTTTTCTTCTTTATTGGGATTTTGGGGGGCTCTTTGTCTACTTTTCTCTTCATTTTCTTCCCTTCATCCTATGATTGCACCTATTCAAAGGAAATAGGTGTTTGCTCTATCTCTTACTCCTCTTTAGATGGTACAAGATCCAATAGAGTCAATACATTATCCCTCTCCAATTACATTTGTGGGTACATTCTGGAGAGGATGCCCTTGTTCTCATCAGGTATTTGTTGATTCTTTGGTGTAAATGTTCCATTTCTTACATGGATGTAGATTCTAACTCCTAGGAATTAGAGGTAGACATATTGTTTGCTAACTACAATGGAATAACTAGATTAGTAGAAAAAATGATTGCACTCAACTGGTGGAGGATGATGATAATCATTGGGACTGAACAACATTTAGATACCAATGGTGTAAGATAGCTTTGTGGTCCTTGACTACCGAGTTTATCGAAAGAGTCCGATGACATTTTGTCAAGGGTAGAGAAATGTAAACGTAAAGAAAAACCCAGCGAGTGTGCACTAACGAAGATCTAACAGCTCTAATGAAGAATCTATCTCTATGGATTTTTTAGGAGAATTTCGGGTGCAAGTACCCAAGTTTCAATGAATAGATAAATGTTCCCCGAAGAACATCTTGGTCAGGGGAAGGTAAAAAAAAGGCAAAAGTTTTCATAGTGATGGTACCAACTAATGTCGATGAAGATTTTCATCGAGGAAGCACTGATATCTAAGAAAACCTAAAGCAAAGGTTTAAGTTGATGAAAACTAAGGTGATGACTATTTAGGGAAGGAGACCCCACCTAAGAGAATAGAGGAGGTCAAGTGGTCATGCAATCACAGATTCATGTGAGCTCAGGTGGCTGATCACCTGATGAGACGAGAACCAAAGAGGAAAAACCATGCAGGAAAATGAAATCAAGGTGAAGACCTTACTCTTATGGTCATAGACCAATGGTCATGTGTCATCAGAGCTCCACCATTCCTATCCTCTTGTTGTTGTCTCACACTTCTAGTTTCTTCTATTTTCTCTTTGCTCATCTTTGTCCAATCGAGATGGTCATTCGGGTTGTCAATGGCACTCTACGGTTTTATAATCCTAGATGGTTGTGGTCAGGGACAATGACTCAATAAAGCTTTTCTGTCAGTGGTCCTCATCTCACAGTTGATAGGAATAACAATATTGGAGCAACAATTAGTTTGTTGGAGCAACAACTAGGATTTTTTCTTCTTACTTTGAGGATTAATGTTCTGAATGAATTAATGGCGTGTAAGGGGTGCTTTTATAGCACATTCATAAGTGTCTCTGGGCTCTGTCTCTTTGTTAGGGGGCATGTCTATGGGAGATTAGTGTATTGATGATCTATGAGAATCTACAATGTTGTTAACTAGTGGTCAGTTACTTCATCACTATCCCCCTCTAACGGTTAGTCAATCTATCATTGATCAACAAAAGTTTTATGGGGGCTCTCACAAAAATAATGAACCCCCGATGACAGCAGCCTCCAATGAGGTATCAATATATGACCCTTGATGAAGGTTTAGTCTTAGGATTCGAAGTTGTTCCTAACTTTTGTTGGCTTCTTAACGCCTTCCTCACGGTGATTGGAAAATATTCTAGTACTAGGTGTAGGTCCCCTCAATGGCATTTTTTACTAGGACTCTAATGATTTTTCCAAGCCTTATCGACCAATGAGGATTTTAAATCTCTTGGATATAGGCGTCCTCCAATGGGAGGTCTTTTTGGGTGACCTTCAATCAATTAATAGGCTTCAAAGTTTGATGGAGGTTCTGGTCTTTTTTGATTAACATGGATTCTTTCTTCAAGGGTTGTTGAAGACCCAATGACTTCCCTTGTAGTCACTTGTCTATCCTTCCATCATCATTTGAGCAAAAAAATTAGCCACGAGTTTTATTCTTCTACACTAAGATAACCAAAATAAATTGCTTCAAATAAACAAACTAGGTTGTAGAATAAGGGAAGACTAAAGCATACCAATATTAAAAACAAAGATCAATATATCAAATCTAAAAATTTGAATTGTAGAAGGGTTTAGTAATCCTTGGGTTGCATCCTAAGAATCTATAATTTATAGTCTTTATCTTGACTATCTCTGTCGATTCTAAGGTTAGGCTTGTGGTATTTCCTCAATCTACATTTCATCTCTTTAGGTGAATGCCTCATCTTCATAGTATCTTTTTATCCTATGGACATTGATTGGGAAGGCTCCATACTTTTCACTAAATAATTCAATCATTATTAATGGAAATATCTTTTCAACTGTAAATAGGCATAACCATTTGATCTCAACTTTCTATGGAAAAATATGATGCTAGAATTGAATAGGAGAACTTTGTCTCCTTAGTCACTTCCTTTGTCTTCATGTGCGCATCATGCCACATAGTCCTTTTCTTATATATTCTATCATTTTCATTGGCATGCAACCTTAGCTCTTCAAGTTCCTAAAGTTTCAAGAATCTCTTCTTGCCTTCCATGTTAGGGTCTATGTTAAGAAACTTGATTGCCCACAAGGGTTTGTGATCTAACTCCACCTAAATATGGCATGATTTTCCATATATAAATCTACAGGGAGTAGTCCCTATAGTTGTTATATACGCAATCTAGTATGTAGATAAAGAATCATCCATCTGCATTACTCGATCCTTTCCTATTATGCTCACAGTCCTCTCTAGGATTTTATTGATGTGCCTATTGGATATCTCAACTTGCCCTGACATCCGAGGGTGGTATGGGGTAGCGACCTTATGTTTCACTCCCTACTTCTTCTGGAGTGTTTGAAACTGTCTTTCTACAAGATGAGATCCACCATCACTAATGACAATCATGGGGTCTCGGTGTCTTAGAAAGATAATATTTTCAAAGAGCCTCATCATAGCCTTTTAATCAAAAGTAGGGGTTTCTATTGCTTCTACCTGCTTGTACATATACTCAATTACAACCAATATGTATTGGTTCCTAAATGATAAGGGTAAAGATCTCATGCAATCAATCCCTAACACATAAAAGACTTTTATCTCTATCTAATCATAAAGAGACATTTCATTCATCCTTAATATGTCCCCCCTACATTGGCAGTCATTGCAAGGCTTCATATATTCTTGGGCATCCTTAAACAAGCTTGGCACATAAAATCATGACTGAAAATCCATCCGCGGAAGTTTTATCACCATCTAAATGCCCACCTATGATGGAGTGGCATTCATACAGAATTTGAGGCACTTCTTCCTCAGGTATACATCTCCTACAAATATTTTCAGAACATTTCTTAAACATCAAGGGGTCATTCAAATAGTCATTCTTAGGATTTGAAAATAGCTTCTTCTTCTCACTATAGGTTATGGCTGGTGGCAACTGGTGATAGGATACATAATTACATATGTTGGCATTCTCCAACACAACATGATCTACAAATTTTGCCATCATAAGGGCTTCATCTAGGTAGTTTTCACTTATAGATAGGGAGTTACCCCCCACCAGACTTATCCTTGATAAGTGGTCATCTACAAAATTTTCCAATCCCTTCTTATTAACATTTTCGTGATCAAACTCCTATAAAAGGAGTGTCCATATTAATAGCCTTGGCTTAATGTCATTCTTTATCATCAAGTACTTGATTGCCCCGCATTCTATGCACACAACAACTTTAGAGCCTATCATATATGATCTAAATATGTCAAAAGCATAGCCTATCATCAATATGTACTTTTCAATAGTTGTGGTTAAATTGGGCCTTGTCTAGGTTCTTGCTTGTATAATATATAACATAATGTTTCTTATCTCTCTTCTTCCATAATATAGTTCCCACATCATAATCACTTGTGTTACGGATTATCTTTGGGAGATTCCGGTCTGGTGCTTGGATAATCAATGAGGTAGTAAGAGCATTCTTCAACATATTGAAGGCTTTCAAGCAATTCTCATTAAAATCATAAGGGACATATTTCACAAGTAGACTTGACAAATGCTTTTGAGATCTTGGAATAGTCTTTAATAAAATGTCTATAATATCATGCATGTCCCAAAAATCATCTTACTCCCATGATAGACTTGGGAGGAGGCATTTTGTTATATACTCCATTTTGTTAAGATTGGCCACTATTCCTTTCTCTGAAACTTTATGCCCCACAATGATCCCCTCTTGCACAAATGGCATTTATCCCAATTCAGGATAAGGTGCCTATTCACATTGCTTTGTGATAAGGGATATACTCTCAAATAATCATAGAATGAACATGCCATAGACAAAAAAATCATCCATAATAAGATCCATTATATCTTTCAAGATGTCAGATCAAATGGATATTAGGCACCTCTAAAAAATAGTAGGTGTGTTGCATAGGTCAAAAGGCATATGCATGCAGTGTATGTTCCATAGAAACAAGTGAAGGTGGTCTACACAAGGTTGTAATGATGTATGGGAACTTGAAGGACCATAATAGTCGTCCAAATAATATAATTAAGATTGATGGGCTAGATTCTCCAACACCTGGTCAACAAAAGGAAGGGGGATGTGATCTGTATTTGTTTAAGCTTTCAACTTCCTATAGTCAATACACGTCCTTCATCGTGTAACTATTCTAGTGTCTATGTCATCTCCATTATCTCCATAAACTAGTGTCTTGCATCCCTTCTTGCATACCACATGGATAGGGCTCATTGATTGGGTGACTAATCCATGCATCACGAATCTTTATGACTTCTTTCTTTACTACCTCTCTCAAGTTTTTATTCAATCTACCTTCCCCTTAGGCTAGAGATTTTACACCAAATTCAAAGATGAATGCTAAACACTCAATTGGCATGGTTTAACTCTCCATTGTCATCTATAGAATATCTTATCACTTTTCTTCTCAGCTTAGGCCCAGTTAAGAGTTTTTCCTCTTTCTCCTTAGACAGAGCAAAGCTTATGTTGACAGGATGACCCAAGGAACTCATACTTAAGACTTTCTGGTAATTTTTTCAACTCTGAATGAAGTCATGGGGTTTCCGCATTAGTAGGTACTCTCTCATTAGAGTTATATTTTGTGATCCCAATGACATCTTATTCAACTTTGATCTCACTTTTCTTGGTATCTAGGTAATCAAGAAGTTCAAAAACCTCTAGATATTCAATATTTAGATAGTTAGAGCTCTTATTAAAGGATCAACTATATCGTTGTTCTCTAGTATCTCTTCATGGAGTCAGTTTTATATATCCATGAAGTATATTGAATCAAAAAGAGATGGACCCATCATAGAGTCTTGAACCTTGAAATCAATATGATTAAACCTTTGTCAAGGCTCTTCCTATAGAAAGGAAGGGTCTCTTAGAGATCATTGGGCAATTTTGGTCTTCCACGGTATAAATGACAATGATATCACATGGGAAGAAGAATCATCCCACTCGAATGAGTACATCTTCCACAATTTCAACATGTATAATAGAAGTATGATTGTTGAGATGAGTTTTCATTCCCATCTTCTTGATTTCAATAACCCAAAATGTTGTGCCAAAGTGAGCGGCATCAAGTATGCTAGCCCCCAAGTCACTTGATCTTTTCATCTCTTTGTTTTCAACCATACTGAATACGATTGTATATGCTTTGGGATCCTTCTACTTGGTCGACATTTTGGCTAGTATAAAGGCACTAGACATTTGAGCAAGCTTGACATTTTAATAACTAGATCCTTGAAGAACTTGGTGTAAGTGGGCATTTCTTCTGTAGCATCCAAGAAAGGGATGTCCATGTGAAGCTTCTTCACTTCCTCAATAAACTTTTGGTACCTCTTTTTAATATGAGCTTTGATGAGTATGTACGAAAAAGGTATTCTCAGCACACATAGATCTCTATGTGTGATTGCTTCTATAGCAAAGTCTATTTGCTTTTCTTTGTCAAATTTGGTTGCCTTACTTTTCTCTTTTGACTTAGTTCTTTCTATAACTATGATGGGAGTTTCTTCTTATTTGATCTTGACTACCTCAGGTTGGTTATCCAGAATAAGAGTGCTCTTTTGAGTGAGATTTTGACTTTACATTACTCAAGATAGTGCATGAACTTAGCTTGTCCATATTCACAATTTCATATCCTCCATGATTTTTCTTGGTCCTAGAAGGAATCATTCCATGAGGGTTCTTGATCATGTTAGACAAAATCCACCAATTTTTGGTCAATCAATATGTTATGGCTTTGGAAATTAGATGTTTGCCTAGTTACACAGCCCATCTACACCTACGTCATACTTAGCATGTTGTTGTATTTGATCGCACTTTGATTGAGCTTGTCATTAATGCCATCATGTATTTTTGCAAAGGAAAACATCTTAGAAATGAATTCTATTTATGTTTGGCTCTATCCCTGACTCTACCCTTGGTTCTGGATCTGGTCTCGGCCTTGACCTTGAAAGTTTTTCCTATTCTACTGATAAGTAGTCTTGTGAGTGAACCCAGACGGTCCACCACCTCTCCAAAAGACAAGGGGCCTTAGGGGTGAATTGTTAGGAATGTCCATCTGGCGAGAGTTTTCTACAGTGTTCTTATTTCCATAAGTGATCAGGTCTCCTAATGTTGGAATAAAAGACATTTTCGATTAACCAATCTTGGTCACCATCTTATTCATGAGTGTATATGCAATAATCAGTGGCATGGATAGTTCATTGCAGCTTCAGCGTGATTTGTTCCTTTGTATGTAGTATCTTTCGTAGTGCGAACATCAGTAGCTATCTTGTCAATTTTGGTTGTAAGATCTTTTAGTAGTTTAGAATCAACAACAATCTCTACAGTGGAGATAGTACATGTTGGTCCTCTTTCACATCCCAAGTTGTCTTGCAAGGAAACCATGTTAGTGATTATCTTCTTAGATTTATTATGATTATGCCCCATGAAGTCACTTGCAATAGTATCATTGAGGGATGTTCTCTCACCATTAGTTATACCATTATAGAAGGTAGTCACTAGGTATCCCTCATTAAAGTTATTGTGAGGTCACTCTCTTTGGTACTCGTGATATCTTTCCCACTCTTCACTCAAGTTCTCACTAGGTTTCTAGATGAAGCTAGTGATCTTATTTCTATAGTGGAAGGTTTTTTCTCTTTGGGGTAGAACTTGGTGATGAAGGAATGAGCTAGGGCTTCATATCCTTGAAGACTATTATCCTTTAGGGAGAGAAACAAACCAAGGGCCTTATCTTTTAGAGAGAACCCAAAACTTTTTGTATGACCTCTTGAAGGACCATATTAATCTTGAGGGTATTACAAATGTTTTTGAAAGTGTGAAGGTGGTGGTAGGGATTATCTTCTAGTAAGTTTTCATTGAAGGTTATTTTCTATATCACATAAAGAAAGACATGATTCAACTTAAAGTTCATAAATTAAACATGGGAAAAATAATTGGGTTCTTGATTCATTGACTTAGCTGGAGACCAAGGACAAGAGAGATGAACCTTCATCATCCTCATGTGAGTAGTCTTGAGGGTTCTGAGTTTTTGGTTGAGGTTCCACATCCTCCTCCACATGTGGTATCTCATAGGGAGGGTCATCATTCTTATTCTTTGGTTAGCAATGACTTCTTTTTTAATGAAGAAATATCTAGTTCACACTAAACTCCTAAAATAAATCAAAAAATTATGATTTCAAACCAAACACGTTGAATGAGTTTTCAATATTTATAGAGTTATTGGATCTAATAAAATGTGCAGTTAAATCTATTGCTAGACTTAAGGCATTGACATGCTAACTAGACCTTGGGTCCTTAGGAGCTTTTGATCGCTTGATCCCCAAAAATCCAGCCAAAAGTTGATTGCCTTAGATTTTGTGTCCAAAGTAGAGATGAATCAAATATAATTGGACTTCATATTTATAACCCAGTACTTAGACACCCACAAGAGTAATATGGGTCCCTATCTAGTTTATGAAATCAAACTTCCGGATAAGGGTGGGAAGTGTTCAGGATCTAAGGTCCTATCTTAGTTACTTCTATGTAAAAGAAGAGATAGGTGTCCCTTACATAATGATGGTAACCAAACAAAGAATAAGACAATGCAAGTAAAGAAAATCTATGCTGATAAGACAAGAATAGAACTTATATTTTTAGGTGTCTTTTGAATACATGGATTAAACTTTTATTGGGTTTCACCATTAAGGTCTCTCACCAACATGCAATACTCACAACCATTTTATATCCTTACCATAGTTTACAAGAAATCATCATTAGCGTCTATTCCCTCCTCCCTCAAGCTTAGGTTAGATCTAGATCATAAGAGTGTCTCTCTTTTGATATGGCAAACATATGATCAAAGATAGAACCATATGATCATTAGCTTTATGATTCCATCATTCTCGTGTATTCATAGTACCCCATAACTCTTGATATAAACTAATACTATTCTTTTGAGAAATTAACAATAAAAAACACAAGTTGGTTGATAATCATGCAAGTTAAGCATTTAAGACCAAGAGTATGGAGATAAGCATTGCTAAGAGTATAAAATCATGGATGTAACTATTTACATATTGGGAGATCCTTAATGGCTGTGAGAGACAATTGGATTTACAAATGAGCAAATCCATAATGAGATGGATGGATCAAGGGAGATGAACACGATGGGAAAGAAGAAAGAAAATACAACAAATAGTAACCACAAGGGTACTAGTGGTCGATGGTGACCACCTTCTTCATTGTGATGATGATGGAGATAAAGGTAGCGGTGACCAACAATCCTCTTATCTAGAATATGAACCTCCAGGATCTGGGGAGCACATATGATTGATGGAAACCTATAGACTCTCTTCCTTACCTAATGAAGGTTTATGGAAAGTGTGGAAAATGGCAACACATTGTTTGATAGTGAAGATGCTTTTAATGGAGGCAATGTTCTAATATTTGTATGCAATTCTTGTGTACTTAAGGCACTTGGGTGTAGGATACTTTACTTGCACCTCAAGCCTCAGAGCATGTGCCTCGGGCACATGTTTAAATAACAACAAAGGCAACATGATATGCAGAAGCTTCATTGATTGTTGTGTGGTTTATATCCTCATCGATCGATGGATTTGTCCAGTCTTTGGGTTTCTCATAGGTCGAGCATTAGTCTGTAGTTCCATCGAGCTTTTACCAATCCACTCAATCATCAATTTGTGCTAGTTTGCTCAGCCATTGGACCAGGGTATGAGGGTGGGATCGAACATCGAGCACATGTTGGTGAGTCATTGAGATAATTTTTTTCAAGGTTAAGTGTAGGGTGTAATATACAAAAATATAGTAGATTGACTCTAGAAACTCTAATCACATGATTAGGAAGTTAGTATGATTGGTTCTTTAGAATTGACCAAACAAGGGTGAGGTAATACCCTAACACAGTTGGTTGTAAACCTAATAAATACAGTTAATACACGTAACATGAATAACTCAAATGTAACACTAATAGGTATAGGCTTGAAAACATATATAACATATTAAGTGACATTAGGTTTCACAATCAACTTCACATATCATGACACACATATTTTAATGCAAAACCTAATATGTGCTAATATGTAAGTGAGTTCATGAAATATGTCATATGTTTTCTTTGCTAACCAATATGTTATATATAACTAAGATATGTATAGTGTGAGGTATGATGTTCTTAATACATGAATTGGAATAACAATTATAGTTTTATGTCCATAAATATGAATAATGTGTTGTCATACATGAAAATATTGATAAGCATGCTTAATAGGTTAAATAAGTAAAATATTGAAACTTGTGGAACATAATACACCATTACTCATTTAGTAACAAAGTGAAGATAATTGAACTTAATTTGATAATTGTTGATGATAAGGATGTAAAATGACCATAAATATGATAATAATGAGCCTAAACCCTAACTGTATTAGAATGTATATAAGGAAGTCTTAAAAGTGAAATCAAATGGAAAATCTTGATCCTTGCATCCCTATTAGCTTGGATGCCAAGCTTCACATTAATTGATCAATCCTAGATGCCTTAATTTCATCTAATAAATAGAATGTAAGATTGAATTTAAATTATATAAGAAATTATTAGATGACTCAAAAAGTGGAAATCAATACCAAAGTTGGTTTCTACATGCCTTCAAATAGTTTGGATGTCAATCTTTTTTATTAATTTCACCTTTATAGATACCTAAGATAAAATAGGAAAGTAAGAGGGAGGTTAAAATTCTAAAAATACTAATTATTTAGATTGATGAAATTATTTTCCTAAATTTTCCAAGTTTAGAAAAATTGTCACCATGTCACCCTCAAACTTTTTCTAGTATGTACTTTATTTATATGGGCTCCTCCCATGGATGTTGCATCAGGACCTGACGGAGGGGGATTTCAACACCTACCTCCATTCGGACCCACTACCTTTCATAAAAAATACATACAATCTTCTCTTTCTTATTTCTCCCTTGTCTCTTTATCTTTCTTTGAGATTTTTGTGCACTGAATTCATAAGAAGATTCCACATGTACCTATACCTTTTTCCAACCATAGTTAACCATTACAAGGAAATGCCCAATTCCAGGTTTTAGCTTCTCCTTCCCATGACTTGCAAATCACAAATCACTAGAACCTTTATGTATATCTAAGCATCTAGAAACCATAACCAACCCATTCAAGACCTCTCTCTTTTATCAATTTGGTATGAGGACACATGGGTTGCCACCGTGAACTCCATCTACATCATCAGCCATCTAATCTTCCCTAGAGGGTATCCGGCCATAAAAGACCAATAATACTAGAAGCAATCTTCCTCCAACCTCCTACCTCATTCATGCATACCTACACCTAGTACAAATCAAGAAAACTATAATTTCAAACTTCGACTTCATTGCCCCTATTTTGTAGCAACCATGCTATATTGTTTTGAGATGTTCTCACCCTTTCAACTCGATACTTGATCTCCTATCTTCTCCATGACCTCATGTGATCATCTCAAGCACTTTCTCGATCGCTTTGTGCGTCTTCTCCAATTCAATTGATTTCTTCATGCCTCACCCACTACTCCTTGCTACCAGACATGGTAGAAGGGCATCTAAGTATTTTGGGAATTGCCAAACCCTCTATTTATGCTCTTTGCAATTGGAAAGATCCTACAAAGTGATCGTTGGCTATTTCTGGTGATTTGGTTGAAGCATTCATGGGTAGAATTCTTGACTTCCACCTGCTTCAGCGTGGATCATCGTTGGTACTTTCAATGGGGTTTTGGTATGAACATTGATATGAGCTATTTGCTTTTATGCCCTCAATTTCATTTGGGTTTGGTCACACCTTCATGGGAAAATCTATCTTTTAACCTTTGTCTAATGTTACAATCGCTCAACATTAGTTCTTGGTAATTGACCAGTATGCCCTATCACACGGGTACACTATGGTGCATGATGTGGGGGCATGCAGGTCATATTGCATATTATTTTGGTTTTCAATTTCAATATATATACTTAACTTCTAAAATTCATAACTTATTTTTTGGTTATCAAAAAAATTTCCAACACTTTTTTTTAGAATCAAAAAGTTATCTTATACCCAAATAAATGTAATTCATAACCCAACTCCAATTACAAAAAGAGTAGTAAACTAGGGATTATAATATACATATAATTAATGATTTGTATATACAATTCAATACTAGCTAAAGAAGAACCATGACTTGGATCTAGACTTGGGAGTTTGACAAGTTGACACATTTTTGGAGGTATGTTGAATATCTTATTATCATATTGAGAAATCACCCAATCTCTTGGTCCTTTTGGGACATACTATCCTATACATTCTCTCTCTTCTTAGAGGTTGGCTTATGTGAGAAATTATGTGATAATATAGATATTCTGATCATCATAATCTATTGGATATGCTTGTTGACTCTAAAGTTGTACTTAGTTCATCCTATTTCATATTGTAGTCTATTTTTTGTTTTGAACTAAATTGTTCCTTATTGTGATAAAGAAACCTAATTTTCCCACTTGTGATGGATGTTTCATGTTGTCCATTTGTGTGATGGAAATATCATTAATTCTATTTTTGTGACTGTAATTTCACTTGCCTCCACATTTATCCATGCTTTTTGATTCAATATTTCTATAGTGAAATAAGTTCTTTGGTTTTTGGGTTATGTTCTCATGTTATGTTTTGAGATGGAGGTTATGTGCCCCCATACTCATGTTTTGAGCACACTTTTATATATTTAAGAGTTTTATCAATCATGTTATTGGGTTATGTGCCCCAACCTCCATTGTTTATTTATAATTTCTCTAGTGCTATGTTTATCTCACTTGCATGCAAGTCAATTGTTATTGATGTTGGCTTTTGTGTCCTAAAATATTTCAAATGTTGGTGTTTTGATATATGGAAAGTGCACCTTTTTTATACATTTTATTATTTCTCTTTGATATCCACTTGTCCTCTTTGATGGAAGCTTTGAATACTTAATTGTTGTTGATTTTACCTAATATTTCTCAATACCTATTTATATGCTCATATTGGCATATTTATGTTGACAACTTCCACATGTTTTCTCTTGTGAGGTATGCTTCCAACCTATTAGGTGAGGGACATGGAATATTTGACATGATGCCCTGGATTTGGCTTTGTGGACCTGACTCTTGGGATATAGACTTGGAATAGCTTGGATATATCACTGCTTAAATCTTGAAGACATTGTCTTCATGTAAGCACCTAGTGGCAGATTGTTATGTAATCTTGTAAATTGAATATAGTCATGATATTTTAATCTTCTTCTATACTTTAGTCTTATTGACCATTCATTTGAGAAAAGAAAATACACATATTCTAGCATACTTGAAAGTTTGTTTGGATTATATGGGTTTATTCCTCAAAATGAGTGAGGAGTGGATCCCCTCTTGGGTCCCACACCTTACAAGATTGTATTAGAGCCATGGTAGTCAGATTCTGACAATTTCCATTTTATCTCCCTAGTAAAACCCTTACCCTATGTGAAAACCCTATAAGTGAGATGCTTACCCTAGAATATACCTTGTATGCCTATGGGATGGTGAAAGGAGGATGTAGAATCAGATGATGTGTACATAAGATTCTTTGTGAATAAACCTTAACGTGATGAAATACATCTTTGGATGATTTGATATTGGACTATTATTGGAATTAATTAATGAGGATGCTATAGTAGTAGGGTAATAAGATATTGACATGAATTTGTGACTTGGTTCTCGCATTGAATAGTTTCTTACCGTCAAAAATTATTTTCCATTATATTATTATATGTAAAGATTATTTTATGGATTTTATCAATGTTTTCTTGAGCAAAGTCACAAAGAAGAGATGTATGAAGTCTTGATAGGGAAACCATAGAACAAGTTAGAGTATAAATTTGAAACCCTAGTTTTTTTTATAGAGTGATGACTAAGAAAATCATGGCATGTGCTAAAGGTTTAGTTGACCTACTCAAATTTGTACCATATGACGTTATTAGTCGTGTGCCTGGGAGTAAATTGGTCTCAAAATCAATTTCTCGGGGCAGGGAACACCTCAAAACTCCTCAGGAAAACATATCCTCAAACTCTTTGATGACTGACACCTCCTAAATACTAGGACTCCTCACCTTAGTATTCAACACGTGCCAAGAATGCCTCACAACCTTGCCTTAATAGCTTGTTATCCACCATCGCCAACACTAGGAACGTTATAAGAATCTCCCTATCTCCTTGGAAGATCCACATCTTATCATTGTCCACAAACGTCACCTACTTGGAACCACAATCCAAGATCACTCTATACTTCTCCAAGGTGTCCATTCTAAGGATTACATCAAATCCATGCATAGAGAGTGGTATGATATCCACTTGAATGTTGTACCCTAAATAACAAAGAACCTAGGAAGGACACACCTCCCGTAACACTGTGGAACCAAATAACAGGGTTTCTAACAACAAACTATATCTCCTACGACTAATAGGCAAAAGAAAACTATCAAGCACTTCATGAGTGATAAAAGAGTGTGTTTCACTCAGGTCAACCAAAATAGATACGAAGTAGGATGAAGACAAATCATAATGAAATAACTCTGACTTGTCACCACTCACTGGTTGACCACCACCTCTGGCTGACTCATGCCCTGTCCTCTACTTCCCTGAGCAGACAATCCAACATGTGATGCTTGACTACATTCTCATCCTCCTGCAATGCTGAACTGCTACCTCTGTGAGCCATGTTGGCTCTGCCTTGGTTGCTGGGTCACCTCATTGTCTTTCATTGGGCACTCCCGCCTCAGATGGCCTACCTTTCCACACTTGTGGGAAGCTCTGGTCTCAAACTATGGCCTAGACGGCCCCGTCACTGACACTGATGATGTGTTGTGAGCTCCAGCAGGTGGAAGGCTACGACCTCTGCCTTTACTCGATGACCACTGTGTCTACACACTAAACCTCTACGGTGTTGGTAGTGGAGAAGACATCAGCTTCTTAAAGCCACCTGATGACTGTCCCTAGAACTGTGCAGACCTCTTCTTGGCATTCACCACTCTCTTTTCTATCACTAATCTCTCTATCCTCCGAATAGACTCTACAAACATGGCAAACCTCTCCCAGTTCTCCAAAGTAGCCTCCAGGGTAGACAGTTATGCATTCAATCCCTTCTCAAAATGATTAATCTTATCATCATCTGTAGTAGCCATGTGAGGATAGAACCGAAGAAGCTCCATAAACTTAGCCTCGTATTCATTGATCGTCATGGATATTTTCATGATCCTCTCAAAGTAATTGATCTTCTCATCAAGATATGTTCATGGGAAGTACCGACTGACAAACTCACGTCAAAATTCCTCCCAACCTACCTTAGCACCAGGCCTCTTCTCCTCTTCTATGGCCCACTAATGGCTAGCACTCCCCTTCAGAAGGTGCATTGCATGCTTCACCTTATCAGCCTCTAGGATGCTAAGGATCTTGAAGGATTTTTCAAGCTCACTTAGCTACATATCTACATCTACTGGATCAGCCATCCCAGCATACCCCACTACCCCAACATGGTGAATCTGCTCAAAAAGCTTCCCAGTACCCAAAGATTCCACATTGGGAACCAGTGGCCTAGGTTGAGGTGTATTTGATCCTAAGCAAGCATACTACACAGCTAATTACATTTTTTATTATGCCCAAGGACTTGAGTCGTACCACCCGAATCCAACCAACCACTACTTAGTTGAAATTGGTGCCATACTAGGTCTATGAAAGAGCCTAAATCCACAACCTCACCAAACCTCATGGTTAGTACACGAGTACACAATAAAGACATACCAATCAACTACAACCTATGACATATAGTCAAATAGTGAAAGTCCTAGCCCACCTTGGTATAGGTCACGTCGCTAGTGAAGCTAAGCTATGACCCGTAGCCGTACTCCTGCCAGGGTATGGACCACAGTCAATCCTATGAAACCTCATAAGGATCAAATCACTAAGCTATGACCCGAAGCCTCACTCCTACCAGGGTATGGCCCACAGCCAATCCTATAAATGCATATACTCAACAGTATATGAATATAAGCTTTCACTAGGGAAAAGCATGTTTCACCATCCAACAAGTGATGACACTGAGATGGATCTATGGAACAACATTGGGATGGATCTATGGCACAGGGTAAAACTACATGATTAAGTTCCACTTTATTAGTTAAGTCAATTAAGTATCTTTTATCATCAATAAAGTTACAACATATAAAGTTATAACAAACTCTACAAAGATAAGGGCATAGTACACTCCAAAATATATAAACGTATAGGTTGTGAACTTGTCACACTATCACCACATGATGTCAGTATCATTGTCATTCACCACATCGCCAATGCCAAGGTCACATACTATGGGATATCAATCCCTCAATTCATCACTCATGTATCCCAAGTGCCTCAACGTGCCACATGAAGGTGCATCCAACCTGTTTCATATCATAGACATCATAGCTTACACTAACTATGATTATCAAGGCCATAACACATGCATGGTTAGGGGTTCATAAATAAGATAGATAACATCACAACCATACCCATTCCATGAAAGAGAAACATGCATGATCATCGCACATTATTAGAGTTAAGGTTCCTTCTTAGCCGATTATGGTTTACAAATCTAACTTCAACCACCAATCCTAGATTCACCACCTCCCATCATCTTGGAGCATCCTAGAATTAAGAAACATGAATAGGGCTGATTAGATATCATCTAAATAACACTCTACGTGGCTTATACATTACTCATACAAGGTATCATTATGTGTCCAAGCATACCCCTCAACCACCTATCATCATCATGTCTCAACCACTCAAGCAAATTAGGTCGTTGCCACTCAACCCACAACATGTTGTGGCAAAGACCATAGGTTGTCTAGGATGTGACACCCTTCAAGATTGACCTCATCTCTCAACCCATCTAGGGTTAGGGCTCCAGCCACTCACAAGGTTGTCGCGACCCCTAGGAACATGGTTGTCTTGTCTCAAGCCAAAGCATCATGTCATGATCTAAGGTCAATATGTCATGACCTATCTCAAGGTCATGTCATAAACAAGACATGGGCAACAACTCATCCAAAATAGGGGTCAACTTGGCCATCAACACCAAGTGTCACAACCTCAAGCAACAATACGTCCACCCCAACAAAAGGGAAGCTTCTCGACCAAGACCAACTATGGGTTGTAACCTAAATGGACATAGATGTATCTATTGGTATGTATGCCCTAAGAGCCAATCATATGATGATTGGATTGGCATACACCATGATTGATTTGATAAATATCAAAGGCAAGCTTCCAATTTATTCTAGCTCAATCGATTATGAGATAAATGATGGAGAAAAATGAATGTCTAAAGAATGACAATACTCAATGTTATATGTCTTCAGGTTGAGGACCTAAATAGTGAGATCATACGGATGCTAAGAGTATGCACATTCTTGTTATGTCCCTAGTCAGATGTCATTGTGGAAGTTTGATAGACAACAATGACAAATCAAGACTGGAGTGTGTGTTGGTTGATGACAGTGTCTCATTAGTCATGATATATGATATCAAACCAAGAACATAGATACATGTTAGAGAATACTGTATCGTACAGACCCTCCATGAGAGTGACACATGGAACCATGACATGGTAGTCAGAGTCATCTCTCATAGTGATGGTGGTGATTGTGATTCTTAGTCAACGAATGTGATTGGATACACTTTGACATCATCAAATACAGTCCTGAAGCATGGGTTGTTATAACGATGATGATTGGGTGGCTTTGATGCATTACACAGACTGTGAGTGATATATATGGGATTTGTCCCTCCTAAGGGAGTATGATGTCCAGGCCACTTGATAAGTGAGACTGAGAAAGGCATGCACATGCACATGTAAATAAATATATGATATTGATGGCATAGATATCTCAGACAATCTGCTCTAGTTTAAAAAACATGAATGAATGTTGAAAGGATGATAACTCCATGCCTTGAGTTCATTCAGGATATCAGAGACAAAGGAATTATACATTCACTGGAACACCAATCACAGACTGTAGGATTGAAATTTGTTCTCCAACTTTCCTTTTCACTTGGGTAGCATTGATGTGCGACTAGGCACCACTCTTTGCTTGTGATGTCATAAGTTATTTATGAAAATTGACTACCAATGTGAAATGGGACCTATAGGGTCACACACAAAGGATTAACATGTAAGAGGATTTTATCCAAGAATGATGTTTGGATTGATTACTAAAGTGTTTAGGTATTCAATCAAACATTCAATCAATAGACTTGACTCAGAATCATCAAGTACATGTGTTAAACAAATTGATTTGAGTGTGAGACTGATTGAGAACTGAATTGATTGTGTTCTACACAATCTGGACCACCAACCAACCGGTTCACTGGGTGAACCGATCGGTTCATTTTTCAAAACGAGTAGTGTTGGATTTTCCCGATTTGTGAGAAAAAGGTTTTTTGTTTCACTTGTTTGATTCAAGTGGGACAAGAATTAATCTTTGGATTAATTAGAAACGAATAAGGAAAGTCAATTGTGGGAAAGTCTGGGAAGTGAAACGGCCGATTCACTAAGTGAATTGACCAGTTCACACTCCCAACCAACCGGTTCACAAGTGAACTGATCGGCTCATCTTGCCAAATGACTGTTTCATTTATGAAACGACCAGTTTGCCTACCAATGTGCAAATTGTTCATGGAAATTATAGACCCTTCTACTCACATATAGATTGGGAACCCTGACCCTGCCCTCTACTATAAATAGAGGGGTACAGGGGACTTCTCTAGAGACACAACTCAGAACATCAATTGCTCTGCAAAGTTGTTGTCCTCTCTGGTTGTGGTAACTGAGAGAGCCCAAGAAAGTTCTACCCGTCCAGGGAGGAACAACGAGGGAAAGACAACTGTAGAAAAGCAACTAGTTGTGGAAGAGTATGTCAGTGACTAGTACACACCATTAAAGGTGACAACTTTAAACACTTTTTGAATTTCAAGAAGAATTAGGCTCCAATTATATTTTTAATGAATTCCTTGCATTTTTTCGATCAATTTTCACACACACACACACACAGATATATATATATATATATATATATATATATATATATATATATATATATATATATATATATATATATATATATTGTCTCCATCCTATTTACCAATTATTATATACAAATTTCATAAGATAATTACCTTTTGGCCAATGGCAGCTTGACACATCAGCTAAAACTATTTTTCTTAATTCCATAGTTGGGCCAACTTTTTAAATGGTGAAAGATATTCGTGCCCTTCCTCTTGAATGTGTGCCAAGGGGTAGAGAAGTCAATTGACCTGGAGTCTTCTTCTTCCTCACGCAGTGCCTAGCTCGTCTCCCAAACAAACCTCTAGTAGTCAACCAACCTGTTGACTCCATGCCTCTCGATGGTAGAGCATCGGGTGAGGGCGAGAATGCCTCCGTCAGGCTTTGTCGGATGCCATGGCATCTCTCAAGATCACTAGAGATGGCTCATCGGGGGAGGGAAACAGGTTGTCCCATAGTCGTGTATAGATACGAGGAAAAACAGTGGAGTATAGTTTGTTCCAAGGAATTTGAGGTAGGGAGAAGTCCCTGGCGAGCGTGGAGTCGCCGCCTAAGCCTTCGTCTCCTCAAACAGGGTCTAGGAACCCTGAAATAGGCACTTCCCAATAGGATTGGTTGTCCATGGAGAGAGCTTCTATGTCAACTTGGGGAAAACCCAATCCCTTATGGAAACAATAGAAATAGGGGGTCTTTCAGTTCGGATTAGACTCCCAAAACCAATGGAGCACTTTCCAGACTTGCACATTGATTGTGTGCAGAGGAAAACAATCAGGAAAATTCCAGATACTATTCCCCTTTCCTGATCTGAATCAAGTGCATCCACCATTGCATCCTAGATCCAACAGCTATCAACCATGCACCAAGAACAATTTTTTTTCTTCTGATTATATTGGAAAATCGTGACATTTAAATCAATCCTCTTAACTTTAGGAAATATTACAAAAATCATATCTCCTAAACCACTTATCCATTTGATCCCAAATTTTAAGGGAAAGTCCACGATAAATTAAAATACTTGGGTGAAAAGTTTGGGACTAAAACGCAAAAGTATGTGAGATTTTTCTTCATATGCAAGTTATCTCTTATTAAGGCATATTTTATACACATTTTCTCTCTCTAACTCTTTTGTTCTCATTATTTGGATTCTTTTTTACCATTGTAAACCTTGTGGATCTGAAATCTCATCCTTGATGATCAATCATACATCCTTTCCACATATTTCTTATATTTTCATCATTATCTCAAATTTCATTCTTAATAATGCATTATTTGATTTCTTCTTTTTAGTTTAACATATTGGACTCATTAACATATTATGATCCATGAAATCACATGCAAAAGGGAAATATTGCAAAGAAAATCCATTCAATACACATAAATCATACAATTCCCTTAATCATACATTTATTGGGGAAATTGCATTTCCAACCATATGATCCCAAAAATTGGGGTTGTAACATCCTTCCCCTCTTATAGGAATTTTTCCCTCAAATTTCCACCAAACATACAAACAATTCAAGATAAGACTTTTCCAGGTCCATCATTGGCTCCCATGTGGCTTCATCCTCTCCATGGTGCTTCCAAAGAACCTTATCATCTTCTATCCTTTACTCCTGAGCCCTCTCTCACCTTGGTATCTCGTACCCTCATAGGTGACTCAAGGTAAGTTAGCCTCCCCTGGAGTTCAATTGGTTCAATGCTTAACACATGGCTCAGGTACCTCACATAGTGCTCTAGATTGGAAACATGGAACACATCATATATCATATTATCCTGAGGGGTAAGGCTAAACATAAGCATATCCACCAGTCCATCTCAAATGGACCCATGTATCGGGGACTCAGCTTTCTCAGATATAGCTCAGAGGGGTTAGGTTTTCATAACACATGTTTACCCATAGTGAACCGCATGTCAGTCTGCTTCACATCGGCTCATGACTCTAGTCGATCTTGGGCTTTCTCAACCATTGCTCAATCAAAGAGAATTCATCTTCATACATTTTGGTCTCTCTCTCTAACCTCCACAAGGTCTTCTCACCGACATCATCCTAGTGAAGTGGGGACCGACACAGTCTCCCTTACAGAGCTTCTTACATCCCAATATTTTCTATGGTGGATATCATCTCAAGAAAACTCTTCTAGGGGATGGAGTTTCTCCCATTTATCACCCTAAATGAGCACACATGCTCTCGTCAGACCCTTAAAATTATGGATCATGCTCTCTTGACTGTCCATCAGTCAGGGGTGATATGTTGCACTAAACTTCAATCTAGCATCAAGTTCTTAATGTACCTACTTCCACCGCATGGAAATGAACTTGAGTTCATGCCCAAGATATTGAACTTGGATCACGATGTAGTTGAACTATGTCTCTCTCTCTCATATATATAGTTCAACTAGATCTGTCACACTGACATTGCTCTCTTTCTTAGGCAAGGGATCAGGTCAACTTGGTAAGGAAATCTACCATAACCCATATTGCATCATGATCTCTCTTGGTCTAGGGGAGACCTACCACACTATCCATGGTGATCTACTCCCACTCCCTCTCAGGGACTCCTCATATCTATAGCAACTCACTGAGTTACTGGTGTTCGTCCTTCACTCTCTGGCATGTATGGCAACTATCCACATGCAACTCTATATCCTTCTTCTAGGTACCACCACAAATCTTAACCATCATGGTATTACCATGGTGTACAGCGTACTTAAAATAATGAGCTTCTTGCATTACCTGATTCATCAAGGTTGACTCCTCAAAAACACTAAAACACTCTAGTAGCACATTTCACCACCTTCTTCTCCTGAGAGGTGTATCTGAGGTTCTTATAATAGTCCTTTTATCTCATCAAGCTCTAGGCTAGCTAACTGAGCGACCACCAACTTGACCAATGGTTCTTGTTGTATCTGAATGTTAGCCACATAGATCTAGTCATCTAATGGTCATGGGGTTCGCCTACCAACCTCTTTCAACTGTCTCTATTGGCCAAACAAGACAGATGTATACCTAAGCAATTTTCAACTAAGAGAATCTCGATAGAATGTTAGCTTCCTTACATGCTAGGAGATGGTGAAGAAATAAATCTTCATGTACTCCACTCATCATCCTTGTCTTGATTTTAGGTCTAACTGAGTCAAGAAAACTTTGAGCTCATCATCTTAGTTATCAAACCCTAACTTATAACTCATACATTCCAAACTACTCTGGATAGGTACATTCCCATATTACGCTTTATTTTCTTATTCCCTCAAACCACCTATCCAATATTCTCCAAAGGGTGTGGTACTTCCTCTATACTCATCATCATAGAAGGGTTTCAACTTATATCACCTCTATCTTAGTATATGATATGCATTTTGTCCTATCTCTCACACCCATAATGAGATGAAATAATTATTTGGATGCAGTCCAAATACAGAGTTCATCCTATTCTAAGAGTAGAGATGATGCATTACACATCACCATCACTTTCCCATCTAAGTTGAAACATACTTCACATGCACCCATGGAAAGGATGTTCCCAAACACTTTTTGGTCTTAACATTACCCTTATGTTCAACCCTTAGTCATTACCTCAAGGTCTCTAGGGTGTCAGTACTTTTAGGGTGATCTGACCCTTATTCATCTAGGAAGTGCCTCTCACATTTACGCCTTAGGCCCCATGAACTCATGAAGGTGGCCAACATCATAACCCATGGTCCTCGGGCAAAGGTAGTTGTTACCTCCCGACCCTCTGGTCTCGTGCATCTAGGGAACAAACAACTCCTACTTCCATTGGTCTTATCCCTTCCTGGCCTTAGTATTGACTTAGCATTCCATCATAGCACATCTCAAACTTGAGTCCTCACCCAGATCTCCATCATCTCTCTGACACTCATGGTAAAACTTATATTCCTTTCACGGGAATCATGGCGACCTACCTATCTTGGTATGGCCCCATACATGTTACCTCCATGGCAACATATCCTCATGCCCCTAAGAGATGGTCACACATGGATCCAATATTCATGCTCACACAATGTGCTCTTATCTTATCTCATCAATCTCTTATAAGTGACCTCTTTAGGTCACTACAAACCTAAACAAAACCTGGTACTCACCCTACAGAAGGGTCCCTCCCTAGGATGGGAGAAAACTATCTCTTGATAGTAACAAAGGTCACAAACGTCCTTACTTCCATGGTTTACACCTCCATGTGCATGATTAGTCCTAGCATGCTACTTATCCATGTATCTAGCAAGAAGAAAACCTACTAAGACATCATGAGTTTCTTGGTATGTCATACTTGTTCCTTTTCCTCAACATACCAATATCATACATGCATATATCATCAACCTATGTGAGTGGTTCATTAAACATATATCTTGTTTCCAGTGGGGTTTCCTTTACTCTAAAACTGGGGGTGCCATGATGGATTTCCATGAACTCATACAGCCTCGTGAGAATCATGTATACTAGTTACTACTACATCCCCTCTTAGGTATAGGAACCCCAGGTTCACCTCTTATGTATCAACTGTCTAACTGCATGCTCATCTGATCCACCATGAACCGAACCCATACCAGATTGGGCATAAACAACCTAACACCCTTTCACGTGAACAGCCTTTAGAACCCCACACCAGGACAACCAACTGGGTATGAGGCCTCATAACTTGTTACCATACCTTTTTAGGGTCTAAGGAACTTTCTTTCCTATACCTAAAAGGTAGGCACCTATAATATTTGTACATCAGTTTAAGAATCCTCTTTCTCATTCTAGGGTTTGGTTCCTCTAAAGGTTACCAAGGTATGACAAGCCTCTAAGGATCGTGCATGAGGAAACATCATACATCAACTTAGGGTCGTCCCTTCTAGACCATATCATGCCCAACATCTCATGTTTCCTCATGTCTCAGAGTCAAGGTCTCCAACCATCCTCATCAGATCTCTCTCTCTCTCTAGAGCTAACCCTACAGCAGACCCTACTACTGGAGGTTCTCTCTTAGAAGATGGGTCAAGATGTTAAGGACACATGTCTATCCCTACTTGGGTGAAGCGCACTATCAAAACTTATATCTGGTCAAGGTCATCCAAAGTCTTTGCATGCCCATCTCATAAACTATTAGGCATAACCTATCTGGCTTTGGTCAAAAACCTACTACCAGCCTTGCTGCCATTCTCTTCTATGTAGGTGCATGACTCCTTCTAATCATATATATCTGTTAGGGTTCCTATATGGTCATCACTAACCTTCTCAATGAGGGAGTGATCCCTCACCCTCAACAGGCACGACCACCCAAGGTTGGGTTACCAAAAGGCACCAGGGTCAAATGACCACATGTGGTTCACATTTCTCATGGATACTCAAAACCCCTATGTACAACATGCATGTCTAACCCACGTACGTGCATGCATGGTCAACTATG
The DNA here is from genome assembly GCA_963693085.1 of Alisma plantago-aquatica. NCBI lineage: Eukaryota > Viridiplantae > Streptophyta > Magnoliopsida > Alismatales > Alismataceae > Alisma > Alisma plantago-aquatica. The sequence goes on along the minus strand of OY856414.1, from coordinate 822,995,751 downwards.
ATTTCCAACTCATTATGTCTTCTCTTTCTCTAACTATCACTTAGGGTTAGGGTAAGCATCGCCCTCAGAGGATGCGTCCAGTCTCTTCCTCTTCCTGGAGGCTTCTTCCTCCAAGGCTAACTGTCTCCTCATCCTCCTACAAGAAGATCTAACCTCAGAGCTCTCCTAAGGGAACAAAAACACACACCATGCAACCTTAATCATGAAACTAATCTTTAGTTTGCACTTAAACTATTAAACTTTATGTCCATGACATCTTGTTTAAATGATTTTCATTATTTGTTGGCAGATTCCTTATTCCTTATTAATGTTATCCCAAACACAAGAGGGGTGTGGAGAGAGAGAAACCCTAAGAACCTAGAATCCTATATGAATTAGGGTTGAGAAGGGAAGAAAATAGATGAGAGAGTCCTAGAGGTATCTTATTTTGAGTCAAATCCTCTGATTTTGGCTAGGCAGTCAAACAATATCTTGGAGTCCTCATAGACCAACTAGCGGGGTGGTGGAAAATCTTGCCAACCCCCAGATTGTGATCATTTTCTAGACACCTCGATCATTGGAAAATCCTCTAATAACTCCCTTGGGTTCTGAAGAGTTTGTAAAATTTAATAATTATTAGAGATCAAATGGAAAACAGTCACTCTGATACCAAATGTGACAACCCCTCTTCTCGGTAACCCCCAATTAAGGAAGTCCAAGAAGTCAGAGCCATTATCCCAAAATAGGATCAATGCTTTTGTAAATAATCAAAAATAATTAATAAATTGTACCAAAGACTAAGCTTAAAATAGGATAAAAAAAATTCTTTTCACATACCATTCAAAAATAGGAATCTGGAACTTCTACCCACTGTAGTGTTCTAACTAACTAAATCCTTCTTTAAAAGATTAACTTTATTCTTCACAAATTCCACTTTACTATTTGTCCACTTTCAGATATACCTAAAATGCCAATAAACAAAATGTCGATCAGTATAATGAATTATACTGGTATGTGGGGGAAACCAAAATCTTACATCTATTTGTAACAACATAATGCAACCAAATTATTGCTTAACTACTCAATCCCTACATATCCTTGCCTCTATGTTGTCCCTGCAGTGGACATGGATACTACCTCTCTCATATGGTAGATCTCAATTAACCCCCATGATCCTACCTTACAGGTAGATCACTACATAGGGTTGTGTTATGTTCCTATCCAAGGGTAGACCAACACATCGACTCATGATAACCTGATGATCCTACCCCAATGGTAGACCATGTACTTGATCATTCATCTCATCATCATCAATGCTATAGAGGAGGACTAGGATCTGAGCTAGTCATGCACATATACTTATGGTGATAGTCATAGTCACTTTATAGTTGCATGAAATAAAAGACAACCAAGCAATCATTTCCAAGAAACTGATAAAACCTCAGAAATCGCCATGAAACTAGAGCGATTTAACCATAAGCACAACCACATACCTATTTTGGAAATCTCAAAGAAGAAATATATCCAAATCCAACTTAGATGTCCAAACAAGCAAGACAAGCAACCAATCAAGCAATCTTGATCCTGAAAATATGTGTAACACCTAATTGTTACCATCACATCCCAAAACAACTCCTTTTTTACTTGGGACACCTTTCTAAGGTTGCTAATCTGAATTAGGATTTCATTAGGTTTCTTTTGATCTATTTACCACTTCCCTCTTTTATGTCCACAAAACCCTAAAACAACAATTCTAGGTTCAAAACCCTAATTATTCACTTATTCATATTAAAACCCTCTTTTCATCAATTTGACTTTAGAATTAGCTTAATATCATTTTAATACAAAGAATATCAAAATATACGTCATTAAAACCCATAAACACTTAGATTAGGGTTTCTAAGCCCATTAATGCATATTCATGTACATGGAACCCTAAATTAAGCCAATTATGCATAAAGATCATCTTTTTAGATATAAATCTTCCTTTTATTAACAATAGGTTAATATTGGCTTAGATTATCCAAAGAACATTATCAAATTCACTAATCATCAAAACTAAGGGTTTTCCATTAATAACACCATTGAAGGTGACAACTTTAAACACTTTTTGAATTTCAAGTAGAATTAGGCTCCAATTATATTTTTAATGAATTCTTTGCATTGTTCTGATCAATTTTCATATACATATATATATAGTTCAATTCTCAAAAATATAAAAAATGTCATCCATCATCGTGTCTGAGTCCTATATCTTCCAGAATTGTCTTGTCCCATGTCCACAGACGTGTATGTGGTTCCTAGTTTGTAGCACTTGTTCTTTTTAGCACCTTTTCATTTGATCTCAAGAACTACCAGTCTTATGGTGTACAAATGCATTGTAAATGTCTTAAATTTCACTTGAATTACATATGATAGGACATGATCTTAACTCAGGCGTCCTAATTCAGAGAATATATGGCCTATTTTACCTAAAACAAACCTAGTTTTAAGATCGGTCATAACTGACTTTTTATGATTTGACCAAATGTGGCCTCATATAGCCTAAAACATACATGTATTCACATGTCCAAGTCCAAAACAAAACCCTACTTTGTTTCCAAATATGAACTTTTTCAAGTCTTGCAACAACCCCCATAAACAAGCATGTAATTGTTTCTAGAGAAAAACCATGCATCTTGGCACCATGTGATAGTTGACATATAAAGTTTCCAAAACAAAATATCTTACATTCACATTCAAAGACACTACAAAATAGTTTAGAAAACAAAAATATCTTACATTCACATTAAAAGACACTATAGGTATATTGAATTAACTACAAATCACTACTACATATTTAACATATTGTGTATGTTATTTTTTAAATAAAAAATGGCGTTCTTATCTTTAGCAGTGTCTATATAAAGAAAACCATCGCCAGTTGACCACCTGAGAAAACAGGGGATGTGCATTTTTTTGGCGACTATCGCTTCTCAAAGCAACCAGCACTATATATCGCCCACCAAAATATAATTTCACACAAAATTTTTTTGATCACTTCATTTGCCTCCAAAAACCATACATCGTTGGTTCTTTTCTAAATATTCGAGGAGAAAAAGAGGTACATGTGCCATATGTCACATGGAAAATAATTCTTGTTTCTCATCGGTTGTATCTACAATGACCAATGAGAAAGGGACTTGCAGCAAGTGTCCTGTGATATCCCCCCAACTTGGTATTTCTTGTCAGTTTTTCAAATCATAATCGTCCACATAGGTATCACTGGGTTGCAAGGTTAGGTGTCAGGTTGTCAAGGCCAGCCAATGACAAAGTTGTATTTTGGCCAGAGGTTGTTTGTGTACAACCAACAACCTAAACGCTATATCATCAATTGTGTTAATAAAAAACAAGATAGGTCTTACGTAACCCCATGAGAAACCTTTTCACCCTCTTTCCCCTATCCATGTTTCTTTGGAATTAGACACTCCGACAATTTCTGCTATTCTATTTCTCTGGACATTGCTATCGTGATGGTTCTCTTTTCCTTTAGCCATTTTTGACGCTGCTCTGACCGCTCCTCTTCCGCCACTAGTCGAGTCCGTGAAGCTTTTTTCGCCAGTGCTTCCTCCTCCTCCGGTGACGCCATTTGCTCCACCATTGTCAGTTCTTCCTCCTCCACCACTGATGCCAGTTCCTCCTCCTCAGCCATTGCCTACCACTCCTCCTCTTCCTCCTCTTCTGCAGCATGTTGTCTCTCCTCCTTCTCTTCCTTTCTCCTCTGTCTCTATGATGTCTCCATCTCCCTTCCCCCTCTCCTCCTTTCTCCTCTCCTCTCCTTCCCTTGCACTAGTACAATTTCTTCTCATATTTGAGAAGAAATTCACTATGGCGGGGGAAGAAGAGGAGAGGAGACAGGGGAAGGAGATGGAGATAATTACCTACCCTATATTGAGGAAATTAATAATAATCATAGTGAATTGTGATGAATTTAATCAAAATCGTATGAATATTCTAAAAATTTGTGATGAATTGTATGATTGTGATGAAAATACGCATATGTAACCATGTATTTGATTAGAATTGAAAACTATTTGTAAATCCTAATATGTTATTGGCCTAAATTTAATTAAATTTTGTGTGATGAAAATGCATATATGTGACTATATATTATTCATGCTACATTATGCAATCAAATCAATATCTTTAGGGATGGAAAGAAAATCCATTTCCCAATGGATTCCCAAAACCAAAGCACCCTATCCCAATTTTAAGTCACCCGCTTAGTTATTGGATGGAGATGGTAACAGGTTGTGATTGTAGTATGCGGAGATGGTAATACAGGGGCGACACCATAATTCCCAATGCTGACAGGCTAGCAAATGTATTTGTCTTATGTCACGGCCCGCGATGGTGTACGTGATGGAAATCATCAGCAGTAGTCCTAACATTTTCCAGTTCTATGAATATCTGGACCAGCGTGACATGCATTGCTTGTTCGTGTTCTGTGCTGCATCTATGCATCATATATGTTCGCGCAACAGATCGGTGAATGGGGTGAGACGGACTCCCATGATCACCCGACGAGTGGGGGCATATATACCATGGTATAGTGGTGCGGATTCCCGAATGAAATTTTATTTCACTGGTAAGAATGGGTTTGGAGCGGTTGGTAGAAAATCCGCCCCATTGTCATCCCTAAATATCTTTATGACGTTTGTGACACCTAACTTCAATTGGATCTCATCTATTCGCTAATTATTACTCTTGCATGAAAATTACTCTAATAAATTGAATTGACAATGTCGATGCTTATATTGATTATCTTGCTCAAATCATATGATTTCTCCCACTTAATATGTACATATCCTAATAATTTAGATTTTTGATTCAACTCTGATGTGTCACACTTAGTCAAAATGAATTCATGTTGTATGATGTAACATGGTAATGAACATGCATGACATAGTTTGAGAAATTAAAACTAATATGTAAATGAAAACTAATTTGTGAATTTGAATATGTAAATAAACCCTAATTTTTTAATTCGAATTAGTAAATAAACCCTAATATGTAAATACTAATACATAAGTTTAATCTATAAACCCTAGATTCTAAATAGTAATATTTGAACCATGTTGTTGACCTAGAACCCCACCCAACCTTTGATAGTCCCCAATTGGGGTCTATTCTTGAGCACTTGATCTCACTTAGGATGTAAGTGTTTAATTCCAATAAATTTCGAAAATATTTCCCTTTTTTCTCTGGGTACATATGTAAGTGGGTATATGCTCATGTACAACAGTGTACTTGAAAAATTGCAGGAAAAAGTTGCCGAAATTTATTGAGATTGATCACGCATTATACACTTACTAGTGAGATGGTGTGCTCAAGAATGATATGTGTGGTACACATTCATGAATTTTAATTATACTAGATGATTAGGGCTCAATTTTTTCAAACATATTTCTTTCCAAAAATTAACTTACTAGCTAGAACCTGAAGAGCTACTCGTCGTCCATCATATCATATAGAAATGGATCGATCATGGATGTTTAAACCAAATTGTTGTACTCCAAGGTTTATTAATGGTGTTGATGAGTTATTATGATTTGCAAAGGAACATAGAAAATAACCTGGAGATAGGTTCTATTTCCACTATAGGAATTGAAGAAACAACCTGAAAGTTGACACTATTGACATGATCAAAGATCATGTCATGTGGAATGTGAATGTACAGGGTTATACATAATGGTACTTGCATTGAGAGATTCCTATTATGAGATCAAAATATGTTGGTAGTGGTAATTGCATCCAAGAAGAAATGGCTAATAATTTTGATGAGAATGAACCAATTCCAATAGACATGTTCAATGGGATGCTAGATAGTTGTGGGGTAAATGTTACAGACTCACCTCCCTTATTCAAAAATGCTGTGCATGATTGTGAAAAACTATTATACTTAGGTCGTACTAAGTTTACGAAGTTGAGCATTGTTATGAGATTGTATACTTTGAAGGATAACAATAGATGGACCAACAAAAACTTCACTTCTCTATTGTCTTTGTTGAAAAAAAATCTCCCTGAAGGCAACGAGCTTCCAATCTCAACATACAAAATAAAAAAGATGTTGTGCCTAGTGGTAATGGAGGCTAAGAAGATACATGCATGCCTAAATGACTGTGTGTTGTTTCAAAAGAACAATATCAATTTGAAAGAATGTCTGAAATGTCGGGTGTCTAGGTATAAAAGGACAAAAATGGGTACATGAGTCTCCTGCCAAAGTGATGTTGCATTTTCCTATAATACCCCATTTTCATCTCTTGTTTGCTAATATTGTAGATGCACAAAATTTATCTTGGAATGTAGAGGTAAAGAAAACAAATATGGTATGTTATGATATGTGTCTAATTCCCCAAAACAAATATGGTATCCTAAATTTGGCAAAGAGGCCAGGAATTTAAAACTTGGACTTTATACTGATAGGATGAATGCATATGGAACAATAACCAACCAACATAGCACCTGACATGTCATGATTGGTTTATACAATCTTCCTCTATGGATGTGTATGAAGAATAAATATCTCATATTGTCGTTGTTGATATCGGGCCCCAAACAACCTAGAAATGATATTGATGTTTACCTTGAAACTCTAATTGATGACCTAAATAAAATATGAGGAGAATGTGTGATGAGTTATGATCCTTTGCATGAAGAGATGTTTAATTTATATGCCATGCTATTTTGCACTATTAAAGAATTTCCAGTTTATGGGAACTTGTCTAGCTGCAACACCATAGGAACCAAGACATGTCCTATATGTGAGGAAAATAAATTTTCTATCATACTAAAACACAAATGGTAAGGGTGCATAACATGGTCATCAAAGGTTTCTGCCAAAGGTTCATCCTTATCAAACATTGCACAAGACATTCAATGGAACAAATAAGGAACGGGGTTCCCCTCAACCTATGTTCGGGGAGGATATTTATGCAAGATTATACAAAATTGTAAATCATTTTGGTAAGAGACCTTGTACTACTCCCAAAAGTGAAAAGTCTTTATCCATAAAGAGGTCGATATTCTGGGATCTTTCTTATTGGAGTTTTTTTAGTGTTCAACATTGCATCGATGTCATGCATGTTGAGAAAAATGTTTGTGATAGCATTTTTGGCACTATGTTGAATACACCCAGTAAGACTAAACATGACATCAAATCTAGAAAGGACCTACATGAAATGAGTATAATAAAAGAAGTTACGAAATGTCTCCGCACATATCTACCTCCTTCTTATTACACCTTGTCTACAAAGGAGAACACAACTTTTTGTGAGTTATTGTGTAATGTTAAAGTAACATAGGGATACTCAGTCAATATTAGTAGATTGTATTCAATCAAGGATATGAAGTTAATAGGTCTTAAATCTCATAATTTTCACACTCTAATGCAACATATATTTCCTATGGCTATTCGATCTATTTTTCCTAGGCATGTAAAGCATGCAATCACTAGGTTTTTCTACTTCTTCAACACTCTATGTAGAGAAGTAGTTGATTCTGAGATTCAAGATAAGTTGTAAAGAGAAGTGGTCATTACATTGTGTCAACTTGAGCAATATTCCGCCCCTTCATTCTTTGATATCATGGTACATCTAGTTTTCCATTTGACTAGGTCAGTGAAAATGATAGGTCCGAATTTCTTGCACTAGGTGTATTCTTTTGAGCGGAACATGAGTGTTTTTAAAGGTGATTTTTGAAACCATTGTTGCCCCAAAGAGAGTAACATTGAGGGATATATCACTAGGGAGGCTATGGACTTTTGCAATGACTTATTGATATGCAAGGAAACTCCTACTTATATTGTGAAACCTGATGTTTGTTTCAGCAAATTTATTTTGGGAGAACGACATAACAATATCACTTACATGTTTTACACAACATTGACAATGTGTGCATTTATACCACTGAACACACCAACAAGCACAAGACAAGTTATCACCAAGTCAGTTCAATGTGACTTGCTAGAGAGTATATATCGTACATTTATTAGGTGGTTTAACAATAAAGTATTCAATCAAATATCTCAAACACCAAACAATGTTACAGAAACTATCAAATGGCTCATGTATACGCCAAAGAACCACGTTACATTTTACGAAGGGTTTGACATAAATATATTTTTATACTACAAAAAATTTCAAGATGATAAATGTGTCATCCAAAACAGTGGGGTCATCATTCAGGCGTCTTCATTGTATTTCTCTAGTTCCAAGGATAAGAGTCTAGGTGAAGGAAAGATGTCTTGTTACAGAATCATTAAAGACATATGGGAAATTTACTACACAGAGTTTAGAGTTCCATTATTTAGGTATAAACGGGTTGATAACAACAAAGAATTTGTAGTTGAGAAACACAGTTTCACAATAGTGAATTTTAAGTGGACAAGCAAGAAGGATGAACCCTTCATCATGGCATCCTAGGACAAACATGTATTCTATATCGACGATCCTACAAAAGAAATTGGTATGTCATTCTTCATGGAAAAGATAGTTCATTGTAGATCCTATTAATGAAAAACTAATATGATAAGTATGATGACTCTAGTCCATTTTTATTTGTCTTACCAAGTGAAAATGTTGAATCTAACATTGATGACTATAACATGAAGATCACACAGAAGGTTATTAGTTTAAGGTATATAACATTTTTATTTCGTCATATGTGGTCTAACATTTTATATGTGATCTGAATTTTTATATGTGATTTAAATTTTTACATGTGACTTTATTTTTTATCTGGATTTTAATATGTGATCTGAAGTTTTATATGTGATGTGACTTTTTTCATATGTTTACTTTTAATTTTATAGATGGTATCTGACCACGAGCATAGTGATCATGAGCATGAGGATCCTGAGCGTCCTGATTAGGGTTCTCATGGTGGTGATAAATCAAAACTTTAGGGAGTTTGAGGGATAACTGTGATGAAATATGTTGCAAATAGGAAAGGGAGGAAGGGCATTGTTGAATTCAATGAAGTGGGCAACCTAAATTCTGAAGAGTTTTTCATAAATGTGGGATCCTTGGTTGAAGCAAAGTGCCCCACTGTGATGAGTATTGGAGACAAGTGAGTACGGTTCAAAAAGATCTCATCTGGAGGGAGTTAGAGGTGAGATAATGTAGTTGCCTTTTAAAGTTTTTTTCTATTCTTTCTTTTAACATTTCTAAACAATATTGAATGTTAACATTTTTTGGGCCGGTATGGACTTGATGAAAAGATGCATCACAAGTCTATTAGGAAGCTCGAAGGGAGAATACATAGAGATCTGTCGACAATCCTTACAATAGAATACGCCTTTAGAGACAAGAAGGATAAGGACCATGTATTAAATGCAACTATATTAATAAAAATGACTGGAAGGAGTTTGTTCAGTGAAGAAAAATAGATTTGTTCAAGGTATTTAATTAATACAATTTTTATAATGTCATATGGTTACATAAACATATTTCTTTATTGAATTAATCAGATGCTTCATGATGATCGAAAAGATAGGCGTGACAAGAATGTACACAACCACCGATTGGGTTCATATGGTTATTGGAAATGCTACCCGATGAGAGAGAAACATCAAGAGCAAGGGAAAGAGTGAGAAAAGGGCAAGAGAAAGAGACTTCTACTTCTACTCCTTCTACTACTGAGTCTTGTAGTGCTTCTGGATGGTTGTCTTGCTATATTGAGTGGATAGATGTGAGGAAAAACAAAGCCGCAAAATCCCCATGTCAGTAAC